>CM061919.1:107344205-107651117 GCA_031002005.1 Vandiemenella viatica | reverse complement strand
AAGCTTTTGCATGCAATACAACCAGTAAAAGAAAATGTAACTATTTCTGAAGTTATGGATCTAGAGGGGACAGAAAGAAACAGAAAATTCCAACTCCGACCGAACTAGTGTTGGTAGTACTGATACTAGTGAATGTGGTTCTGACATAGAAGATGAATAAAAAATTATGTTACCTATATAGATACATTTATGAATCATTATGTAAGATATTATATGATTTAGTAAGGTTTAAAAATGTAAGTTCCATAAATAAAACTATAATTTATCAAATATATTGTTGTTTCTCTGAAAAAAAACCAATTTGAAAAAAAAACGAGGGTGCTCAAGTTTTTTTTCATGTTTTTTTTTCACAAATCTGAAAAAAAAATTGTTTTTTTTCAGTTTGCAACACTAGGTATGCATGATAATCTCTTGTCTAATGTAATAACTAAGATAGTAATATTTTCTTATTTTTTAACTGTCTCCAAATATGCTTTTTGGATATTTTTGTGACGTTTGATACTGGATCACGAAAACAGATTTCATTTTTTATTTATCATTTCAGCTGTAAGGACTACTCAGGAAAATCTAATTGGGAACCACTTTTGTAGATGTTCATTCTTTCTAGAGGATGGCCTTGGTATTCAAATTAGACACACTTTTTTCTTAATGAGACTTTTTAAATAGTCTTCATTGTGCATTATTATGCGATATCCACTCAGATATTTAAGTTTTATTTATATTTCCTATATTATTCCTTGAATGACGGTTATTTCAAGAATTGTCTATAATTTCCAGATTTCGTGATTTCTATGAAATGACACCTGAAAAATTTCAGAATAAGACAAATGGTATAACTCCACGGAGATGGCTGTTGCTTTGCAACCCTTCATTAGCTGATCTGATTGCAGAAGTAAGTTCTCACAGCATGTTAATTTCAAAATATTTGTTCATGCTATAGCTTTGACTGAGATTTAATCACCTGTGTATCCATTAATTTAAAATTATAACATTTTAGTGGAGTTGGTAGATAAAATTTGCATCCATAAAATATTAAATAATAAAAACAAACTATTGTTCTGGATTGGTTTATTGTGACACTTCAGTTTATGATTGAATTACTGTAAAACATGGTATTCATGTATTAATTCCATTTTCACATTTTTAGATCACTTTATTGAGGAAAATAGTTGTTTATTGAAATTAAATCTGAGAATTGTTATATTTTGATTTTAGAAAATAGGTGAAGATTGGATAGTGCACCTAGATCAGCTGAAGCAATTAAAGGCTTTTGCAAAGGACCCAGCATTCCAAAGGGCAGTGGTGAAGGTGAAACAGGAGAATAAATTGAGGTTGGCTCAATTGTTGCAGAAGGAATACAATGTCAAAATTAACCCTGCATCCATGTTTGACATTCAGGTATAGTTAGTTTGTGTTGTCATGTAGTTTTGTTCCTTCGTCAAATTACATTTCTAGCTGTTACTTTCTCTATCTATGTCACACTAACAGTTTTATCCTATGTGTGATTTGACAGTACTATGGAATTACTGTTATGCTACACAGTTTTATTTGGCATCACTATTTTTATATTTATTCTCATCATTCTGGTAAACCACAGATTTTAAGAAAAGAAACCTAAATTTACAAAACTTATTTTACTTCAAAGTTTAAATGACTTAGAAACAATAAAAAAATGTATAAAAAATAATCAATCACTATTTTAAAGCTTTCCTTATTATATAATAAAGATGTGCAGGAACATACTTTAAGGCAATGAAACTAAGGAAGGATAGGGAAATAGGACATAAAACTTATTACAGTATAACGGAAAAAATGGCCGAACATAAGTAATGCAATCTCCCGCTGTTGAACCTTATTCTTGCAAGTAGGTGACCGGGGTCCTCTATTCAATGTCAGTGTTTACACATCTGGCCCTGCCTAGTGTCCAGAGTCAGATTAAAACAGTGCGGGGCCTGCAGCAAATGTGAAGAAGGGGCTCTTGGTTTTTGCTGTCAAAAATAAAAGGAAGGTTGCCCATCTGGCCTGATGTGGAGGCCCCTTGAGTATCCTAGGTGCAGTGGGGCCCCCTCAGAAGGTGTGGGCCCCCAGAAGGTGTGGAGCCCATAGCATCTGCCAACTCTTGCTACGTGGCTAATCCGGTACTGCTAATGTCTCATCTAAAATAAGGTTCAACACCGAAATATAATATTGCATTTCTCTTTTTTTTCCGTTATTCCCAGCTTCCGTCATCTGTGGTATGTGTTGGGCCTTATTTCTCTATCCTTCCTTAGTTATATATATATATATATATATATATATATATAAAAAAGAAGCATAGGGAAAATAAACCAGTCACAAACCATCCACACAAAGGCAGGAGGGCCACAATAAACACAAAAATGTGAACAAACTTTTTAATTTTTCAGTAAAAACCCTTAGTCATATCAGAAGTGAGATATATGGCAATGGAATCAGATATGTATTTATAGAGACCTACTATATGACTGAGGCCAATTACAGAGATGAAAGGTGCAAAAGGCAATGGTGGGGGTATTATGGAAAAGTTTTATCTATTTAATGGCTGGTCAAAGTAAAATAAAATGCTTTAAGGTCAAATAAATAAGAAAAGAAAGGGAAATTAACCCACCACATAGCAAAGTGGACGGATGCGATGAGAGAACACTAATGCTGACAAACAACTACACAATATTTCGGCATCTGCCTTGCTCACAAATAGAAAAACGGGCCATTAGGCTCGGAACGTATGTGCACAACGAACGTTACCTAATGACTAACCATGTAGTGGTGGAAAGGGGGGGGGGACGGCTAAGGAGTAGACTATCGATATCGGTATGCAATGTCTGAGATAATATATTTAATATATTGGCAGGCGATGGTAAAATGAGCAAATGTAGTAATGGTACGGTATAAACATGGCGGAAAAAAAAAGAAAGAAAGAAAGGTAGTGATGGGTTAATTGGATTTTAACGGTGGTTAAGTCCAGGTGAAGGTCACATAAATTCATACAAAATATTTTGGATCAATTGAAGTCTATAAAGGTAAATGAACATCACTCATGTTTGATAACAGTTGTGTGGTACAAACACAGAAAATGGACAAAAACTTTTTTTTTTTGGGTTCTTCGCCCTTTATCAACTAGATAACATTATGGAGGGTGGGTGATGTATAAGACTGCCTCACATAATTAGGATAGGAAAATGTACCACCACGCTTACCTTACATGATAGCCGTGCAGTGTGAACACATGTAACTAAATGTATATGCAAATAAAAAATTGAAACTTTTTGGCTTATGTCCTTTCATCAAAAACAGTGCGAGGTAGCTGTATGATAATGGATTGTAGCTAACTGGTATGATCCTATTTCTGTACCCTTAAAATCTCTGTTGTCTTCAACATTTCATATTTCTGTTGGCGATAATACTTCTTGTCCAGGTGTATTTATAATTGATTTTCATTCTAAAGAAAATTTTTTTATCTTAATTTGATGACATATGTAAATTTTCTGCAAACCTACCTATTAGAAAAATAGTATTAGGACAAAACAGTTACTAGGGAATTGTATATTGCACTTATAAATTTTATTTTGCTCGGCAGAATGGCAAGCATGACTGTCTCCTACAAATGACTCAGTTCTAAAAGTTTGAAGAAACCTAATATGCTAACGAAATGTTATTTAGGTTCTAAATGTAAAAATATACTGTATAAAGAAAATGCTGTTTATAAAAAAATGTGATATGCAAGCTTAAAGTTTAATTTAGATATGTATTTGTATATGGTGCATAAAGGACAAAGAAAATTTTATGAAAAATATCCCATCACTCGCCCAAGTTGAAGGATGGATGGCTGAGAAGAGCATACATCACCTGAGACTAATGCAAACATACTGGTCAACTACACAAAGTGAGAGAATAAACAAGACTTATATTGACAGTTATTGCTAATAACCGAGATTTCACTCAAGATGTTGGGTTAATGCTATCTGTATTTCTTGTTGTATTATTTATATGGAAATATTGTGTATTTGGTTTGATAGGTCCATCTTTCTTGTGTCTTTGCGCCTCTAGTATCAGCTTTGGCAAGAATCAATTTACTTTTTCTATTCTTATTTGAATTTATATGGTTGTTAAGCTTTGTTCATTTATTATTTATTGTCTGTGTAGTATACAAATCTGTTCTTAACAAAACTATGATGTATTCTCATCCTTTTTTCAGGTCAAGAGAATCCATGAGTACAAACGCCAGCTTTTGAATTGTCTTCATATAATAACTATGTATAACCGAATCAAGAGGAACCCTAATGTAAATATCACCCCTCGAACTGTAATGATTGGTGGAAAGGTATGAATATAAAATGTATCTCTTTTCCTATCAATTTACACAAAGTATTATTTCTAATAAAGTTGTTGACTTTCTGTTCCCAATTTGGAATATTAAAAAAAAAAGAAAAAAAAAAAGAAATAAAAGGCAGTGCTAGATTGTTGTAATGCAATTGACAAAATTTTGTGTAATATGTAAGACAATTATATTTTTAGATAAAATAATGCAAGGGAAGGCAAAATTTATATTTCATTAGACAGTAGTAGACACAAGACTGAAACGGGCAGCTGTATAAAAAGTAAGAAATGGAGTAATAAGCTGTTTTAGAACATTTAAAATGATCAAAACTACTTGATATATGCGAATAAATAATGCATGATAGTTTATTGTATGAGGAATTCAGGATTGTGATATTAAGATTTGATGCATGCTTGAAAAAATGAAAGAAAACAATTATTTCATTGAAAAGCTGAATGGGAAAGAACTTTAATAAATAAATTTTGAGTGAAATCTTTGTATTGTGGTAATTTTTCAAGGTTGTGCTGGAAACTTGACAGTTATTGCATTAGCATAATTTTGGCAATAGGTTGCCATTCACATCGAACACTATTTACCTCTAGTTACTATCGATGAGAACAGGAGGATTAGGTGACTGAACTTTTTGCACTTTTTCTTTTTTAATGAAACTGTTAACAGATTTACAAAGAGATATAGAAAAACAGATTTAGTTAATTTCTTAATTGTGATGGAGCACAGGCTTATTGCAAGTTTGATACTTTTAACAGCCAGTAATAGTTTGTGGAAGTATTATAAATGTTATATATCCCTCATCCTCATGTCACATTTTTGCTATCCAAATAGTAGGAGTCTTTATATTTCTAAGTAATAATTTGCAGTTAACAATCTAGAACGTACTAGCAGGACACATATGCTCCCCTCCCCCCCCCTTTCCAGTATTGTAAAATGTGTTTTTAAAGCAAGGGTTCCTCCTTTACCTCTGTACAAAAATAATAATAATGATAATAATAAGAAAGAATCCTTGTAATTATCTAAATTTTGTTCATTTTGGGACAAGTTAATTCACAGTTGACTGACATAACTAAGTGGTATTAAATTGACCAATTAAAAATCCCTTCTAATATTTTACATCACTTTTTATTTGTAGTTCAAAATTTAAGCTGAGAAATACTGAAACATTGACTATTCTGGTTGGATTGACAAGGGGACGGTCTCGAAATGTGGTCGGGATAAGAACTTCACAGGGAGTAGTATACCTAAAGGATGCCAATCCAGTAAAGTAGTAAAGCACACTAACCTGTATATACTGAGTAAAAGGGCTCTAAAGTTTTACACACAGCTCATATACTGGTCGATTTGTATGGCATGCTAGCACAGTGAAGTGGCAGACTCTGTAGCGAACTCGCTTGCCACGTGGGCGATCCGGGTTCGATGCTACCTCGGGTAACTTTTAATTCTCTTGGGCTTCAACACAATGATAATGTGTCCAAGAATTAATTGTTGAATACTTGTTAAGTTTATTGCCCTTTTTTTTATTTTTTCTTCCCATTGGGATAAACATTCCTTCATTTTTAACCCCGGCTGCATCTTTTTTGTTGTAATGTTTGTTGTTTTTATGCTGGGTGAGTCTTTGCAATATAACAACTTTAATTTTGTAATCCTAATAAAGATGGTCTACCTTTTTTTTTTTTCTGCCTTCATATCATCTGATGAGCTATGGTCTTTTGACTTTTTCAAAAGGTTGCTCATCACTGTTTTAATTTTTATGAGCAAGTTCTTCAGCAGTCACAAGTATTTTTTCAGCCAGAATACATACATAGTACATACATAAATTTTTTCACCCATCAACATTGTTTTAAGACAAATTGAAAATTCTGATATAATCAAATTAAATTATTTTTAGCAAGCAAGCTTTTGTAATAAATGATCACATCTTTTAACCTCAACTTCAGCATTTCACTGTATAATGAATCTTCACTGATTTCGTCTGCAGCTTCTGATACTTTTTGCGATTTCTTCATTAACAGACATTTTCAATTCACAATATTTTGAAAATTCGGATAGTATTTCTGAGTACAGAACGCTCGAATCTTTGCGAAAATTAAGAATGAGTTTCTAGAGGAATAAGGTTGGGTACTTTAAGGACCATTAGTACCGGTAGGGTGTTCAAAATTCCTGGTTACCTGTTTATGTACAATGAGGCAACAGCTATAGCCTACTTTTCCTCAAATTTACAATGAATATATTTAATCTCTCCACAGCTTAAAATATCTTAAAATTGGTAATTACTTTCTAGTAACAATAGTAATTAAAGTTTTAATTTACTTCCATTAAAAAGGCATTTTAAATTATTCGACTTTTAAAAAATAAATATTGTCCTTAATTCACATTGTAATTAGATACAATAGTCATTTCATCATCATCATTATTGTTGGGGACCATCTCCAGTTTCCCGGGTGTGGTTTACGAGCCTTGATTGTTAAAGACGATTGTTTTCCACTGTCTCCTATCCAGAAAAGTTTCTCTGTCCGTGATGTATTCCCAATTCCAGCCTCTTCTCTCTACTTTCTCCTTCAGTTGGTCTGTTCATCTCCTTCTTGGTCTTCCCACTGGTCTTTTGCCAACTAATAAGTTTTTGGTAGTCTTGTATTAGTCATTCTCTTGACATGCCCAAACCACCGAAGTCTTGATGACCTAAGATTGCCCGCACGGCAAGCGAGTTCACTACAAACTCAGCCACTTGGCTGTGTTGACATACTGTACAAATTGACTAGTATATGAGCAGCACCTAAAACTTAAGAGCCCTTTTTTCTGGAATATACTGGCTAGTGCACTTTATTACTTTACTGAGTGGACATCCTTAAAGTACCCTATTAACCTGCAAAGTCTCATCACGAACTGAATTTCCGAGACCGTAAGGTCCCCTTGTGAATGTACAATTTTGTAAATCAATATGTGTTAAGTGTAGCACCTCATTCAATAATTTATGATTTGAGAGTGTAATATTCAGCGTTGGAAATACGACCTGGATAAGAGATAATCAGTTCCTGGAGAAACTTGAAATGCTCATTTCTTTTTCTGTACTGTTTTAATATAGAATAGGTCAGATGTGTCATTATTATTTGTGCAATGATTTTCACACACAGTATATTCGGCAAAGCAAAACTAGAAGGTGTGGAATTTAGATTTAGCTATACATTTTTTACGTTTCAAGTGATTTTCTTCATAATTATCATAATGAGTTATAGGTACTGATCTTAAAAAATTATTTGCAACTTAGAATCATAATTTCTGGAAAAAAAAATAAAAGAAACACGCGCTAAGATATGGCAATGTTGACATGGTATCTTACAGTTATCAGTAACAGGTGTATTTTGAAAGGCGTGAGCAAACGTATATAATCATTCCAGGCTGCAACCAGTATTGCTGAATATTCTTAATTCAGTTTAGAGGTCATCACAACATCAGATAGTAGTAATTAGTCATTTTGATTCACACCATAGCTAAAGCACGATAGCGACATCATGTGAAGTCACCCGAAAGCTTAATTCTTAGAAAGGATCTGGAACATTTGCATGACATTCTTTTGTTTTATTTTTTACTCAATCTCTTGTTACAATTAAAAGTAGAACCTTTTATGTTAATCTGTTATCTTTTATCATCATTTTTGAAAATAAGTGTTAAAAAACCATTTGTTATCAGAGCATTGTTTAATCTGCCTCAGATATGCGACATTACTGTATATGCCTGCTTGGTCCTCTCGTGTGACAAATTAGTAGTCTAGAATAGGCTGTAGTTATTAAGAACCCTTAACATTGGAGTTACTAGGATCTATTTCCACCTACCTCTTTTCAACAGTTTGTAATTTTCTTAATATACAGTCCTCTCTTTTCCTCCATTGGTCTTGTCCTCTCTTCCAACCGATACCATAAAAGCAGACACTCTTCATGATAAGTCTTGCTGTGTGTCTTATTTGCTCTCTCACATGATTACACTTTTGCTGCGATTACGTCTAGAGACATCATGCCGATACTCTACCTCAATGCTGATGATGTCTTTTGATGTCCACTGTAAGCCTTGTCTGACACGGCCAGTATTTGTTAAGTTCAAAGTGGAAGTAGACATAGCTGTTCTTATAATTTTACTGTAGTGTAAATAAGCCTGTTTATAATGCGAGTGTGGTTTCATAAGTTGACTGAACCTGTGCCAGAGCAAACAATACAGCAGCAATAATAGTACATAAAACAGAACTTGACATTATCAGTGCACTGTTAACATGTTCCAGTTTATTCGTATTTACAATCGCATACATTTCTGTTATAAAAAACTTATCCTACTTGCCTTTACATGCTCTTGTATTGATTACAAATCAGAAAAGAAAGGGAAATTAACCCACCACATACCAAAGTGGATGGATGCGATGAGAGAACACTAATGCTGACAAACAACTACACAATATTTCGGCATCTGCCTTGCTCACAAATAGAAAAACGGGCCATTATGCTCGGAACGTGTGTGCACAACGAACGTTACCTTAGGTATGTGGTGGGTTTATTTTTCCTTTCTTTTCTTATTTATATCGCCTAGAAGCCGCTTCCATTTTCCTTAGTTGCATCCTTGTATTGATTATATAATACGTCATGTCAATAAATGTCATCAGCACTGGAGGAGAAATGAGGATGCCAGGTGCACATGATGTCTTTAGACTCATTTGCTTTTCTGCATATATTATTGTTTTTCTTTAGTAAAATAAAGGTTACTGCTAACAGTAACAAAAAAGTTTGTCCGATTTGGCTGTACATGCTCGTGTATTGATTATACAGGGTGCGGTAGAAACAGTGACCGAGTATACACATATTATTTAAGCTTGAGTAAATACACTTGCACATTATTAGTGTGTACTGTTTGGAAGAACACTTCATACAATTAATCACACGTCACTTTTTGTAAATTATGTCCTGCAGGTGTCCACCGTTGTTGGCGATGCAAGCTTCGGCACGAACACGCAGAATCGCCATAACCTTATGGAGGGTGTCGCCTGTTATTGCCTCAATTTTGATGTGAATGTTGTGTTTCAATTCCTGAATGATTCTTGGCCTGTTTGCATACACTTTGGATTTCAGGAATCGCCACAGATAATAATCACACGCTGATAAATTAGGCAAATGGGATGGCCAGTGGACATCACCAAAGCGAGAAACGAGATGCTGTGGAAACATTTTGTGCAAGACTGTCATGAATCTTCTGGCTGTGTACACTGTTGCGCCATCCTGCTGGAATGACTGCACATGGATATTTTTACTGCGTATTTCCTGCATTATGAACTCTTGCAACATAACAACATATCGATCTGATGTTACAGTGATACAATGACCTGCATCATTTTCAAAAAAAAAAAAAAAAATGAGGACCAAGAATTCCCTGTGCAGAAATGCCACACCACACAGTAACTATTTAACTATTAAGTGGTTTTTTGTGAATCTGGTTGGGATTTCTAGGTGCCAAGTACCTAAAGTTCTGCTTGTTCACATAGCCCGATAGATGAAAATGGGCCTCGTCCGACATCATGAAATTGTCGAGGAAATTGGGTTGAGCGTTGATCATCTCCAGGAGCTGTGTACAGAAAGCCTGACATGCTTGCTGATCTCTGTGTGATAATTGTTGCACCGCTTGGAGCTTGTATGGATGGAACTTCATATCCAGATGCAACATCTGTCGCACGCTTCTGTCTGAGATGTTAAGGACTTGCGAATGCCGATGAACTGATCGCGTTGGACTACGCTGTAAAGCAGCTGTTACTCATGCAATGTTGTCCGGGGCCTATCAGGGGGTGTTTTGTTTGCTGCAGATGCTGTTGCTCTAAACTGTTGGACCCATCTCCAAATAGTATTCCGGGACGGAATTTTATCATTCTGACCAATGTTAAACTGTTGCCGAAATGAACGCTGCATTCGTATCACACTATCACCACATTTGAAAAATGTTTCAATCACAAAAGCATGATGTGCATTCTACCAATGCTCCTTACTGACTGGCAATGCTTTAAACTGCACTACACACTGGTACCAACATCAACTGTCTAGGAAGCCATGTCAAACTATAGCGAGCAATTTAAAATGGGTCATTCTTTCTGCCGCACCCTGTATAATATGTGATGTTGAAAGATATCATTGGCTCTGGAGGAGAAACTACCATGTCAGGTGCATATGACGTCTTTAAATGTCATTCGCTTCTTTTGCTTATATTAATGGTTTTTAGTTACTAAAAAAAAAGGTTACTGTTATCAACCAAGTGATGTTCCACATGCAAGTAAGCAAAAAAATTGTTTGTCACTGGGATTGAGTATCATACCATTACTCCCGCAGCGAAAGGGTTAAGGAGACACATGAAATGTAGTTTATTTGTTGTACTTGTCTTACTTTCTTCTCATCGCAGTATTCCCATCTTCAGCAAGTCACAGGTTTGCATAGTTTATCATTGATAGACTTATTATTTTCAAACAAGGCCTAAAGCAGCTCTTAACATGCCAAATTCTGATGGAAAGTTTTTAAGGTATGATTTAACACCTATGAGTTTTTCTGTGGGAGTTTTACGCTAAGAAGCCTATGACTAATCAAGAAAAAAAAAAAATCCAAAATACTGCGACATTTATGCAAAACTGTTGAAAAGTTTTCCAATTTATGTACATTGTAAATCAATAAATACTTCAGTACCTTCTTACAGAAAACCAAATCTTGCTCTCGTGTTGTAACATCCTTTCTGTTGTGACCATTGTATTTTTGTTAAAATCTAATTCATGATTGATATTTTAAACAAGTTATTTTGGTTGGGAATTTACTTTGTAGAAAGTAAACTTCATAAAAAAATATTTCTTTTCTTGCAGGCTGCTCCAGGTTATTACATGGCAAAGACGATAATAAAATTGATTTGTAGTGTAGCAAATGTTGTCAACAATGATCCTGTGATTGGGGACAAATTGAAAGTGATTTTCCTAGAGAACTACAGAGTGACTCTTGCAGAGAGGATCATACCAGCTGCTGACCTGAGTGAGCAAATTTCAACTGCTGGCACTGAGGCTTCAGGAACTGGTAATATGAAATTTATGGTAAGTTGTCGTATATTCCCTTGGTAACCTTCAGTTTACTCTTGTAAAACCAATTGAGTTTCAGTGTTTGGCATCACGATTCACAGGTATTTATAAACAAATCATAATGCCTCTGTCCGATTGATATTTGCATCATTGTTTGGTGTTCCATAATCTAATCTTAGCTGTTTTTTTATGTATTCTACTTCATCAACATTCGAATTTTAGCAGCATTCTAGGTCTGTTCTTCCACTGTTAATGCATCAGACTCAACAGCAAATCGTATGTAAGGCGAATAAAGGAGCAGGAAGTGGTCCAGAGGACTATCTTTCTGTTAAGGTTGGAAGTGGCCCCTAAGATGGATCAATCGGAAATGATCAATGGCTGTTAATGCAGAAGGCAATGAGAAACCATTGCATTAAAGCCGCAGAGAGTATCATGAGGTTATGTGATACTCACTAATGGAATGATAGCTGCTTCCTGGCAAAAAATGTGGAAGTAAAACAGTTCCTCAACAGCTTTCCAGGCAGAGACTACTTGAGTAGGAGCAGTACCAGATTAGCCATGTAGCAAAATTTAGCAAATGCTACGAAACCAAGGACCTCTTCACATTTGCTTCAGGCCGTGCGCCTTGGGGGGAGTGGGGGGCCCCGTGCCTTCTTGGGAGGCCCCGCATCTTAAGGTCTTCTTCTTCACATTTGCTACAGGCCCCACAATGTTATAATCTGGCACTGAGTAGGAGTCATCAGAGAACGAGTAAGAGATTGAATGTCTCTAGTCTGAATAGAACAGATACACTAGAGAAGTTAAGAACAGAGATGTTATTGGGATTAGTGGGATTAAGTGGAAGGATGCACAGGATTTCTACTCTGGAGAATGTAGAATAATTTGTGCACAAGCTGTTGGTCGAGTTACTGATATGGAATTTGTAAGAAACAAGAGAACAGGGGATGGAAAGTAAGTCTACACTAATAATTAATAGTACAAGTATAGAGCCAATGTTTCAAGAGGATGATGGGTAAATATATAAAAGTTATAATAAAACTGAATACAATGTGCGAAGGGAGAGGAAACCAGATAATAATGAGGTAATGGAAAGTTGGAGATTGAAAGTAGGGTTATATGGTATGAAGTATTGAGCAAGGAAGTTAGTTGTTGGAATTTTATGAAAAACTGAAACTGATCAGATAATCATACATGTACATGAACCTAGACAGGATACAGAAACCAAGTTGTAGACTATAAATCATACCTGAGAGCTGAATGAACTCTGATCTCAATATGATGGTTATGAAAGGTAGATTGAAATTCAGGAAATTAAAGAAGCAACACAGGCAAAATGGAATAAATAGAAAAAAAATCATGTGAGAGAAAAATTTGCAGATGTTTTAGACATTGGTCTAGGAAACTGCTCTGCAAGGAATTCAAAAGAAGACAAATGAAATACTGTAAAAGAGTGTTAATCAAAGCTAGTAAAGAAACATTACCCATTAAGAAAGAAGCTGATTGAAAACATTGGAATTAATGGATCAGAGGAGAAAGCACAATAATGTAGGAAGAAATCAGACCAGATATTTTAGAAATCATATAAGTAAGAAATGCAAGGAAGAAAAAGGAAAGTGGCTGCAAGAAAAGTGTGATGTAGAAAGGGAAATTTCATAGGTAAATTAGAAGTAGAGGAAGATCAAACAGAATTTTGGAGAACTAAAAAAAAACAAAGGTGCTGGTGAGAAACCTCTTTCAAGATCGGAAGATAGACTGATAGAAGGAATTCATAGAGAAACTGTATGATTTGAATAACAGTCTGCTGGAAAGAAAAGCAGAAGTTAACATTGTTGAATTAGGAGATTCTGTTGTAAGGAAGTAATTTCGCAGTGCTTTGAAAACTTGGCACTCAAATAATGCTGTAGGAATTGAGATTCCTGCAGAAACTCTAAAATCTCTACAAGAGGAAGAATTCTAAAGATGATCTCAAAAAGTAATGAAGCACCAGATATTTCCTCTGGTTTTATTAAAAATATCATCTTTACACTCCTAAAGAAAGCACTAGCTGAAAAGTTGAAAATTATCGCACTATAAATCTAACATCACACACTTCAAATTGTTGACTTGGATAATATACAGATGAATAGGAAGGATAACAGAAGCTATATTAGCTGAAGATCAGTTGGGGTTTAGGAAATACTAGTATATAAGAGAGGCAATACTGGAAGAGCATATTGAGAAAAACAAAGGTACTTTTAGGGCATTTGTTGACTTGGAAAAGCTTTTGATAATGTTAATTGGGACACGATGTTCGAATTTTAAAGAATTCAGGCTTAGAATATTGAGGTAGAAGAATAATTTTCGACCTATATAAGAAACAGATGGCCACAATAAAAGTAGATGATTGTGAGAAACATGCACTATTTAAATTGGACGTGAGAAAAGTTTGTAGTGAATCCCTGTTAATAGTCGACATTTATGTAGATGAAACAATGGAGAAAGTAAAAGAAAAAATTGGATGTGGTATAAGATATCAAGGAAAAATAATCTGTATGTTGTTTCGTGATATTGTCTTTCTGGCAGGATATAATGGGGATATTGAGAAATTACTGACTGGCATCAACAAAATACGAGGGGAAGAATTTAGAGTTAAGATAAATCCAAGCAAGACAAAAGTAATGAAATGTAGCAGAAATGATAGCAAGAACAGTAAATTGTATATATATTTATAGAATAATTTATCCTTTTTACAGCACCTTTGTTTCCTAACAATACTGATCAGAAGTGAGTTGGTTTCAAACTCATCCAATCAATCATCCTGTCATCCATCCATCATGAGCAGCTTCCAACCACTCGTTGAGTCTGCTTGGGAACAAAAGCTTTTCTAATACTTCCTATCCATCCACTGTCTCTCTTCTAATGTCAGCCAATTTCCTCCTCTTTCTTCAACACAATTTTTAATACTTTTCACCCACCTGTCCCTTGGTCTTCTACTGGGCCTCTTCCCTTTAATCATTATGTCCTTGATATCTTCTCTTCCTTTCTCTTCACAAGACTGTACCACTCTAACCTTGATTTTTCTGTTTGTTTTATCAGTTCCTCCTTGATCATCTCCCCGATTTTCTGATTACTCATTCTATCACTTCCGTTACTCCTCCTCTACTCCTCTTTCCATTGCTTGCACTCTCCTGTAGTCCCTCTCGTGCATTACCCATGTTTCCAATCGATATGTCAAAATAACTACTGATTTGTCTACCTCGGTATACTAATTGGAGGCTTGTTCTTTTGTATTAGAAAACAATTGCCTATACTTGATCTTTTGGCTTACCAGGCCTAACACAGCTGATGTTTTTCTTTCAAAGTTACTCTCTCAGCCTTTAATGATCCCTCTTCCCAAAAAGGCTGTGGTGTTGTCTTCCAATTTACCCACCTCCCCACCCCAAGAGTTTGGGCGGCCCTTTCTGCCATTTTCTTGGTCTCCTTTTCTGCCGAAACTGCTGTGAGGAAATAAGTTTTTAACTAGACGACCCGTGCGAAAATTTCGCGAATAAAATGCGATGAATAGTGAGGTTGAATGCTTGTAATATAATGAAAAGTAGAACCGTACTTTTGTAGCAAATATTCTTTTTAGTGTAATAGGTACGTGTCAAAATACAACATATTACGGAACAGTTAGGAAAATTTAAAACACTCTGTTTTTATGACAAACTGTCACTGACCTTAGCAGAATAAAACCAACCTGAACAAAATACACACAACATATCTGAAATATTTGATTCTGTGAGAATAAAATGTTTACATTGGAATTGTATAGCAAAACGACAGTGTTTCCGTAACAGAAAACAAATGTCCGAAAAGCTACTTATTGAATAAAAAAAAGTTTATTTACATCTCTGTGATATCCGCTGTTGCAATCTAGGGACTTGACTCTGAACTTTCTCATACGCGCTTCCACTTAAAGCATCAAATACCGAAAAATTCTTTCTTAATTTATGATTCTACCTAACTGGAGACCTTAATTTTTAAATCGATATAATATTTATCGAAATCGGCTAGTTATCGAAGAAGATAAATGGCTTGATATAAAAAAGCACGCTGTATAAATAATGTTGATACGTTTATCCTTTAAGGGTTGAATCCCAAAATATTTCTTTTATAAAATATGGTGTGACCAAAGCATCCACCTTGGTCATTAAAATGATACCTCATTTATCGATTTCGGTTAGTTATCAAGCGAGGTAAAAAAAAGTTCAAGAAATGATGATATTTTTGCCCCTTAGGGGTTGAATTTGGAGAAAGTTTGTTCTTAAAATATGATGTGACCATAGTGGATAATTTAATATTTAAATCGATAACTCATTTATTGATTTCAGTTAGGTATCAAGGGAAATAAATAGGTGGTGACAGAAAAATACGTTTTAAAAATATTAGAATTTTTAAAAATTTCTTTCTTAAAATTGTGGTAATGGAACCGAAGACTTTACTGAGACCTCAGTCTTTTAAACAATACCTCGTTTATCAATTTTGTTTAGTTGTCAAGGGAGATAAATGGCTCGAGATACAAAAAGCGCATTTTAGAAAAATTAACATTTATTCCCTTTAAGGTTCGTATTACGAAAAATTCCTTTCCTATAATCTAATGTTACCACGGCGGAGACCTTGGCCTTTAATATGATATCTTATTCATCTACATCGGTCAGATATAAAGGAAGATAAATAGCTCATGACAGAAAAATGCGTTGTGGAACCATTTATACTTTTTCCCTTTAAGGGTTGAATTCAAAAAACTGCTTTCCTAAAATATGATGTCACCAAAGCTGAGACAATATTACTTATAATCTTACTTGATTTATCGATTTTGAATAGATATACATGGAGATAAGTGGCACAAGACACAAATAACGCATTTTAGAAAAATTGATATTTTTATCCTTTAAGGATCGAATTACGAAAAATTCCTTTTTTAAAATATAATGTTACCACGGCGGAGACCTTTTTCTTTAATAATTTACCTCATTTATCTATATCGGTTAGATATTAAGGGAGATAAATCGCTCGTGACACAAAAATGCGATATAGAAAAATGTATCCTTTTTCCCTTTAAGGTTTGAATTCGAAAAAACATTCTTCCTTAAAATATGATGTCACAAAGCTGAGACTTTACTCCTCATAATCCTACTTCATTTATCGATTTTGGTTAGATATCCATGGAGATAAATGGCTCGAGAAACAAAAAAACAAAAATTTTTTAGAAAAATTGACATTTTTGCCCTTTAAGGGTCGAATTACGAAAAATTCGTTTCTTAAAATATAATGTTACCACGGAGGAGACGTTATTCTTTAATATGATACCTCATTTATCTATATTGGTTAGATATTAAGGGAGATAAATCGCTCGTGACACAAATATGCGTTATAGAAAAATTAATACTTTTTCCCTTTAGGGTTTGAATTCCAAAAACATTCTTTCTTAAAATATGGTGTCACCAAAGCTGAGACATTACTCCTCATAATCCTACTTCATTTATCGATTTTGGCCAGATATCCAGGGAGATAAATGGCTCGAGATACAAAAAAAGCATTTTAGAAAAATTGACATTTTTGCCCATTAAGGGTCAAATTACGAAACATTCCTATGTTGAAAGATAATGTTACCACGGCGGAGACCTCAGTCTTTAATATGATGCCTAATTTATCTATATCAGTTATATATTAAGGGAGATAAATCGCTCGTGACACAAAAACGTATTGCAAAAATACTTATACTTTTGTCCTTTAAGGGTCGAATTCCGAAAAATTTCTGTCTGAATATATGACGTCACTAAATCGGAGATTTTAATCTTTATAATTATACTTCATTAAACGATTTCAGATAGGTATCGAGGGAGATAAATTACTCGTAATACAGAAAAACAGCATTTTAGAAATATTGACATTTTTGCCCTTTAAGGGCCGAATTCCGAAAACTCATTTCTTAAAATATGATGTGACCAAAGTGGAGACCATATGTTTTAAAATGACACCTCATTCATTGATTTCGGTTAAGTATGAAGGAAGACACAGGCTTGTGACAAAAAAATACCTTATAGAAATAATATATATGATGCCACCTTCCTGCAATGAACATATTTTATGTAAAGTGTTCCTCTTTTATTATGTGCTTCTTGTGTATTTCAAAGCTGTTAATTTTTCTTACCATATTAAAATGGTCTGAATATATTTCACATCACCAGCATTTATGGGTATCCATAATGAGAGGAAAGCTGTTCCTGTTTATGACTACAGTTGGTGTTCTTCAAGTGTATTTGTTAATATCTTTCTTCCTAAAGAAGATGTTAGGTAATTTGCAGCCTTTCACCAACTCAAAGGAGCCAAGCTTCTACATTTTCATGACGTTCACTAAAAGTTCCTACGACATTTTGGATTGATGTGTTTCTGACTCTAGCATTTAAATCTCTACCTAAGTTTTTATGATGATTTTTATTTGTTTTGTTCATATGTTTTTGAAGAGTGTCATAGAATGTTCCAATTTCATCCTTTCTACATTCTGCCAGTACATAAACTGAGAACACTGTTAAATAGCATCTTCCAGCCTTAAATCTTGCTGACAGTATTTTTTTCATTTATGCTTTTGCATGATTCTAGTCCACCTTTCCATTTGTCTTTGACCAAGAGTGTTACAACTGTGAGAGTCCATTCTTTTCTATTGACCCCCCTGTATATCATTAGAATGTTTCGAATTTCCGTTCTTGACAAATATCTGGTTTATAGACATGGCTTGACATGCAAGCTCTATTACTCCAAATCTCGGTATATCATGCAGACTTTAACTTGAGTAGCTCTAAGAAAATGAATGATGTAATTTCAGCTTAAAGGCAGCACTTCTTCCAATAGTCACTGCATGTTAATTATTTGTTTTCCTTTGTTTTAACACCATGACAAAATTTCTTCTAAATTTTGCTGTTGGTGATATTGTTATTGGCTAGTGTGGTGGCTCACTGTTGTCTGACTGGAAATCATAAAGGTCCGCAGTTTGAATCCTCTAGGCAGGGATTTTCATAGGTCCTTAACCCAATATTCACTTCTGTCACACCTTACTGTATAGTGTGAAGTATGCCAGAATGTTTCCATGGTTCAGACTCTGCATTAAACTATAGGTCCCCTGTACCTGGCAGGATTACTGGGTTAGGTTTGGTAAGGAGGAAAGGCACTGGCAATCCTATCTCTGACACTAGGCTTAGTATGCCAGCAACATTCGGGTTAAGGACCACACTTAGCTATATTCGGAGACTGTCAGCATATAGTATAGTATATCTTGATGACAACAGTATTATGCAATTATTTCTCCCTGTATTATACAAAAGTCTGGAGATACTTCATACTCATTAGGAATTACATATAGCTTATTTTTTAAGACAAAAAAGTTGTGGTAGAATTATACCCAACTGAAATGATGTCCATAAATATATTTTTCTTTGGGTTTAGGAATCGGGAAATAAAATCTCAAAAATGATGGATGGATATTAATTTAAAATTGAAAATATATGACATATTGCTTGAAAAAGTTATTAATCAATTTTCATTATCAAACTAATATTTTCCTGCAGCTTTGCCCATCTGGACTTAGGTGTCTGGGTGAATTTAAAATACGTGTGGCACACTTCAAAATTAATAGAGTTAAAACCAGAATGCAGTAAGGTAGATTAAATCCAAGATGCAGTCACATAAATGAAAATGTTTTCATTAAATTTTCCTGGTGTGGAAAATAGATTGGCATTTAAGCAAATTTTTGTAAAAACTAATTTGTAATACTAAAAATGGCAAACAGGGGCAAAAAAGACAGAATGTGTGACATTTGAAAATGCAAAGCTTGTCGCATAGTTGATTTTCTCTCTCATTCAGTATTTAAAAGCCATGAGATATTTCAATCATGTAGTAGTTTTAAATCAGGCACGAGTTATTAGTTTATTAGCGATCCTGTTGAAGTTAATTGTTGAATGTTCTGTGCACATTATAAAATTGAACTGTTTGGTGTAATGTGGATTGAAGGTCCAAGCAGTGAATAGTTTGTCTCCACCAAAGATTTCAGTTGCCAACTGAGTTGAGCTTTATTATATGCTTTGAAAATACAGTAATACCCTGCTTTACGCGAGGGATATGTTCCGCAAAACATCGCGTTAAGTGAAATTCGCGTATATCAGGGTTTACAATCAAACATAGTCAAAAGTTAATACAAAAAATATAAATCATTTGAATCAATCATTTTAATTCTAAGAACACTTTATGCAGTATTACTTGGGTTTTTCTTACGGAAAAATATCATCTATTGTCTTTTGGGTAGCGTTTCTTTTACGTTCTTGTAAAATATGTTCATAACACCCAACGCTGTTTTTAATTGTTTGACACATGGTCAAAACATGGTCATCATCACTATCTATGCTCTGCAGTATGTCCAAACCTGAATAAATTTTTGAAAGAGCATTTTGTATTCCACTTGAAGATAAAACTCTCTCTTCTACTTGTTCTTCCTCATCGTTTATGGCATTATTCTGTAACTCGATCAGATCTTCATTGCATAGAGGTTCGTCATGAGTTGTTAAAAGTTCTTCAAGATCTTCTACTGCGACATCTTCAAGTTCAGACCCCTCAATCATTGCAGCAATGTTTTCAAGCACTCTTGTCTGTGCATTTGGACAATTCTTCTAGGTGTTTCCACTACATCTGACCAAAGATTACGCCACACCCCATTCATACAACTCTTTTTAACTTCGTTCCAAGACTGGTCTATGTTGTGAACAGCCTTCATGATGTTGTATGACTTCCACCACTCTCGCATAGGCTGTCTTCCTTCCCTGTCAGTTTCATGAATTAGTAGGCTAAAAGTGCGGTGATGGTAATAAGGGACCGTGCACAAACTACGTGGCTCGGTCCAGGGGGAGGGGGGGGGTTGGCTGGAAGGCTACGCTGGGCTACGTGGGGGGGGGGGGGGTTCTGAGCCAGATCACGTAGTTCCTTTCATAACATTTTTCACAGTTAAAATGAAGAACATAACTCACAACAGAATGTGAATATTTATTTCCTACAGTTAATTATCTCCGTATGTAATTTACAATAGTCTGACAAGAGAAAATAGTTCAAAATGTCTTCTGGAATCAAAAGGGAAAAAAGCTACGTGCTACGTGGGGGGAGGGGGGTTGAGGCAAAAGCCACGTAGGGCTACGTGGGGTGGAGGGGGGATTCACAGGAGGCCAAAATGGAGCTACGTGGTTTATGCACGCTCCCTAAGCTTTGAAGTTTGCTTTTGCTCCCTGTTCCGTAGATTGTAATATTGACTTAGTGTTTCATTGAAGGAACTTCACGTACACTTTTAAGTCTCTCGGCGTATCAGGTGAGGTTGGATGTCCTGGGGCATTGTCATTTCTGTCACAGTAGGATTTGACTGACGGGCAAAAACTATTAGAATACCAATCTTGAAAAACTTCTCGTGTAACCCACGCCTTTCTGTTGGACCGCCACACGACTGGTAGGCTTGTCTTGTCTGTACCTCGCATTGCATGGGGTGTTTCTGAATGGTAAACTAGTAAAGGTTTCAGTTTGAAATCACCGCTGGCTTGACGTTCTTCTTTAGAAATGAATGTTCGAGATGGAATTTGTTTCCAGTAAAGCCCGGTCTCATCAACATTGAAGATGAGTCAAGCGGGAATTTTTTCTCGTGTTACGAAATCTTGAAAATTGTCTGGAAACTCAGTTGCTGCTTGAGTGTCCGCGCTGGCGGCCTCACCTGGATATTGTGAAGATTGAAACGATGCTTGAACCGATGAAACTAGCCTCTGCTGGCAGCAAAAGTCGGAGTGGAACTCCCTTCACCTTCTTCTGTCCTTAACATCTCATACAAAAATTTTGCTTTTGTTCATATGAGATCTTGGGTCAGTGGTATGTTCTTCTTATTTAAATCTTTGATCTAGAGTGCTAGCAACTTCTCCATTCTTTCTAGGATAGGAGATCTCAGATGATATAGTTTTATTGCACTTATAAGTGTTGAACTTTCACTAGAAAATTTAATTTTTCCCGATTTTTAAAAATAGTTCTCACAGTCGATTCTGAAAGACCAAAATCTCTGCCAACAGTTGTTGCTTTGCCTCCATTTTCCATTCTTATCACCACCTTCATCTTCAATTCCAAAGTTAAGCACTTTTTTTTTCTTCATAGGCGGCATTTTTAACGTAGCGTTAAATTATGTATCTCCACCAAAAGTTAAAACACGACTGCCAGCCGAGATAAACATATGGAACAAATGAGGGAATCTCCATAAAACAAAGTCGTAGGATGGGGAATCCCCAATTCTTCAATCAGAATGGTCAGAAAAAGCGGGGATTCACGCGACCAAAGAGAATTCAATCACTACATTATGTACATACATCTTCTTAAGTAAGCAATTCGCGTAATATGAGGCATTTTAACGTGAAGTTTGAAATTCGTGCTAAAGCGAAACCACACATAACGGGGTCGCGTAAAGCGGGGTGTTATTGTAGTTTATGAATCTGACTCACTAATAAAAAGAAAACCTTGAAAATTTCTTTGCTTTTAATTATTAAAAAAAGGCAAACTTGATTTTTGCTTGATACTGACCGTTACAATCTGATTCGTATGTAACAGAAAACTGCAGATTACTTTGAATGATAAATTTTTCTCTTACCTTAACAAACTAATTCGAATTTAAACTCTTCAGAAATCGCAAAATGTTTTATAAAATTAAAAAATGTTCCTTACCCCTCTGTTTCTAAAATGTAAGACATGGCTGCTGGTGATTGATTCTGATTCCTTATACTTTCATATCAGGGGCGGATCCAGGATTTTGGTTTGGGAGGGGCTTGAGCGGATTTTGGTTTGGGGGAGGGGGGGCTTGGCTTGAGTGAATTTTGATTTGGGGGGAGGGGGCTTGAGTTGGGTAAAGGGTAGTATTTATAGTCTCCTCGGGCCTCGAATACGTAGAACTAAAAAAAAAAAAAAGGTCTCCAAAATTACAATGTTGGAGGTGGACCTAGATCCTTTGGGGGGGGGGAGGGTTTTCAGTTCCCTAGCCATCCCCCCTGGATCCGCCCCTGTTTCATATTGTTCTAAAAATAACTAATTTGGCTGCCGTTTGCTCTCCGAACTTCTGTTATCTTGACACATTAGGTTGCTACCCCATCTAACACAAACTTTGCTGCTTGTCACCCCTCCACTGGTCACTGCCAGTGTGAAATACAGATTATACAAATTTCTTTTCCTTGTGACTATCAACCCGCCATTTTACTGTCCCAAATTTTACTGTGCAATTTATGTGATTCTACCAAACTGAACCTTTCTTTTCCAAATTTTTCTTATTGTGGCACTGAATTTTCTGTGAATTTTTCTTACTGTCCACTTTAGAAGTTCCCAACATCTTCACAGTTATACCTCTTTATAGTTCTGTTTTTAATTTATTTTTTATATTGGCTTTGTAATCAAACATACAAAACATGTCATTTTACCTTTAAAACATTTAATCAAAAATAAACCTATGTTGTAGTATATACCTTATGTTCTCTAGTTTCTATTACTAACTTTTAACATCATGAAAATGTCTTGAATAAATAAATATTACTTATTTTCACCTCTATTATGTTAAATCCATTGTATATTGAAAATTCCTCCTTATCTGTTCTTGAGCCCTTGAAAGGGTTTTTTCCCAAAACTGTGGGAGTAAATCAAAAGAATTTCAGCAGCATTTATGTTTTCTCTGCGAACTTGTAAATTTTTTTCTGAAGAATATAGTAACTATTTAAATTTTCAATAGAAACAGTGACTTTAATTTCTACATATCTTTCTTGATTGAAGTTATCCAATCTGGTGACGAACAATCAACAGGAGGAACAATCTTTATTACCAAAGGCAACACAGCACGGTTAAAGTTTCTGACTGGAGTGTTTACATATAACCCCAGTGAATGTTTGGTCATTACATAGGGTAGTTCTTGATCACTGTGTTCTGGGACTGTAATGGCTTTCTGCTTGTAAATTTTCTTCATAAATGTTGATGCATTAATGCTACCTGTTATTGTGATCGTCTTAGTTAGGTTTCAGTTGCCAGTCTGTCAAAAAGGCGAGGTGTTCCGATCAAAAGTGTGTTGCTTCTCCATGACATTTTCTGACACCATCACAGCAGAAATGCACACACACACACACACACACACACACACACACACACTCTGAGCTGTCCTAGAACATCCACCTTACAACTCAGACCTGTCTTCCGTATGTTTGGGCCACGCGAGAAAGCCCTCGGCGAACAGCGCTTCACAACGAATGAGGAGGTGCAGCAGTTCTTGAGCAATTGGTTTGATATATGTCCCCAAACTTTGTATGATACCAGAATTAAAAAATTACCTACCGTTGGAAGTGCATAGATAAGAAAGGGAACTATAATTGGAATTTATTTTGAAAAATGTACTTTTTTTGCCCAAAAGGCTCATTTATATTTAATTATCCCTCGTAATTGCTTTCTTTTTTTTTAAAGCACTTAGGTGTGTATATTTAAATAACCCTTGGAAGTAAAGCAGTTTCTTTTATAACTGTTTGTAATCTGGTGTTGACGACAAATCTGAAGGAATACTATGAGCATCATACTATCCCAGAAATTAAAATGGTACATTTTTCTTTGGGAAATGGGATCGCAAATGTTGAGGTCAAACAAAGGCAACCATCAGACCATGCAAGAATAGCACAGCCTGCATATGTGACCATGCCAAATACTTGTATTGGCCTTGTTTATACACTCCTCATTACGTATTTTCAGCTGAAGTAAAGCTTATTTCAGTTGATAAGAAAACAAGACAATGCTATAAGGGAATATAAAAAATAGTGAAAGATATTGAGAGTAAACACAGTACTTACTGAAGGAGATTTGAGTGGTTCAATAATTTACAATACAAGACAAACACAAATATACAATATTCTGAATGTTTAACGACAAGCGTGTTGATCCATTATTGAACTTTCTAAATACTGAACTAATTTAAAATATGATTTCTTAAAATGGTAATGATCTTAAGCCTTCTTTTAAAAAATAATCCAAATGTATTGAAGCTGATCCACCTAATCACAAGTTAATCCTTTCAAGCATTTTTTGAACTAAATTTCATCTACTGAAAAACCTTTATTGCTGCTGCAGATGTTTTGCATTTCTAATTGCTTTAGTTAGATTGTGCACACATAACTAACAATGGCTGATATAAACACAGTGAGTCACATCAGCATTTGTGTACATGTTTCTTAAATGTCTCTTAATACTATTAAAAACAATGATGACAAATAAGAACAACAAATTTTCTGATATTCCATAATGCCTATATTTTTCATTTGAGAATACATAGTAAATTAGTATATAGAATTTCCATCAATGACCAATGTATTCATCATCTTTTATAACTGAAACTGCAGAGCTCTTTATTTCCATTCCAGTTGAATGGGGCACTGACCATTGGTACTCTGGATGGGGCAAATGTTGAGATGGCAGAAGAGATGGGCCGTGAAAATATCTTCATATTTGGAATGACAGTGGATGAAGTTGAAGAACTGAAGAAGAGGGGATATAATGCATATGATTACTACAATCAGAATCCTGAAATTAAACAGTGTATTGATCAGATACAAAACGGCTTTTTCAGCCCTGGAAACCCTGATGAATTCAGGCATGTGACAGAGATGTTGTTGAATCATGACAGATTTTATCTCCTTGCTGATTATGATGCATACATAAAATGTCAGGAAAAAGTTGGTGAAGTTTATCAGGTAGGTGTATTTATCATAAACTGTTGTACCTACATTTCAAATAATCACTTTTAGCAGGTACATAATAATTGATCCTTGATATTTTTTCATAGATAGATTTGTAACAAATTGCAAAAAAAGTAGCTCTATTTCTTCTTATGATCGATGCACTTATTTCTTGTGAACTGCACATTTTTATTTGTAGTCAGTTGGTTTGTTCTTAACAGAACTTGATATTAATTGCATGTTACAATATAAATGAATAAGAGGTTTTTTAAATAATTTTGTGATACCTCTCTTGGAGAAATGATTTTTAATAATGGACTTAAAAGTTTTGTTTCCTTTTGAAAACTATATTATGAACTACTGCAGAACACAACCAGTAAACCGAGCATGGTGGGTGAGTGGTTAACTCTCTGGCCTCACATTCGTGAGGACACCAGTTCGAATCCCTTTCCGGTCATCCAAATTTGGATTTTCCATGGTTCCCCCAAATCACTCCAGGTGAATGCTGGGATGCTTCCTTCAAAAAGGCCATGGCCGAATTCCTTCCCGTTCCTTGTCCCCAGGCCGATCCCGCTTCTAATGACCTCAACGTTGACGAGGCGTAAAGCCATAAATAAACAACCAGTAACTGATATGATAAAGAAACTGGATTGGTATTCATTGGAAGGTAGGAGGATGAAGAGAGTGGTGGGAGTATACAAGGCATATGATGGTGTTGAAAGAGATTGGTGAAAAAATTAAGAATGTTGCATGGAAGGGAAAAGATGAACATGACCACAAGCTGGTACTCCATTTCAAGTTTAAAGTCGTTGGAAAGTTTTTCTTTCTTAGACAAGTAAGTCAGGGTTTGGAATAAGCAGGGTAGTGTTGAATAATTTACCAAAAAAATGTTGAATTTAAATTTAAAATTTATAGAGGACAAAGTTAGACGAGTATAAGAAATGCACAAAATGGGTGTGTAGGGAAATTGCTAGCGGAGTATGCACTCCATTGCAATTAAATTTGAGTACTGTTCTCATATTTTGCTAGCAAACATTTATACTCAATTAGTGAACTAATCTGAATTACCATTAGTAACTTCATATGAAATTAAATAGCAAATGTGGTGTTGTCCAGCTACCAACAAAATTATCTTTCTGGTTGTACTAGAAAATTTTCTGCATATTTCGTTACCGTGGACATTAATCATTTTCTTTCTCATTTAACACATGAGAACTGACAACTACCTTTTTGTAGAAGAGAACATTGCTGCAGCAATATAACTCATCCTGCCTGATGCTTATGGCTCCACAAGTTCTAAATAAAACATTGAGCTATTATGGTTTCAATCATTTATATATCAATCCATCTATCTGTCTATCTATCTCTCTCATTAAGTACTTGTGCACAACTTTGGTTGTTACTACCCTTAACATGATTATAACATAAAATTTTGGAAACTTATGCGGGTTGAAGTTTAATGGCAACTATTAGAAAATGTTTCTTTAAGCGATGGTCATACCAGTCAAATGAAAGCTGGCAGCCGGCTGACTCTCAAAACATTTTGATTTTTCTTTTTATTCTAAAGCATACCAGTTTTTAATGAAAAATCTTACTCCATCATTTCTGATATTTTCAGTGATATGCGTATCCTTCTAAAGGTTACAAGGAACAATTTTTCTGTAGTTTATGGTTTTCTCAAAATAACTAGATGAGTAATTTTAACAACAAATTTCATCCTTCTGTGCATTTTTTTAAATAAGACATTATGAAAATCTCTACTGAATACTATACATATCTTGAAAATACTTTTAAACAAATTTTCCAAACTTTTCTGTGACCCACTAAAACCGGTTTTTTTTTGGCGTGTTTTATATACATCACTTGATAGATAATTTGCAAAACATATAATGAACTATTTAAAATAGCTTTTTAAAAGTTTTATCAAAAACTGGTGAATTTAGTTTAATACAGAAGTATCCAGAAAGTAACTTACTTTTTTTTTTTTTTTTTTTTTTCAATCTTGTTCCATGAATCCCTGCTGAGGAAGTACCTCTGGGATGTGAAACATGTCATTGTTGATACATATACACATAATATGAGTCATATCATAGTAAATATATATATATACATATTTTACAAATACAAGAAATAATAATAAACATACATTTTTGCAACTGAGTTTTGCAAACGTCATAATGAGTACAATTAATTATTTTCTTCAAATTCTTGAATGGAGTAGGAGTTGCCAATAAGATAATCTCCAAGTTTTTGTTTGAATACATCTTTATTATCTGAAAGCTGTTTTATACGATTAGGTAGTTTATTAAACAGATGTATCCCAGAATAATTAACTCCTCTTTGTACTAATGACAGAGATGTTTGTGTTTTATGCAAGTTATTTCTGTTTCTTGTATTGAAACTGTGTACCTGTGAATTAGGTGTAAACAGGTTAAAATTTTCTATGACAAAGCTCATGAGAGAATACATATACTGAGAATACATTGTAAGAATATTGAGTTTCTTAAAGAGTTGTCTGCAAGAAGTTCTTGGTTTTACCCTACACAGAAACCTAATAGCTCTTTTCTGTGCTATGAAAACTTTTTTACTTTGTGAAGAGTTTCCCCAAAAAAGTATGCCATATGACATTACTGAATGAAAATATGAGTAGTACACCTGTTTCATTAATTCTAGATCTGCTGTTAGAGAAAGTGTTCGTATTGCGAAGGTGGCACTACTTAACTCTGTTGGCATGATCATATAACTACACTACTGACAGAGTTTCTGATCTATTTTAATACCAAGAAATTTTATACTCTCTGTTTCTAAGATTGTGTTGTTTTTATAGTTTATACATATATCTGGCTGTGCATAGTTTTTTGTTTTAAACCTAATATAATGTGTTTTTTCAAAATTTAATTTTAATGAATTTGCCTTAAACCAATTTGCTACTACTCTAAGTACTTCATTTACATTAAATTCTATAGTACTGTTTGGTGTTTTATGCACAGACAGGTTAGTGTCATCTGCAAATAAAACACTCTTAACTTTGTCGGATAAATTTCCAGGAAGGTCATTGATGTATAACAGAAAGAGGAGGGGACCTAAGACAGAGCCTTGTGGAATTCCATGTTTTATTTTCTCCCAGTCTGATGAAGCATCTTTACTTATTTTAGAATCAAAAATTGAAACTTTTTGCATTCGGCTTTCAATGTATGATTTAAATCATTTACCTGCGGTCCCAAAAATACCATAGTATTCCATTTTTTTCAAAAGTAATTCATGATTTACACAGTCAAATGCTCTTGCAAGATCACAAAATATTCCTACAGGATTCATTTTATTATTCAGTTCCTCAAATGTGTTATTTAAAAATGAATATATAGCCATTTCTATGGATGATCCTTTTTTGAACCCAAATTGTGAATTAGTGAGGATATTATAGTGTGTAACATGTTTTATTACTCTACTATACATGACTTTTTCAAAAACCTTTGAGAATGTTGAAAGTAATGAAATGAGACGATAGTTGTCTACACATGTTACTTCTCCTTTTTTAAATAATGGTTTTACAACAGCATATTTTAGTCTATCGGGAAAAACACCTTGTATTAAGGATTCATTACAAATGTGAGCAAGCACATGACTGATACAGTCTGAACATCTTTTCAGTAATTTACTTGAAATATTGTCATAGCTGCAAGAATTTTTAGGTTTTAATTGTTTAATGTGTTTATTTATTTCTGAGACTGTTACTGGTGGCAATTTCATCTCCACAAAGCTATTTGGGAAAGCAGTCTCAAGAAGCCTTAGAGCACTATGTGGGGATTGCTTTTCTATGCCTAATTTATCTACTACTGACGTAAAATGTTTGTTAAATATTTCACAAACTTCCCCTACTTCGCTATACACATATCCATTTTGTTCTATTTTTATGTCTTTAGAGTGATTTACAGTTTTTCCTGTTTCAGTCTTTATTATATTCCATATTGTTCTCATTTTATTGTCTGAATTTTCCATTTTCGCCGATATGTACCTGTTCTTGGCCTTCCTTATTACAATTCTTAGTATTTTAGAATAAAGTTTATAGTGAACTTTCAGCGCATAGTTATCTGATTCTCTCATTTTTATATAAAGGTCCCTCTTTGTTTTACTAGAGATTCTAATACCCTTTGTTATCCATCCCATGCCCAGTTCATTGTTTGGAGTGTTGAGAATTTTCCTTTTTTTGAAACTACCTTCAAAAAGTGTTAGAAATATATTCAGAAAAGAATCAAATTTCGCATTAACACCCTGCGCATTATATACTTCTAACCAGTTTTCATTGTTTAAGGTATCTATGAAGTGTTTTATATCATTTTCACTAATATTTCTTCTATAAACCCAGCTTTTCTTTATCTGTTTAACAGTGTTCCTGGACTCGATACATAATAGCTGGGCATCATGATCTGAGATACCATTTATTACTGGAAGTATGCTGTAATTACTGCACTAAGAAATATCCATAAAAAAATTATCAATTGCAGTCCTGCTATTATTTTGTATTCTCGTAGGAAAATTTACAAGTGCTGTTAAGTTAAAAGACAACATCAAGGCTTCCATATCTAATCTATCATTGCTGTGATTCAGAAAGTCAACATTGAAATCTCCACATAATACTATTTGTTTGCTATTTGTAAAACTTAGTAGCAAAGACTCTAAATGAGATAAAAACAGTCTGAAATTACCTGAGGGGGCCCTGTAAATTGCTATCACTATCAGCTCTTCCTTATCATATTCTAGTTTAGTAACACAACATTCAAATTGTTGTTCTATACAATACTTACTTACAACTACACTACTGCATTCAATATTATTTTTAACAAAAATGGCAACTCCCCCTTTCTCCATTTTACATCTGCAGAAATGAGAGCTTAATTTATAATTTGGGATGGACAGCTGAGATATTCCTGTATCAGACAAATGATGCTCAGATATACACAAAACATCTACATTAAAATTTCTGGAATTTTGAATCTCTTCTAGGCTTAAGGTAATGTCATCAGTTTTACTAAATATTCCTCTTATATTTTGGTAGAAAATACTGGTCTGAACACTTTGACGCAATGACTTTGAATTGTTTATTTTATTATTACATACTGGTATATCAGTTGGAATTTTTAATTTCAACAAATTATGATCATCAGAGACATTAATTTCCTTTAGACATCTTAATAAATCTATTTTATTTACCCTAAAAAAGGCCGCGACTTAACACCATTTATCACAGGAATACCTCTTTCACTCACCTGGCATCCTCTGACCTCATCAGCAATAAGAAGCGAAAGCTTCCTCTTACCTCTGACATTCAGATGGAGTCCATGGCGAGTATAACTGTCCCTACCAATGCAGGCCACATCAATCAAACCAATGTGTGAATTAGCTGGCTGCCAGAGAACCTTTTCCAAGGATGCATTTGTACGCCTGATGTTATGCCACATCCAGGGTTTATCGTAACGCTCGAGCAAACCAACAAATCTCACACTCGTCTGACGTGTGTTCCTGGAAATGTCTCCCTCAATTGAATAATTGAGGTCTTTATCAAGGCTATTTCCTGGTCCCCCAACAATTACAACACAATCCTCATCTGAAAAATCTTTAACTAGGTTTGTGTCTAACATGGAAATGGTTGAGGATGGAGCCAGATGTTTTTACACTTGGTGTACATTAAGCTGTCGTAGTGTGAGGACTTTGATTTTTCAACTTTGTTCATTTTGAATTATTGAAATGATACTTTGATCAGTAAAATGTTTAAGAAGCATTGTCAGCCAGAGTGTTTGTGGAAACTGTGTTTTGGGATGCTGGGGGAATGCTTCTGGTTGATTTTCTTGAATGTGGTACATTAATTAACTCGGAAAGATATTGTGAAACATTGAAAAAACTAAGGAAAGCAATAAAAAAAAACAAGCATTTGGGAAAACTGAGTTCCAAATTGTTATTTTCTCATGACAACACACTACCAAATATGGCTAATCATACCTGACAGCTCTTGGATGTCTTTGAATGAGAGATGTTTGATCACCCACTGTACTAGATCTGGTGCAAACAATTACCACCTCTTTCCAACTATTACTCCGCGATTCACAATGAAGATCTGGCTAACAACAAAGTACTTTAACAGTGACGCAGTCCATGTAAACCAGTGGTTGAAATCTAAGGCAGAAAATTTCTACAGAGACAGAATCAAAAACCTTGTCCATCATTATGATAAGTGCCTCAATTTCAATGGCAATTATCTAGAAAATTAGTTTGATTGTTCCTTTAAAATGTATATAACAAAATTTATTTTTCTTATTTGGTTGATTGTTTATTTCAATATAGAAGTTACTTTCTAGACAGCCCTCTTGTATGGTACACTTCGCACATGGGAGTAATTTATACTTGTAGTGTTTTTTTTAATTATTAGAAATGTCTGCTGATGTAACTTCTAGTTCCTCAAATCTAATACTTATGGTATTGTTCCAGTGCACTTTAGTCAGGAATACTATTACACTATGATCACATACAACATAATAATTTCAATGTTTTCTAACATGTATAACATTACATTTTGTGAGTCATCACAAGAACTGTAAATATGTATTGATATTTTCAGGACCAGAATAAATGGACTGAGATGGCAATCAATAACATTGCATCATCAGGCAAGTTTTCAAGTGACCGTACCATTGAGGAATATGCACGTGAGATCTGGGGTGTTGAGCCCAGCTGGGAGAAACTGCCAGCTCCACATGAGCCACGAGATGAAGATAACAACAAGGAGGCCACAAAGTAGATCGTAGTTTTTAATTTAACTGGCTTGGTTGCTGTTTTGCATAAATGTCTAGTACAGTTACAGTAAGAGAGAATGTTTAGGGATATAGTTGATAATGATTGTTTTCTGGACATTTGCATGTTGTATGCATCATACAGAAATGTTAGTAAAGTATGGAAGTACAATGCATTTTATTTAAGTAGCGTTTACGAGCTGATATGTTTTCAGAATTGTGTAATATATTGCTCTATCTGTTCAATACATACTTTCATATTTTGAAGAAAGAACAGCTAGACAAGGATGTGATTGGAACTTACACTAATGAAAACTTTCTGTTGCTCGTATTTACTATTACACTTTATTTGTGCTGCAGCTCTTTATTCTGCATTCTTTTGTTTGTTTGTTCATGTTGAAATGCTATAAATTTCAGTTTTTTCAAGAGTTGTGATTATAATTAACAATAATGGTAATTTATTTTTAACTTAAAATATTCAAGACAATAAGAATGAACAAATGTGGTTTTTTAATAACTTACAATATTTATGGTACTATTTTTGTTAAAGTTTAGTGTCCCATCTGTTCTTTTTGCAATGTTGTACTTTAAAGTAAACTGCACAATAATGTTACTGGATGGCTGTAAAAGTGCTAAGACTGTAAACATGGCTACAATTAGTCATGGTTTAGATGTGAACTGTATTTTGGTACAAATTACTGTTATCAGTGGATAAATAAGTACAGAATAAATCCCAGAAATATTGGTTCAAATAAATCCAAAACACCAAGTCTACTCAAGTAAATTTGCATTTTGAGGCTACAGTTGAACACTATTATATACAATTTAATGCTATATTAATTAAAAATACAGCTGTATTTTTACAGTAAAAGGATGTGGCAAACGTTCCTGTTGTTGTTATCTTAGATGTAAAAATGATGGTGATAAGCTGTAGTTTTTCCTCAAGTACAGTATCAAAATGATTATCATTTGATACAGATTTGAGTGATGGTAGTTGAAATGGTTCAAATGTATTTATAATGTAATTTTTTGTGTGCTATACTGTTGCAGCTACAAACGTTTGTGAACTTTTTTAACAGCGAATCTCACATACCTCATGTCTTTTATTGTGTTTTAACACTAATTACAGTTTTGTTATTGTTTTTGAGACTTCAAAAGATATTGATTTTCTTTCTTTTTGTATTCCTTATATTCCAGTGTTCCATTAATAATGGGCGAAATTATATTGTTTAAAAAAGTTTTTCTATTGATGTTAGATAAACTTCTCAATTTTTTATATGTGCATGTAGTCTCTTAATAAATGTTAAAAATGTGTTGTTACATCTCTTTTAAATGATTGGTTGCTGGATATGGATTATTCCTAGCATAATAACAAAACAGCACAACTTATTCAGGTATAACTAATACTGTTGTTATTTAAAGAGCTAATGTATTTTCTGGTTTGCTCAGTAGGTGTGGTCTTAAAAGAAATATGCCACCCCAAGAAGTTTCCTTCAATTTTTCATTTTATCTTTCTGGTTAATATAGATCTCCAGGAATAGAATTATTCCCATCAAATTAATTTTTCTCACATTACACACTATTTGAAATGACCTAAAACTGTCAATTTTTTGTTTGTCGGATTAAGCAGCCACTTCTAAACATGAATAACAATTATAATAGTAATAATCTAGCACAGTTTATAAATCATATGGGTGAAATAAGATGATTTAAAAAAAAAAAAAATCTTGCTGTTAAATTTCTTATGACATACTACAAATCTCTTAGAGCATAGAATAATATTTTTGTTAGTTGTTGAAAGGTCTTCAATTCACCAGTCTTATCTCACACCATGGTTACCAGTTACATGGATTCATCCCAGTTCTATCTGATTATTATCATATTATTATTTTTAAAGTTTACATTTGAAGAGATCTCGTTTTATTTAGGTAAAACTTATACATAGCAGGTGATAGCATCAAAATCAAGGTTTTATTATTATTTATTTCATTCCCCTGCTGAAGGCTGCTGTAGAGTGTGAGCTCTTTTAAACTGGATGGGTTTACATTTTATTTGGGGTTGCTTTATTTTTAAATCGAGGTTAGTTGTTTTAAGTGAATCTGTGGACTTAACATCCTTGTTTTTATTTCTTTTCCTTTTTGATCCTTTCGTTGTATCAAGGTCGAGAGGAGCTGCGTCGGCACCTGTAATACCCTGGCCAGGGTCAGCTGATCTTGGTCTCTGATCCTGTTGTCTGGGAGTGGTTGGCTGGAGCACCATGCACAGCTGTTGTCTTGCTCTTGGTTGCTGCATTGGTTTCCTTGGCGGCTTCTTGTCAGTTGTGCTTGTCCTTGACCTACTTTGTCTGGCTGCCAGCAGTGTCTGTGTGGCCCTATTGGTGGTGTCCACTATCTTTCAATGCTGGGGCATTCTTGGTGCAAGTGCAGGGCTGTATCTTGGCAGTCGTTTTCTGCAGATTGTGATTCACAGGACAGCCTTCATATGAAGCTGCATGGGTATCATGGCAGTTTGCACATGTTGGTTCTGCATCTGTGCAGCTGTATTCCCTGATGATGTGCTGCTCACCACAGCAGAGACAGCCGTTCTGCAACAAGGCAGTCCTTGGCAAGATGCAAAAACTGGATCCTGTAGCACGCTGGATCCCTGCATTTTTTTTTTTTTTCACATGCTGGCCTGGCACCTTGGCAGTTTTCGGAGTTGTTGATGAGGCAGGGGATCCCTGATGCACCTGTGGATGTGGCACCTCTGGCTGTTTTAATTGGTACAGGATTCCTGCTTCCTGCAGCATTCTGATGGCAGTTTCCACGTTGCATCTCCTGATATACAGGGCGCCCCCACTTGCCCATATCCTGGTTAGAAACTTGAGGTGGTAGTTAGGTTGGCAAGCATGTGGGCGCATGGTTACAATTGTCTCAGTCTTGTTTATTACAATAAATACCAAGTACAATACAACTTTACACAACAATATCAACAACTTCAAACATAAGATTTCCACACTATATCATGTAATAAGCTTAATTACCAATCGGTTACTTAAAATCCCCCAAGATATACTTATATTAAATAACCACAATACTAGTTGGCCTTAATGATCCATGATGGCCCAAGAGAGCAAGGATTTACACACTTAAATTTACTTATGTCTAAACAACAATTTAATAATGGTAGAATATCCGGTGCTATAAGTTCCTAAACAGTATTTCCAAAGGTCGAGCCTCTCAAGGCACTTATATCAGTTGAGCTCAACCAACACTGGTCTGTTTTAATGTTTCAGCACCCCTCAAGGGTACAGACAAACATACATACACCGTTTCCCTCATGTGAAAGAACAGCCATTAGTGACATAGACTGTCCCACGCAAGCACGAACACCAAACAGAAAATCTCCAATTGCACCGAGGAAGCACAAAATACAACGAAGTTGAATTGTCTGAATACCACCAACTCTCTAACAGTCTATCCACTCATGGAACATGACGGCACAGGTTGCTCCAGAAGGTGCCAAAGCGCACACTTTACGAGGACACCCCAAACCGCCATATAGTCTGGGCATGTGAGACGACGACACAGTTTACGGCCACTCAGAACTGCTTGTCAGACCAGGCACCGTCAATAACCCCTCGTCGACGGCCAAGTGTCACATTGCTCCGCCTAACTGCTGCCCGTGCATGGAGCACGTCGCCTCCTTCAACTGCCGCTTCCGACACCGCCACTTCCTCCTCAGACCGTTCACTTCCTACCAGAGGCTGCCCGCAGAGACTGACCTCTTTCCTGAGCCGGGTCGCCCCTTAAATCCTCTCTACAGACCGATAGAGGGCACTCACATTCACAGCGCTCTCTATCAGCCGGCGAAAGATGACAATCGCCACCAGATGGCCGGAACCTGTCCGCCACGCGCCCTAGCGGAGAAGTTAGCGATATGAAACAGCCGCCTAGCGACAGAGAGCCGCGCACGGCTCAAAACTGTTTCATGCACAACAGTTGCTTGCAAGCTGGTCGACTGCTGTAGTAGCTCAGCGCATGGCAAAGCATTTTTATTGTTTCTAGGTGAGGTTGCAGTGCTTGGAGATAGTTGCTTCCTGGGCTGCTTCAAATGATTTTTCTGTTGGTGGTGGTGGTGGTGATAGTGAGGCTGGCATTTGAAAATGGGCAAGTCTGCATTTTAGATCCTTTATGTATTCATCTTCCTCAAAGTCGGTAGCAAAGATGCATGGCAGTGGAACCATCATTGCCTAGTCTTTTCCATCTTCTTCCTCGACATTTTCCTATGCTGGGTGAGCTAGGTGTACTTGGGTGGGGTCACTAAGCGCCAGGTGGAGCTCGTTGATGACAACACAGGGTAGCATCCATCCATCTGTAGGTTATCGTGTATATCTCAACTTGCAGCTCCATATCCAACTGCTCGTCCTTGATCCGACTCCTCCAGCTACTTGGCAGGTAGCGTTTGAATTGTACTTCGTACTCATACTTTTGTTGCTCTTCCAGCAATACTATCGGCCAGTATTCTGTCCAATTTGTTTGTGGAGCACAACTCTAAGGAAGAGCTCTGGTAGCTACATTTTCTTGGTGATGATTGAATTCTCCAACTTGTCTTGATGTCCTAGGTGCTCCATGGCAGTTCTTGGGAGAGGAGGGCAACTGTGCACTAGCTTGGCCTTCTACCAGGAGCAAGGTAATAGCGCAGCAGCCCTCTCCACTTGGTGAATAGCACTGCGCTGTCCACTCAGTGCTGACTGATGACTGTCGGCGATCGCAACCCACTCCACAGGGTGCGCTAGTGTGGTGCCCTGGCAGGGGCTAGGTAACGGCCGGTGCTTCCCACCACAGGCTAGGCCACTGCCGGTACTCAGTGGTGAGTGAGCTACAGTGCTGGGCTCAGGCAGTTACATGGCATGGCATGGCTGGGGTGGGGTGATGCCTCCTGGTGGCATGCAGGGGAAACCCCCGGCGAAGTTGGGTAATGTGCACGCGATGAGGGGCCAGCATGCAGCATATCAATGGGTTAATCAGAAATAATCTAACGAGTATTTTATAACTAAAAAATTCCTGAAAGATATTGGGTATTGTTTTATGTGGCTATCATTGGCCCTTATCCCTTACCTAGAGCGTATACTTGCATACTCTCAAACACACAGTCAATTTTCTAAATTGGTGACAGCTAGCCTTGTAGTGGAGTATTTCAATGTCATCAGAAGTTCTTTGGATACAATATTGTCAAAAAGTAAAGGTAAGAATAGGTAAGAATAGGTAAGGTTAGGTAAGGTTATTCTGCTTAGCCACTTAATCAACTGTGTAATTTCTGCACACACTTTTATGACATACATAAATTTTATCTTATTGTTCCCAATGAGATTTTTCTCCATAGTGTATATAATAAGGTTGTCATTACACTTCAGACATTAGACACACCAATTAGCAGAAAAATAATACAAACAGTGAGCTACACGTACTACACTTAATTATTACACAGTAAGCTCATCAGTGAATTAAAAGTAGCTGCCAAACAATAAATCCTTTATTGTATTGCATACATATACTGAAGTGCAAAAGTCATGGAATAGGTGGATGCAAATATCCAAATGGCTGTATCACCACAGAAGAAACATATAATTGTCGTGCAATGCAATGCGAGTTGTGTGAAAGGTTTTCTCACATGATTAGGTCACACAACATGTATAGAGAGACTCTGAACCTGGAATGGTAGTCGGCACTAAGCGCATACACCTTCCATTTCAGAAACTGTAAGTAAATTCCACATTCATCGATCCATAGTGTCAATAGTGTGCTGCAAATGTGTAATTTCCAGCATCACCTCCTGTGATGGACAATACTGTGATGGACAATACTGTGATGGACAATACTGTGGCCAACCACATCTGCTTAGTCACAAAGATCACCATCAAGGTGTCAGTATTGACAGACGGGCAACATTGTGTAAAAGAACAGTAACACTCCGTGTGGGAGATGAAAGACATGTCCATGGAGACAGTGCAGCGAAATTTGGTGTTGATTGGATATGATATCAGAAAACTGACACGAGTTCTTTGCTAGTTAAATGCCATTGGCTGCAGCACCTTTTCCTGTGCTAGTGAACATAATTGGATGAGTGGTAAAAGTTGCATGGTCAAATGAGTTACAATTCCAGTTCTTAAGAGCTAATTTTGGGGTTCGAGTATGGTGTGAATCACACGAGGCCATGGGTTCAGGAATGAACTGTGCAAGCTGATGCTGGCTACATGCCAGTATGGGCTGTAACCTCTGGTAAAACTGAACCATTTTCATTGAATGTTCCATTATATATCCAGCTACTTGGAGACCATTTGCAGCCATTCACGACCTTCAGGTTCCCAAATAATGGACATGTCATTGGGCAAAACCTTTCACGATTGGTTTGAAGAACATTCTGGACAATTTCAGTGAATGATTTGTCCACCTGGAGCACCAGATATGAATTCAATATCTGGGGCACGATTGAAAGGTTGGTTTGTGTATGTCCTGCACTGGCAACATTACACAATTGTGGATGGCTATAGAGGAAGCGTTACTGAATATTTCTTCAGGGGATTTTTTGAAGACTTCAGAAATGCCATGTCAGGTTGCTGCACTTTCCCCCCCCCCTTTTTTTTTAAATGGCATTCAGCCATGTTAGCCATTCATCCAGCTCAATGTGTTTTTACAGTGTTTAGATTTCATCCAAGTGCGTTTGTTTTCTCTCTTTTGTAAGGACGACAAGACGAACACAACAATTAAAACCACCCATGCCCTTGGCCGGACTCAAACCGGCGACCCCTGCAACGTGAAGCAAGCACGCTACCCCTACGCTGCCGGGGTCGGCTTGCTGCACTTTCACTGGCAAAATGAGGTCCCTCACGATACTAGAAGGTATCCCATGACTTTTGGAACTTCTTGAAACAGGGTAATGCACCACCACTTCCCTCAGTGGCAATGTTTTATGCTTTCATATCATCTATCAGGTGTTCAACCTTTCTCCAGCAGCAGAACATGCTGCTGAGTGGATGCTAAAGACCGTCACCTGTCAAAAATGATGGGCGTCACCCAAGGTAATAGAAACTTTTCCATAACAAATTCCTACTAAGGATAATAGTTATTCATTTATCTTTTTAATGATATCTTCAGTTATGTTAACTTTCTCTGATTAATTTTTCAGATTGTTTTTAAATAACCATTTGATTTTATTTGATGGAAATTGTTGTGAAAAAGTTTCCAAGTAAAGTGTAATTTCATTAATGAATAACTATCACTTATTTGATTGATATGTCTGACGAATACCTATGTTTCATGTGAACTTTCTCTGAATCTTAGTCAACTTCTCTGTTAGGTAATGTTGTCACTTTGTTTCAGTAACTGCTACAGAGAATACAGTGTAAACATTTAATTTAAATGACCCTCACATACTCTATTTCTCGTCTTGTGTAGCAGAAATAAAAATTATAATGCAATCATCTTTAGCTGGAATCGCAATTACACTTTCTTTTAATAATGTAACTGCAAATAAATTCAATAGTTATTCATTTGAATTTTATAAAACTGGAGGTTTTCTGGCATTGAAAATTAATAAAATTTTCTCGGGTAACCAGCAGAGATAATCCATCGATCTCTGCCGCCATTGAAAAGTGACTCTGTAGCAAAGAATGTGACTACTGACATGTCATGTTTGATTGATGGACTAATTCTGCTAGTTACCCGAGAAAATTTTATTCATTTGAATTTTGCTGGTTAGCCAAGCAGCAATGTGATAGCAGGTAGTGTAACTAACACGTCGGGCATTGTAGAGATATGGTGATGAATTGAGGCGTGCAGTCTCCAGGTTCAATGCATTTTATTAAAGTGGGTAGATAAATATTGAATAAAAAGTAAAAAAAGAACAGTAATTCACAAAACAAATTAAAAGCAGTGGTTCATCTTAGGTAGTACAGGGGGAATAAGGAAAAGTTGAAGGCATCATTGGCATTTCTCAAGTCGAGGGCCTGCCTGGTCCGCAGTATGTGCCGATAGGTCAGTTCCCACCTTTTAGTTTGAGAGTAGCTACTGCTGTCTGCAAGGACTAATAACACAGACAGTGAAGTTTGTATCGTGAAAAGTTGAATGAGCAAGTTACTGGATGGTGTTGATTTTGGATGAATACCATTTGTCTGTGGCCATTCTTGTAGGCAGTTGATTGATGGTCTAACCTACGTAGGCTGCTGGGCAGTAGTTGCTGATTAATTGGTACATTATTGCATGGGAGGATTCGTAGATGCCATGTCCTTTTACTAATGTATTTTACACTACTGGTATTTAACAGTTGTACAAAATTTGTTTGTACTTTAAATTTGTTTCAAAAATACTACTCATGACAGACAAAAATTTCATGGTTTTGGCATCTCAGATTTTAATGAAACTACACATAGCGAAACTACACACGATGATGGGTTAACGTCAGTTAACAAATAAGATACAGTTTATCCCAAACGGTGCCATATTTCATCCATGGTATTGTAGTTTGGATTTTTTTTTTAAACGTATTTTCATGAATCAATCGAAAACCAATCATTTCGTTAAAACTATATGTAATGATAGGTTACATTACATTTTGATTTGAGAAATTAAAAACTGTTCCCACCACAACTTAATTGGCATTAAAAAAATGTGGCACAGCATCACAATTATTTGGGTTGATCAGAAATCTACAGAAATTTGATAAATATGAAACCACAAAGTATTTTATAAGAGGAGCTTTACACGACTCATGTCCTTTAGGAAGAGTGCGTACTCACATTCTCTGAAACAAACACAACATTCATTTTAAGTTGGATAAAGCTAATGTACTCTTATAGTGATGAACTTTAACATCAGTAGTACTTTGAATAAACCTTTGTCAAAAAGTGAAGCTAAGAATATGTAAGGTGATTCTGTTTAGCTGCTCCCATCAGTCATTGAAATGTTTACAAAGAATCCAATGCATCATGTGAGAATTTCTGGCATACTTAGTTGACAATCGGTATCTTTGTAAATTATATTCTACATACAATTTTTATTGAACTTTATTCCAAATTCTGAATTATTACAATATCTTTGTTATATATGCCATGATTTTTCTATCCTTATTTTAAAAATTGCACAAGTTTAGTTCTTTTCTCAAACTCCAATTTAGCAACAATGAAGTGGAAAAATGGCACAAGTCAATATTTATGAAACCCGTTTCATTGATGTATTCATTTCTGAAGTTGATTAATTACACAATTCAGGCCAAATTTAAGAGTTTTAATTTACAGCTTCTTGTGGCAGTGGCATAGCTATAAAAATGGGTGAGGACTGTTTGCTGTAGGGGGTGGCAGGACCCCTTGAGCCGGGGTCCATCCAGATTGGAACCGTGGCTTTTTCCCATTCTGCCACCCTATTGTTATGCCACTATTAGGGGGAAAAAAAATAGGTGCTTAATGGCAGAATAAATCGATCACTAGAGATGAGGAATAATCATGGCTTGGCTCCAAGTGTGTCGAAATATGACCAGACTAGTACGCACACTAAGTTTTACAATTTTTTGATTTCATTGGCCTCCAGTGGAAATGCCTTGAAATATTATATGGTGTACATGGTTACCTTCCAAGTAATGGAAGAAGGTGTCCAAGAACTATTTTGCCTTAGCCTGCCAGAAACAAGCTTCTGCAGAGCCAAATCAAAATTCCTTGCCATAGTAACCTATCATATTTTTCAGTGCTCGCTGCCAAAATTTATTTTTCTTCATAAAACAATTTTATTTTATGTATTTAAAATTGTCCTCAAACTAATTTCAAATCAAACAAACAATCTGTGCTGTAAATATTAAACGATTCTTATGCGATTCCTTCAAACTACGTATTAACTTTGGCTTACTGAGGATATACAATATATGCTCAGGAACAAGGGCGTAGCCAGGTACGGGCAGGGGGGGGCAGCTGCCCCCCCCCCCTAGCTGGACGCGGGTTTGCGCTCGATCAGGGTTCTGCCGAACCGAAGAGTAAACAATGTTAAGTAATGTGGGAATTTTTTAATGTTAAGTAACTTTCAAAAATTAATTCGTTCGATTTAAACCTGCTTTCTACTGCTATTTGCGGGAAAACATACGTTAGCGAGGGCGAGGCAGCACAACGGGCCACGTACGGCGCTGCTGACGTCTCTTAGATCGGCTACACACTGGGCGGTTTCGGCCGCGGCGGAAAGTTTTCCGTCGCCGTCGTTCCAGTAGTGGCGCGAGGGATCAAATGGGAGCTTACACACTGGGCTTACACCCACGGCAGAGCTGCCGTCGACGGCAGGTATGCAGCCGTGCGCTGCCACTACATTCGACGGTAATTTCACCGCCCCATCCAGACAGTGGCCCATGTGGTCAAATAGGCGCTTGCACACTCGGCGATTTTTTAACCGCTTGTGCGCTTTCAGTCTGTTAAAGTTAACATTTTTTGAATTTAAAAATCGTAATGTATGTTAAGTGATGATGGATACTGATCTTCTCATTTCGTTAGCAGTTTTAAGAGATAAAACTATAGATTCTTTTAAAGATCGGAACGCTACCAGGAACGCTTGGAAAGAAGTGTGCCTTGAAATTAGGAATGATTTTGACGAAATGAAAAATGAGGAAAATGCCTTTGGATAGTAAACTTTTGATCACGTATTTAAATAAATTTTTAGAGCTTCAACTAGAAGTTGAAAAATGTTGAATCACATTTTATAGAAAGATTTTGATGTTTAATACTATATAACTATGTCCTCATATCTTAGACATTTGCCAAGGAAAACTTTCAACATTCGAAATTCTGTGGATCGACATTTTTTCCTCTTTTTTTCTTCTTCTTCTTTTCTTCTAACACAGCAGTGACGAATACAGTGAGACAAGGTGTTCAGTAACTTCGGCATCATCTTCGCCATTTACTTTCGATTTTTCTTTGTAAAGTAATAGTTATTAAAACACTTAACAGATTACAATTTAATCACAAAAGTTTAACTAGTCGATTGTGCTTGTAAGTATAAAAGCAATATAAACTCAACACTGAGATTTGATTACACAGTGAAGTATATGTATTAGTTACAAATAAATGTAAGTCTTAGCCATTATATGGCATAGTGTATTTTTCAAACTTTTCTTGTACATCTATACATATTCACCTCAAGAAGTTTTCACCGTAATTAACATAAAATAAATATAGCGGATTGGAATTATATGAAATTAAATGTTTATTTATAGTAGGCCCATGAGAAATCTGCTTACTTCAAGGAGATTGCCATCATTTCCACACGTTAAATACAATTCATCAACTGGGTATTCCTCCTTTGAATGCCGTACTTAAGTTTCGCAAGCAACTGTTGAAATAAACATCCCAAAATAATTGAAAAATCTTGGTGTCGTCGTTCCTCAAATATTCTGTTTTCCTTTGGCTTTTTCTTTTCCTATTCTATGGCTATGGAACCTTCAAAATAACAATTTTTAAAACTTAACTACGAAGTAATAAACACCAAATTAATTAAATTAACAAAATGAAACTCAGTTCATCAAAAGAAAGGTACTGACGTCCGACCACGTCATCTTTTGCCAGCTTCATAGCAGCGAAAATTTTACCGCTGTAATAGCAGCAACAGTTCTACCGCCGAATATGTAAACACCTCAAATTCTGTAGGCGGCGACGGTTAAGTTTCTACTGCGGTGAAAACCGCACAGTGTGAACCGGCCTTAAGGGGTTGTGCATAAACTACGTGGCTCGGTCTAGAGGGGGAGGGGTTGGCTGGAAAGCTACGCTGGGCTACTTAAAAGAGGGGGATTTCCGAGCCAGGCCACGTAGCTTTTCATTCATATCAAGATAGAGAACATACAGAAGCATGTGAATAATTATTTCCGTCATTTTATTATCCCCGCTTGTAATTTATGATAGCCTGACAAGAGAAAACAGTACAAAAATGACTTCAGGAATCATTATGAGAAAAAGCTACTTGGGGGGAGGGGGAGAGACAAAAGCCACGTTGGGCTACGTGGGGGGGAGGGGGGTTCACAGGAGGCCAAAATGGAGCTACGTGGTTTATGGACGGTCCCTAAGCTGCGTATTGAGTATGAGCGGCTGCTGCGCGACCCATGTTCGAGCGCGCCAAACCGATTATCCAGGCACTGTCTTTTTGTGAAGCCACAGTGGACATTTCACGTGCGCGAATAGCCGCAACTTTCACTGTGATCCGACACACTGTATACTAGAAACCTAAACGAAAAATGATTTGGTGGATATAGAAATTGTATTTTAATTGAATACAGTGTGGCGAGAAACTCATGGAAGACATTAGATATGAAACCATCGAGGATATAATTAACAAATTTTACGAGATTGACAATCATAGAGTTTCTAAAATAAATAATTGAGCCAGTGCACTCAATTTCGGGAGGCATTTCAGTTACTGATAAACGCTGTGACTTCAAGATTTCTAGTAATTGGAGACTCGTGTACTAACCTGCATTACCTTTTTCGAGAGTCAAAACAATCATTTATTTGAACAGATGTTTCTGGCGCACTATGCGAAGCTCTGAAAGAATGGTCAAAGATAAGGTAATAGCAACCGTTTAATACTAATTTTTTTATTGCTATTCAATTTTCTGTTGCCATTCTTAACGAGAACTTACTCCTTACTTAGGTAAAAGGTATTATGTTGATTCTGTCATTTGGCGATTCTATAGATTCGTTGATTGGAGTTTCAAGTGACGGTTGTGGTAGTGATGGAGGTGATACCATCTGAGTCTGATTAGGCTGCACATTTGCTATTACACAAAAAAATTTGTCACCGTACAATTGTATTAAAAGGCGGCCGTTTTTGTTATCCATGGCAACAAACTGTCGCTGTGCCGCGCGAGCCAACTCGAACAAAGACATCCCGTCTTAACTGCGATTAAATATCGATAGATTTCAGGCTGACTCGACCCGCACACAACGCATCCGATCGTTTATACTGTGATATAACCAGAGAGCGCGCTAATAATCTGTTCTTTAAAGTAATTAATTTGTATTTTCCGTAAGGCTAACGATGGCTTTTAATATAGTATTACATACAGTACATACAAAAAGTACGACTTTTATTTAATAACTATAATTATCTGCATTCGTATGTATTTTATTTATGTTTATTACTATCAAGCGATTGTGAAAAAGTCGATATGTAAGAGCTAATTTGTGACAAAATATTTATTACTCTTGACTTTACAGTATATTTGTCCTAGGTGCTCGGATATGAGTTGGGTCGGTACAACGGTCAAGTTGTTTCTCATTCTGTGGTCGTACCTATACTGCTACATACTGTGTTACAGCCCAGTTGCTGGGTACCTTCCTGAAAATAAATTTTCTGTAGATGCCAAAGCCACTAATTTGAAATTAAAATTTAATCATTGTTGCTTGCAGACTTACTTGCCTCTGCTAGTATAGTCTAATTAATTTGTTACTCGAACTTTCTGTCACTTTAAAAATATCCAATTATCACTTTATTTGCAAAGAATTTCATATATAGCCAGCAGCCGAGAAAGCCCTTTCCGCCTCCTCATTCGTTGGTTTGATTGAAATGGTCATAAATAAAAAAAAAATTGAAAAACTTAGCAACTTTCTGCACTTTTTTGAGATCATCATATCTGGGAACACCTATGTGGAATATCCAGTGCTACGATCACGCTTTTTGCTTCAATTGTGGCGTCCAGGTCTTTGTGGTCTACGTCCGAGTGAAAGTTTTTTCTATGCTCTCAATTTCTTTCAGTGGTATTTTTTTTGGGGGGAAGGGTATAAAATATCGACAACTGCCAATTGTGTGCTGTGTGAAAAGTACAATTGCAGGTACGAAGGCAGAACGTTTTCCATGACGCTTGTTCCATTAGATCTTTTGCCGATAACAGCAATTTCAACAGCAACACCAAAGCCTGTCAATCGTTCCTTGACCAAACTGATGCAAGGCTCCGTGGTGCACGAACCCTGTATTCTAAGCAAGCTGATATTAAAATGTGTTTCTTTGCGGTGAACATAACCCCGGGTCCACACGCTTGGCACTTGCCGAAAACTCCAAACCTTTACAAACGCTTGGTTAATTGTGGGGAGCCGAACATTGACAGCCACACGCTTGCGAATGCGCTGGTATGTTTTGGAGAAGAAAGCGTGAGGGACTTCGATGTTGTGTTGGATATAAATTTTTGTTTAACCTATATTTATCATAAAAATTTAAACGAAAATGAAAATATAACGAGAAAGGCGGCGAAGAAGATGGTGGATGTTAAAAATCCATAGAAACCGTTCCAGGTATAATTTCATTCATTTAACTATGTTTAGTATGTAGTTTCATGTATGTATTTCATTTAATATAATTAGGGGCCTATATGAAATTATTGTTTTATAATTGAAATAGTATAATAATTATTGTATTTACAGTATTATAATGTCTATATCAATTATTTTTTGACTGCAGAGAATTTATGGAAAATAACTTTAATGAGCTACTTTATGACTTTTTATTTTGCTTATGGCTTTACGCCTTGTCAGCAACGAGGTCATTAGAGGCGGGAAAGGACATGGGGCAAGGAATGGGAAAGAATTCGGATTTGGCCTTTTTCTGAAGGAAGCATCCCGGCATTCGTCTAGAGTGATTTGGAGAAACAATGGAAACTGCAAATCTCAATGCCCGGATGAGGATTCGATCCGGCGTCCTGCCGAATGCGAGGCCAGAGCGTTAATTGCTCACCCACTACGCTCGGTGTCCACGCTTCTTTATGAGCCATCTTGATAACTTCTGCTGGAAGAGATATGCTGATTTTGAATATTAGCATTCAAGGAATGTGAAATATCGTTGTTGAACCAATTACTCATTTTTCCTGCGGCACTTCTATCACAACAAACAGGAACGCATGTCTTTTCCGCCGTCAGTGCACAAAGTGTATCAAGTCCGCAGAAACGAGTAGGCGCTTTACATGCACTTGCCGCAAACTTTCTTAGATTTTTTGTGCCATAAAACAGACACTCGATTGGATCAGCCACAAGTGCCAGCCTACACAAGTCAAGTTAAACGCTCTATCAACACGTTTCAATTTGTGACGGCTTGACGAGGTTTAGCAAGCGTATGGTCCCGCCTTAAACATAGGTGATTTTTTTTTTTTTTTTTTTTTTTTGGACGTCTACTCATCAAACATTCGACGAAAATATTCGCAATTGTTTCTTGAAATATTCAAACTGAGCAATTATTTCATTTGAAAACTTTGGCATCATAGATCTTATAGAATTAGCAGAATTAGGAAATAGAAATCCACTTTTTGAAAAGAAATAACTGAAATACAATGAAGTTCAGTTTATGAGAAAAACATTTTAACACATCATATATGCACTAGATTAAGAAATATCTGTCAATAGCTGTAACCTTCTTTTTGTATTGTTTTTACTTACTCCTCAGAAACATCTCTAGTTGTATCTTTTCTGTGTGTACGATCTGGGAGCTAGTTTTGCCATAGGACGACATAACTCAAATTACAGTACTGCACACAACACAAACACACATTTGTTGCCGTGAGTCAAATGTCAACTTGAAGGATACAGTTAAACGGGGCGATACAACGGTAAAGAACGAGTCGGACCGGAAAGTGACGACAGGGAGACACGGTGACGAAGACTGAAACATGTTTTCACCCCATTTTACGGATTGCGGATCCGCTTAATTAGGTGCTGGATCCGCCAGACTGCCAAATGATGCCGGATCCCGCATTGCTGGATTGCAGTCCCTAGCTACATCCCAGCTAAAGTTTAAGTAAGTCATTGGTTGATTAAAAAAAAAAAATCACGATTTTTCAGCCAATGCTACAAGTTAAAATTGTTTGATTATGAAGTCGCACTATGGTATAAACTATGGAGACAAGGGTATGACAGTGGAAAATCTTAAAGAACTAGACCTTATGAAAGAGTTAAATAAGATGGAAATATTCTAGAGATCCAACTGACCTGCTTGGTGTACACAGAAAACTTTTACAAGAAAATTGTGATAAAATTGCAGATGAAGTAGCTCGAAAATTATTATTGGTATAATTGTATATACTAATTAATTAAATTATAATTAATTAAAATATAATAATATTAATTAATTATTCAATTAATACAATATATATGTATTACACTAATAAAAGTTTTTTTAGCATACATATTATCAGTTTTCTCTTGCCTGCCCCCCCCTAAACAAAATCCTGGCTACGCCCTTGGTTTTCGTCCTTTCAAAAATTATTCTATCCAGCAAATCACTTTCTGATCCACTCCAATAGATTTTATCTTATTTACTACCATTTTATGGCTGACTCTGTCAAAAGCCTTTGAAAGATCTAGCGCTATACTATCAATTTGACCTCCCTTGTCCATTTCATCTGAAATATCTTGCATATCGCGCCAACTGAAATTCACATGAATATCCTTGTCTAAAGCCATATTGCCTACTTGAAAAGCACTTACGCTACTCACATATATTTCTGATTTGGTTGTGATCTCTCCATTAAATCCATCCATTTAATTTACCTACTACTAATGCCAAGCTAATTTTCAACTCCATTTCTCATCCCTCCTTTATGTATCGGCACTACTATCGCTCTATTCCAATCCTCTGGTAAGCAGCAAGTATCAAGACTCAATTTAAATAATACTAGCTGGTACCCACGACGTTGTTCGTGTTTGTAAAGAATTTGGATTGAAAAATACAGGTCAACCACTTTCAACCCCTATATGTCCCCACACCCCCATAGCTACCAAAATCTAACAGCCATAGTGCACGATGGGTGACTCTATGCTATTACCACACACAAATTCCAGTCATCAGCACTATGTAGTTCAGGCAGCAAAGTAAACTTTATGGACACACATGTCTTTGAAGGAAATACGAAAATTTCTTTGATCGACCACTTTCAACCACCATATCTCCCATACTCCCAAAGTTACCGAAATTCGGCCAATGTTGTGATCGATGGGTGACTCTGTGTTACTACCACACACTAAGACCAGGGATCTGCGCTTCATAGGTTGGCTGAAAAATGATGCACAGGGACACATAGTTTTTGGTAAAAATTTGAAAGTGTCGCAGGTCGATCAGTTTCAACCCCCATGACTCCCACACCCCCATAACAACCGACATCTAACAACCATAGTGCATGACAGGGAACAGGATCTAGTCCCACACGCTAACACCAATGGTCTATGCTATGTAGTTGTGGCAGAAAAGTATCATACGGGGAGACACATATCTTTCATCGAAATACGAAAATATCCTAGATCGGCCATTTTCAACCACCATATCTCCCACAATACCACAGTTACAGAAATTCGGCCAATGTTGTTATCGAAAGGTGACTCTATGGCACTACCACACACAAACGCCAGTTATAAGCAATAGATAGTTTTCGCTGAAAAGTGATACACTATGACACAGCGTCTTCGGCAGAAATATCAAATTGCTGCAGGTCGACCATTTCTACCCCTATATCTCCCACATCCCATACCTACCGACATCTAACAACCATAGTGCACGACGGGAGACACGATTCTACTACCACACACATACACCAATGGTCTATGCTATGTAGTCGTGGCAAGATAGTAAAGTATAAGGAGACACAAATTTTTGGTCGAAATATGAAAACGCTTTCCATTGACCAACTTTAATCATCATACCTCCCACATCCCCACAACTATCGGCATTTGGCCAACGTTGTGCATGACCGGAAACTCCATGCTACTTCCACACACAAACACCAGTGATCTGTGCTAGGTAGTGGTGGCTGAAAAGTGAAATATAGGAAAACACACGTCTATTTATATATATATATATATATAAGATTTCAAGATAAGGTACAATGTCACATTCAGCTATCTTTAAGATTTCTGTAGTCAATTATCTCCACCAGCCCCTTTATGTTTTTTCAGCTTTCTTAGTTCCTTCATGATATCATCGGGATGAATTTCATATTTTATGGTCTGCTCATTTCTAATTATTTTATTAAGCTCGTTATCTGATTCTGAACCACCTGTTTCTGATTCACTGTCCCTAATTCTCTCACTAAACCAGTTACTTAAAATCTCTGCCTTTTTCAAATACTTTATAACTTCTTGTCCATCCTTATCTAAAAGTGTCTCAACACCCTCCCTTCCTCTCAGGTTTCTAACATAGTTATAGAAATTTCTAGATGAATCAGTCAATGGTCCCACTGCACTGACAATACTCTCCATAAATCCATCTTTAGCCATCTTAGCTATTATTAAATCCTTGTTTAGATTGTTTTAAATATTCCCTACTACCATGCTGTCTCTTAACTCCATTATGTTCTCTTCTTACCAATCTCTTTAACCTCCTCACCTCCCTGTTATAGTACACAAGTTCTCCACTTCTTTTTATTTTCTGTTTTGGAATAAATTTTTCTCCCCCCTTTCTTATTATCTCCCTGAGCTCTTCCTACCTTGACTCTACTGTGCTTGTGCCTTCCTTACATTTGCTGAAACGTTCTCTGAAATATCTTTTCAAATTCCAAATCTGTGCCTTTTTATAATTGTACCTATTCCCCCCTTCAATTTTGGTTGCTGGTTCACTGAATCCTCTCCACACCTTATCACCAAAACATGCCTTGTACACTGCCATGATTTTACCTTCCTCCTGTCTTCCAATAGATACCAATCCATCTTATTTATCATATCAGTTACTGATTGAGTTCCGCGATAATTTTCAGAGGCAAATCTAGCAGCTCTTCTTTGCACCGGCACCAACTCCTATATTTGCTACCCAAATGTGGGTCCAATACTACACCACCATATTTAAGTATTGGTCTGAGCAAAGTTTTGTAATCCAATTCCTTTACTAGTATGGTATATCCCCTCATCACTCTCTCCAACTAGTGGAGGATTTTGAAACAATTTCCTACTACCTGCCTAAAGTGTCCTGTCCAGTTGAGCTTGTTATCAAATGTTATGCCAAGATATTTATATTTAAAGTCTTCAACAATCAATTCTTTCCCTATCTTATGATCATAATCACCTTTTAGTTTCTTTATCTGTGTACCCGATTAGCACTCTCTTCTTTGTATTTATCTTCATCCAATTCTAACCTACCCAGCTAGATATCCTGTCCAAATCACCCTGCAGCGATCCTGTCCTCTACCATTTTGATCCTGCAAACAAACTAACTTCTGATAGTAAACCATCAACACAGTCATTCATTAGAACTATGATTAGCAATCTATTAATTTATTAATCACTGATGTCAAACTGATTGGCCCATAAGTTTTGATGCTATTTGTTACCCCTCCTTTATGTACTGGTAACTACTATCAAACTTTTTCAGTCTTCTGGTAAGCAGCAATTATCCTGGCTCAATTTAAATAATGTTTCAATATAAGGTACATTGTCACATCATGCTATCTTTAAGTGATCAGTAGTAATATTATCTACATCAGTCCCTTCATGTTTTTTCACCTTTCATAGTTCCTTCATGATATCCTCAGGATGAATTTCAAATTTTTTAGCATACTCATTTCTAATTGTGTGGTTAAGCTCATTCTCGGATTTACACCCTGCCATTTCTCAATCATTATCCCTAATAGTCTCACTAAACCAGTTACGGTACTTAAAATTTCTATCTTTTTAAAATCCTCAATAATATCTTCTCCATCCTTATCTATAGTTGTCTCAACACTCTCATGTCCTTCCCCTCAGTTTTCTAACATCATCATCATCAAGGGTTCTCTGCTATTCAGCAGGTCCATGCACAGTAACAGCCATCCATGCCTCCCTCTGTCTGCCATTCTCTTAGTATCTACATATCTCCCGCTTATCATTATATCATCCATCATTTTCATCCTACGCCGACCTCTTCTCTCCGTTTACAGTCCCCTCCAGAGCAGTTTTAAGCAGGCACTTGTTCTTCAGCACATGCCCAATCCAGTTTATTTTCTGTTTCTTATTGTTTTTATGAGTGACCTTTTCTCTCCTATTTGTTCCAGCACTTCCTCATTCCTTACTTTGTCCTCCCAACTTATTTTCTCCATCCTCCTCCATACCCACATTTCGAAAGCTTCCAATCTCTTTAGATCTTCTTTGTGTAGCATCCATGTTTCTGCTCCATACAAAACATTTAGCTAATTTTTTCCTCAGGGTTTTGTCCAGCCTCCCGCATAGTAGATTTTTCTTTTTATTGAAAGCTTCCTTTTCCTTTCTAATATAGCCATGGAGATTTCTAGATGCATCAGTCATTGTTACCCTTGCATCGATAATACTTTTCGTAAACCCATATTTAGCCACCTTCTTTCCTATTATTAATACCTTCTTTAGTTGTTTCAAATATTTGCTACTAACTTTCTGTTACTTAACTCTGTTATATTCCTTTCTTATCAACCTCTTTAACCACCTCACCTCCCTATTATAGTTATTGAAGTTCTTTTTATTTACTGTTTAGGAATAAATATTTCTTCACCCATTTTATATTATCTCCTTGAACTCTTCCCACCTTGACTTTACTGTACTTGTGCCCTCCTTCCATTTCCTGATAGTTTACCCAATATATCGCTTTAAGTTTATTACTAATACTACTACTATGTTAGCAGTTGGTAAAGATGTATTAAAAAAATATTGTCAAATATCTAAACTAATATCCTTTAAGGGTTGGATGCAGTTCAGGAGCCATGATGCCTGACCTCGGTGATTAAGGAAAATTTCCTTAAATACGACAATTGCTATGGCCTGTATGCTGTGCCCTCGTTTTGAACCTAGGACTGTTTTACCTCTTCGATCCAGTGTGGTGGCCCTTTAACACATGTCTCTACACTGGCGGGTTACTATAAATGCATTTATATTGAGAAAAGTAAAAGGAAATAACGTTTGTCACAGAATTTCCTTGTTAACTTGTTCCCAGAACCATTTTGTAGCTACACTATTTGCTGCCATTTTTAAACATTGACCTTGGTGGATGAGCACTAACGCTCTGGCTTTGCATTGGGGAGGAAACGGGTTCAAATTCTTGTTCAGGCATCCGGATTTGGGGTTTCCATGGTTTCCCCAAATCATTCGAGCCAGGATGCTTCCTTCAAAAGGCCATGAACGAATTCCTTCCCATTCCTTCGCACAATTATTTCCCACCTCCAGTGACCTCGATGAGTCTCAAAGTCATTTTTTATTTTTGCGACCATCAGTCTTTTGGACTGGTTTCATCTCCAATCCTTCCTATCTTGTGCTAGCCTCTTCATCTCTACACACTAGAAAACGTTCTAAGACAGTCTGACAGATAGTTGAACCGGATTTTTTTTTAAGTAGCCCCATTATTATGGAATATTGATTATTAATTTTGTAATCAAATTGTGCAAGTAGAACATTAAAAGATGCAATGAGGGTATGCTGAAGTCAAAATCCTCTAGAAGTATTTTTCAGAAATTTTTAATGACTAATACATTTTGGTTCAATGTTATTTTTCAACATTTTCATCGGTCTTCTAACTATAATCAAGTAACTTTAATAATATGTTATATGAAGTTGTTTCAGTTACTTTCGGCAAATGGCTATCACTGTATTTGTAGTGTGCTCGTAATTCGAAAATGGGCATATTTCAAGTACGGATGGCCATATTCACAATCCTTATTAGAGCTAACTCTACTGAATAAATGTTCTTCACTTCCTCAAAGCCACTGGTAAATAAACACTTCCTCGAAATGTTTGTCAGATCGGTTAGTTCCTCCTTGCATCTGAATTGTAATTTCTTGAGCCAGCAGGAAACTTTTCTTCTTACGAAATAACCATGTATAATGTTAAAGAGATTAAATCCTATACTCTCAACTGAAATTAAATACCCCTCCCAGTGCACTAAAGAGCTTTACTACAGTCCGCCTACTTTACAAATTTATATTTTTGAAGGCGGCCCTTTGCTTTTTGGTTCAATAAAATAGTTTTTAAATTTTAATGGCAATCCTCCCGATAACCACTCATCCAGCTAAGCCGTTTTGGGTGTTTATCCTGTGTACTGATGTATTTACAAATGATTTTTGCTCATACAATTGAATTAATCGAAATCAGTCCGTGAGTGCTGGTATGATTCCGTGAAATGGCCATGGCTGGATTCCTTCCTGAACATGCCCCCCGTCCTTTTTCCTTTATAATGATTTCGACGTCAACCAGCCAAGGGCGTAGCCAGGTACGGGCAGGGGGGGGCAGCTGCCCCCCCCCCCCTAGCTGGACGCGGGTTTGCGCTCGATCAGGGTTCTGCCGAACCGAAGAGTAAACAATGTTAAGTAATGTGGGAATTTTTTAATGTTAAGTAACTTTCAAAAATTAATTCGTTCGATTTAAACCTGCTTTCTACTGCTATTTGCGGGAAAACATACGTTAGCGAGGGCGAGGCAGCACAACGGGCCACGTACGGCGCTGCTGACGTCTCTTAGATCGGCTACACACTGGGCGGTTTCGGCCGCGGCGGAAAGTTTTCCGTTGCCGTCGTTCCAGTAGTGGCGCGAGGAATCAAATGGGAGCTTACACACTGGGCGCACACCCACGGCAGAGCTGCCGTCGACGGCAGATATGCAGCCGTGCGCTGCCACTTCATTCGACGGTAATTTCACCGCCCCATCCAGACAGTGGCCCATGTGGTCAAATAGGCGCTTGCACACTCGGCGATTTTTTAACCGCTTGTGCGCTTTCAGTCTGTTAAAGTTAACATTTTTTGAATTTAAAAATCGTATGTATGTTAAGTGATGATGGATACTGATCTTCTCATTTCGTTAGCAGTTTTAAGAGATAAAACTATAGATTCTTTTAAAGATCGGAAAGCTACCAGGAACGCTTGGAAAGAAGTGTGCCTTGAAATTAGGAATGATTTTGACGAAATGAAAAATGCCTTTGGATAGTAAACTTTTGATCACGTATTTAAATAAATTTTTAGAGCTTCAACTAGAAGTTGAAAAATGTTGAATCACATTTTATAGAAAGATTTTGATGTTTAATACTATATAACTATGTCCTCATATCTTAGACATTTGCCAAGGAAAACTTTCAACATTCTGTGGATCGACATTTTTCCTCTTTTTTTCTTCTTCTTCTTTTCTTCTAACACAGCAGTGACGAATACAGTGAGACAAGGTGTTCAGTAACTTCGGCATCATCTTCGCCATTTACTTTCGATTTTTCTTTGTAAAGTAATAGTTATTAAAACACTTAACACAAAAGTTTAACTAGTCGATTGTGGTTGTAAGTATAAAAGCAATATAAACTCAACACTGAGATTTGATTACACAGTGAAGTATATGTATCAGTTACAAATAAATGTAAGTCTTAGCCATTATATGGCATAATGTATTTTTCAAACTTTTCTTGTACATCTATACATATTCACCTGAAGAAGTTTTCACCGTAATTAACATAAAATAACTATATCGGATTGGAATTATATGAAATTAAATGTTTATTTATAGTAGGCCCATGAGAAATCTGCTTACTTCAAGGAGATTGCCATCATTTCCACACGTTAAATACAATTCATCAACTGGGTATTCCTCCTTTGAATGCCGTACTTAAGTTTCGCAAGCAACTGTTCGAAATAACATCCCAAAATAATTGAAAATCTTGGTGTCGTCGTTCCTCAAATATTCTGTTTTCCTTTGGCTTTTTCTTTTCCTATTCTATGGCTATGGAACCTTCAAAATAACATTGTTTAAAACTTAACTACGAAGTAATAAACACCCAATTAATTAAATTAACAAAATGAAACTCAGTTCATCAAAAGAAAGGTACTGACGTCCGACCACGTCATCTTTTACCAGCTTTCATAGCAGCGAAAATTTTACCGCTGTAATAGCAGCAACAGTTCTACCGCCGAATATGTAAACACCTCAAATTCTGTAGGCGGCGACGGTTAAGTTTCTACTGCGGTGAAAACCGCACAGTGTGAACCGGCCTTAAGGGGTTGTGCATAAACTACGTGGCTCGGTCTAGAGGGGGAGGGGTTGGCTGGAAAGCTACGCTGGGCTACTTAAAAGAGGGGGATTTCCGAGCCAGGCCACGTAGCTTTTCATTCATATCAAGATAGAGAACATACAGAAGCATGTGAATAATTATTTCCGTCATTTTATTATCCCCGCTTGTAATTTATGATAGCCTGACAAGAGAAAACAGTACAAAAATGACTTCAGGAATCATTATGAGAAAAAGCTACTTGGGGGGAGGGGGAGAGACAAAAGCCACGTTGGGCTACGTGGGGGGGGAGGGGGGTTCACAGGAGGCCAAAATGGAGCTACGTGGTTTATGGACGGTCCCTAAGCTGCGTATTGAGTATGAGCGGCTGCTGCGCGACCCATGTTCGAGCGCGCCAAACCGATTATCCAGGCACTGTCTTTTTGTGAAGCCACAGTGGACATTTCACGTGCGCGAATAGCCGCAACTTTCACTGTGATCCGACACACTGTATACTAGAAACCTAAACGAAAAATGATTTGGTGGATATAGAAATTGTATTTTAATTGAATACAGTGTGGCGAGAAACTCATGGAAGACATTAGATATGAAACCATCGAGGATATAATTAACAAATTTTACGAGATTGACAATCATAGAGTTTCTAAAATAAATAATTGAGCCAGTGCACTCAATTTCGGGAGGCATTTCAGTTACTGATAAACGCTGTGACTTCAAGATTTCTAGTAATTGGAGACTCGTGTACTAACCTGCATTACCTTTTTCGAGAGTCAAAACAATCATTTATTTGAACAGATGTTTCTGGCGCACTATGCGAAGCTCTGAAAGAATGGTCAAAGATAAGGTAATAGCAACCGTTTAATACTAATTTTTTTTATTGCTATTCAATTTTCTGTTGCCATTCTTAACGAGAACTTACTCCTTACTTAGGTAAAAGGTATTATGTTGATTCTGTCATTTGGCGATTCTATAGATTCGTTGATTGGAGTTTCAAGTGACGGTTGTGGTAGTGATGGAGGTGATACCATCTGAGTCTGATTAGGCTGCACATTTGCTATTACACAAAAAAATTTGTCACCGTACAATTGTATTAAAAGGCGGCCGTTTTTGTTATCCATGGCAACAAACTGTCGCTGTGCCGCGCGAGCCAACTCGAACAAAGACATCCCGTCTTAACTGCGATTAAATATCGATAGATTTCAGGCTGACTCGACCCGCACACAACGCATCCGATCGTTTATACTGTGATATAACCAGAGAGCGCGCTAATAATCTGTTCTTTAAAGTAATTAATTTGTATTTTCCGTAAGGCTAACGATGGCTTTTAATATAGTATTACATACAGTACATACAAAAAGTACGACTTTTATTTAATAACTATAATTATCTGCATTCGTATGTATTTTATTTATGTTTATTACTATCAAGCGATTGTGAAAAAGTCGATATGTAAGAGCTAATTTGTGACAAAATATTTATTACTCTTGACTTTACAGTATATTTGTCCTAGGTGCTCGGATATGAGTTGGGTCGGTACAACGGTCAAGTTGTTTCTCATTCTGTGGTCGTACCTATACTGCTACATACTGTGTTACAGCCCAGTTGCTGGGTACCTTCCTGAAAATAAATTTTCTGTAGATGCCAAAGCCACTAATTTGAAATTAAAATTTAATCATTGTTGCTTGCAGACTTACTTGCCTCTGCTAGTATAGTCTAATTAATTTGTTACTCGAACTTTCTGTCACTTTAAAAATATCCAATTATCACTTTATTTGCAAAGAATTTCATATATAGCCAGCAGCCGAGAAAGCCCTTTCCGCCTCCTCATTCGTTGGTTTGATTGAAATGGTCATAAATAAAAAAAAAATTGAAAAACTTAGCAACTTTCTGCACTTTTTTGAGATCATCATATCTGGGAACACCTATGTGGAATATCCAGTGCTACGATCACGCTTTTTGCTTCAATTGTGGCGTCCAGGTCTTTGTGGTCTACGTCCGAGTGAAAGTTTTTTCTATGCTCTCAATTTCTTTCAGTGGTATTTTTTTGGGGGGGAAGGGTATAAAATATCGACAACTGCCAATTGTGTGCTGTGTGAAAAGTACAATTGCAGGTACGAAGGCAGAACGTTTTCCATGACGCTTGTTCCATTAGATCTTTTGCCGATAACAGCAATTTCAACAGCAACACCAAAGCCTGTCAATCGTTCCTTGACCAAACTGATGCAAGGCTCCGTGGTGCACGAACCCTGTATTCTAAGCAAGCTGATATTAAAATGTGTTTCTTTGCGGTGAACATAACCCCGGGTCCACACGCTTGGCACTTGCCGAAAACTCCAAACCTTTACAAACGCTTGGTTAATTGTGGGGAGCCGAACATTGACAGCCACACGCTTGCGAATGCGCTGGTATGTTTTGGAGAAGAAAGCGTGAGGGACTTCGATGTTGTGTTGGATATAAATTTTTGTTTAACCTATATTTATCATAAAAATTTAAACGAAAATGAAAATATAACGAGAAAGGCGGCGAAGAAGATGGTGGATGTTAAAAATCCATAGAAACCGTTCCAGGTATAATTTCATTCATTTAACTATGTTTAGTATGTAGTTTCATGTATGTATTTCATTTAATATAATTAGGGGCCTATATGAAATTATTGTTTTATAATTGAAATAGTATAATAATTATTGTATTTACAGTATTATAATGTCTATATCAATTATTTTTTGACTGCAGAGAATTTATGGAAAATAACTTTAATGAGCTACTTTATGACTTTTTATTTTGCTTATGGCTTTACGCCTTGTCAGCAACGAGGTCATTAGAGGCGGGAAAGGACATGGGGCAAGGAATGGGAAAGAATTCGGATTTGGCCTTTTTCTGAAGGAAGCATCCCGGCATTCGTCTAGAGTGATTTGGAGAAACAATGGAAACTGCAAATCTCAATGCCCGGATGAGGATTCGATCCGGCGTCCTGCCGAATGCGAGGCCAGAGCGTTAATTGCTCACCCACTACGCTCGGTGTCCACGCTTCTTTATGAGCCATCTTGATAACTTCTGCCGGAAGAGATATGCTGATTTTGAATATTAGCATTCAAGGAATGTGAAATATCGTTGTTGAACCAATTACTCATTTTTCCTGCGGCACTTCTATCACAACAAACAGGAACGCATGTCTGTCCGCCGTCAGTGCACAAAGTGTATCAAGTCCGCAGAAACGAGTAGGCACTTTACAAGCACTTGCCGCAAACTTTCTTAGATTTGTGCCAAAAAACAGACACTCGATTGGATCAGCCACAAGTGCCAGCCTACACAAGTCAAGTTAAACGCTCTATCAACACGTTTCAATTTGTGACGGCTTGACGAGGTTTAGCAAGCGTGTGGTCCCGCCTTAAATATAGGTGATTTTTTTTTTTTTTTTGGACGTCTACTCATCAAACATTCGACGAAAATATTCGCAATTGTTTCTTGAAATATTCAAACTGAGCAATTATGTCATTTGAAAACTTTGTCATCATAGATCTTATAGAATTAGCAGAATTAGGAAATAGAAATCCACTTTTTGAAAAGAAATAACTGAAATACAATGAAGTTCAGTTTATGAGAAAAACATTTTAACACATCATATATGCACTAGATTAAGAAATATCTGTCAATAGCTGTAACCTTCTTTTTGTATTGTTTTTACTTACTCCTCAGAAACATCTCTAGTTGTATCTTTTCTGTGTGTACGATCTGGGAGCTAGTTTTGCCATAGGACGACATAACTCAAATTACAGTACTGCACACAACACAAACACAACACACATTTGTTGCCGTGAGTCAAATGTCAACTTGAAGGATACAGTTAAACGGGGCGATACAACCGGTAAAGAACGAGTCGGACCGGAAAGTGACGACAGGGAGACACGGTGACGAAGACTGAAACATGTTTTCACCCCATTTTACGGATTGCGGATCCGCTTAGTTAGGTGCTGGATCCGCCAGACTGCCAAATGATGCCGGATCCCGCATTGCTGGATTGCAGTCCCTAGCTACATCCCAGCTAAAGTTTAAGTAAGTCATTGGTTGATTAAAAAAAAAATCACGATTTTTCAGCCAATGCTACAAGTTAAAATTGTTTGATTATGAAGTCGCACTATGGTATAAACTATGGAGACAAGGGTATGACAATGGAAAATCTTAAAGAACTAGACCTTATGAAAAAATAAGATGGAAATATTCTAGAGATCCAACTGACCTGCTTGGTGTACACAGAAAACTTTTACAAGAAAATTGTGATAAAATTGCAGATGAAGTAGCTCGAAAATTATTATTGGTATAATTATATATACTAATTAATTAAATTATAATTAATTAAAATATAATAATATTAATTAATTATTCAATTAATACAATATATATGTATTACATTAATAAAAGTTTTTTTAGCATACATATTATCAGTTTTCTCTTGCCTGCCCCCCCCCTAAACAAAATCCTGGCTACGCCCTTGCTCAGGAATGAACACCCTTGTGCCACAGTCAAGATATTTCAGGCCGATAGTCAAGATAGCTGAACTCTGGGTATTAGACAATTTCAATAAAAGACGGTGAACTGTCGGGGGGAAAAAAAAAAAAAAAAAAAAAAAAAAAAAACTGAGTATGAACTTGGTTGACACTTGTTAAATGCTGCTATTCATTTACTCTTTTATAGTGTCAGTAGTTACTATATCATCAGTCTCAACATAGCAAAAGTATTTTATTTTTTCTACAGTGCTAAATCTTCCGAACAATTTTAATGGCGTTTTTAAATTTTATGGAGTATTCCAGTTATCAACTAATTATATTGACTGATTTTCAGCCATCTCTACATTCATAGTTTTTTAATCTAAGCAGAGTAGGTGTGGCAGCTTTGCGATTTAACCCTTTCATGTCCACCATCAGCTATAGCAGCATCCACACAATGGTACGCGGGGTACAACTGCCAATTAAAACTTTGTGGATGCTCGATTTTGCTGACAGTTGGTAAAATTAACATTAGCTTAATATTTGTTAAAACTGTTTAATCAGCAAGTTTTCTTTCAGTGAGATCAAATAGACATAATTACTTAGATAGATTTTGCAATTATAAGACCTATTTTAAGTGGATAGAAAAATTTGGTAGAAATTAGCCCCTGCTACTACAACTGCAGATCCTGTAAAAAAAATTTGCATTTTAAAAAAAAATTGGTTTAGGTCAAGATATCTGAAAAAATGACTGCCTGCATTAGATCTACACTCGCCACCCAATGTGCAGCAAAGGAGATGTTAAGGAAATTAAATAGATGAGATTCTTTCGTGGGAACATGTCTAAACGAGAAGTACTCAGCAGCATCAAGTTAGTAGTAATTTGATAATCTGCAGTGTTGTACTGGGTTTTTCTCTTGAATGATTGCCGAATTCACCATTGCCACAATTCTTGCGAGTTGCTCTGAAAGGTCGATAATCAGTAAACAACCTTCCTACTGAACTTGTTTGTTTGCAGTGGGCAGTTAGAACGTAGACAGAGATGTAACAAGAGGCAGTTTAAGCAAGCACTTGTCAATGTGTCATTTGTTATCTGTTATCTTTGGCCACCAAACAACTTGCAGCTTAGCCTATAAATTGTTTACTAGAGGTCTGTGCTCTAAGGGAAGAGGCAATTCATAAAATTATTCTATTAAGTAACAGTACTTTTTCCGAGGGGGTGCACAATTTCTCAAGAAAAGTAAAAGTAGTACACTTTACAAACTCTTCAATTCCCTGAATATGGCACTTAGATGCTCACTAACTCCTTCCTAACTAGATCTTCATTAAAATAAGCTGGCCATCAACATGTGATATTGCCCCACATCACCACTACTTATCACTTTGCTGAGTTTGCAGGAATTCTCACCCTGGCAGTCACCACTATTGCCCATTTCACCCGAGAGCTTAACAGTAGTTTGCTCTCTGGAGACTCACCGACACTGACAAAAAATTTCTAACACTGTTATTGACAACTGTTGCATAAACCACTGTGGCTTTGAAAGCGGACCTCAATCCCCTGTACATAAATCTTTACTGGTATTTAAAAATTAAAGAGGGGGGAAACAGGTTTAAAAGTTTGGATTTACCCTCACACTGCAGTCGCATTATAGTTTTACTAGTATTACAATGTTTTTAATAAAGCACTGCCTCTCATCTCTTCCAGTCAAACAATGGACAGCATATTTCACCACTATTACTTAATATTGTAATATCCCCGAATTCTCCACATACTGCAACATATACTAAAAACATTTCCAATAATTCAATTTTCAAAGCATTTGTTACATTACAAGTAGTAATATTTGGCAAACTTACATTGGCAATGGTACAGTAAGCCAACATGAGAACCTACTGTTGAATATTAACAAAACTAAAAATTAACTCCTTGGCTTTTTATTTTAAAAAATCTTTGCTTAGCAATAAGATAAAGCAACTGAAATCTCTCTTAAATGGCTTGCATGACAGCACTTCTGTCAAGTAAAAAAATGGGAGTGGAAGCAACCAAATAAGTAAGCCAATGATATAATGTGCAGTGTATACGATCTACACAATAATTTTCTTAATCAGCAATGTGAGAATATTTTTGTCATCTGTCGAGAAAACACATTACAAAAGAAACATTTGATGTGTTTGAACAATCTTTCATTCAGTATCACTGTTTTGCAGATAATGTCATTTCACTTGGCAAAAATTATTCAATTATAATTACCATATTTCTTTAGGATGACAAATCCAGCTATAAAAAGTATTAGAAATACATATTAAAATGTTAAGGTCATGTAAAGCACAAATTCTCTTAATGTTGGAAAGGGCAATGCTTAAAAGGAGAAAAGGTAAAATAAAAAACCAAAAAGCAGTTTCAATATTGTGTACATGCAAACATCTTGGTTTACATACATACTCCATAAGCTCGTCAAATTGAAATTCATGTTACATGCAATGTTTTGTACAAACTGGTGTAAATTTAAGTACAAATTGTCACCATCATTGCAGGTAAAACTGCACAGAATAATAAATAATCACTGAAGTGCTCTCAGAAAGGCCACATTAGAATTGTAAATTAATAATACAAATCTTATGTCTTTGAAGTTTTCAGTGAAACTTAACATTTCAAATTTACAAAAAAATAATTAGATGTAAATTTTACAAAATACATTACTATTTTACAATTTTTGGCCCCAACTTTCCTGCCAACAGAAGAAAAAGCTGGAGAATAGATGCCGATAAAACAGACCATAGACTTCTCCCAATGGACAAAACTGCACGCACAAAGATCAAGCACCAGAGGAACTGCGAAGAAGTGTTGCCATTTTGACTGGAGCACCAAATTATATTTAAAAATTGTGTGCGGACGTGAACACAGTTCCACCTTCTACAGAGACGACATACCACTGGAATTCCTCAACAGGCACAACTTTAATATATGAAAGATACAGCTCTTCATGCCAACAGTGCATGTGAGGTCACAGCAATCTCAAATGGAAATTGTTTCAACTGATCATCTCACTGGTTCTGTAGAGCTTTCGTCCCGCATACCACTAGAACCATGCATGGCAATAGGTACTTGCTGGGTTTTGACGATATTTATGCAGAATGATCAATCTATTGGATTGAGTAGTAATACTGGACTCACCAACACATGAACTTCCTGCAAGGAAGCAGAGATTTACATCCATAAAATTATTCGCTGAATCTATAGTGTCAGATACCAAACGTTGGATCACTCTTCCTGTTGGTTCTGTCAATGAAATTACTTCATGTGATAACCCCCACACTTAAAACTTGATGTGATAGGTTTGGTTGAAGTTTAAACAACTGCCCCAATCTTCTCAGAGAGGTATATCCAAGGTACAGTTGCCACTGACCAGTGGTCTGGGTAACACGATCGTTCACTGCACATCACTGGCCGATTCCATCGACAAAGCAGCAGCACAGGCACTGTATACAAATTACTCATTCTGAGGCATAGTTTTACCTCACCACAATGTCCTTGAGCCAAACATCTCCATGTATGTACAGTGTGTCTACTATCTCAGGTGAGCACCGGTATTTGAAGTTTGCAATGAACAAGCCATCTACGTAGACAACGTAGTAATTCTCCTCGCAGACAATGCGTAGGCAGAATGGCCTGCCAGGTCGGAAGTAGGAGCAGGTTGCCTTCTCTTCAACTCCCCAGCGTCCCTTCACCCAGGCATTACGCACAAATGGATGAGAAGCTTGGAATCTCGGGTTGATGTGCAGTGGGATGATGGGATGTGGAAACACCTGTGCTCCATGTTGCAAATTTACATAGAACCTGAACAGAAAGCATTAACATAAGGATAACACCATAGACGTGGGTAAATTAAATAGAAAAACAAACATGCCAATGTTTAAGAAAAAGTGAATTGCCAGGCATTACTGTAAGAGTTAAATCATAGGATCTCTTGCAAGGATTGTGTCTTGTAACTTATCTAAACTTATTCGAAACTTATCTAAACACTGCCCAACAGGAAATGCCACATCATGAATGAACTCTTGGAAACTGCGAAAGTGCTGAAAAAAATTATTTATATTTGGTTAAATACACAAATTGCACATCCATTCTGAGCCAAAATCCTTTTTCAATCCTGTATAACATTGATTCAGTAAATGGTAAGCAGTCTGGTACCTCAGTACTTAAGTTCTTGCTCCTGATGTTTACATTTGCTGTACGCGAGTTATTAGGTTATTTATTGGGGTTATCAGGCCAAAACTGATACTGAATCGACTATTCTGACAATTCATTTCTTTGGTGTTGTTCAACTATTTAATAATCTGGATTCTGTATAATTTCTCCAGCAGAAACTATGACCCAAAATTACATTATGAATCTTATCCCAACCTCAATTTAAAAAAAGAAAAGGTGATGCTTTTGAAGGAAACAGGAATTCTTTAAATTTTGCAGAATGAAATTTTAGGGTCAAATACAAGTTTGTATTTCAGCAAGTTTGAGTCTACAGCATTTGAAACAATTAAATGATAGTGCTATTCTCACTGAAATATTAATAGACATATTAAACATGGACAGAGTTCTTCAAGCTCGGAGATTTTATTGAGCATAAGATTTTTTTTTGGCGTACGCTAAGAAACGAAGTTTATTAAAAACTTGGGAAGTTTACATGAAACGTACATGATCGCAAAATGTATCAGTCAAATAAATAACAGTTATCCGATTTTGGTATTATACTTTCCATCATTTAAAGCAAAATGCATTTAAAAAAAAAAAAATTAGCTGATATTCTGATAATCTAATCAGAGTAAGGTACTCATCACGAAAAATATCATTAAAAATTATCCATATTCGTTTTTTTTCTTACCAACTTTTCCAGAATAAATTTCTGTTACCACCATACATAATACCAATTGTTATTGACGGACTTTAAAACAAGTATGAGATATATCAGGAGATTCCATGGTTTGGATTTCATGTTAAACTAGGTTCAGCCATGGCAGGTGGAATGAGTGATACGTCATCAGGTTGTAAGACTACAAAAATTCTCTTACCGTCAGAAGAAGTAACAATGATTGACCAGGGAAGGAATTGTAATGGTACACTTGTCAATGTAAACACATGAAATATGGAGTGCCACAAGGGTCAATTCTTGGGCCTTTACTATTCTTAGTGTATATAAATGATCTAGAAACGACAAGTATCTGCCAGAAGTATATTAAATATGCAGATGATACCAGCGTATTAATCAAAGAATGTAGTAAGTAACAATTAGTGAAAAACATTGAACACTGTTCTAAAAACTTAGCAAACTGGCTTTCTCAAAACAAACTAATAATAAACACAGAAAAAACAAATGCCATAACACTTCAGGACAAAAACTAATTTAGATACCCCAGAACATACAGTAAAACTCTGATGAACTACTGAAAAATGTAGGAAACATAAAATTTCTGGGAATATGGATACAAGATAATTTAAAATGGAATATACACATTGATCACCTTTGTAAAAAATTAAATACCATTTGCTACATGATGAGAATATTAGTTGACTGCATATCAGATGAAACAATTAAAAATATTTATTTTGCGTATGTGCACTCATTATTAAGGTACGGTGTTATATTTTGGGGAAATTCCCCACCAAGTACCAAATGTTTCAAAATGCAGAAAAAAATTTATTAGGATTATGAATGGGGTACAGAGTAGAACCTCATGTAGACTTTTATTTAGAAAGATGCAAATTCTACCACTGCCCTGTATATATATGCTGGAAACCATAACATTCATAAAAAAATAAAAAAAATACTGAAGCTTCTGGGTATACATCACAAACAAACGATGTGCACACATATAATACTAGACAGACATTAGAATCAGATTGTTTAATAACCTACCACATAGTATCAAATCTGTAAAAGAAAATAGAAAATTCACTTCAGGACTGAAGGAGTACATGTTCGGCCACTGCTTCTACAGTATTCATGAGTATTTTCAAACCAAATGATAGTCTTCAGTAGTGAAAAATCATGTGTTATTTGTAATTATAAATTTTGTGTCTTTATCAAACTTGCACAGCTATCTTACGAATAATTGCAGCATTGATAAAATGCCCGTGTGTGTGTGTGTGTGTGTGTGTGTGAGAGAGAGAGAGAGAGAGAGAGAGAGAGAGAGAGAGAGAGAGAGAGAGAGAGAGAATGTACTTGTCTGTCTGCGTACAGACTATTTTTGACTTATCCCGTATCTTTTGTACTATGTACGATGTACGATGCTAAGGGGCCAATAGATACAAATACAAAAATGTAGGATGGCATGAAGGTGGATACGATTATGTACAACGGCATCCTCTCCACTACAATGTTTAACATTATGATTCTGGGTCCACTGACTAAATGGGACCAGCAATTATAGCAACTGCTGGTACAAAAGCCAATAAATTTTGGTGAACTCGTCCATTTGACTGTGCACAGCAGAGTCAAAAGTGTTACCGCCGCTTGCTCACTCTCAAGATGCGCCGATAAACAGCTCACTTCCTAAATTTAAAAAAACAATATCTTTGTCAAGAACATATAAATATGTGGCTGTATGTGTGCAAGTGCCTGCGGTGATAGCCACGCAGAATTCTCAGTATGGCTGTGTCTACCATAGATGCTTTCACAAGCACTGCCACATATTTCTATGTTCTTGACAAAGAGTTTTGCCCAAAATAGTGAGTTCTGCTGCCCTGCTCCCTTTAACTTTGGCGAGTGTTGGATGTAATTTATCTTTCTCTTCCACATAAATATCGCCTCACGAAAGTTCTTCCTGTTCGATTGTTACTGAAATTAACAATCTTTGCCTAACAGTATCAGTTCCACAGCTCTCAATGGGAATTGTGCCCAGATTTAGAACACTGCTGAAACATCTTAACATGCTTAAGTTTAGATTTTTGGAATGATCCTGCAGAGACTCAAACTGATCAACATATTTGAAACCCATGTCTAAGTATTCTCTTGCAAGATGTTTTCCCTGCCTACAAAAATGTAATTCCTTCTGAGGTATTAAGAAAGAACCCACTAATCCTGATAGTTCTAATACTATCAACATATATCCTATTGACAGTATATTCCACTCACAATGCCTTTGTGAATATAAGTATTTTCCATAATGCCTGTTAAATAGGTTCCACAAAATTAACAAAGAAGAAATATTAGTAGTATTAAGAGTTGGTAAACAAGAAGCTCAACAAATCCAAGGGTCAAAGACTAGTTACTGAAATATAAACAGCTCATTAACAAGTCTTAAATGAAATTAAGCTTCTCAACACATCCGATTTCAATAAGTATTTTTGCATGGGAGAACTGTCACAAACTTCCAAGTGTGATTGATCCATTAATTTGGAAGAAAAACAAAAATATGAGATTGTTATAGTAATGAAATACTGTTAGTCCTAGTAAAATCCTCTCAGAATTTCATCACTATACCAAGTTCTGAAGTGAGAATATCTTATCTACTGATCCTCAGTGTGACATACGATATAAATATCTCCTCACACACCGTAAAGCTGCCATTGTAAGACGTTTCAAGGTTCTGATTTCAGTATTAATGACCTCACACAGGTCCTTTAAAATACCAATTCTGCTGTTTGAGTAGTAAAAATGTGATAATGGAAAGCAGCAGCATATATAATAAATGGTAAGAAATGATTTTATGAAGCATTTTAAAATACATTTTTCATATTACATTTGTGTCTTGTGCAATTTTCTAGGAGATGCAAATCCGGATAGTAAACATGGAAGAGAGAAGCCATTGAATTGGAATGCTAGAAATAATTTGGATAGTTAAGTGTGTTGAAAGGTATAGTAGTAGTAGCTACCGTCACCAAATTCCAACAGAAAGCAGTCAACTTACGAGTGAGGTAATATTTTAACTCTTGCTATGATCTCCACCTCGTGCCCAATTCCAAATTCCTCCATGACACCTGTGAAAGGCGTTGCCTGTGAAGAACAGCATATAATGAGCATTCATTATGAAAGTTTTCTCACAACAAATTAATTAATATTTAAACTAATAAATATTATATCATCTCTCGAGGATCTGCCAACATTTTAAAATCATAGAAGTTGCTCCCTATCCCTATCCCTAAAACAAATTTACATAGAATTCTTAAACCTAATAAGCAACTTTTCCTAAACAATCATGGAAGAGAAGCAATGCCAAGAGGTGACAATTCTATGGTTAATAAAGATACATCACTCAAAGTTGAAGGGAAGAGAGTAAGAGTGACAAAAAATTCAAACACACACACTGAAATTGTCTTTGCTTCCTCACTACCTCCACTCTGACAGTCAAAACCACTATTCACGTGGCTGTGTTGAGTGTGGGTGCCTGCAATTTCATGACGGGCATAGCTCGATAGTCTTTTTTGTCTTTGTAGAGTTTTTTTTTTTTTTTTTTGCTGATGTCATCCTCCACTAAACTTTGGTTAGTAGTGATTATCTTTCATTTCCACATTAAAATTGTTAGGAAGAGATTTTCAATTGTCCTTATATATTGTTAATAAGCACAATTTACAAGATAATCAGAAGAATGGTGACAAATACCTATTTAAACAGTACATCACAAAATAGCTCACCATGCAAAAAAGATTCAAAATAAATTAGTTTTTTATTTTTAATAAGAATCTTTATCCCCAAGGAGAATAAATATAAATGTCTTTTAAGATTAGTTTCATTTGGTTACTTTCTTATTTCTGGTGATCCTTCAGTCAAAGTAGTCAAAAAGAATATTAACAGAATCCAAATAGTGCATTATTTATCTCTAATGTAGTGACATTTGGTGTGTATCTTTTAAAACTAAGAAAGGAATTTGTTAGATGTGGTGCGATATGTGGCGACTATTTGTTCTGGTTCTCATATTCTTACTGTGATGCATCTCCCACACAACCCACAACCTCCATCTCTTTGCTATTAAGCTGCCCCCAAGAATAAAGAACTCCATCTTCCACCAACTCTTTTCATATTAACAAAATTAAACTGCCAACAAACTCTTTGACCATTTGCTCAGTCAACTTTAAACATAAACCTCTACTCCTTTGAATTGTGGAATATCCTGCCAACACATCTATCAGCAATATAAGATACCAAAATCTGTGGTAGTGAAGGTGGCTGGTAAGGTTATCAGCCCTTAGCCCTGGAATCCATACAAAGTCTATAACTTTTCTCTCCCAAGGAAAGTAGGGCGACAGTAGTCATAAGTTTTGTGGCATGTTGGAAAACCTTTTAAATCAGGTACTATAAATGAATGTTCCTTATAGGGTGTGCCAACTGAATTTGTATCTTTATTACACTGTTTAATTGCTTTGATTCATATGTCTCTAGGTCTGACTACAGGCCATCGCGAATCTACGCTAAACGTCTTACTCAGTATCCACTCAGCTCTTCACATGCCACAACCATAGGTATGTAAATTTAAATCCCAACTAATTTTTCACTTTCTCTATTCTTTTTATCCCTACTTTTCCTGGGTAACTTCACATCCTCGAAACTTGATTTTTTTTTTCTGTATTTATCACCAATGTTTCTGAATATTTCATCGAAGTGGGAATAATGTTTTACACTTCTGTTTTACATCAATACTTAACGTAAGGCCTCCAATGGTAATGAAATATCCATTATCACTTCTTCCAATCCATTTCTTGTCATTTTAGACATTATTCCTAAGCAACTGAAATATTTATTTCTTTTCCAAGAGTTTTATTGTACTGTTCGGAACTCTTTACTTCCTTGTTACGTAGTCATTGCTTAAATGTCTCTTTCACCACTGTCCTGTATCAACTTCTTATTTCATCCATAACCATTATTTATAAATAAGAAAATGCGAGGGTGTACTTCCTTTAGATAATTTTTAATAGCCTTCAATAGACTTACTTTCATTTTATATTTTTATACGACTTATTTACACCACATGACCTTTACTCGTGTCACTATCTCTCTCCATTCACAGGTTTTTCTCTCTATGTTTGCCTTACTATGCTCCTGCTGCACATCTCTTTTCAATATCTATAAAGGCTATCACCATATCTTTATCATATCCATAGCGGAACTCTTGGAACAGCCTTCCAGAAAATGACGAAATCAACACTCATTTAAAATTTTTTAAACAAATGTGCACCTGAAAGCAGGCAATCTAAATTTGAATATCTAGCAAGAATTTTTTAGTAAAGGTAGTTACAAACATCACACTGAACATGTTTCTGATTATAGAAGCATCAAAGAAAAACATGCATTAAAGAACAAACTATATTTTGTCTAACTCAAAGTTACACAATATTTTAGTTAAGGATTGGCACCACTTATTCCAAGCAAGTAACAATTCAATCAAATCTTTTTTAGAATGTAGTTTTAATATTATCTGAGGATATATAAACTGTCCTTAAAAATGTACAAAATGCAGAGTAAAGTACTTACCATTGGTCCTTCACAGATGTTCCGCACACTTTGGTTGAATGGGATCATGACAATGGGGTTCTTGTGGCTTGGCAGCTGTTCTGGGTAGATTGCTGTTTTGCGGTACTCTAGCAAGTCCACGTCGACATCGCCGCTTATCTGGACGACTATAATTTTGGACAACACTAATCTGTGACTGAATGAACAGTAGTGCCTCCCATTTACCGCTATCTGGAAAATCATTTACATTGCAACACAATATTACACTGTTGCAAGGAGAAAAATGCAAAGAGAAAAGTCCAGTACTAAAAGACACATGACCTTATAATCTTTGGAGACTGTATTTCTTGAATGTAGTTTGAATAAATAAGAAACTGAATGACATTCAAGTTTGAAGTTATTCAAATATAAAATAATAAATTCATTAATTTGGAGATGAAAGTTCAAAATTAATAAAACGGGACTTTGATCCCCTGGAGACCATGGGCGTATCCAGCGAGGAGCAATGGGAGGGGGCTGCTGCCCTTCCTTAGAAGAAAAATTAAGTTGCCTTCAGTATGCTTCGACGAGTGAAGAACTGGCTAGGGAGCATTTTGGGAGAAGAAAGACCGACTGGATTATGCCCGATGAGTGTGCATCGAAATTTCGTGACAGAACACCGTGAGATGTTGACAAAGTTATTGAAAAATGTTCTGAGAATCCGAGACGATCAATGTTTACATAAAAAACTGAGTTACAATCTTATATTAATCAATAATAAAAATAATTTCCTCAATAGGTTCGTGTTTCATTTTGTAATAAATCGTCCTGTTTCAGCTTCGACCCCACTTCCCTGAAACCAATACAAGTTGCCTCCCCCCCTCCGCCCCTAGTTCAAATCTTGCCCCCCGTTAGCGTGATTATAAAAAATTTCCAGTGTGATTAAAAACTTCATTGTTTGAGATATTCGAGGTTAATTTCTGACAGTTTTAACGATTTTTGTAATTTCATAGTCATTAATACGTGGAACTATTAAATGGCTGTTTTGGAAAAACAGTTTCGAGGAGTTATAAAAACCTCCAGTAGGTGGTGGAATATTTAAGAAATACGTACGATCATAGAGGAAACGTGGTCATTTGGTAGTTCAAATAATTTAGCCCCATGCAAAAGAATCGTTTTTTTGGAAACACCGTACTTCGAGAAGCACGACATACAATGTCAGATTGATTACCACTATAAACCGCCTATTTTGGTTGATCAGTGAGTTCGCGGGAAGCAGGGCCCGCTCTAGTGGTTTTGCCACCCCGGACAAATAGACAAATTGCCGCCCCTTAAGATTATGTAGAATTATATATTTTATTAAAAAATAATTAATTTTTAATCGAATAAAATATTTAATTTTAATATAATCGTATATTCATAAATAAAGTTATTGAATTTTGATCTAGTTGCACGAAATAGAGAAATTAATTATGAAATATCTGTACATAGCCACAAATTAACCATATTTTTTTTTACATTTTTAAATGCTATTACAGATGGATATTATCACACAAATAATGTAAATGCCATTATTTTGAAAATAAAACGAGATTACATAAAATACACTAAAATCACAAAAAAAACTTTTCTTACTTTCAGTTTGCGAATTTTTTATTACATCTTTAAATTTACTTCATCAGCAATTTCATATTCAATTACCAAAATGGCTAAATCATTAAATTATCAATTTCTTGGTTTTCGTGAATGCTTAGCAAGGCGTCGTATACATCTCCCAAAATGAAATTTTAATGCCTCTATCCTACTCTCCCAACTAGTGTCGCTCCATGTTTTCAAAGTTGAACCGTGAATATGCTTTAAAAGTATTTCCCATCGAAAAGTAGATGCCGAAATGAATAAATATATTTTTTGGACCATATTGAAGAAATTAGCGCCTTCCAAGGACGCTTTTGTGATTAATAACAAGATTGAGGGAATGGCTACTACACGAAACATTGAATGCTCGCGAATTCAGTCACTGGCCTCTGATATCCTGCAAATTAAGATCTCCAACTATAGTATCAGACATTTGTTTTCCTGTGGATCTTTCGACTGGTAAGAAGCCTTAAAAGTTTTCATTAATTTTAATTTCAACATTAGGATTAAATTTATTGGTTGAAACATATATGATTACAGGAGTAATTTGCTGTATCTTACTAAAGTCAGGAGTACAGTTTAAAATTATGGAAAAATATTTGAATTGTTTTTTATTTCATTAATAACATGAGACTTTACACTTGATGCAGCAGATCTACTATCACGGTTTGCATATTTTTCCCAAGATATTGAGCTTTAGTCTCTACTTTCTAGAGCACTCAATGGACGTGCTCTTCCATAACGGGATCGTATTCAGACAGTAACTCAACTATTTTTAAGAAATTACCGTTATTATGCTCAAACAACTTGTCGCTTGTACCTTGAAAAACCAGACAACTTTTACCAAGCATTTTAGTAATTGCAACGATTCTTAGAAGCACCTCATTCCAATGATTTATTTCGGCATTAATAACTTTTTGAGTGGCAGCATCTACAGTTTTACAACAATTTAATCTTTCGTTTATTTATAGCCATGACTTTTGTATGCCTGAATATGATTTTTCGAAATTTCATGCTCTCTTAAAGTTTCGCCGAGGTGCTTCCAATTTTTAAAACCCTCCTTTGAGAGAGAACTAACTAAACGGTCGAAAATTTTGCAACAGAAGCAGTAAATGCAGTTTTGTGAAAGATCTCGCAATATTTGCTCTCCGTTGCTTAAATTTCGTGCATAATATTTTGTGCTAAAATGTCGACCTGTGTCATTGGAAGGAAATTTGTAATTATGCAATAGTTTAGGTGGACCTTGCCTTACTAAAAAGCTTCTTACGGCGTCTCGTAAAATTCTTGGCCACAAAGTTTTAGAACGCCTTCTCTGAGTCTCACGTTGGTGTCAGTTCCAATTGGTTTAGAAACTTCGTTCATTTGTATGCTATTATTCTGACGATTCTGTACTTCTTTTGTGTCCTGTCCTGATATTGGATTCTAAGATTTGTTTTGGTAAACCCTGAATGCAGTATATTTTTTTAACGCGCCAGATTGATTCTGCCTTTCCGCTTCCTTTCCCAACCTTATTTTTTTGTACTGGTAACCAGATAGTTTTCTTTGACCATCAAACATTTTGGAAGAGGCACGCACGTAACTCAAACAATGTACACTATAAAATAGTATAAAAAGATAAGCTAAAACCATATTCTCAGTGGATATAAAAAATATTTATGCACAACACAAAATATATTCCATACCCTGTGAACATAAAGAAAGTCTAGTGTTACTACACAGTCAAAGCTTATTCGCGGAGGATACGATCCGTAAATTTGCTGCAAATGCAGAAACCGTGTATACAGAATGGCAATTTCTATAGGCTTAAACAGAATACGTTTCAAGTTAACAAAAAAATTGATGTTGAGGAGTGATTGTCGCGCAATGCACTCGATTTCAGGCACAAGGGTGTCAGAAGATTCTCTTTTTTAGGTAAGGGTGTCAGGGATTGGAATGAGTTACCAAGAGAAATGATGAATAATTTACCGAAAACTTTGAAGGAATTTAAAGATAAAATTTGTAGAGGGCAAATGTAGGTGGGTGCAGGATAGGGGGAAGATGGGTGTGTAGGGATATTGCCACCGGAGCCTGTGCTCCATTGCAATTAAATTAAATTAAAATTAAATTAAACCAACTGACAAAGTTATTCACATTCACTAAAATAGTTAATGAATTTCTTTTTGTTGAAACGGTTTACAAATGCAGCAATTAGAGTATCTGGAAACCGCATTCGTATATATAATAAGCATCATGGGTTATTATATATTAGCAGTTAACATTCGAAATTGAATATAGGCTACTAATGGTATGTGAAGTAACTAATCGGTAGTCAGCAGCTGTTAATATTATTTATTTATCAATGATTATAAGTACTGTCCCTCACCCACTAAACTACAGTATTTTCACAAGCGATCAAAGCTAGCGTATGTAATTTAACCCAACCATAACACTTTCAATGACTATATCTAATTTTTACAACAAATCTGTGAGGCTCGGATTACGAGAAGAAATTATTAAGCAAAATATTCCACTTCGATTTCCAGTAACTAAGATCCATATTGATTTGGTTCATCAATTCAATAAAATAAATACTCAGCATCTCCCGTCAAGCACTATCAATTCCGTGTTTTCGAGCCTAAAACATTCCTTTTCGCCGTTTCTGGTAACTTGTGGGCAGTATAATGTCGGAATCAGCGCAGGTAGCAAAGGTCAAGTGTAACCCTACCGCGCTTCTGTTGTGCGCTTTTGTCGTTGTGCGCTTATGTCGTATATCCAACTAAATAACAGTTTAATCATAGATGTACTTACCTTTAGAAATTATAAAATCCTGAAGTAAATTTTATGAACTTCCACTTATCACTAATAACGTAATAGTAAGAGTAATGCTGTTGTGTAATGAAACCACTTTAATAATTAGCAATAATAAGCAAGTTGAAACAACAATAGTCGAAACAGCGTTCTACTCGCGTGCTAAGGCCCAATTCACACAGAAGAGACGTGGCGCTGACTTCGGGCTGAGACATGGCGCGGACGCGGCGCATTTTGAAGTTGCTCCTATGGCGCAATTCACACAGAGGCGGCGAGGCAACGGCGCGCCCCTATGAGGTCCGCGCCCCGTCTCTTCGAAGTCTCTAGGGGCGCATCCAAATAGCGAAGAACGAAGTTTTTAACGAACGAAAAAATCGGTATGTGGATTTTTTTTATTAATTGGGTATTTAACACATTAATATCATTAATATTTTTCTCACACTTACAGCCGAAATGGCGCCCCTAAATTTTAGCGCCCCGGGCAAATGCCCGGCTTGCCCCCCCCCCCCTAGAGCGGGCCCTGCGGGAAGATATTGTTGGAGCAGGGTAAGTCAGTTAGATTCGCGGATGGGAGAAAATTATGCCAAAATATATTGAAATTCGCTGAAAGATATTTGAAGACTAAACTTGCATCGAATTTACAAGTTTTAGAGAGTTGTGAACTTGCAGTTTTGTAATGATTGTCCGAATGAATCTGGTGTATGCCCCCAAGTATCCGTAATCTTCGGAGCAGCAAATTTCACATTTTTTTCACTATGTAATTATTAATCCCAGTGGTGGCTGGAGAAAATTTATTAGTGAATTCATTAAATTAAATAATTGACAAACTATTGCAATTTCATAGTTTCTACCGTTATGAATTACACTATTATTTCCTTCAGTAAGAATGTGCGGACGTCAGTTCAGTATCGAATCTTCAGATTAATTGCAAGTCAGGTGTTAAAGAACTATCCAACTTTTCATGTCACTAATCCACACTCAAGCAATTTAGTATCCCTGCCAAAGGCGAGCCTTGTTAATAACCCAACACTTAAATATCTCGCGAAACTGCTTGAAGTTGTGTAACCTTCCACGCCAAACGGCAATGTATTTGGTAATGTTACATCTGTTTTCAGAGTAAACAACAGTTGATGTTTAGGAACTTTAAATGAAATTCTGTGTGCATAACGATGTGGCAGGCAGCAATATCACCACATGTCCACCACACACACAAAAGACGCAGCAGGGTTCGACTTGGCTAATGAACAAGGGGTCGCAAAGACGTGGACAGCTAAATGATGTTCCAGGGAGAGAAAAGGAAGAGCCTTGTGGAGCACTCTGCAGATAGGAGTGAAAGAAGAGTGCCAGAACTTGTTGCTGGTAGTCTAATGGAGGAGTGGGGTACTTTGGCGAGCTGTGTTTCAGGGTGGTGTGATGGGACAGATTCGTGGCGGAGGGTTCGAGGAGATTGGAGTCTGAATGTGGACCATGGCCGCAGGCTGTTCGGCGATTGAGTCTCGCCTCCCCTACGCGACGCCACACTGAGCAGATTAGGCATTAGAGCGCAGTACAGGACGACATCTCAGCACAATTGTCAACGGCCGTTGCATCTCATCTCTTCCAATCACATGGTAATAAAGCCAAGTTCATGCCACAGTACTACCAGAACCAAGTAACGCCTATGGGAACATTTGTGCGATCCACTGAGCTGCAGTTATGAATTGCTAAGTATGTGTTTGATTTTATTTTAATTATTCAACGAGTAGTGTCAACATTAGATATTTTGTTTGCTGTGAATTAATCGGTCAAAACATCACGTAAATATTATGTTTTGAAAATAAAATAAAGACGATTGGAATTTTATTAATTAATTTTCAATTCATAATATAGTTGCATTGATCACCTTCCCTTATGATCTATTTTTTTTTTTTTTTTTTTTTTTTTGTATCAACATATTTGATTAAACTCACTGGCACCCATGGTATAATTTAAATCAACTCGCTTATTAACTTAGCAATCATATGTCAAGGCAAAAAGGATTAATATCTAATAATCAAAACAGTAAACTGTGGGTAAGTACAGTAACAATCGGCTCTCTATAGCATATTAAAAAACTTCTGCGCTGCAGTATATGGTACTCACGAGGAACTCGTCTTTGGCGGCGAATATGAGGATGGTGAAGGCCTGTCCTCTGACGAGCGGGAAGGGCCACGAGGCGGAGGATTCCTCTTCGCCCCAGCGGCCGGAAGAGCGGTAGTTGCGCACCAGTCGGCGCTCGTCGAATCGCGGGTTGAGGTGTAGCGCCAAGTCCGATTCTTCCGACAAGCCGCACGATAGGTTTATCGTGAACCTGTCAACACACCACACATTAAGCATAATGCCAATAGCAAGAATGAAATTATGTCACGCGGAAGTGCCATCCACTTCAGATTCGAAAAGTAGCAAAATATTTTCCAACACCTTGTTTTAGATTTGTTGCTCCTGCACAGTACCGTTCAAATCAGATTTTCAACTGAAGAATTTAGTCGAAGAAACATCTGAGTTTTTAAAGAGCGATAGAGAATCCAAAAAGATCATTTTTGAATAAGGTTAAGCACCAATTTATCTCACAAGGGGAAGCCACCAATTGTAAAATTCAGATTCAATTCATACTGTCTGCAAAAACTCGTGGCCAGAGATATAATGTGGGAAAGAAGTAACACGAGCTTCTTCGCAGTTGTCGAGATAATCGGCATTGAAATATTCCGTTGCGTTCAAATACTTTGTACATGACGGAAATTTAACCGACGCTTACGAACTTCATTATATTATTGACAAACAAAGTTATAATTCAAAAGTAGAAATATTTGTTACGGCAGGTACGAAATGCAAATATCGTTACTCGATCCTTACAAATGGATAAATGTTCGTTGCCACACCAACGGACGGAAGGGGCGAAACGAGACGCAGTCCGTTTTTCCACAATAAAAGGGATTTAAAAAAAAACTTATTCCATGCATGATTGTTGAAACTAATAGTCGGAAATTATCTGTATACACATTTGAAAAAATAAAAACTTACTACCAGTGGAGACTGCGGGTTTCTGATGTAGAGCTCCCTTGAAATTTCCGTCACGTAGAAGTATTATACGCAACGAAATATTTCAACGCCGATTTTCTAGAACAAGCGCATGTTACTGCTTTACCTCATTACACCTCTTGCTATGAACTTATTACGTACTGTATGATTTGAACCTGAATTTTACAATTGGCGGCATCCCATTGTCAGTTCAGATTGAAGGAGAAATGAGGATTCCATCTGCAATAAACATTGCCTGAAATAATAAACATAACGGCATTTTACCTCTGTAACTTCCAGGTGCAATGTTCGTTGTACATGTTGGTACACTTGCTCACAAGCATTCGCAGCTTTTCCCATTGATACTAAATGAATGTAGATATTCACAGCAGATTCTTTTTTCCGGGAAAAATGGTGCGCAGTTCATTCTGCCTCAACAAACTAGGTATAGGTGTCTGTAATGGTGACTTCCCACGACCCGCGCATTTCCCGGCCGGGACGATCCAGCTACCAAGGAGCGGGCCGTGGGAAGAGTCCCGCCTGTGCTTGCAGGGATGGCACACCTGTATCTGTCGTCCAGTCGGTAAAGATGAAACGACTCCAGGCAAGCTGGTGGGGAGGCAGTGTGGGCTAGCCTATGGCGCGTGCTGATCGCTGATCCGTACACTTCGACTGATGTGCCGCGGCCTACAAAACCACGCTCCGTGGAAATCCACCTTAAGGTTACCAATAGAAGTCTGCTAATACAGAGTGAAGTAAATTTTCCTTCTCCATTGTCTTAAACACTGCTAAGTCATAAGGCTTAGTTTACAATTCACAGGCTGCAAAGAAGGAAACACGACTAAGTGGAAGCATTTTATGTTATTGGAAACTGATCTTATGCCTTAGTAGCAACATTAGTTTATTCAACATCTACGCATTTTCAAAACAGTTGTATCGACAGGTATGACACGAAATTACTTATAGCCTTCGGATACTCGTCGTATAGTAACGTAACAGTGATCTATTTTGTGTATGATATGATGCTTAGATGGAAATTACGCTCAACACATTTGCCCGATGCTTTGCGCACGCAGACTTCGTGTGTATAGAAATGCTTTACCATTTTTATTGTAGTACCAGATATTAACGTGGAGAAGCAGAAAAACTGTAAATTTTAAAACCTATTAATGATATAATATAACTATATCTGGGCGGTCTGGTAGCTCAGTGGTCAAGGCGTTTGCTTTCAAAAGTTCGCTGCTCCGGTCCAAGCTCAAATCCCAGTGGGTGCAGGAATTTTAATCTCTATTTTAAAAATTGGGAATAAGTAGTTGGAAGTATTACCGCAAGTTTTAACCTGGGTATGTCTTTCTTTAACCAAACGTCCAGTGAAACAAATATTTTGCAACTTAACATTTTATTTAGTTATATTAACATTACAAATATTACATTAATACAATTATTATCTAATGTTATGTACAGTACAGTTTAATTCATTACGCGGTGGTCTGGGTGAAAGACAGTGTTCCGAAAGGGCCTCCGGTGAGCCAAGAACGACCTCCCTCAGCGACCACGTCAGGCAGTTCTCGGAAGGACGCTGACAGACAGGCCCGCCGTAAGGTGGCAACAATGGGGGCGGCAATCTCAGTTTTTGGTTCGGAAAACTGACTAGATCCACCACTGGCTTTGGTTAGACAAGGGACGGCATAATCTGTATTGCACACGGGCGTTCAAACAGCTAGCGGTGGGCCTGCTCAGAGGCGGCCCTACCAAGTTTTTCAGGTGGTGCGAGATCTCATTGTGGCGCCCCAAATGTGCTATTGCTTATTGGTGATTAAGGTGTCCATTTAGATAGACTGAAGATAACATACAGGTTTTACATCCTATTAATGTCATTAATGTAAAAGTTTGTTTACTTGGATGTTTTAACTGTTTCACGTTGAAACGACTGAACTGCTTAGGATAAATTTGGAATAATGCATTGGCCATCTACTTTTACCCCAAATAGCAGTTCCCGTGGGATTTGGATACGAATATGTATATGAATGCTTTAGGAAAAGATAGTCTTTATATAATAATAATAACTCAAACCTCGGAAAGATTATTATAGCAGCGGTATGAATGAGAAACAACAGTGAAATGGAATTCTATATGTTTGAAAAGGTTTATTTAAGCTACTGTGGCGAACAAAATGCTCATTTCACTTACACGTAAAATTCACAGTTTTTAATATTTTTTTAATATAAATAAATACAGAAAATATATGGAAATAAAAATTCCTACTTTTAATACCGAAAAATAAACTTTACCAAAACTTTTACAGAACCTTCGTAGACTAATGCTTAAACAGATTAAGTGAATGTATTTTTTCCCCAGGTAAAACAATTTTCAACAAGTATTTTTAATTGTTTTTGCCCCACTCTGTAGCTAATCCTGGCTACGCCCTTGGGACGTTGTGCTAATAGACTGATCAACGCATTCTCAGTTGTATCGATCATGTGCTATTGTAAACAGTTCTTCTGGATCTGTTGCTATGTCATTTACAGCTCATACTAAAAAAAAGTCTTTACTTTCTTCGGCATCTGACTGGGTTAATAATAGGAAATGTTCCAGTCTGAAAATCAACTTCTCTAGCTGTCTGTTTTTAGAGCTGGCACTTTTTCTCAAATTCCGATCTGTTTTTCAACAACTGTGAATAGTTTCACAACTCCACTTTCAGCCTGCATAGCCTTTGTTTACAATGTTTGCTTGAAACAATTGTATTATATCAAGTCACCACTGTAATTATGAATTCAAATTGCTTCATGATCTGGCTAAGTGATAAGTCATCTGTTGCGGCAACTGAATAATTCGTTTCAGAAGGGCGTCATGAACTAAAGAGTAGCGATGCTAGAAAATCTATTCGCAACTCCACTTTCAGCCTGCAAAGCCTTTGTTTACAATGTTTACTTGAAACATTGTATTATATCAAGTCACCACTGTAATTATGAATTCAAATTGCTTCATGATCTGGCTAAGTGACAAGTCATCTGTTGCGGCAACTGAATAATTCGTTTCAGAAGGGCGTCATGACCTAAAGAGTAGCGATGCTAGAAAATCTATTCCCAAAACGAGTTTCGCAAATTTTTTGGCGATAGTCCTAGATGCTTGAATTCCACTTCCCATCGCATTTTTAATCTAGAGAATAAAACAAATATTCTTCAAAGATATCCGTACAAGGAAACTGATATTTTGGTGGTACTTGCTATTACCAAATTTAATGACAGTTACATGGATTAAAAAATACTTGAAGATACTGGTTCAGAATTTTGCCTTGGACACATTTATTTCCTCCTACCAAATTGAATCCACTATCATATCTTTGGCCTATACAATCGTACATATCCAAATCGAACTTTTACAAAGTATCAATGATAAACAGGGCAACGAGTTCAGCATCCAGGTCCCAAAGAGTCACTTTTCAGATTGTAAGCACAGCGAAATACTCACGCACTTAGACTTCGTCTTCATTAGTGTCAAAAACAGCAATGTCAAAGATAATTGTTCGGCGTGACTTACATCAGGGATTAAATTCTATATGTTGGAAAAATATTTAGATGACCCAACTATAGTCAAAATTTTACTATGGACTTCATTCGTTTTGAATACATTTGCCAATATAATACGACATTAGTCTCGTTATTAGCAATACGGCGAAGATGCTCCATCATCACAGGATCGTATTTTCCTAGCAGTTGCAATATAACTAGGAAGTTACACTCATTAGAAGTATTTAGTATTTCAGATTCAAAGCTTCCTCTGAACAAGACATCATTCATTAGAGGATAGCAGCCCACTGTGATTTTTCGTCTTCAGTCCGTATTTACAAATGCTTGTCTAGTACATTGAAGTTATTTAACGGAATCAACGCTTCTATCCAACTGAGCATGGAGTGATTGTGATCTGAGGAAGTTTCGTGAGTTTTGAGACGCTCTGATAAGTAAATCCAGTCATCAAATCCTTCTTTTCCCAAATAAAAATGAGACCTTCTGCTGAATAAATAATATATAAACAATATAATTTATCTGCAGATTTAGAATAAACAAGCTATGTGCTTTTATAAGTTTCTTTATTTGGTGTTACTCTTTGAAAATACGTATTTGAAAAATGAAGTCCATGTTTTTTTTCCTTGGATTTATTCGTTGCTCGAATAATTATTTCATCTATGCCAGCAGAGTCAATGAGCGGCAATTATGAAATATTGTCATAATTTGTACTTCGAAGAGTCGACGGTAGTGGTATATCTTGTATACCCATTTGTTATCTGTTGAACAGCAGACGACGTTCCAGCCATAGGTAAATCTTCTTGCACATGCTGCTCTTTACCATCAGCCTCCTTTGAATAACATCCAATAAAAGTTTTCTTCCGTCTCGTGCTGAACTAGTTGTGGTGACGACGATTCTGATGACTTCTAAAAAAAAATGCTAGCGATTTTGAAGCCTTCTCAGTTTCGCTTTGGTTTTTTTAAGTACTGTGCGCCATACAGTTTTTTTAAGTTTAGGGACATGTCTTTTCTATAAAAGACGGATATGCTTTGTAAATATTTACGATACCAAAGTTAATTGTAATCACCGAGGATTTAATATGGTAAAAAGAGATAAATAGGTTGAATCTCGCCCCATGTACAGGTACCCGCATGCATTCACTTCAAGACTACAGCCGAAAAGGCAGGAAACAGGTGCGGGAGGCGCGATGCGGCACGGGAGAGTGCTAACTTTAGAACGAGTTGTGATTTTCATAATTCAAGTAACTCGAACTGACTCCAGTAGCAACTCGAATTGACTCTATTCTATGATAAAATACGACTATGCATTAAGCTGAAGCTCTTACTTTGATAAACTCTTCTGAATGATGTGTGTTAAAATAATATATGAACAGCAAACAGGGTTATTATAGAATTTTTATTTTTTGCGCAGACGATCTCTCGCTGCCTTTTCGGCGCCCCCCATGTGACGGCGCCCGGTGCGGTCGCACCGCTCGCACCGCCCTAGGGCCGCCCCTGGGCCTGCTGACAGGTCTTTCGTAAACCCCAGTCTGGGGAAGCTAAACATCGCTGAATTGACTGTCGAATTGTTACATGCAGAGCTCAGAGTTGCGAAGATTTAAGGCGCCTGGGGACCTGTCAAACATTCTCCGTGTCGAATCATGTGTGTTCAAGTGCAGACCTGGCGTGTTATCGACTTCTCACGCATAGGGTTCAATACTCCGACGAACAATGGAAAAGCCAGGGAAGCGCCGTTAAACGCAATCCCTTGAAATCTAAACTTGCAGCCAATCGGAATGAGTGAGTGAAGTGAGGTCATGTGTGGGGGATGCACGATTGTGAACCTCAAATAACAGAATTAGTGAAATTTTGTTTACAACATTTTTTTCATGTCTGGATGTATCCAGAGATGGCAGGGGCGGAGACGAAGCGGGATTGGCAGAACCATCTTTTGTTGGTGGGAGGTGATCTCCCGAGCTGTGAAGGCAAGGGACGAAGGATCACAACGAGGATTCAACCGATGACTCTCCGAGGTAAGAGGTCATCGAGACGAGCTGGCAACCGGCAAGAGGCGACCAGAACCGAGTGAGAAGTGTTCATGCCCACACTGGCACAAGTGTGACTTAAGGTGGGTTGAGTGAAAATAGAGGTGCTGGCGTGTCCACCACTCTGCAGACTTACCGTAAACACGCATACTATAAAAAGCACTAAAATTCGAAGGAGTTCTCGTGCCCATATACCGACCCTGGCGACGAAACTCGCAGATAAAGAGTTTTAATCTGCCGAACAATCACGAGTTTTAGCCGCAGCATTAACTTCCAAATAACTTTTTGTTTATAATAAAATCAACGACGTGCCTTTCTTTGATTATATCAATTTGTTTGTATGTGGTAAATGTTCAATTGCTAGCCGAGATATATTCAATTTTTACGTAAATTAGAAATGCCTGAATAAATGGCCAGATTATGGAAATTTTAGATTAATCACGCTATTCTTCACTAAGCAGTGAACTTGAGGTGAAATCCCTTTTATTAGGATTGAACTCGAAAATTGAATCACCATCTACTGATATGAAATCACAATTCAGTGAACTTCAATCACAACTCGAATCACAACTTTAATCAAAACTCGAAACACAATCCACTGAACTAAAAAATCACCTTGATCAACAGTCATTTGAAATCAAATCACTAAAGGCTCCAAAAGAAGCACAGTCAAATAAACGAACTAACACCAATCTATAGCGATGGAGAAACAGTCGGTAGATTTCCATTCAGCAATAACAGACATACATGAGAAACTTCATAATTTGGACAAGAAAGTCATAGCATATGGGTCGAGATGTTCAGCGGCCAATCGGACATAACAAGTCATAACAGCCTCAAATGTTGAAATTCAAAAACAGATTACTGATAGATTCAAAGTGATGGGTGTACAGCTACATACACTTCATGGAGAAATAGCAGAGAAAAGCAATACAACAGAGACAAGAATATCGATAGTTGAATCATCTAACATCGACATAAACAAAAACTTAGAAGACATTCAGGAGACATATAACAGATTCAATTCTGACTTTCAAACACAGTTGTAACATTGTACACAACAATTGTGAGAAATACACCAAAAGGTGTTTTTCTGATAATAAAAAAAATCAATGATAGATTTGAGGAAGTACAGAAAATAGAAGATAAATTATTGCAGCAATTGCAGTCAACAGGTTGTCTGCACTTACCCAAAGGAGTAACCGAGTATTTTGACAGACAGCTTTGTGAGTCAGGGTGGTATACACCCAGTCAGTTTTATAAATAGTTTTGAAAAATACAGGGCATTTAGCCTGTACAATGATATTACAGGTCCAAAATTGACATGCCAAGAATTTGTAAAAAAAAAAAAAAAATTTTTTTTTTTTACTCATTTTTGGTGACAGAAAAGACAAAGGGAAGGCAACACCAGAAAATCCACATGAATTAATTGCTTTGGATATCTATGGACTATTATCAACGTCGCGAGGGGAAGTAAGATGTGTGTGGTAATTGACTTTTTTTTTTCCTAAGTATGTGAAATTGTATCCAATTAAACGGCCGACAGCTAATGTTATTTGTTCTAAAGTGATGTACGACTATATTCCCCATTTGGGAAAACCAGAAAAAAATTCTGACACATAATGACCCTCCGTTCTCTGACAAGGTATGGAATAGATGTTTCCAGACAGCGGGAATTCAACTACTAAAAACATCTTTCTACCACCCACATAGCAATGCTGCAGAGCGAGTGATGAAAGAATTAGGCAGATGGTTCCGTACTTATTGTAATGAAAACCACAAGAGATGGGTTTTAGAAGTACCTAATACCCTAAATATTGAGGATGTTATAAATTCTATACCACATATTTCCACATCAGTAACTTCTTACGAGTTAATGTTCGGTGTTAAACCACCCAGGATTGTTTAGGAATATGTAACATTCCCCAATAAAAACATAAATAAACAAGAAGACATGATAAAAACTGCTTTAGAACGGTTAAATAAATGTGTCTTATCAAGTAAAGTTAGACATGACCAAGGAATCCTACCGGTAAGATACAATGTAGGTGACTTAGTTCTCTTACATATACATTACAAGTTATCCGCCATTGGAAATGAGATGAAGTTCAAACCTTTGTATGAAGGGCCATATGAAATAGTGGCTAAAGTTAGGGAAAATTCTTATACTTTGGTTCATCCGCACAATAGGGAAATTATGATATTATTGAACTGAGACCCTTTACCAACTGAGAAAAAACTTTTGTATTAGAGACACCAAAGTGGACATCCATAAATTACGTGAGGTGAAATAGGGGGGGGGGCAGCGAAATCTCACCAAGGGGGAGGGGGGTCTACGGAAATCTCGCACGAGGTTTTGCGAAAAATTGTTTGTGCTGTAGAGCTAAAAAAAAAAGGTCTACAAATTGCGCGATAGTCGATTTTAGGGTGTATTTCATATAAAAGTGGGGTTGTGACCTAAAAAAAAAAGTCTCCAAGTTTCGAAGGCGATTGCTAAGGGGGGAGGGGGTTTTCACGGACCAGAGGAGGGGGGGGGGGGGTCCGGCCAGATCTCACGAAATCTCACCAGAGGGGGGGGGGGGGTCCGGAAATCCGGAAAAACACCTCACGTAATTGATGGATGTCCTCAAACACGTCTCCAAAAGGTTGACATTTCATATGTGTATTTTAAAAAAATAATAATAATTAAATATACATGTTATTTATGTATTTAAAATGAAAATGACAATGTAACATTATCTGTATAAAAAAATACCGCAATACCAGCCATTATGCATGATTTTTTTTTTTTTAACATAAGTCAATTTGACTAATGTGATCAAACCTAGTTTCAGAGTTTAACGCTACACTTTGAAGTCACAAGTCTTCCAAAATGCTACGATAAACTGGAGGGGGTTGTGACGATCACATTTTATAGGTTATTCCATGGTATGCAAGCATATATATAGATTCCTTGAGATTTTGTTACATTCGCGCCTTTTTAGATTAGATTGGTTGCTAAGTGCGAAATAATTGAGCCTACAGGGTTGAGTCGTTGTCTTAAGTTCGCAAATTCGATATACGAATCAGGAAATATCAGGAAGAAGTCCGATATAGAAGTAACGGTTTTTAGATTCTGCTGGTGTTGGTGGAAAAATGTCAAGTAATTCATTGATTGAATAAAAATTACAAAAAAGAAAAGAATTTTTTGTGCATCTTTTCATAGTTAGATGCTTTTCCATAAAATAAACTAAAGAAGAAAGGCGACCGTGCTCGAAGAGAGTTATTTTCCACAAGAAATTACGAAGTTACGTAAATCACAGGCACCAGACTCAAACGATATATGAATAAGATTATACAACTTCCCGCTGGCAACTCAGGAATTTATTGACTATATTAATAAACTAGATGTCTGTAATCTTGTAAACTTGCAATACGTATATTTTATTCCAATGTATCTTAAAAGTGGCTAAATTGCCATACGGTAAATAAATATGAGGCGGAGATTGGGAACCGTCTCGGCATTTGCTTTGATTGCTGCGGAAAATCGCAGTCAAGATGCCGGTAGGCGGATGCCTGGGGTGCTTGTGCTCGTGCCCGATCTCATTGTATCCCCTTGAACCAGTGTGCACTAAGCCACACTGGTGGGTACAAATTAAAAATACTGTTGAGGTAAAATTATCCTCTCTGGAAATAGTGGACAAGTAAAGGAGTTTGGGGTAAAGATTTTACAGGTTGTGTATATCTATAGGATCCAACGTAAGGTACTGATTATAGATTAATATTGCATTATGTTAATGACTTCAATGAACACATGAAGATTAAGTTCCCACTATACAAGAAGAAATGATGCAATCAATAGAACGTGAAAAAATGTCCAAGTAAAATAGTAGGTTCTGGAATCATTTATCCCAGATTTAGGACCGGTTAAGTAAATAGCGTATGAATCGTTGGAGGTATCCGAGGTATCTGTTGGCTCACGCGATAGATTCTATAATCTTGAAGGACGGTGAAAAGTGTTTTTTCTACTACGCACAAAAATTACAGGTTTAATGTTTCTAACCCACAACTACTCGATAACACCAGTCTAACTCCTAGTCTCCTAGCTGAAAAATAATTAGGATACATAGCTTCTGTGCACCATCGCTTTCAAGTGCTCTTGGCTAATGAGAGGAGGCAGTATCGACCGTCCAAGTAAGGGCGTCTCGCTGATATCGCGTGATAGGTCATATAATATGCAAGTTTTATTTCTCTTCCCTCCGAAACAGTGACCTAGTTGTGAATTCCACAGAGGTCGGTTTTACGTTGCGGCGCACCATACCCCGTTGAAACACAAATTAATGACATCTTCTAATGTTCTCGCATATGCGCTTCAAGCTTTTCACAGCCAAAGATAGAGGAAACTGCTATGCCAGTTCTAAACAGAATTTTGCTGTTGGTGAAAGGCTGTGTAGGCATTCGAACTACATTAACTTGATTTCCAGCATTTAGTACACCAGGGAATATTTTTAGCCTGATCAGTGTAGTGCACAGTGCAACGTCTACCTATCTCGTTTCGTAATAAGGGAGTAGAAGATTCTTCAACAGAAAATTTTACATCTGTCATCAAATTCCATATTACCCAAATTCCAGTGCAGTTAGCAAGAGAAAAAAAAAAATGAAAATCTTATTCCATGACCCTCACCAACTCGTACGTAAATAGATATCCCCGAAATGGAGTTATAACGCCACAAATGCTTTCTAATATGAATTACTTGGATTTTTAAAACATATGTCAAAATATTTGGAAGATCCAGAGACATTGCATCACAGGTAAGTAATAGTGACGAAATATGCTGTCCACACTTCGCATAAAGGGGATGAGAGGCAGCAGTAACCAAAAACGTTGCGACTAAGTCCTAATTTAAAAGCAGTTGGCGTCTAAGTGAAAAATTTAGGGAAATGAAGAGTTTAAGTGTGCTCCAAGACGACTTTTAACGATAGGGGAAGATTACGGCCATTGTGGAAAAGTTTGTTGGCAAATAAAGACGATTATTTGCGAGTTAAGCCGGGAGAATATTCTGTCGTAGCGAGAATATGTATGATATATACTGTCTTATATATAGTAAACAATGAAATCAAAGGAGCTAAGTAGCGAAAAGTAATTAATTCGGATAGGGAAATGAGCCATCACTTACCTTTAGATGATGGATGTGGGGCGCGAACACACAGAAAAGACAAAAATACAAATGATACAGAAATTTTCGGAACGAGCCCTTCGTCAACAGGTCAACATTATGGATGGTGGGTGGTTTGGGAGACTGGCTCACAGAAAGATTCTCCCCATAATAATCTCCTGTTGACAAAGGGATCGTCCCGAAAATTTCTGTATCATTTGTATTTGTGTGTGTTCGCGACCCACATCCATCATCTAAAAGTTAAGCGGTGGCTCATTTCCCTATCCAATTTCTGAGTTTGCTGCAAATTCTTGGGAACATTTTTAGGTAGCGAGAATATTCATAGAGTTTTGTTGAAATGGCAAAATTGGCAATTAATAAGTAGTGAACATTTTTTTCCGAAGTTCTAGTCCTACAACAATTTTCAGTTGATCTGAGTACCTGAAACGTTACGCAGCAACATGAAAATTGGACCCCAGACAATTGCACCAAGAATTTAAATTTTCATTATTTCCTAAGAGACTTGCGGTTTTTTGAAATCATAAATAAACGATCGGAAACCAGGAACGGTAAACATTTTTGTTAGTAGCGTATCTTTCATTTATTCACTTTCGTGTCGGAGAGCGCGTCAGGAACTAAACATTCCATATTCTAACTGATGGAGCTAGGAAAATCGTTTTTCTATTAAAAACTTTGTTACTAGCCACGTGAGCGAGAAGAAGAGCATGGGTTTTTACATAGGAATAACTTCACTGTTGCCTACAAAGATAAACTAAGCCACTCTGTATGAGAAACTTAAAAAAAAAAAAAAAAAAAAAAAAAAAAAAATATGAACGCAAACTATTGCCGATGCAATTGGAGGTTCCTTTTAAGACGAGGCATGTGACGAAAGCTTGGTGACGAACTGTTGAACCAGAACCTAAATTACGGTTTAAGTCATTGCAGAGTTATACAGGGTGTTACAAAAAAGGTAGGGCCAAACTTTCAGGAAACATTCCTCACACACAAAGAAAATATGTTATGTGGACATGTGTCCGGAAACGCTTACTTTCCATGTTAGAGCTCATTTTATTACTTCTCTTCAAAGCACATTAAACGCTCTCCTGACCTCAACCCTCTTGACTTCCATTTACGGGGGCATTTGAAAGCCCTTGTCTACGCAACCCCGGTACCAAATGTAGAGACTCTTAGTGCTCGTATTCTGGACGGCTGTGATACAATACGCCATTCTCCAGGGCTGCATAAGCGCATCAGGGATTCCATGCGACGGAGGGTGGATGCATGTATCCTCGCTAACGGAGGACATTTTGAACATTTCCTGTAACAAAGTGTTTGAAGTCACGCTGGTACGTTCTGTTGCTGTGTGTTTCCATTCCATGTTTAATGTGATTTGAAGAGAAGTAATAAAATAAGCTCTAACATGGAAAGTAAGAGTTTCCGGACACATGTCCACATAACATATTTTCTTTTTGTGTGTGTGAGGAATGTTTCCTGAAAGTTTGGCCGTACCTTTTTGTAACACCCTGTATATGTTGAGAATTCACGTGCGTCAGCGACTGCTGTGAATGTGGAACGCTATTTTTTAGTTTTACATTTTGGAAAAGAAATTTCTATTGCGCGTTAGAAGGGGAGTTATTTCATTTGGTATTGTAACAAACACTTGACGGAAGTGAATCTTCAGTTTTTTTTGATGTGAAAACTTCTTCAGGCCCGTTGGGCGATTTTTGGATGGGTAAATCTTACGAGTTCGCGTCACCAGCATGCTGTAATAGCGGTATATCTTTAGCTATGAGAAGTTGCGTTTGGACAGTAGTGAAAGCATAGATTATACCTGTATACATGGTAATATAATTATATACTTACTGGCGCCCGCGCAGTGACCTGTCAACACACATACACATATACTTATACAGACTAGTGATGTGCCGGATCGTTAAAAATGCATATCCGCGGATACGGATACAGATACGGATCATTAGTGTCTAGATCCGCGAATACGGATACGGATCTCAACTTTCTCAACTTGGACCGACAGTGGAAAAGTCGTCAATTCCGATCTATTATTGACGAACGTCCAGCTTACGCGACGTGTTTTGACCTTGAATTGTGCGTATTTATGTTTATATTTTAGGATGGCATAGGATTGCGTAGATTTATATACGTTTCTGTTTTTTGGGAAGGTGTTAAAATAAAAACAATTTATACAAAAAAAGTATAGTAGTGTACGTAGTATGGAAATATTTTACGATAGTAAATGACGAATCTGCTAAATACAAACTCTGAAGGAATGTATTCCCGTGAATGTAAAACTTTCTTAAAAAAATCAGCTTCATTTGCAACATCCACAAAAATATGAGTTATTCTTTAAAGAAGGCACCACTAAGAAGATTGCCGGCGAACACATTCAGCAGGGAACGTATTTAAAAACGGTAAAAAGAGAATTTAGATTTTTTTTTTTTTAACGAATACATAGAAAAAGTCAAAATGTGTGATGATAAAAAATAAAAATTATTTAAAACTACTTAATTGCAGAAAGGATAGCTTTATCTGGATTACCTTTTCAACACGTAGAAGATTTTGGGTTGCAACGATTGCTGGATAATGTTATTGCAAATTATGTTCTAAAAGGCAGGAAATATTTTACGGAATTTATCTGCAGCGAACTTTAGGATCGAAAATAAAGACATTTTGAAGGGTTTTGAGAGTGTTTCCTTTAAATCCTATACGTGGTAGGCGTTTTGGAAAGGTGTTTCATTGGTATCCAGAACATTACAATAGATTTTATAAGGGAAAATATCGTTTTAAAAGCGGAGATACTTGAACGCCAAACGGGAGATTACATTTCGGAAATATTTCAAAATATGTTTGAAGGGTGGGGAATCCCAAACAGAATGTGCACTGCATGGTAAGAGATGGAGGATCCAACAAGAAGAGTTCTTGCACTTTATCTGAAGTAGATAATATTGATTGTGCAGCACATCAGCTGCACCTGCTTGTTGAAAAAGCTGTTAACAATAATAGAAAAAAATTTGGAGGTCTATGACACATGGCTCGCACATATTCATCATTACCTGTAACAAGCGTTCCAAGTAAGCAGTTTTTCAGTGCAGCAGGAATAATTTATGTTGCTCATCGTAATAGACTTTTGGGTGACAAAACTGCCAATTTACTCTTTTTGAAGTACAATTTACCAAACTTAATGTTAAAAATAACTTCTTTTTTTAAGTTTCTGTAGAAGTGATTATTTTATCTGATGTAATCACTTAGCAGTACCTTAAACATAATTTCAGCTAGCAAATCACAAAGATTAGAGGCCTGATCTCACTATAAAGATAGTTAAAATAATACCTTAAAACTTACTACAGTGGTAAGTTACCAGTTACCTTTGGTAAACTAGTAAAATAAATGTAAGAACGAAGACTTTTCCGGTGTACGACTTCAATGAAGTCTTCACGGGTGTACCGCCGGATTGTGTTGTGAAAACATGATTTTTCGACGACTAGCTCCGCCATCTTCACAAATAGGGTATCTATGTGTCAGCCGACCAGTGCAGACGTCTCGACACCTGATGAAGACGGCGGAGCTAGTCGTCGAAATATCGTGTTTTCACAACACAATCCGGCGGTACACCGGACTTCATTGTAGTAAAATATACGTTTAAATAATTAATTTTTGCAATATAAATGTGCCAGATATGAAATTTTAAGAAATATGAAGTAATTGGAATTGAAGTTAATAATATTTCATTGCTAGATATCTTTAAAAATGTATATACGTGCTTAGTGAAATTATTTACAAAAGAACCGTTAAAGATCCGCTAAAAAAAAAGTAACGGATACGGATACAGATCTTTATTACCCCTCGGATATCCGCGGATACGGATATCCGGCACATCACTCATACAGACAGATACATCATATATACCTGACTGTAAGAGACACACATACTTTAACACGCGTTCTCAGTCCTTGTGGAATGTTACCTATAATACCTGCGTAAAGTTTTTTGACTATAATTTGTTATATCTCTGACATTAAATGTTCTAATTAGAATCTTATAAGTTCACAGCCATTGGCGGTCCCCGTGGGTGAAGTGGTAAAGCACTGTACCGTAGAATGGAAGGTTGCGGGATTGAATCCACAATTGGAGAAACTTTTTTGAAGCGAAAACTTCTTTAGGCGTGTTGAGCGATTTTTGGATGAGTAAAATCTAATGAGTTCGCGTCACCGACACGCTAATGTTAACAGTATCTGTAGCTGTAAGTATTCATCGTTTTAAGTTTTCACTTCTGTCGGCAGCCCCCAATTATTGCCAATTTTATTATTATTTCATCTGGCAGTGTAACAAACACATGCCGGAAGTCATCAAGAATGCCATACCACAAATGAAGTTACTTCGATGTTATCAGGCATGTGATGCCCATTGTATTAAGACAATGAAAAGATTTCCTTCGCCTATAAAAAAAATAATTGCTCTCAGCCACATAATCTAATAATGATTAGTTGAGGTCATCTGAAACTACAGTTCTACGTATATCATCTAAGTTACGCTATTCAAAGAAGCAACACCGAGATCGGGGACTAAAATCGATGCTGTACTCGCTAGACTGATCGAGGCATTAGAATTACGAATGTTTACTTCTTATAATAGCAGCGAACAGACTTTCGTTTTTTCAATACTAACAAATTGAAACAGAAAACATCTTATGAATTTTGATTAGAACATTTATAACTATATGTAAAAAAGTTTCACTTCCATCGTGTGGTCTTTCGATGACGCTTTACTGTGGTTAAGGACAGCCTAACCCAAGGAAAGCTACAAAGCGATCAGTCATCCACATGCGAAAGGCGTAAACTTCGGTCGCCTTTATTATATTCTTATTTAAAAACGTAATTTTTGGGGTACAAAGTGAGGACCCTTCTATCATTCGCGACAGTGTTCTAAAAACCTTAATCAAGATGATTCTTTCTTATCGATTGAATGGTTAGTTCTTAGCACGTATTTCAAATATTAAATTTTCTTTTCAGCAGGTGTAGATACATGAACACCTGGTATGCAATCGAGGGTCTGGCACCCCTACTCTTGCCAAACTAAATAAATCTTTAAATGAAAAGCATTATTAATGTTATGAATTAAATTCACTGAGTCTACAAAACAAAGCCACTGTTTTACTTAATTTCATTCCATTATTAAACATGTTGCCAATTAGTTATGAGAAACATTTTGTTCCTTTAAAAGTCTAAATACTTGTGCAGTTAGAGGATTTTGGAAAAAATTAAACCAAGTCATTGTCTACGATGGTTAGCTCAAATACTGTGAAGCAAGCACGCAGTTAAACTGTAGACAGCAGCCGGCTGGAAGGAGCGTTGACTGAAGTTGCTCTCGGGAGATTTAAGATATGAAAAGTGCATAGAATACAGTGCATAGAAGGTCTTCTCGCCTTCAAAGACGTTAGAGAATATCCAATGATCTTGACGGACCTTTCACGCCCTAGCGAATGCTGGGTTAGATAACCTAAGGGAATTAAACAGAGAATCCAGCGTACAGTTTAACAGAGCATCACCTGTCTATTCCATCAGTATGCGGCCACGTTCCTGGATATAAAATCTGTCTACTATTGTCGAAGAGTTCAGTTTTGTACTTTTAGCAACGACCAATGCTACGGCAGTAGGCTCTATTTCTGGATTTAACAGGTGTAGAGACTTCTCTCTTTGAATTTATATTAGTGTTTCATAACTATTCTATACTAAGATTTCAAAACCGGCTCCAACAGCAGTCTAACACTGAATTAGACTTTCTGATGCGAGGTGTTCTGTCTACTGTCTATTTCCTTCGTTTATTAGTGTTTCTTGGTAAACAGTATTTTGGGTTTTACAACCACAGCGAGGACGACGAGGCATTAAGCTTTTTCGTTCTAATCCATAGCCCCTAGATATACTCCATCCCGATAACTATCATCCAAGAAAAACGAACTGTAGTATACTCTATTAACCAGTATAAATAATACATTCCAGCCATCTCATCTGTGTGAAACTCCATAACTATTACGACAATCCTCATTTAATTCTATTTTTATCATCCTATTGCATCATTGACAGCGAGCGGGATGTTTCTCAAAAATTCATTCATAAACTGCTCCCTTGCACCTCTTTGATATAACATTTTCTTGGCAGAAAAAAACACTTTACTGCATGCGTAGTCTTCAACCTCTGATGATCACCCTTTGCATTATAAAAGGTACCGCCCTAACCGTACGGCGAAATACATATGCTTCACTGCAGTTTTATTTAACAACTCTTGAGTACCAGCTTCCTTTCCCATTTAAGGATATACCCTACACAGAGTAACCAGATCGACAAACTGCGTCAAAAGGAAACCCTTATGCTTCTCCGAAGCTACCTGTTCACATCCAAGTACGTCCACCTCAAGTTTGTGTCCGAGGTGATCACAGCAAGGGAGAACTTCCATCAAATATATTCATCACCTTTCTTAGGTCACTGTATGTCCTATTTCCCGCAGCTCCTATTACTGCCTTTTCCTATGCACCGATTTAAGGTCCTCAACATTTCAACAAAATATTGCAATAAAACAAGTCTAAATGAATACATAGTAACCACATATTGCAAGCGATGTTTACAGGAACGGTCTTCAAGAATCTAGACGTAAAACATTCTAATGAGGATTCATCATATTTTACAGACTTTAGTTATAAATATTGACACGTCGGTGATTTCACCATAAACGAGACACTGTTCGCTTTCGCAAATATTAAAAAATTTAGGAACGCCTAACCAAGCCGTTGCTGTTATCCGCGTAACCCATTTTTAACTCGGATCTTGGAACAGAATCTATGGTGAACTTAAGTAATCCGCCATTTTAATCAATTTTAAGAATTTACTCTTTTTTTAACCGAACTTTATTGCAATTGTAATATCACCGTAAATCGTTTGTGAATCTATACGTGAATCAGGAAGCACTTCGAAACCTATAGGAACCTGAATTATTTACTGCAGAAAATCAGAGGTAGGAGTTTCATTTCCCGCAATATTATGGAGGCCAGGCTTTTGTGACGATTATTTTTTTGTCAAACACCACTCGCACGATTTGTCAGAATCCTTACATTCTTGACACAGTTCCTCCTAAGTTTTGCTTTTATGAGCTGAAAATGTCCCCGGTTTGAATCTGGAAAAGGCGCAACAGGAACAGAATATTTGTGTTCATGTATCTTTCACAGAATTTTTCCGACAGTGGACAGTCCATTTTATGAAGAGAGCACTTTTAAAGAGAAATAGTTTATCAGATCTCCAGGTAAATTATTCACACCTACAGCCTAATTTCTCTTAATAGAGCTCTTTTACAACTTTCACATATGTAGAACTCTAGTACTTTAAGATTTTGAAAGCTCAAAAGACAACATATTAAGAGCGTTTTCGCAACCTTAAAGCACTGGGTATTAACAATAAGTAGCCAAGGAGCAGTACTGCTCTACACTGAACGTTCACAATTTACAGTATTGTTAATGAAGCTTCCATTTCTTAGATTTGTCAATATTTAAACAAATTTACTTATCACTAAGAATTTATTTATGGCGAAAATAGAAATTAACAAGTTTTAGCAAACGCAAAAGGTACCACCGCTGAATCGCGGAAAAGGACCATTTTGATAGTTTACCAGATATAGCTTCTCACCTCCTGGCGATGGGAGAAGTTCGTCCTTGGACACAGATCACTCGACCAGGGTGAACAGAGACTGGCAGCTCGCCCACATAAGGCACCGCCTGAAAAATACACATTATTAATCTCAGCTATTGTCTTGGTAATAAGGACTGCAATCCCGCAGTGTTTTCAATCCCGCGGGATCCAGCAGGATCCGTGCGGGATTGGTACAAACAGTTTTTTAACGCATATATTTAAAACATAGTTGCTTAAAACTTAAATATATTAAATAATGATTAAATTAATAAATATTAACAATATTTTTATTGGCAAAATAAGTGTATTTTGAGGTTTTACATTTTTGTTTTTTAATCTAAACCAATTTTTAAATAAATAATAAAAATGGAAAATATTGAGTCTTAGGTCATATTATGTGCCTTATAATACATAACATAAGTTTAAAAATATGGTTTGCTTAATTGCCAAGTTACCAGAGTTTTTTTTAAAAAAAAAATTCTAAATAAACGTTCCATAACACCCGGAAAAGCATTCCATTTCACAAAGTGAAGTGAATATACTCTGTAAAGTGTAGACTTGGCTCAGAACAAGATCTAATAACTTTTTGTCACTGCACAAGCACGAGACTTGGCCTTTTCTTGCGTGATTCATTATTATATCTACTGATTCCTTGATTGATATTACCATGTCAGCCTAGTTACAGCTCACCATTGAGCTGGTGTAAGGTGGAATATATTGCCCTAAGGCATTGACTCCAAGTATTTGGACGGAACAGATCTTCGCTGTCGGTGTGTCTTCATTTTGGCTGTAGATGTCGTCTTCGAAAGGTGTTTCTTCACAAGATGGAGTGCCGGCGCATCTGCCATCTCAGAAATGGTCATCCTTTTTTGCTGTGGTGCCCTCAGGGCTGCCGCGGCGTGTTTCGTAAGTCTTCCTTTGAAGCCAGGTGGTTGACGAGGTTCTTGAGTAAGTCGATGAGGGCACCCAGTCGGTCTTCTCGCTGGCCTGGGTCTTGGCAGTTGCAGGAGTGGCTGGTGTGGGCTCTATCGAACTTATGAGGCTCCGACTTCTTCTTCTGTCTTGTTGCTGGATGGTGGAGAGGAACTCGGCGCTGCTCTGGCGGTCCATTGCTTGACTGCCGCTGCTGTGGTTTTTTTTTTTTTGTGTGTGTCGTAGCCTCAGCGGCTGTGTGTGTATAGCCCCGCTACCCTCGGTGGCTCTGCTATGTGTTGTAAGGTTTGGGATGTTTTGGGGACACATTTTATTTTGCACTTTTAGGGGAAAAACCAGGGCTATGGTCATCTAGGATGACCTTAATGGTGAAAAAACCCCTCTAATTTTCTTGTATTGATTTATTCTGGGTTATACACAATGCTAAGTGGCACCTTATGCTTGTGCCATGTTCTTGGCATTACCGTACCCAGATTTGCCAGTCTTTCTGTGTTTTGTCTTTTGGACTCTATTTTTTCTAGATATTTGGAGGTTTGACTGAAGATTTCTGTGTTTATATTTTCGATGTTGGCTGCTCGGTGTAGATAGTCAATTGAGGTATATTGCGTTTCGTTTAGAATCATCCTGAGGCATCGGTTTTGTATTCTCTGGATGTTCATAATATTTGTTGGGCTTGCCATCCCCCATATTTGGCATCCATACAATAAGAATGGTTGAATAACAGATTTGTAGATTCTCATTTTGGTGTTTGTTCCGAGGTCGTTGCTACGAAGTACTGGGGCCAGGTTTTTTGCTACTGCTATTCCTTTTCTTTTCCTGTCCATTGTATGTTCTTTAAATAGCAGTTTTTTGTCAATTGTTATTCCTAAGTATCTATGTTCGGTTACCCAATCTATGTTTCTTCCCATAATATTTAGCTGTCCTGGTAATATCGGTCTTTTCTTTGTGAAGTACATTCCCGCGCATTTATTTGCGTTGATTTTTATCTTGTTTATGCGGCACCAGTTCGTGAATTCGTCTATTCCTCTTTGTAAGTGGATTATGTTTAGGGCGTGTCTTGCACACTTCCCGACTTGGTGCGGGCTGCGTATGGAGCCTTGGACGAGTCTTGCGAAGTTGCTGCTTCCACTTGTCACAACCGCGGAAAGAAGCTGCGTGCCTGGATCCACAGTTACAGCAGACTGGCTCATCCCGTGTTTTTTTGCAGTCTGCAAGCATATGTCCTCCTCCGCAGCGGACACACCTGACCGGTTCAGTGCAGTCCCTGGCATAGTGCCGGAATTTTTGGCACCTGAAGCACTGGACCGGGCTGCGTGAGGGTGGCTTCGCTGAGATAGTCTGCGTTGTGGCGTTGCGTGGGGGCGGTTTCTCCACGGTGGTCGGCGTTGAATCACTGGTACTCACTCCCTCAGGGAGCATGATGTTGTGGCCCTCTGGATTCTGCTGCTCAGGAGCTTCCTTTCCCACTGCAGTCGTGTTGGCATCTTCTTCGTCGTGGAAAATGATGTGATGGGTGGTGGAGCGACTCTGTAAGATGTCTATAACTGTCTCGAAGTCGTGAGGGCAGGCCGGCAGTATCTTTACCCCTTGTTGGTCAGGCCAACAAAATAGGGGCAGCTTCGTGCGGCGATGCAGATAGGTCAGGATGCCGGTGTGATGTCTTCTATAGTGGACAGAGATGAGTGGCACTGGACCCACCTCTGCGTAGGCTGTTGATTTCTGCGGTGACCTCCTGATCGGAGTGGTCAGGAAGTTACGGCCGGTCGTCGAATCAAAACAGAACGTTTTGAAACGTCCCCTTATGAGGTCGGCATACTTCTAGTCAAAGTCGCTAGCTAGAGGGGTCGGAAACAAGTTGATTCAATGTTATTAAAAGAAACTACTCACCAACACGTAAACTGTCAAGTGTTTCAGATTTACTTATGTGGCGTAACGACGTTTTTAGAATGGAAATTATTATTTTTTAGTTAGAAAGGAGACTTTCTCGGCGAATGATTTCAGTGAAGTCCTCATAGGTTGTATCTCCGGATTTCATTGCAAACACACGAAATTACACACGTGAGGAAGACGACGGAGGCAGCCGTGGAAGTATGGTGTTCCTACAACACAATTCGTCGATAGGCCTACACCCGTGAAAATTTCATTATAACTTTTTTTACCTTTATTCGAATTAATAACAAGGAGAAGAGTGATTAATCGAAAGCCTGAGCGGCACATGTAAGCAGGCGACTTTCGTCAAAGAAACCCATTGAGGCAGCGGCCAAAACAACAATAAGTCAAAGGATATACGATTTCCTTTTGATAGCTGTTAAATAAAATAGGTACGCGATCGTTAAAATTACGATAACATTAGTTTCATATCAACGAATAATCACATTTTCAGCCGCACATTAGGAAATTGTCACAATTACTTTATCTGCAAATACAGGAAATGGGAATAATGAAACCGTGAATAAAAAGTTGTAACCGTGTAGTTCAGATAACGTGTGCGATACTTAAAAATAATTACATAGTTACAAAATCGTACTAAATACGCAACATAACTCAAATTACAGAAATGTGTACTCCAAACAAACGTAAGTTTTGATGATTACGTACAAGTGTTGTAAGGACAAAGGCTGACACCGGGGTAGAGTATCGCCTATGTGCCTTAACTTACTCTCTTGATCACACCTCCCAGTCCGATGAAAACTTGTTGAATACTTTAATTTAATTTGACCATGTTGCCAGGATACAACTAGAACGCTACAGGTCGCCACAATATTTGAAGACCCCAAATATTGAAAAGGTATTACAGCAGCTACAGAAATAAAACAGTTCACTTTTCCAAAATTCTCAGAGTTTATTTAGAATGAAATTCAAAGTTCAAACAGCATTCTTAAGTTGCTTAGGCAATCGAACAATCGTTCCAAAAATTCACAGATTATGGAGAGAAGTAGAAACCGACCAACACCCAGTTGAAAATTAAAGGTTCATGTTAAGTAAACAAATGCCACACCCAATGTTCCATCATGGCCGAACCCGGTAGTGCCAACCGAAGACCTGAGCTACCAACCTAAGTCGGAGTTGCCAACCTACCAACGCACACGCTTATAACATCTTATTAGCACGACTTCAAACCCGGAAAAGACGCCGTCACCACCGCGTCCTGTGATTTATACCTTCGCTGACGTCAGAGCCAAAACACAACTTTCTGCTAACACTTCTACGATTTAGATCTGAAATATCTCAGTAACTAAACAGTTATCCAAAACTTTAAGTGTGACAGTGTTTCGACATATTTAATTGTGAAATAATGGATATTTAGTGAATAATTTTAAGCAGCTGGTTTAAAAGTTGTAAGTGTAGGAGTGAACTATTTCTCTACTCTGGGGAATTACTTTTGTTCTCGAAACTTCTACATTTCGTCATTTTCTAAAGCCACAATTTACATAAATGTTATTATTATTACCGTTTTCTACTAAAATTCCTGAGTTTATTGGTGTAACTTTTATTAAAATTGGTGCAGGGAAAGTTTAACTACGACGTAACCAAAGTGTGATTTCAGTTTTAATTTTATAACTTTATTTCTGTTAGTTTTCTCGCAAATATAAAATTACCAAGAGATTCACTGAATTAAACTACGTATTCTGAAAGTTATCTCGTCTCTGTATCTACTTTAGATCGGTCGAAATTAATTTCTAAGTTGACCTCATGGTCGTGATGAAAAATAAATCTTAAGATCTCTATAAGATCGGTTCTATTTACTGGAATTACTTGAAATTATTATATGTGATATTAGATTTTTAGGTCTTCCCGGAAATCTACTTTTTATTTCGAATGTTCTCTACGATTTTGAGATAAAAAATTATTAAAAGTGTAGAGCATCTGACGAAGTATAAAAATTGATTTAAGTTATTTAAACGTTCAGAAACTACGAAATTTTAGTGAATTTATATTTTAATTGCATGATTACTTCCCTACAATTACTTTATTTTGTTCGAAAGTGTGTGAAAACAGTGAAATGCCAAATATTAGAAATTGCTTGTGTACTCAACTGGATTATTTTGGATTATCATATTTAAGGTTAGTAAAAGGTGTTAATATCATTACAGAAAATTAGTATAGTTGGTTTATCAAGTATTGAGTTACTTTACTGCTCGTAAATTGGTTTAAAAATGACAAAATGCTCCCCAGTTAGAAGTTCATAATTACAAAGTTGGATTACTGATGATTATTTAATTTTCAGTTGATTTAAAGTTTATTTATTATCATTCAAAGTTTATATTCGGCGTTTAGCCACTACTGAAAGTCTTTACTGCATTCAAATTGATTTAGAAACTGTAAAGTTAACCTATATCAAAATCTATTATTCGAAATTGAACTTGTGGGATTTAATCTATTTCCTCCCAAGCTGACGTTTTTCTTTCTTATATAGGTGGTTTACTTTAGGGCTTTTATTTAATTTTGAATACTTTTATTATCCCTAAAGGGTTTTATTTAGTGTGTTTGGTTACAGTATCTCTATGCTATACAAAGCTTTACTCCCATAACCTGTACATGAAATGAAAACTATCTTTTACTACAGAGTAAACTTTACCCTTGATGCCTAGAGGTGAGAGGCTAGAATTTCCTAAAATTCTAAGATGCTTACAGTGTATTTATTTACTTAAGAATGACGAAGGTTTACAAAAACAAACGCTTGCTCACACGAGTCAAATGCCAACTCTCTGGTACAGGCAAACAGTGCAAAATATCCGACAGAGACCGAGTGGGGCAGCGAGTCACGCAGACTGACACGCGTTTCCCGCCGGATTTTGCGGATTGCGGATCCGCTTAATTTTGTGCGGGATCCGCCAGACTGTCTAATAATGCGGGATTCCGCGGGATTGCGGGATCCCGCTTTGCTGGATTGCAATCCCTACTTGGTAAACAATGGCAGAGCAGCCTTAATTCTATAACTAATAAGTATTAACCTCAAATCTCCCCCCCCCCCCAATTTGTCGTGGTCAGCGTGAATTGGGAGGATTGTCAATTCCCACTCATCAGAACTACTGCTGTATTATCAGATAAATTAAAATCCAAAGAGTCGTGTTTGCTAACTTTAAATATAATCGGTATTAGGTGATCGAGCGCCGATGGTTGAAGCAATTTTCGCCAAGTTACAATGTAATGTTGGCGCACTATGTATTCCTAGACATCAGTTAGCGTACCCAACGGCTGGATTAAATACCTCCGCAGCGCGTATGAACCATGGAGGAAGGAAATATATGGAGACGACGCAAGAGACCTTCACCACGCATTGAAGTGAAGCAGGGTGGCGGAGGAGTGGGGGGCATGGCCGGAGTGGAGGGGGCATGGCCGCTTCCATACAGACACGGGGAATATGTACAAAAACCTCAAGGGGACTCTAGGATAGAGGTGACGCCGCAATCTGGTGATGGATTATTATGTCCCAAATGTGAAATGGTTTTGGTTGAAATTCAGAAGAAAAAATTCGTCAAAGTCAAATTTGATGATGGATTCTTATTTAAAAAGACGAGACAAATGAAAAAATAAAGAATAAAAATTTTCTGTATATCACCTAGTTCTAGAGATATACTGTATCAAAAGCGAGGTGCCTTGAGTTGAAATCGAGAAGAAAAATTTCGCAAAAGTCAAATTTAATGATCGATTCTTATGTAACACGACGAGACAAATCGAAAATAAAGAATAAAATTTTTCGATATCTTGCTTAGTTTTCGGGATATACTGGGAACATCGCAATGTTTGGAAGCGCATTATCGCCGCTGCCGCCACTGCGCATGCGCCAGCCTGCTTCACCAATTTAACCTCACTTCTCCTCCATATATTTCCTTCCTCCATGGTATGAACAAGGCTTACAGCACTAGAATGAGATTCCGTCGAATGGGGACGTCAAACTTGGGGGATGATTTTCACCTTAGACTCATTCGAATGACGCAATAGGCCACAATCCGGTATCATACACAGCCCAGTCAATACACAGAAAATAGTCATCAGTAATCTACATACATACAAGATATACGGAATAAATGAACTGCTAATCCTGCCTCTAAATGGAGGCCTAAAATGATTCCATCCTGGAAAAGAATCATATCATGCTAATCGGGTAACTGACGCAATATACTTATAATTCAGCAAACATTCGTCCAGACTGACAGTGGGAAAACGATAAATGGTACCGATGAATAATAAAAAAAAAGGTTTGATAAGGTTTAATCTGCTATGTTCCACATAATCAATGAAGGTAGGCTAATAAACAATATCTTAGGTAAATTGCATTAAATTACTTACACAAATAGTAGAGGAAGAGAAACAAAAAAATTTAATGGTTCAATCGTTTTATTACATTTTTCATAATCTGCATTTTTTCGAGTTTTATATATCGTCGACGTCGAGATCATTAGAGCCGAGAGCGGAGTGGCAGCAAGGAATAGGAATACATTGGAACGAACTCATATTGCGCTGGCCACGAGCGATTTTGTGAGTCATGGAAAACCGAAATCAAGGTGGCACCGGTAATCAAATTATATTGACTGATATTTCACCACCTTTAATAATTGGTCTTTATTCTACACATAAGTTTATTGCATTTCTAAAGCACTAATTATCAACAAAGTGTTAAGGAGTTTTAACTCCCCCCCACCCCCTTTATAAGTAGTTTGTAGCTATTCTCTTCTATTAAAACCAGTCCTCAGTCGTCTGTTTTTCACAATTTTTATCCCTCTTCCTGGAGCTTTACCGAACGCCTGCGCTGAGAGTATATCAACGATTGGGAAGGAATCCAACCAAATCTTTTTCCAAAACAGATAAAAACAAGTCCCGGCATTTACCTGAAGTGATTTTCGGAAACCAAGAAAAACCGAAATAGAACCAGATTGGGGATCAAACCCGCGTCCTACCCAATGTCATGCTGGGAGGAAGTGAATGAAGCTCCTTCTGGGAACTTGGTTGGAGACTAAAGTTTAGAAGAAATCCACTATATATTTGTATTAGGCCTACGGGTGCTTCAAGCATTGAAGTTTGACAATATCTAGTTCATAGAATCTCGTACATTTGCCACTGATTCGTGTACAGTATAATTCGAACATTTGAAAGAATTCGTTATGCATTTCTCAATCGGACATGATGAAATAATTGTCCTATATTATATTTAAACTATCTTAAAACCTGCAATGTTTTAGAAATACTTTTTCTATAATTTCAGTTACTGATTAACACGATCAAACGTATTTACAGCCTGCGTTTTCTTATACAAACGTTTATTTAAAAAATATCACGTAAATTACCACACATTTATTAACTTACAGTATTCAGAAGAATAAGAGTTGAGAAACACCATATTCAATTCCTGAGCTAACGTTTGGGAGGTTTTCCCCTCGATAGGAATGAGAATAGCTACGACTATTAAATTCTCTACACGAAACAGCAGTGCATATAGACAGACCTTTCAGATCAATAAAATAGTTTTAATGTATCTTAGATTTGAGCGGATCTACAATTACAAAATTTAAATCAAAAGAAGAAACTGAAAAATTTGATGAATAACTCAAATCATTCTCAAAGTCCGATTTTTCCTTCCCGCCACTCCTTTTTTCAATGCTTCCGACTCACCGACATCGAGATCATTAGAGACTGGATTGGAATGTGGCCGTGGCCTTTTGAAGGAACCATCCCGTCGAATGCCAGGTCTGCGAGCTTTAACAGCTCACTCACCAAGCGTCGTACTTTTTCTACAAAACTCTCTAATATCTAACAGCATGAAATACCAGTTTAAATATCTCACGAAAGCTGTAACAAATATCTGTTATCACGACATTATCGTTATAATTCACTGAAATCTCATTTCTTTGAAGTGATTAAAGAAAAACTGAGACTAACGGGCTTAGATAAAGTTTTCTGAGATAGGATGACATCAAAATGAAATGACGTATGGATCTACGACACAGATTTCTAGAAAATCCTTACTGGATTACCACACAGTAACAAAAAAAAAATGCCAAATAGTAAAGGTACATTGCATTCCGAAATTTGAAAGTTCGATACTAATATGCCTTGTATGTATTTCATTGCCGGACAAAGTTATTAGTGGTGTCAAACTTTACTGAGATTTAAGCTGACTGGCAACATTAAGCAGTCAGTTGTTAGGCATCTCATTCAGAAGTGTGGGAATGACCTTAAAATATTAAGGAAGACCGTTCATGATGTAACAAACTACTGTACTGAACAATGTTTAATCTTTTTTTTCGGCCCTCGTTTTACTTATACCTCCAACAACTTACTGGCACACTATTTGCATGCAAGTTTCAAAACAACTGAAGCCTAGAAATAAACTTTTGCAATTTTTAGGTTTTATATGAAGTGTAGCAAATAGAAAAAATAAAATGTAACCTAAGTTAGTAAAGCAATTGGTTGGTTGTGTCGATATAAGCAGAAGTTTCAACGAGTACCAAGAACCAACGATCCATATTGCAACACACTAGCAACACTTCGAATATCCAGTTACTAGCTTTCGCTTCCGCTATTTCGTGGATTAAAAAACCAAAAAAAAAGTATTTCAATACGCCAGTAGAATTTTCTTATTCCATCATTATCATTTCTTTGCTAAGTGAATTTGTATCTTTAGATACAACTGGAAAATATTGGCAAAGCTCTAACTAGGAACAGAGCTCTAATCAAACACTGAAATATTGTTACGGACTGATGAATTGCGGTTTATACGTAGTTTCAGTTTCTTAATCCAATTCTGTTAACATTTTTCGTTAAATGAAAAATTCTCTCGCGAGAGAAGTCTAATTTCAAATAAAAAATAGCGCCTCTTACGTACCTCCAACTCAACGAACGTCCACATAACTGCAGCGATGCTTTTCTTTGCTGACAGTGATAGCTTTTAAGTACGGTAATGGACCACTACAGATTCGTTGCACAATAACTGTACTGAGATAACATGGATTGTTTGTGGAAAGGGGGGGGGGAGGAGGTGATGAATGACTGCCAATTGCGTCAGTCAAAATACGAGTGGTCTGTATTACTAATCTTCAGTTATCACTCCTGATAACTGACTCATCGTTCTCTAAAAAAAATCTGTCGCAGATATTCCTAAACAAAAACAATTTTCTTGCCCACTAGGCAAAAATTGTAATCAAACTGTGGTTGTGTCTTTTACGGGATTTATGTTTCTTCGTAGAGGTAGACATTACAGAGGGAAGAAGGTTTGGGGGCAACGAAAGCGAAGAAATCGACCATAGACCTCAGAAGGAACAATTCCCCATTAGTCTGTAGTGATTTCTGATAACCACGGAAAAATAATATCTGGCCGGACGGGGATTTGAACTGCTCACCCACCGGTTGCATCTTAAATGGGTGAAACACTTGGTACTCAATTCCAACCATGATCAAAGAAAAGTTCTTGCAAGTGGAGATTCACGTCCTCTTCAAAGTATAAAAAAAGAAAAAGTTGTATCTGCGGAGAAAGTGATGTTTACTTTCGATAATCAAGAAGTTTTACATCCAGAATTTATGCCTAAAGGCGCAACGATTAACATATGTGTCAATGGAAACCTATTGAGGAAGTCAATTTAGCTTAAACGTCATGAAGCTGTGCTTCTCCGTGTATGTGGGACACCACGTTTGAGAAATGTCAACAAGGACTTACAATTCAGGTGGGAAATGTGATAACATCCCTTTTACATCCCTGATCTGTCTCCGTTTGATTTTCGTGTGTATGGGTCCACAAAAAATGAATTAGCGAAACATCGTTGCCACTGTGACGACAAATCGAAATCAGCCACTCTTGTCGGATTCTCCCATGCTAAACGGATTTCTTTCGAAGCAGGCATTTCTAAACATGCAAAAAAAGTGAAAAACTTATTGGTAAGAGTATGAACAACAGGTAGTGGGCCCATGCGGAAATTCCGTATGTCTGAAAAGGATGTAGGCCTACATAAATGCAATTATGTTAAATGATCCCTGATTCTGCATTATCCTTACGAATAAAATATCATCTGGAATTGTGACTTATCTGGCCACGCAACCTTTTTCCAATCGTCTAGGGACGAAGTGATATGTTTACGAATCAAGGAGAGGCGCTGTAGCCAAGGCACTCGCGTCAGTCCTCTTCTACGATATTCTGTCAACGCCAAACTTTGTTGCACCATCAGCACGGACACGTCTACCACACGTCCCAAATTGTGTTAAAATTTAATAGCAAGATTAGTAATTAAAGTATGTAGGGTATTAACTGAAATACTGATTCGAGTAGCCGTATCGACGCATCCATAGAAAAAAATGTTACCCTACAGGACTCTCAACTTCAGTTTTTTTGTGGTATCAGAGTCCGTATTTACGTACACCCTTTCTACGAAATGCCCACCCATTGGAATGTAAGCAGTTGGTGGTCAGGGCAACAGGTGGGACGACGATCGGTTGTTGCCCTCTGCTGTAGCTAGACGTTACAAGCAGACGCCACCGGCAAAAGGATTACGAAAGATTACTTCTGGAAACGATTCTGCAGTGACAAATTGTCAACCAGTTGAGCTCTGGAGCCTTCGCTGTTTACGAAGGGATAGAACCTTCTGGCTAAACACAAGTATCTATAATCTTCACGCTTCATTGAGAAGAGACTTGGGCCATACGTAGCTTGTGTGATGGCGTCATTTCGATCTGCACTTCACGGCTATTAGCTCATAGCTGAGCATACGGAAGCGAAAGTGGTAAAAAAACGATTGAATAAATATGAATAAATAAAGAAATTCTACCATGCTTCTCACAAGGGGAGGGCACGACCTTGGGATTTTATTTTGGGATGAGACTTTGCGTAATAATTGTACCCCTTTTTGATGTTTACCTCCTGCAATCGGAAGACGCAACGCTCAATAGATTCGGAGATAACGGCCTTTAAAAATTCAAGCGCAACTTATATACTAGTGAATTTCCGGTCAGGCTAGCAGACAGCCCAGTCAGTAACGAGCCTACGTCATGCGTGGGCACTCTGGGTTCGAAACTCGATTCCGTCTAAATTTTTTTTTTATTTTTTTTTCTGTTTTTACAATTAAATAAGGTTTTATTCAATGTTATTGATTATTTAATTTGAATTTCAAATTTTAAATCATATGAGCATATTAACTACCCTATAACCTACTTAAAACAGGCCTACTTTAAAACTATAATAGTTACAAAAATCTTTAAATATTATTAAATTTTAAGTTATTTTATTAACAGTGTTAGAAGTTTTATTTCGTATATTACCGTCGTTCTAGTAAAAATTCCGCTTTCATTAATTGAGCTCGATGCTAAAAAAAATTGTTTTATATGTTTTTGTGATGATTATCATCCCAACTCACATTTTTAATAAAAAAATTAAATAAAATCAATAATAAAAAAAACACAATGAAAGATTTTTTTCTTATGAATAAATATTATTATTATTATAATCATTCGTAATAGTGTATTTTAAACAATAAAATATTGTAACTATTATAGTTTTATAGTATTTTAAATTAAAGGGTAGTTGAACTAAAAAAAATTTAAAAAAAACAGACCAAATCGAGATTCGAACCCAGAGTGCCCACACATGACGCAGGCTCGTTACTGACTGGGCTGTTACGCTGCTAGCCTGACCGCAATTTCACTAGTATATAAGCTGGGATTGAATTTTTAAAGGCCGTTTTCTCCGAATCTATTGAGCGTTGCGTCTTACGATTGCAGGAGGTAAACATCCTAAAGGGGTACAATTATTACACAAAGCCTAATCACAAAATAAAATCCCAAGGTCGTGCCCTCCCCTTGTCAGTTATATACAGCATTGCAACAGCATGATCAAATCTTTAAAACATGTCTATGAATTCTAAATCAATAAATTAAATATATCAAACACACATAAAAAGATAAAACAAAAGATGCATCAATTCTTACCTTACATTTGCTGTGTTTCGCGTAGTTTTCAGCGACTGCTATGTATCAAGCCTAGTTGTCCTTAATAAAATTAAGTTATATTGTTGATTCAGTTTAAATAAATATATTGATATGCAAACATATCATAAATGTTTGGAACGCAAGTGATTTTCAAGTCTATAACATGCTTTAGGCAAGGAATCTCAGTAGTCTATATGCAAGAAATGGACGAGGGAGGCCAAATGGAAAGTGAAGCCCTAGATCTTTTAAAGACTTCTGGCAGACAATCATAAAATGTTGATAAGTAAGGTAAAAACTACTCTATAATAGAATCAAAATGGTAGAAGATTGAACAGCAGCACGTTTATCTTGACAGGATATCTAGCTGGGTGAGTCAACACGGGATGAACATAAATGCAAGAGTCATCTTATTAGGTACACATAAAAAATTAAAGGTTGATAAGGAGCGAAAAGCATTGCTTGTTGAAAACTCTAAATTTAAATATCTTGGCATAACATTTGATAAACTCAATTGGGCAGGGCATATTGGACAGTAAATAGGAAAATAAGGTATGCAAATAATTTTCTGCTACACAGTTACTGTGTAGCAGAAAAGTAACTGTAGCAGAAAATTATTTGCATACCTTATTATATTTAACAGTTACAGACTTTCACAAAGTCCATATATCATGGATAAAATAAAAAAAAATAAAAAAAAATAGGAAAATGTTTCAATATCCTTCACTTGTTGGAGAGAGTAATGAGGGGATGTACCAGAGTAGTAAGGAATGGTTAAAAAAACCTGGTCAAACCATTGTTTGAATATGATTGTGTAGTATGGAACGGACATTTTGGATATCAAATGCAGGAGTTGGGGAAGGGGAGGGGGCAAGGGGTGCAAGGAAGGGTGCTAGATTTGTCTCTGAAAATAATTACTAAAGGGACTATCTTCCTCGCAAGACCTGAGCAGCTCTTAACAGAGTTAGGTCTGGCCATGGTAGATTTGCTTCAGCTCTGTACACATGGGAAATGAGAGATTCACCGAACTGCGACTGTGGTGAGGAAACAAACCATCCGTCACGTGACCTTTGATTGCCCACTTCGAGCCTTCAGGGGATCACCAATAAACTTTATTAATATGAAGCTCTAGATTGGCTGCACCATGTTTACTTTGAATTTTAATTGTAATTTAGTTACATTTTATTATTGATTTTGTGCATGGCCATAAGATAAATAAATAAATAACCGCACAACACAATCGTAACCGATATGATAAAGTAGCCGAAAGACAGGAGGAAGGTGAAGCGAGTCAAGGCATATATTGGTGATAACGCGTGGAAAGATGGCGTAAGAATGAAAAGTAATGCATGGAAGGGAAAAGATGACCATGACCACAAGCTGGCACCAGATTTCATGCACAAGGGTGCGGTAAGATTTTCTTTCGTAGCTAAGGGGTCCAGGGACTGGAATAAGTTACCAAGAGCAATGATGAATAATTTACCAAAAAACGCTGAAAGAATTTAAAATTGGAATTTGTAGCGGACAAAACAGGCGCGTACTGTACTTGAAAGGGGGCAAATGGGTGAGTAGTGAAATTGCCACCGGAGCTTGTATTCCATCGGAATTAAATTTAATTTATTTAGTCAGTAATTAAGTTTCAATACGGTGACTGGCTGATAGTATCATTATCTGGATACTTAACCATGGAGTAGTTAAGGAGAGACAAATCAATAGCCTCTCACTTTCTTTAAATCAAAGTGGTAACCTCAGATTGCTATGCATTCAATCAAACTCCCTATTCTATACGCTTAAATAATAATTTCATGAACCATAATCACTACTGTTACTTACTAAAACTCTTATATTAGAACTGTAATTATTCTGAATGCACGGGGCAATGATTTACTCTGAACAAGTTAAGCAAGGACATCACGTGAATTCGTCCCGTACTCACATGTAAGCCCGTGAAGACGATGAGGGTACGTCGCGGCTTTCTTGCGCGGCGAAGTCGAAAGCACCGAAGGCACAGTGCCATGACGCTCGTGCCCCGACGCCCTCATTGCGGCACCGGGGCATCGCCGCCGCAGCGGCGCGCTGACCGGAAACAACGTACACGCCATACTAACTGGATGGCACTCAGTTAACATGGAGACAATCACCCATCAACGACCAGCAGCCGATCCCCTTGGAGACTCGCTTCGAAACGTCGCATCTACCCGATGCGCATACCCATGAGAGGTCCGAAAAAGTTTACATGCGAGGAATGATCGGATACTAAGGTTACAAGGCTGTTATTCCTGGATTGGCGTCCATAGTCGAGAAATTATTGGTGTGCGGTAATTCTAAAGGTGGGTTCCCACGACCCGCGCATTTGCCGGCCGGGTCGATCCAGCTACCAAGGAGCGGACTAATGGAAGGGATGGCGCGCCTCTACCCATTGCCCAGTCGGTAGAGATCAAGGGCCCGGGTAGCTGAAACGACACTAGGCAAGGTGCAGGGGAGGCGGCGAGGACTAACAAGTGGCGCGTGCTGATCCGTACACTTCGGCCGATGTGGCGCGGCCTGCAAAAACACGCGTCGTGGGAACACACCTTAAAGGTTCGTTCACACTGGGCGAGTAATTTAGTCGAGTGGCGAGTGATTTACTAACTAAACGTGTGTGAGCAATGAAATTTAGTCGAGTCGATCCGTTTCGTTCTATTAAACCGGGCTAGTAGCACCCCTCACCACGCGCCACTGTCCCACTCGCTCATTGGCTAAACAAGTGTGACCGTATTGTTTACATCGAGTTCATTAGCTGCATCAAGAATGTCGTTTCGCTAGAGCGAAGAAACAATATTAAAATTTGTTTCTAAATATGTAGAACATGAATGCTTGCAGAATAAGTCCCCAACTATGAAAACAAACAAATGAAGCAATCTGCACGCATGGATTTGGAAAATACAATAAACATACCTGGATTTGGTGAGAAGTAAATTGAAAATTAAAAACATCTACTTAGTGCAAAATTTTATTAATTATTTAATTAATTACAATAACATCTAGATTATACATTAAGATATTATTCCTATTGTTATTAGAAGTACTACCTAAAGCGATAAAAATTGTTTTAGTATTATCTAATCGCAGAAGTTAAAATAATTAGTCCAAAAATTAAGGCGCAGGAACTGAAACAGTTTACATTCCTTCAGTAAAATGATTCAGTTTACTGGATGCATCTCTATGAAACATTACTTCAATTCCTTTAATGTTTCATAGATTCCTTCACACTGTGATGAATTAAGAAATACCCGATTTTTCGTGTATAAATACGAGGTGTGAGTGTCATTAAACTACATCCGGTGGCAATAAAGTAGAGAACTGCCTGTAATTACGTAGTTGCCGGCATTGCACTCCTTAAATAGGTATCTTCACGCTGGATTTGAGACTGCATTTTCATTCACACAACTTTTCGATATTCTCGAACTATTCGTAGGGATCTTCTAATGCTAATTCCTTCAGAAGACAATCTGTAGCTCCTAGTTCATCCCTTCTATTAACCCATTTTCGTACCCATTGCTTTTTTTTTATCGCATAAACTTCATCCATCTCTTCTAAAATAGCGCTGAACATAAGCTGTATCAGCTCATTCATTTGATTATGATGCAGCCTGCTAGCAAAATACCACGCTACTTGTGTACTGTACTCGACCGCAGTGCGAACGATTTTTGGTCAGTGGCGAGTAATTTAGCTACTAAACTACTCGCCACTAGACTAAATTACTAGCCCAGTGCGAACGAGCCATAACACCTTAAGACATGTGCTTGGCAACTGCAGTTTCAGCCACCCGCCACTTACAGCGCTAGTTGTAGGTACACACAAATGGCTACTCGTTTGGAAAACTGGTCTCGTGAAGAAAGCCGCTCAGCAGTTATTAGATTTCTGTGGGCGAAACATGTAACCGAAGCTGAAATTCACCGGCAGTTGGCAGAGGTTTACGGAAAGGGGCCGTTCACAAATTACGTCACACATTAAGGGGGAGGGACGGGGGTCAAAGTGAGACAAGGGGGGAGAAGAGTAATAAGCTTCGTGATGTCACAAACAATTTCTATCACTATGCACGTAACAGCCGAGCGGGTTACTGCTTGCTTTACCTACGGTATCACACGTCGGCTGACATTGACATACTTCGAAAACCAATTTCGCCTTTGAGGCTTTGATGAAATATGACTTCCGCATACTTATTTAAACGATCATGTGGCATCCGTGGTCTATATCTTTCATCATACAAAGCCACTAACCGACGCAAGCAATCACATAAGAGGCAATAAGAGGTTTCTCCCATCATGACGATTTGTCCTCAAAGAATTCCAGCTAGACAGGACAGGGAAGTTCTTTGTTTGATAAACGATGATGCTATATGATTGGATGGAGAGGAACATTCGACGTATCAGCGTCTCATTATTTTCCAAACCAAGAACTACGTGACTGCTATGCCACTCAAACAATATAAAAGAATGGGTTCAAAATCCATAAGATGATTAAATTTTGTTGCATTTATTTGATTTTGTATGTTCTATCAGTTTTCTAAAATGTTTGATTTATTGATGATTTTACGAAAAATATTTTAAATAGGAAAATATAATTAATAGGAAAATATTATTAATTTTTGATACCGTTTTAATTTAATAATTTCTAAATTTAAAATTGCAAAATGTGACGTCACACCAGGAGACACTCACCGAGACAAAGGGTGGGGGGGGGGAAGCTCAAAAATCATGAAAATCATGTGACGTAATTTATGGATGGCCCCAAAGACAACAATGTCTTGTTAGGGTGTCTCAAACAACGCGCGGCCTCACAACAGCCCAGAAGACCATCACGACGTTGAAGCGGTTTCGCCGAGATATCATCGACCACCCTTCCTACAGCCCGGACTCGCTCCAAGCGTCTTTCACTTTTTTCCTCACTTCTAGACGATTCGCTTAAGACGAGGTAAACAACTTCGTAACAACGTGGCTGAACACGCAAGGACAGGAGTTTCATCAGGAGCGAATGTTCAAACTCATTTTACAGGTGAGAAGGGCTCAGCTGTTTTAGACGTTGCGGCAATTCAACGTTAATTAAATGCCGTTCTTGAGAGAGGATTCTACGATAAGCGAGGCGCCGAAATTGGGCGATTCTTATGTAACTCGAAGAGACAAATCAAAAGTAAGGATTTTTTTTTTTTTAATATCTCGCTTAGTTCTTGAGATATACTATCTCAAAAGAGAGGTGGCTGCATTATTTTTACGCCCATCTGTTATTTGAGTGAAATGCATTTTTTATGTATAATCATTAGTAGCAGACTACAATTCTGCCTGGTGGCCTATCAAAATATGGCCGCCAGAATTTTTAATTAAATTTAAAAAATCAAAAATTTAGTTAATTTTTTTTTAATAATTCATTTCAAAGAGACATGTAAAGAACAAAAAAGTTTGAAAAGTGGCCGGAAGTACGGGTTGCCAGCCGTTAAAGATATATAAGAGCGCGTGAGAATTAACGCACTGCACCTTCCATCGGACGGTATGGTGGCTAACAGCTGGCAATCCCTACTTGCAGCCACTTTTACAGAGTCAATCCAAATTTTTTATGTTCTTTACATGTCTCTTTGAAATGATTTTTTACGAAAAAAACAACAGTGAACTTTTTTTTTGAGAATGTAATTAAAAATATTTGTTGACATTTTTTGATGAGCAACCCGGGAGGATTTTATCAGCTCCAATAATTATACACAAAAACTGCATATCAAACAAACAATGGACACAGAAATCATGCAGCCGGATCCTTAGGCTATTAGATTAAAAAGCGGCCTGTACTGGAAGAAAAATTTTACAAACGTCCAATTTGATAATGGATTTTTTATATAACTAAACCAATCGGAAGGGAAGAATAACATTTTTCGAGTTCTCATTTATTTCTGTCAACAATGAGGTAGTTAGGTTGAGATGCAACCTGGATCAAAAAATTCGCCAATGCAACAAAGACATGCACAATGGGTGTTTTGTTTCCGGTTGCGGTTAGGCTGAAATGCGACTCGGACCAGAAGAAATACTTTGCCAAAGGTACAAGAAACTATATATTAAGAACCCATCACAAAATTGCGACGCCACTGTTATGATTGCGCTGCCAAGAAATCGAATAGTAAAAAAGTAAATTCCTAGTACCTTATGTCAATTGTCATTCTAGCCCAGGTTTCGTATCAATCTGACCACAACTACCGTTAGAAAACAGAAATTTTCGCATGAATACAGTCACTGTACCGAGATCTGAAGTTCGCACAAATTTTCCGGCAGTAGTTTGTATCGCGATACATGACGATACGCCAAGTTCTCGAGCAAGATATCAAAATAAATGATTATTTTCAAATTGTCTCGACGAGTTACATAAGAATCGATCATCAAATTGCGGTGCCACGGTTATCGTCGAATCCCCCCCGTTTTCACTGTGGCACTAGTGTTAGTGTTAGTCTGATACAGTGAAAGATACTACAAACATGCAACGTAAAGCAATAAAAAAAAGTGCATTAATGTCAGTATGGAGCAAACAGAATTTAAATTGTCCCAGTGAGCAAATATCACTTACCTATGAATACTTTAAATTTCAGTGGCCTTGTCAAACTGAAATAATAACAGCAATTTAATCGGACAAAAATAACACGGTTTTCTGCGGTAATACAAACAGCACAACAGATTCCTCGGAGATAATATCTTTGCTCCATAGTATCTGCAATTAAAACCTCCATCAGAAAAGACCTTTGCAACGGCGACATCAAATATTACAGTTTACATCAAATTTAGTTAGACTTATAATTTCCCTTCACTTCCAAATCTTCATGGATACTGGTTAATCCTGAGAATGTGTAAATACATCTTTGTTTTTGTTAGAGGTCTTGTGAAACAAATGAATATTTTAAGTAGTTTAATTCCAGTGGAGAGAACTCCGGTGGCAATTTCTATACTTATCATTAATAATAATAATAAGATTAATTGATATCTTAAATTTGTCCACACACCCCCCCCCCCTCCCCCACCCATCTACTTTTTGCATTTTAAGAATTTTAATTTGCATGGCTTTGGTGAAATTTTTTTTGGACGAGGCCGCATACCGACCTAACCACCTCAATTTGGAGATAGTATATCTCGAACTAAGCGAGATATTGAAAATTTTTATTCTTTATTTTCGATTTTCCTCGTTGTATTACATAAGAGTCCATCATCAAATTTGACTTTGGCGAAATTTCTTCTACATTTCAACCTAAAACCTCACTTCTGAGACAGTATCTCAAGAACTAAGCAGGATATCAAAAAAAATTATTTCGTTTTTGATTTGTCTCGTCGAGTTACATAATAATCCACCAACAAACTGCGGCGCCACGGTTATCGCAGAATTCACTTGAGGGGTGTGTGTATATTCCCAGCGTTTTTTGTGAAATCCAATATGGCGACCTCCGCTCCCCATTTTTCTCTACTTCATTGCGTGGTGAAGTTTCCTAGCGTCGTCTCCACTCTTATCTTTGCTCCATCCATATTTAAGCCCAGGTGTATTGCAACTTCAGGTCTTTAACAAAAAATTCTTCCCCCACCCTCTAATCATTAACAACATTCATTTTTTATTTGTGTACCTAATACGCCGACATCTTGGCATTTACGTTCATTCCATATTGACCTACCCAGTTATATATCCTAAAAAAAAAAAAATACGAAACTGAACAGTTCCATCAAAATGATTTTTCTGAAAGTAACTAACAGAAGTACATAAGTAATTAATTTACACCTTACATCCCTTGATTATATAGCATTGGGTGAAAGGAAGACGAATAACTGTGTGATCAACCACAAGGATTTAAAGATGCCTTTATTCCAGTTTTACACTAACTAAACCCATTTTCACATATTAAAAATGTTAACACACATCAAGGTAGAGAGATCCTCTATTAAAATCCTGGTTTCAACAGGAATTTTTACTAGCAAACGGACTTTTACCTATAGCAAAATTTTGTTTTAGGGCTACAGATGAGGCCACAGCAAATTGTCTCTAATCTATCAAGCTACAGCTTAAAGTTACTTTTCATTTTGAATTTATAATCATTTTTAATGAATTTCTTTTAGATCATGAGGTTACTAGAAAGTAATGTTGGCAGTACCGGTTGGGCGGAGGCAAAATCTTTGGACATGCGGCAGAGATTTTAGACGCACTGAACTGCAATTATGATATTGTCTCCTATAGGTCGCGAAACGAGCGAGTCAAGAAAATCTGAAGCGTTATGCAACAAAGATAAAAAGGATTTATGGGTTTATAATTTGACTTCCTGTCATCAGTCTTTCGACTGGTTTGATGGAATCCTCTTCTCCACATATCCCTTGCAACACGCGTTCTCTATTGTCTGCTTCATATATTCTAATCTCAGTCTTCAACAGTTCTTATCTTCGGCTGTTCCCTACACTAACAAATTAACCAATCCTTCCTGTCTCAAAATATGTCCCACCATCTCGTCTCTTCCTCCTATAAGACTATTCCACAAACTTCTTTCCTCATCGATCACTTCAAAAACAGGTTCATTTCGCACTTTATCTGTCCACTCAATTTTCAGTATCCTCCTCTAGCACCAAATTTCAAATATTGAAATTTTCTTTCTAATATTGCACGAATCACTAGCCTAAACTGCTGTGCTCCACACACTTGACTTAAAACTAAAGTGAAGTATACTCTTACGTGAATTGCTGAGTAAAAAGTGCAGTGAAATAAAAAGTTTCTATTTTCAATGCACGTTTGTTTTTCTTGCATTAATGCAACTGCTGCATTAATAAAGTTATGTTTAGCTTATCGTGACAGTAAAGTTACAAGCTTCGAAACTATTTCTGAACATTTCAATACACATTTTTTGTTATCTTTCTACGGAAGTATCCCTCTCTAAAAGTAAGAACTGCACAATAGGGGAAAGAGTTCCCGATTAAGAATTCCACAATCCGCACGACACGAGCCAACATTACGAAATATGATATTCCGCGATTATATTGGGGTTATGCTAAACAACAAAGCACATTGCAAACTGAATATCAGACAATCAAACAGCGTACCTAATCCTCTGAGCTAGTTTCTCAAACTACACGTTGCTATGCCTCCCTTAAAAAATATCTTTGTGCCCTTTATTTCACAAAATACACAAATGCGATCTGATGTTATTCAATTTCTGATAGTTGGAGGTAAATGAATTAAACTATAAAATTACAGATTATAATGTTCAATATTAGGTATGTTCAGTTTGTTTATAAGTATATTTTATATTTGTTATGAACGTTATATTTCTGTTAAGCTTTCCGTATCTCCCATTACGGTAATCCGCGAAACCGCTGCTGTATACCCAGTCCGGTGTATTTAGCACTCTAGGAATTTGAGATTCCTGCTGTTATTCACTGATACAGTATTAAGGAAATATTTTCTAGATAGGAAAAAAATCGAGCATGGTGAGTAAGTGATAGGCTCTGGCCACGCTTTCGGGAGGACGTGGGTTCGAATCCCCGTTCGGGCATCCAGATTTGGGTTCTCCCTGGTTTTCCCAAATTACTCCAGGCGAATGCCGGGATGCTTCCTTCAATTGGCCATGGCCAAATTCCTTTCCATTCCTTGTCCCCAGTCAGATACCACCTCTAATGACCTTGACGTCGACGAGGCGTAAAGCAATATGAAAAAAATAAAAAAATGGCAAAAATAACTTCTTCTGAATTCAGGTTATGTTTATTGTTTAAAAGATGTAGACTTTTATAATTCTCTCTAAACGAACACTACTTTTGGGAAGATTTTATGCTTGTGAATGATCAACAGGTATACATTCATATTTTTTACAAAGCTTCTCTGTAAATAATACTATACGTGTTGTTACAAGGCGCTGCATTGATAACCTATTTTATTAAAACATATACAAACTTAATTGTACTCAAATTCACGTGTTTCACAATTGAGGTAACGAAGTTATGTAATTGTGTATTTGAAATTAGAATTTTTCTGTCAAAGCAAATTAATTTTTGCATTTGTTCAGTAGACTGCATTGAAGAAAATTTTTCAGTTTTTAAGTTTCCGGAGGTTTAACTGCATACAGAATTATATTCGTTTGCTTGATGCAAGATGAGTAAGTGATATTAAGTCTCTCCTTCAGAAGTATCTTATTTTTAATTACCAATTCCTGGTACACCACAACCGCAAACTTGGCCGGAAATGACGAAAATCGTAAATACATCTGGGAGTTTGTGTTCAGCTTCACAAGACTGCATCACACATCTACACAGGATTATTGCAGATTCACGGTCTTAATACAAAGATAGGGTATAGAAATCGTAATAAGTTAACTGATATACGAAGATTCTTCCAGAGTTATGTTTCTGCCCTGAGCAGTTCTCAGATTACGAAGTTACTCTTCGCGAGGAAAGTGTTATTTTGCAGAACATACGACACTGATGTGTGAGGTGGTTTACCTGGACGAGTAGAGCCATGTTTGTCTTTGTGATACACAACTATCTTGCTTCACACAAAAAAGTTTCTACAGGAATAACACCTAAGACAATGTTGCGTTCTTTTCTTTATATGCAATATGAATCCAACTTATTCTGAGGATTTCATGTTTATTTTCGTAATGAGTACTGAACTACCTTTTATAGGAACTCTGTTTCTGAGAGCAGGATTTTTTACCACCTTTACTTACTGTCGAAGTCATTAAGAATGATTTAAACACAGAAACGGTAGTAAGTGTTTTCTTATGGATGATATTTATCACTTCAGGCTGAGCTGCAAGCAACATTAATCGAATAAAACTTAGAAAATGGTCTGAATATAACTCACATAACCTCTGATGCAGTCGCTCTCAATTCAGAGCAAGAAAGTGGTCTAGATGTTTTCCCTGTGTTACATGTATTAAAGGTGTAATTTGAAATCTAATGTGCAGCATGATATTGGCTGTATTAACCTTTGACTAAAGCCATAAATAGGAATTAAAAAAAAGAAGTTTTATCTCTCTGCGAAAAACTAATGGTTTGTGTTAATCTATTCTAAATGCATACTTGAAACAGAGAACTGAGACGATCTTAATATTCACAGTTCTCCACGGAAATTGCATATAACTATAGAAAACATGAGCATTAAGTCAGTAAGGAATCTGAACTCTGTCCTACTGCAGACTGCGGAACTTAAAAACTGAAGATTTAGCTGTATCTACTAGTACGTGTGTATCCTGCTCGAACATGTGAAGGCTTCAGTATTGCGAAACGTTATAATCCTTCAGATATCTTTCAAACCAATTTCAGGATTTCAGCAAAACTAGTACCAATGTTACAGCAGATTAAATTTCATGTTTCGCTTTGATTCCATGTGGAAACTATTCCAGGGTACCCAGCCTGGTGGATGAGTGGCAACGGATTCGGGAGGACGCAGGTTCGAATCCCCGCCTGGGTATCCAGATTTCGGTTTTCCGTAGTTTACCGTGATCACTCCAGGCAAATGTCGAGACGGTTCCTCCAAAAGACCATGGCTGAATTCCTTCCAGTTCTTTGTCTTCCAGTCCATTCCTAATGACCTCGACGTCGACGAGGCCTAAAGATTATAATTACAAAAATTAGAAAAACCGCACCAACTACTGATTAAAATCTGGAGAGCATGAAATTGAAACTGTACCAAACTTTAAATTTCTCGGCAGTGTTATGTTCGCAGATAATAGACCAATTCTAGAAATAAGCTTGTTTTTGTTTTAATCTGCTTAACGTCTCTCTAACAGCGAGGTCTTTAGAGACGGGAAAGGCTGGGGGGCAAGGAATGGGAAGGAATTCGGCCATGGTCTTTTGAAGGAAGCATCCTGGCATTTGCCTGGAGTGATTTGGGAAACCATGGAAAACCCAAATCTGGATGCCCGGACGGGGATTCGAACAGCCATCCTCCCGAATGCGAGGCCAGAACGCTAGCCGTTACACCACCACGCTCGGTAGAAATAAGCAGTAGGATTACAACAGCATACTGTTTTGCAAGTATAATGGACAAAAGTATCTGCTACACTGACGAGAAGGCACAACAGCCGGATTCAAGCGATATACATGATTTTTTTTTTTTTTTTTTTTTTTTAAGTTCAAGTATCCAAAAGAACAGATGAGATGAAATTTCAAACGAATCAGACTTGAACTAGGTCTACAAAAAACCGTTCTAGACATGCTGAAGAATGAACACTCATTTAGTCACATAAGAATTACACCAAACAGGTATATTTGAGAAAAAGATTTTGTATAAAGATCAAGAAGAGGTCAAGATAGTTGGGTGAGTCAAGTAAAAAAAGAGCAGGCCAATTGGAATCCAGAGTGGGAGAAGATACTGGAAAAGTGGTGAAATGACAGCAGATTATGGAAGAGGTTTGGTCGTTACGACACAAATTATTACATTAACGTTATATAACCGTCGACGAAACAGACTACATGTTTGGGTGTATCATATCCATTAAGAGAGAATCTGGGCCTATTTTATACCTTATTTGAGGAGCTACGGAAACATGAAAATAAGTTTTTCAATTATTTTCGAACGTCCGTCCACTGCCTCCTTTGAAGAACTGTTTGAAAAACTCAAGAATGTCCTTCAGCGCTAAAACTGTTTACAACCAATTGTGATGCTCGCCATTACATTACGGTAAATAAGATGTTGGAAACTAAAATAAAATTAACATAAATTAATTTAATATGCCTTTACTGAATACTATAAGATTGCAGAATTAAATATAGCCTACAGACGAAAAAAAAAAAAAAAACATTTCTAATGAATAATGAACTAATACATAACCAAATGCCTGCTACAATTGCTCAAGGACACAACCGTATGCCACTGAGTTATCGGTCGTCTTGGGTTGTAGCAACACCACCTTAAGATTATAAATGATTTTGCGGTTTTCGCAGTCGCCATATTGGTATAAATAGCTTCACGAGTTTCACACTGCGTCGAAGTGCTCCTCCTTCCCGACGTTTCGACCAAGTCTTAGGTCTTCCTCAGGGGACTCTTAGCCGCCTGCTGAGTCTGCTAGAGACTAGCGTTGTGGCTGGTTGGGCACACATTTATACTGTGGAGACTATCGATTCTCTAACAAACATAGATTTCCCAGAGATATAATGTTTGCGATTTACTGTCTATAGTCTCAGAGTTATTATTTAATACACATTTCCATGCCTGGCTAAGACCGTACCCGTCATCCTTGTTGAGGTTGTTTGCCTGTTTAAATATCTCGAAAGCCTCCCTTAATTTTCTTTGTAGATAAACTTCGGTAATTAACACATATTTTCCCCACAGTATATTTAGGTCCTAAATAAAACACTGTCGGAAAATACAAGATTGTTAGCTAGAACCGGAGGTAATCTACAAAGAAATGTAAGGGAGGCTTTCCAAATATTTAAACAGCCAAACAACCTCAACAAAGATGGCTGGTATGGTCTTAGCCAGGCATGGAAATGTGTATTAAATAATAAATAACCCTGGGACCGTAGACAGTAAACCGCAAACATATCTCTGGGCAATCGGTGTTTGTTAGAGAATCGATAGTCTCGACAGTATAAATGAGCGCAACCGGCCACAACGAGTCTAGCAGATTCAGCAGGCGGCTAAGTCTCCTGAGGAAGACCTAAGGCCTGGTCCAAACGTCGAGACGCAGCGTAAAACTCGTGAAGCTATTTATACCACCTTGTGATACTGCTTCCAGTGGCATTGGACGGCTATTACACGTTAACCGGACGGCATTTTTCCGCCACTGTGTAATGTTTAAGGTGCCATTCTCTTCTTCACTCAATTAAAAAGACTGTCGCCGTACGATTTTTTGTCGTACGGTCAAAAGCGTATAGTATCAAAGGAACCCAAGCGCTAAACATGTGACCAAACACCTACCCTGTGAGACAGCAGCGTGATAACATTTCGTCTCAAATGACACTATAATTAGAACGTCATCTTTGTCACTCGTGACGCCGATATAATACAGCCAATGGGAGAGCGAGCAGCCTGCGCGAACTGTTTACGCAGAAGATAGTAAATCATAAGAATAATTATAGCTAAACGATCTAAATTTTATTTTCTTCCCGTCGCCGAGGACTGCAGCAGCCAGCATCCAGAGGGCAGGGCCGGCGTTAGGGGGGGGGGAGTGGTAAGCGGGTCAAAAGTACCCGGGCCCCGCCGGATGGGGGGTCCCGATCACCGACTATAGGGCTATAGGGGCCCTATGGCCATGGAACCAAGAATACGACCCATTGCCACGTAGCCATTTTGCAGAGCTAAAAAAAAAAAAAAGTCGCCCATTTTACCCCGGGCCCGAAATTCCTAGCGCCGGCCCTGCCAGAGGGTCACCCGAACGATGTACCAGGCGACATGCGTGCCTATACTCACGTATTGCGCGTCGCTCTGGGCACAGAAGTTCCAACACTCCTACTACAAGAGGAGGATACTGGGAATCCAGAGACCATACACGATAAGAGTCTGTCGTACCGTGTCGAATGACGCCCTCCAGGTCTTCGCGGGGTGCCTGCCGTTAGATCTGGAGGCAGTGCGTGCGGCAGCGAGCTTCTACCTTCGCCAAGGCCTCGAGATGGAGGTAGCAGGATACCACACACAACGACTAGCCCTACGCAGGGAGACACCAGAGTTCTGGGATACCGGATGAGGAAGAACGTTGACCACTCATACCCCGTTACCTGCCTCATGACAGGGCACGGGCTGAGGGGGACACTTTTATTGGGGGAGCCTCCAAAACCCGCTCCTCCAAGCATGGCGGCGTTTCTGTTATCTACTGCTGGCCTCTGCACATGCATTACATTAGTAAATCTATAGGTGATCACAGGAACTGGATTGTGATGTATTCCAGGCGTCCGCACGTTTACATGGGTCCATCGTATAAGATAGATAAACTTTTGAAAGAGACAGGTAAGAGGGAAAAAAGTGCCAGGGTTTTACCCCCGGGGGGGGGGGGGGAGGACCACTGCGACAGTTAAGGTGGGACTGCCAGTGCCGCGACAGAATCTATACTAGAGGGTACTGATGATCCGATACAAGTAAATACGAGTAAGTACTCGATACTTTTTTTTCGATACCGAGTACTTTTCGTATTTGAATTACTTCATTCGATACTTACTTGGTATCGGAAGAAAAGTACTTGTATCGAATCGAAAGTATCGAAACGCACCCGGTGTTAAATTCTAAATGCATCATCCCTGCTGCGTCACTCAGCCGCGCCTGTGATATTAATTTCCCGCTGACGTCAAGTTGGTAGCATTGAAAATCAAACAAAATCAGTCTTAGAATAGGTAATCTAATCTCAAAGAGTTTGTTTCAGGTCCCTATTTCGTTGTAATAAAGTTGAACTTGGAGCTCATTCCGCTATACCTGGCCAAAGTCACACCCGCGCAGCCCCACATAAAAACTAAAAGATATGGTTCGTAACCAAGTAAGTAGCCCATGTGAATCGGAAGAAGCTGCTTCAGCTACCGTTTCACAGGAATATCCCTTCTGGAAACATCACAAAGAAAAAGAAAACGCACTCGACTTATCAAATACTGTAACGTCTCTACAAAGCAACCCATTTACACAATTTGAATAAATGAAACATATTTCCTTGTCTGTATAAATACAGTGGACCTCCGGTAATCCGACAAACATTATGCAGGGCAGTGTCGGACTATCGAGTTTGTCGGATTATAGAGCAACTGCCTAAGACCGCTATAGTCCGGAATTTTTTACAAAAGAGTACCTTGTAATCCGACAAATTACATATCCAATGATAAGAATCTATACTGTATGTTATACTGTATGTACATATGTACTTTGAAGTACAAATCATACTTAATTTATGTAAGTCGAATTTAGTAAATTAAATAACAATTGAGAGCTTACGTTTTATTATAAAATTAAGCATAAATGCACATACATATCTACCAAAATAATCAAGAATTATTAATCAAAATCATGTAGTGAATATATCAAATTATGAAGCTTTGAAATATTCATCAATTTTTGTTTGTTTAAGGTTGTTATAACGCGAGATCAGAGCTTTGTCCCTCAGTCTTCTCAAAAGTAAAAGTTCGTTGTAGGATGTACCATTCTCTTCAGCCCATTGTAAACCTAGCTCAAAAGCGTTAACTGCGTCTTGTTCTGTGACTTGTGGAGCAGTTGCAATCACGTCGTCGTTATCTTCCTGATTGTTTGTTGTATAATTAGAAACCTCTTTTATAATATCTTCGTCAGACATTTCATGAAAAACATTTTCTTCTTTATCCATTCCACGGCACCAGATTTCCAAATCTTCCGGACTTATCTGTGTTTCAGTAGCGACTTGTTCTATAACTTCCGAAGTTACACTGATTTGTGGATCGTTGCTAGGAGTGGTGACTATATCTGGCCATAACTTTTTCCAAGACGATTTAATAGTTGATGACGGTAACGCACTCCACGACTGACTAAGAGCAAAAACCAAGTCTTTCATATTAAATTCTTTTAAAGTTTTTTCTATTGGTTGGTCTTTTGATACGGCTCTCAGAAGTAGGTTTTTTTTATAGTCTTGCTTAACAAACTGAATGATGTTCTGGTCCATTGGTTGAATCAGTGCAGTGCAATTTGGCGGAAGAAACATCGCAGTGATGCATTTATCCTCAGTTGTCAGTTCTTCTTCAGACGGATGACCGGGAGCGTTATCAAGAAGCAACAACGCTTTTTGAGGAAAATTATGATCTTTTAACCATTTTCTAACTTCAGGTACGAAGCATTCATCAAACCACTTTTTGAAAAGGTCTTTTGTCATCCATGCACTTTTTTGTCCGTAATAGTGTACAGGTAAATCAATGTTTTTGAATGCCCTTGGTTTATTAGATTTCCCAATGACCACCATCTTAAGCGCGTGTGTACCTGCAGCATTAGCACATGGTAGTATGGTTACACGCTCTTTACTCACTTTTCGTCCAGGTACGGATTTTTCGTTACAAGAAACGAAAGTTTTGTTAGGCATCACACGCCAAAAAAGCCCTGATTCGTCTGCATTGTACACCTGTGACGGGTCAAGATTTAAATCGTTCACCTTTTGCAAAAATCTTAATTTAAAGGGCTCTATGCAGGTGGCATCGTTAGAAAGTTTCTCTCCTGTAATAGTCATTAAACGTATGCCATGACGACTTTTAAAACGTTCTAGCCATCCTTTGCTGGCCACAAAATCATCTTTTTTTGTTATTTCCTTATAAAAAAACTTAGCTTTCATGGCCAACATGGGTCCCGAAATTGGTGCATGCCTATTTCTTTCCTGAAGAAACCACATGTACAAAGCTTCTTCCACTTCTGGATGTTCAGCTTTCTTGAGTGTCTGTCTCTTGCCTGGCCCGCAGTCAGTAGTTGACACGAACTTCTTAATCTTCTCGTGGTTTTTTTTAATGTCATAAATTGTAGATCGGCCTACGCCGTATTCACTTGCTAAACTACTGAAAGTTTCATTGCGATTTAAGCGATCTAAAATATCACATTTTTCTTTAATTGTCAACGTTTTGTGCTTTCGCTTCTGGGTTTGTGACGACATTACTAGGTACTATACCTAATACACAATGAATAAATAGTAAACAATGAACGCACGCTAGGCCGTACCGCTATCACTAGTAGTCAAATTCAAACTAAGTAAAACAATGCATACGCGTCGAGCACAATAGCGGTGGCGCGTACGAGTTGTGACCTGTTCAAACCTGCGTGATCTACATTAGCGAAGATTGTCAAACATAATTCAAAGTCATGTCGGATTACAGGGGGCGCCGGATTAGACAGGGGCCGGATTATCGGGGGTCCACTGTACGCACAACAGCATCTTATTGTTGTAACAACGTCAGTATTGCGTGAATGTTTGTTTTCTAATGCGGGTGAAACAATGACAAAAAAAGACAAGCTGTCCTCAAAATATTTGGAACAATTGCTTTTTTGGAAACCTTCAAAAAGCGGACATTTAAAGATAAGTGAATTTTATTATAATTTTTATAAATAAATAAAAATGTTTACTGAGTGTTATTTGATTTTATTACACTAGGTAAATAAAATAAATAATTTAGCAACATCTCACGTTTATTCTTACATTTCGACATTAATTTTAAAAAAAAGTATCGATATGAGTAAGTATCGATACTTTTGCAGTACTCATATGAGTAAGTAAGGTAAGAAAATTTGAGTACTACTTATTTGAGTAGGTATCGATGCCTTGATGGTATCGGAACATCACTACTAGAGGGGGACACTACAACGGCGCGGATTAGAAGAGCGGGGCCTGCGAATGCGGAGAGGTGGAAGAAGTAGAACATATCATCAGGAGCTGCCCCTTGCACGATGACCTTCGAACAGCATTACATGATGTAGACACTCAACAAAATGGCTGGGAGGAAGAGTTACTCCCAACACCAGAGAACCTGGCGGCCCTCTGTACCTTTACCCGAGAGGTCTTCAGAAGAAGAGACAACCGACGGTAAATACAGAAGAGAAGAAGGGGCAGCCGCTGAAGACGAGAACAACATGGCTGCTATCAGACGGGAACTGCAGACACCGAGAAAATGCAAGACCGCAAGCTGGTGAACCCGCGAAAGCTAGGTTCAGTAGTGCACGGCCCGACCAGCAGGGCCGTGGGTACTTTAACATAGCGTGCTTTAGGTGCACCATACGGACGCCATGAAACGGCCGCGGACACGTCTTCAACGCAGACCGCGCCGGCGCTTGCCTCCACGTGGTTCCCCGTGGGCACCGGGCCAACTTCCCCGTGGCGAAAACGCGCTTCCTCCTCCGGTGGGAGTCTCCCCCAGTAAGAGGAGAGGGGTAATTCTTCCGAGACCGCTCTCGTGGGAGTTGGCTTAGTTGGGTAGTGGATATTCTGGGGGAGTTGTGAGGAGGCCAATGGGTGTTAGCTCGGTTGCAGCAACTCCAACTGAAGCCCAAGGAACTACGTTTATCCGATGAATGATCAAGGAATGGCCGAGCCTCCCAATCAGATTGCCGACCAGACGGAGGTGCGACATTTCGTCTTGAGGAGAGGACACTACCTCGATGCAATACATGCATACATCTTGGATCTGGCAGTGGGCAGCATGCATATAGTATACGGGCTCAAACATCTACAAATTCTGCAAGTAACTTAAGGATTTACCAGGTCAATGTTGAGTGGTCAGATGGATAGTTAAATTAAGTGAATAGTGAAATTGTTTTAAGCGAAGTAAAAATCTTTGCGCAGCTCTACAAGGTGATGCTTTAAATTCAGTGAATGAAGAACAGCACAAATAGAGAACTGGTATAAATAGTCACAATCTTATGACGGAAAAGTATTGCACAACTTTCAATGAAGCCCTATAGCGCCTTTGAGTTCAGATCTCTAAGCCGACGAGTTTACCGGACAATAAACTTGCTAGAAATTCCGCCGATTTGGTAGCGCCAATTATTTCTCATTGTATCTGCATTTCTTGCGGGTTCTGTTTACTTTTGTTGTTTGTGTTACAGAATTTGTACGATCTCAGTCTGCAATTTGTGCTTTAACTTACTGGATTTTATTAATCTGAATGGCCGGATGGGGATTTGAACTCGTGTCCTTCCAGATGCAAAACAGCGTTATCTTTCATCCACTGGGCTCTATGATTAAACCATACTGTAGTAATTAAGAAAAAATTTAAAACAGGGCTCGTGCACGTAAAATACCTTTCCGTTTTGCTACTCGTTGGAGACCAAATGAATCTATATAGCTAATTTTCAAAACATATTTCCTTCGGCACCTTAATACGTGCCAACAATGTGAAATTCCGTAAAGAAACCTTGATTTCTTGGTAATTTACCCTCTGTAGATACGACCAAAGTCTTCAAATGGCCATGATGTTGGTCGAAGTTTAAAAATGCCCTCGCCAGTTTGTTAGTCCAGACACCTTAATGTCTCTCATTAACACATTTTCAAACTGGAATACAGGGGAACCGTTATCACCTGTGCTTCATAAACTAGCGATAACCTCCCTAATTTCGTTCAGCTGCTTTATCAAAAGTATTTTGATAAATTCTAAATAAATTACCACCACCCCAAATTTTATGAATTAAATCAATCAATCTTGCGGAAGATGACGTAGACATTTCCCTATGTATTCACCTAAAAATGCAGTTTACACATTCAGAAAATTGGTGCAATGTACTACAAGTAATTTGGTAAATTTTTGTATAAAACAATTTTTTAACAATCAATTTTGCATCGAGAATACAGTATCTTATCTAAGGACCTTTGAGAAGCTAATAATGTTTTTGGCATAATTTAAAAAGATTTTAAGACAGGGCGTAGATTTTGAATGTAGGTCAAATCAATATGTCACGTCACTATTTGACAGTATGGTAAAGTCGAGTTTTAAAAATCTTTAATACAAACACACTGCTAAAAATTAGCAGGAAAAATGCTTATTTGACAACTGTGAGTTAGTATAACACGCAAGACGCTTAGTACAACTGATACTATATTTATTTGAAGAGTCGATGTTTAGAAAAATTGAATGGTTTATGATGCCTCGAAAATAAATAATGGCTAACTCAAGAGCAATATTCTTAAGTTTCCGGATAGATTTGGCCGGAAAAGGATTTTTAATTGAGGAGGACTCCAAGCGTGTGGCAATGTGTTACAAGGACATCTACCTCCTTGCCAGGCTCGTCGTGACGTCAGCGAAGGTGCTACTGCTGGCGTGTATCGGAAACCAAACAGTATCTTACACAACTGTTACATTTAGTTAAGACTTTAAGGAATCTCTCTACAAACTGCTGCTTTTTTACTTTATTGGAGCTTAGGGGTAACAGTGCCATCAACGGTGTTCCATTAAAACAATTTAGGTTTTTTTTAAGTCAAATGTTTGAGAAAGCACTAGCCCACTACGTCAAAGTTTTCTTTTTTGTAGTATTTTTCGAAAGACCTGAAGAAAAGGATCTGAAAGTTCTGTCCATGAGATCTTTACGAAGTGTATAAAACAAAATGTACTGTTAAAGTTATATCACAAGAAATACACTTCTGCGATCTTCTCGCTGCTTTGGTTCAGTAAATAATTTTTAGTGAATAAAAGCTGTCTTATCAAAAAATTCAGTAGCTTCTATTGTGACATGATGAGTTATTTCTTTTGTAACTTTAGGAATGGAAATATTTATCTACTCGTCATTCAATGTACGTGGATCATCAAGTTGCACTTTGAATTTTTTTTTCTCTTCACATTGCGTACTTCAAAAGAGAATGACATTCTCGAAATGTAAACAAACCGTCTACAAATTTGCTAATAACTGATGGAGGACTTTGATGAACGTTCGACCATATCATGTCAGCCAATGCAATGTTACAGGGCATTTTACCATGATTTCTTGGTAAATTTGTTTGTGTATAAATAAAACAAAGATAAGAACCTGACCAACTTAGGTGCGAAATTGTAATCAAAAGTCGCAGCAAAATATGCCATACCCACAACAAAGTCTTTCCACTCGCTACTCGTTAATATCTATGTATTGAATTAATAGTAATAGAAATAAAACGTATCAACGTCCAGTAAAGGTAAAATAAAACAACTGAGAAAGCTACACAAAAAGTCAAATATTAAATAATAAAACAGCTGGATTAGAGTTAGTTTACCAAAATACTAACCACAGTAATTGTTTCCATTGGTTACCAGGGGCAACGCAATACCGAACAGTCACACTGCGTCATTGTGTAAACACTTGAAGAAATTAAAGAATGTAGCATCAAGATCACATACTTCGTCCAAAACTCTATTGCAAAGACGCCTAACAATTAACCCTAGTATATACGTAAATCAAAAGAAAGAGATTAACATTATCCGTTAATACCATGACAAATCATGAGGCAATTATTCATGCGGAATCAAGTACAGAGCAGTTAACGTAGAATAATACAGCTCATAGTTTCCTCAGACGCAAGAAATATGTCCAAAGATATTACACTCACCTCCTTGACACGACAGAGCCGCAGTGCATGGTGTTTGAGAAAGAGCGTCAGCGACATATCGAGCTTTGCTACCCGACTGACTGCGGCCAGCGTTTCGCAGTCACCGGCACTTGTTGCGTAGTCGATATCGACCTGACTGCGACTGCGATTCGAGGTTGTCGACCTTCGCCATGCGGCGTCATTCCGTAGTTCCGGCCACAATCAAAAGGGCGAGAAGAACGCAGAACAATTGTTACTCTACACCAGTGTTTCCCAACCTTTTTTGGGTCATTTCCCACTTTCAACATTTTTTTGCCCCCATACATAATTTTTAATAAAAAAATTATTTGTTATTAAAGAAACTGATATAGGATGGTTTTTGAAAGAAAACACTTGAATATTATCATAAAACACAGTAAGTAAAAGTAAAATACATATAATTAAATACTAAAATTCAAATTCAAAAGATTTATAATAAACATTTATTATGGCAATTTAGTGTGATCCTTTTAAGAATTTGCTTTTTTGCTATATTTTGTAACAATATCTGGCATTGCGTTTAAATAACCCAAAGAGAAAGCGATAAAGTCGTATCAAGTCAATTTCTAAATTGCCCCCCTAAAAAAAACCAAATTGCCCCCCTGTGGGGCGTGGGCCCCACGTTGGGAAACACTGCTCTACACGCTATGTTTCACATTCCTAGTGTGAAACGACAGAGACAATAGTAATAAGATTAAAACTAATAATAGTCGAAGTTCTTATCCCACAAACACTCGCCACTATTTTAGCCTTTGAGACTAGTACATAGGATAATACTGTATTTTTAAGAATAGATAAATAGCATTTGTACGGTTTTTATTGCCAAAACCCGCAGAGCCAAAACAATGGTAGGAACTACTACCTGATGCATCATCCTTAGTTGGTAAAACTCGAAAGCATAAAAAAAGATACAGGATGATTAACCTGAAACGTAAGTGGCTATAAAAAACGAAAAACTAACTTTCGTGACCCTGCAGTCTAGTGGTGGGTTTAATTTTTAATTCAGAACTCAAATCCGAATTTTAAATCAGTTTTGTTTCTACAACAATAATCTGTTTAAAGAACGAAAGAAGAGATGTCACATTTAATGGTCAGTGGTTTTGTAAGGCATCGAGGTCATTAGAGCCCGAAGAGGGAAGAAAAGAAACGGAATTTGGTAATGAAATTTTGATGGAAACTTATTCTCACCTGAAGTGATTTCGGGAAACCATGGAAAACCGAAATCTAATAGGTTTGACCCGGGATTGAAAACGCGTCTTATGGAATGCCAATCCCGGACATTAGCGGCTGATCATCCAACATCGATGAGTCACTAATGACCACGAAACTGACAGCAACGTATCTGGGAGCGTGCACAAACTACGTGGCTCGGTCCAGGGGAGGGAGTAATGACCACGAAACTGACAGCAACGTATCTGGGAGCGTGCACAAACTACGTGGCTCGGTCCAGGGGAGGGAGGAGTTGGCTGGAAGGCTATGCTGGGCTATGTGGGGGGAGGGGGGGGGGTTCCGAGCCAGACCACGAAGCTTTCCTTTCATAACATTTTTTACAGTTAAAATGGGGAACAGAACTCACAACAGCATGTAAATATTTATTTCCCTCAGTTAATTATCTCCGTATGTAATTTAAATCGTCTGACAAGAGAAAACAGTACAAAATGTCTTCTGGAATCAAAAGGGAAAAAAGCTACGTGCTACGTGGGGGGGGGGGGGGGGGGAGTAGAGCAAAAAGCCACTAGGGCTACGTGGGGGGGGGGGTTTCACAGGAGGCCAAAATGGAGCTACGTGGTTTATGCACGCTCCCTCTCTAGATTATCTACATAAAATTTGCGAGGGCACAGGAAAAGTTTTTCTCGATTTTAATTTCTTCGCTTTCACGGATGGTAGGTGGTGTTCGATTTTAAATTATGCTCTTTACTGAAATGGAGTATTAAACAGTGTGTTGTGGGTGAGCTGTAACGCTTTGGCCTCGCACGCGGGTTTGAATGCCCGTCCGGTCATTTAATTTCGATTTTCTAATTTTCCGAAATTATTCCAGGCTAGTGCCAGAATGGTTCATTCAAAAATCCATGGTCGAATTCCTTCCCGTTCCTAGTGACCAGTCCTTACCCGACTCTAATGAACTCTACGTCGACGAAGCGTAAAGGCATAAGCAAAAAAAGTACTTTAAGCTTTCAGCCTAACAATGGGCCAACTTTTTTTTATGAATTTACAGTTTATCAGATATTTTTACCCATTCGGTAAAGACACCAGTTTATGCTACTAAAAAAATATAACTTTTCCATATTTAACACCAAAAATTAAAAAATTCATTATAAAATAATTCTTAGGACAGCTAAATGCTAAAGCGTTGTAACATTCCTCGAAACATTCCAGAAAGTTTTACGTCTTAATATAAGTCTTGTTAACGCCAGGTCTTAAATTTATAACATTTCAAAAATGGTAACCAAGATGCTTGGTTTTGTGCTAAATAATTATGGCGAAGACGACGAACGAGATTAAGATGTACACAAAGACCGCTAGAGAAATTATATTAGTAAAGTCCATCATCCCTTTCCTTATCCACAAAAAAAACGAACACAAAATTTTAGAATCGGATCGTTTCCCATATTTGCATACCTACAACTCTCCAGAACTCAAAGTCTCCTCATTGATAGATGTTTTTAATCATAAAGAAATTACATAGTTGGAATAAGTGCATTGTTAAGGGAAATTTTGAAAAAAAAATCTAATCTGAACTAGTTTGCTCACTGCTAAGCCAGAAAATTAATTTTAGTATACCTCGCAGACTGTGTATATTTTACATATTCTTCCCTAGAAACGTATGGAAGTCTCAATGTTGAAGATACAGTGCAGATTATAAAGAGAAAAGAGGCTCTTTTCACAATACACGGTTTTAACCGAACGGCGACATTCTTTCAGTGGCGTGAAGAGCATGGCTCATTTCACTTTACACGGCGAAGGCATAATGCCGTCCGGTGGCCGTGTAGCAGCCGTGCATTACCACTGCAACACGCGGCAGCCGGACGGCGACCGATAACTCAAGTGGCGTACGTGGCCAAATTAACGCTTTCACATTTAACAGTTTTAAATCGTACGGTGGTGTCTGGTTATGTATTAATTCTTTTACTCTTTAAAAATATGTTTGTTGTTTTCTGTATATTTCATTCTGCTGTGTTATATTGTTCAATAAAGGCATGTTGAGTTAATTGTGTAGATTTTCTTTCAGTGTCCATATCTGAATCACCTATTTAAAAAATATAGTACAAGTATTCACAAATATAGCATTTATATTTTCTCTCTTTCGTCGACGGTGATATAACATTAATGATTTGTTTACTATTCATTATAATCAAACTGCACACCACTCAATAGAAAAAGCCGTACAGTAACCGTACAATGTGAACGTGGATGTCCGGATTTGCACCATTCTATTTTCTGCTGTTGGGTCAAAACCGCATAGTATGAAAAGAGCCGAAAACTAAGTGTGAGCAACGCGAAAAGCCGGTAAGAAGAAGTTTATTTTGTAATACTACGGCGTGAGTTGGAAACAAAAAGTGTTGATAAATCTATTTGACTAACAATATTAGTATAGTAAATATGTTGAAGCAACTGAAAATATATTCTTTACAGGATAGGAATTTATACTTAAAAATATAAGGCTGTTTTGCTTACTTTTTGCGAGGAAGCAATCATGCGCGAAAATCGCATTTGTGTATCTTACCGCCAATGCTAGGTATAGTTTGGACTAGAGTTGGTGGAAAAGTGCCAACCCGAGGCACAGTAGATAAACTTCTGTTTCGGTTAACCTTGATGCCAGTTCAGGCACTTTCAAGAATAAAATGTTGGAAGATGTCCTCTCCTTTCACCATTTACGGGTCACTTGTTATTTATCCATGATCACCCTGCAATATCACGCTATTTTAATTCATGTATATTACCTTTTTTAATTAGTTATGTGCACTTTTAAGTGGAATCCTAGACTTCCTACAGCCTAAACGACCAGAAGCTACACCAATATTACAGTTTCTTCTTTTTACATACATGATATTCTATATCTAGATCAGCCCCTTTATGCTTTGGTCGTGATCTTAAAAGCGTCGACAAGCCAGACTAACTAGGGGAATTTGTAACGAATCATGTTCAAAATGGAGCGTCCATAAACCACGTAGCTCCATTTCTCCCCCCCCCCTTCCTCCCGCGTAGCACGTAGCTTTCTTTCCTATTGATTCCATTCACTCTTATCAGACCATCGTAAATTACACACGGAGATAATTAAATTACGGAAATAAATATTTACATGCTGTTGTGTGTTCTATACCTCATTTTTTACTGAAACCGAGCATGGCTCGGACATCCCCCTCCCCCCTTTCCAGCCAACCTCCCCCCCAGACCGAGCACATAGTTTATGGACACTACCTACATTGAACCTTGTGGATCTGCAGCCCCGATTACAATTATGTAGTTTTCTGTAATCTGGGAGAAAGCTGGCACGGTTCACAACTTCCGCCTGTAACAATTCACATAGTACATAACCAACAACGTTCGCAGGCAGATGGGGACACTTGCGTTATCCCACCTGCCACCCCTCAATCTTCCCCATCAGATTCCCACTCCCACGAACAGTAACAATAGCCTGGAAAGGAAGTGGAAAAATCTATTTTAAACAATATTTTGTAACCAGGTATCACGGAAATTTCTAGAGCGTCTTCAAATCTGTGGAAGAAGCAATCGTGTTTAACGAACAATGAATATTTCGTTAATTCCGCTAGTGATCATTTCTTTTTTCTCTTCAGATGGAAGTTAGATTAATAGATTCACATGAAAAACAGTATCGAGAGAAGTTAAATGCTAGAGCCCTATTACATAAACATTATAATTCCTTGTAAGTAACTTCATTGAAGCATGTTTACCACGCACTTCATAAATATGTCAAATCTATACAATGCCACTAACACCTATCAGATAAAAAAATAAATCATATGGTCCTCAAACCAAGAGATAGTTTCGATTTAGCACACATTCCCTTTGTCGTGGCTGGACCTATAATTTAATAGGAGTACACATACGAACAAAACAGAGCCTTTAAATATTCATGGCTGCACCGGAATTTGAACCCGGGATTCTGAATTTTTAAAGTAATCGCCTAGAGTGAGCTGCCAGAATGAACTATTTGGTTGTGCGTATATCGCGTTAGCGTGACATGATCTCTTGAAATTATAGCCTAGTGCACTAGCTAACTATTCGCTTAAGCTACATCAATTATAAAAAAAAGGCTTTTTTGTTTTATACTGTGAGCTTATAATAAGTTTCTTATAATGAATTTTAATCTTCCATTAGATGTTAAATAAGAAAACTCCCGTTAGACTTAAGAGGAGCATAAAACATACGCAGAGTGCTGTGAAAATCGGGTCTGTAAAGTCGGTTACACACTGGGCGGTTTTTACCGCAGCGGAAACTTAACCACGGCCGCCTACAGAATGTTTACACATTTAGTGGTAGAATTGTCGCTTCTATTTCAGCGGTAAAACTTCCGCTGCTATGAAGAGCTGGCAAAAAGGTGACGTGGTCGGGCGTTAGTATCTTGCTCTTGCTAACTCGAGTTTCATTTTGTGAGATTAGAAGTTAATTTAGTGTTTGTAACATAGTAGTTAGGTTTTTAAATTGTTATTTTAACGGTTCCGTCGCCATAGAAATAGGAAAAGGAAAAACCAAAGGAGAACAGAATATTTGAGGAACGACGACGCCAAGTTTTTTTCAATTATTTTGGGATGTTTATTTCGACAATTGCTTGGGAAACTAAAGAATGGCATTCAAAGGAGAAATACCCAGTTGATGGGTTGATGAATTGTATTCAACATGTGGAAATGCTGGCAATCACGTTGAAGTACGCAGATTTCTCATGGACCTACTATGGACAAACATTTAATTTTATAATTCCAATCCCCTATATATATTTAGAATACGAATAGGTGTACAAGAAATGTTTGAAAAATACACTATGCCATATAATGACCAAGACTTACATTTATTTGTAATTAATACATATAATTCGCTGTGTATTCTACTCATAACTGTTGAATTTACTCTATCTTGCTTTATACTTACAAGCACAATCGACTAGTTAGATTGTAATATGTTGAGTGTTTTAATAATTATTACTTTACAAAGAAAAATCTAAAGTAAATGGCGAAGATGCGAAATTTACTTAACAGCTTAACTCACTGTATTCGTCACTGCTGTGTTTTAAAAAAAGGGTCTCAAAATGTCGAGCGACAGAATTTCGGTCTAATGTTGCAAATAAGTGTTCCTTCGCAAATGTCTAAGGTATAGGGACACAGTCAAATAGTATTAAATATCCATCAAAATTTTTCTATAAAATTTGATTCAAAATTTTTCAAGTTCTAGTTGCAGCTGTAAAAATTTATGTATTTTACAGGTCATCAAAATCATTCCTAATTTCAAGGCACAATTATTTCCAGGCGTTCCTGGTAGCGTCCCGATCTATATTAGAATCTAATGTTTTGTCTCTCAAAACTGGTCTCACTTCTAACGAAATGCGAAGATCATTATCTATCACCACTATTACGATTTTTAAATTTAAAAGATCTTAACTTTACACAGACTGAAAACACACAAGCGGTTAAAAATCCGCCGAGTGTGATCACATGGGCCACTACCGTCGAATGTACTGGCAGCGCGCTGCTGCATTCCTGTCGTCGACGCCAACTCTGCCGAGGGTTTCCCTACCGCCCTGTGTGTTCCATTTGATTCCTCCCGTACAAAGGCAGGTGGCTACAGTAAAAGCGAATTAGTCGCGCGAATCGCTTGTTGTCGCTAGAAGTTCAAACTGGTTTGTTTTTGTCGCGCGAATGGAGCGATTCCATGTAGGCTGAGGCAAGTGCTGTAGACTCCGTATAATTGCAAAAGGTTTTATTTCAAGCGAATTCTTCGTTGACTATTTGTTATATTTAAATGTTGTTATGGAGTGAAAACTGATATGCTTAGTGTTTGACAGGAGAATATTGCGGATTTTCAGATGGTGAAACACATTGCCTGAAGTTACACTGCCTCGTTATTTCTTCCTCTATTGCAGGTTTTCTCACCTACCGTTTCCAGGCAACAACGCACCACCTCAAAAACTTTTTTTTTTTTTTAAAATAAGTATTTTGTTTTTACAAATGTAATACAGTCATGTTATTAATAAAGGTGATTGATGGCCTTGTTTTTTCAGCAGGTTGAGTCGACATTAGGAGCATTTTGCACATGTCAATTCCCAATTCACCATTATGCGTGTTACACTTTTGAGCCAGCCAGTCAACCACCATAACGTAAAACGTGTCGATGATCAACTGGCGAAGCCCTAGGGGTTCGCATATTCCACTTTAAGAAATCCTGCTCTGCTGTATTCAATATATACGAGTACGTGTCAAACCATAATATTCATAAAACTTCATAGTTCGGTTTTTTAATTCTTCAAAAATTAGAAAATATTCACTGAAATTGTGATTAAAGAATATATCACTAACCAAGTATTCTATTTTCATATGGAAAGAGTTTCATAAATGGGTTTTCAGAAAAAGGGAGCATCCATTAATTACGTGAGGTGAAATAGGGGGGTCCAGCCAAATATCACCAAGGGGGGGGGGGGGTCCGTAAATCCGGAAAAACACCTCACGTAATTTATGAATGTCCCCAAATAAAATTCTTCAATATCCATATTCTTAAATTTTCACCAGTTAAGTCTGATCTTCTGATAAATTTAACTAGACTAGTTAATACAGTCGCGTGAAAAGTGAAATAAACCAATTCTTCGGCGACTTAGTTCGCGCGAATACGCTTGCACTGCAACCACTTTCTCTTCGCGCGAACTCGTGCGATGGATAGTTCGCGCGAATTCGCTTGCAGTGTAACCGTAGCCTAGAGACCACAGTGGCAGTAATATGGTCTCAATGTTCATCACCTTGTGTTGCGGTAGAGCTCGGTAACTGAAAAGGCGCTGTTCCTGTTCCGTAATCTCTCGACTTTTTGTGTGAACGGAGATGTGCACTTCCAGTTTCTTCGAAAGCTGGCACTATTTCAGGCACAAAGGAGTGGGGAAATTTTTTGAAGGTAAGAGTCAGATATTGGAACAAATTGCCACAGAAAATGACGAACAATTTACCAGAAACATTGAAAGAATTTAAAATTTGAAAGAGGTTATTAAAAAGTAAAATGATGTAATAGTAAAGTAGATTAGTAAGGAAATTTCCACCGGAGCATTTGCTCCATCGCAAATATATTAATTTCAAGAAAGAAGCAAGCATAACAAAACAAATTAATTTAGCGCATCAGACTTACCAATCACATTTACCAAAGTCATGGGAACATTTCCAAATTAGTTATCTAATAAACAAGCTAAAGTAAAAGGACTATATTAAGATTCCCACATTAGTGGCACGGTCTATACTATATAAATCAAAATACACGCAGACTGATGATTCTTGTGAAATTTCAGTCAAATCGATTCATTTGCAAGAGACAGTTTTCATAAATGTCAAATACTGAAAAGTTTTAATAGCTTTAGAGGACCAAGGGATTATACGGTTGTGCTGAATTTTTTACTTCTCGTGTCGATCAGATATGTGGTATCTTTCCGCCAATGCGATGGCTTTGTCGGTAGCTGATTGGAGGTCAAATTGGGGTACATTCATTCCGATTTGTGGACAAGACAGCAGATTTACCATGGTTTCACTCTCCCCGCACTAACATGTGGTATCTGGCTGTTCTCCCAGCTATCCCAAAGAGGCAAGAGTATCTTTGCAACGGACAACTCCAACTCGAAGCCTGTTTACCGACTTCCATATGGGCCATGGTTGTTCATACCCAGTCGGTAGACCCTCTTTTGGCTTGATCCACTCGAAATAATGTTGCACTCTTCTCCCAAGCCAATTTTTTACTACAAAACGATGAATAGACTTTGCGTATAAGAAGAATATGAAAAAACAGACTAATTGGGCCAGAGGTACATTACATCAAAGCATGTCTGGGTGGCTGTATAGAGATCAAGATCTCTTTAGTAGGAATACGAATGAAGCAATCTGACAACTAGCCTTAACCAAACAAACTTCACAACATTTTCCAAGAGGACGTTATAAATTTGAAATACAGAGGCAACAATTATCGTTGCAGCCTCCACGTCACTGCTTTACATTAAAAATCAATCCTAAAATGATCAGTTTTGATTACAATTGGCACCATTTAAACAATAAAAACGTTTAGATTTTATCATATTACCAGACCCATCCGTCAAACGATTCTTGAAAACAAGCGTCACCTGCATATACCGATATCTCAAATCAAGTGTAAATATTAATGAATTTCATATTTATACTAGCTGATACCCGCGACTTCGTACGCCTGGATTAAGAATTTCGTTGCCAGAATTCAATATAGAAAGCTGTTGGGAACGCAGAATTGGTTCAAAACAACACCTAGTCGGCATAACAGGAAAGCTAGCACTATATTATTCTACCGTCGAATCTGTCTCATGAAGAGAATTTCCAACAAATTTAAAAACAGGAAAACAAACTAAGGTGCGGGGATGTGGCTGGGTTTAATTAAGGGCAGCTTTTTTACTTCAGCTTGGTCTTTTCTTCCTTGTTCAACATGAACATCAGATTCTTGGGTTCTAATAACTTTAACTGATCGTGCTCTGCTAGAGCTATACCTCAGGCCAATTTACGTCCGCAAGGCATGTCAAAAAAGAAGTCAAAATAAACTGGTGCCAGAAACATTTAAGCAGACACAAAGTAATAGTACAGAGAAAATCAACATCTGTACTAAATAATACGCTTTATCTCTAAACGAATTTTATTAACAAATCTTACACTAACATACTGCACAGCTTGAGCAACCGACGTAACAGACTAACACACACATCCGTCTGTCACCATTCGATACGTTCTCAAAATTTCGTGACTACAACCGTTATTTATACCGAAAAAAATTTCCTGTGCTCATCCTACAAATACAATGTATTTCCTTGTCAAATTCCATCAATATCGGTATAGCCACTTAGTCGTAACAAAAAGACACTCACTTCCGAATTTGCATTGCTAGACTACCTACGATTTGCCTCTCATTGCACCCTTAAATTTGATATCTACAGTTTAACATGGAATCCGAACAATCGACGGTCTAGGCGTGACTCATACAATCACAAACAATTTTTAAAAACTTTTTCCTTCGACCGGGATTTGAATCGGAGACCACGCTCCAATCAGTAAGCATGCGCTTTAATTACTGAGCTACCACACCGCTATATAGAAGGGTAGTACAGAGACATACACATGCTACGCGTCTGCCTATCACCGTTTAGTAATTTTTCAAAATTATATGACATGTATTTATACTAGGGTTACCAGACGTCCCCGTTTCCCGGGGACAGTCCCCGTATTTAGCTCTTTGTCCCCGGACAGATTTCGTCCCTGCAATGTCCCCGGATTTTTACTGTTGACCCCAGAATTTTTTTTAAATCTAGATATACTTTTTTAAAAGCCCTGATTTGTTAATGCATTCGTTTAAAGAAAGAAATCAATGAAATTTCTTCTCTAAAGGAATTTGTGTCAAAAGATAAAGTAGACGGATGGAATGAATCCAGTTTTGGTGTAAGATGGAATTAACTTTATTTACATTTTTCTAACAAAATGGTCCCATATGTTCAGCTTCGCAACTTAGTAGAACTGTATTTGTGTCTTTCTGGGGGTAACACATCTGTAGAGAGAGTCTTCTCCTCAATGAACATGATGGGGACATCACAGAGCGTCAGAATGAGTACAGAAACAGTTCAAGCTACACTAACTATATTAACAAACTTTTCCATGACTTGCCGACAATTTTCGGGCAGACAAGATCTTCTCAAGAAGATTCATTCTTCTGAGAAATGACAATTGACAACAAGTTGGAGGTAAAATCAGGTACCATATCTTTTAAAATACTAAATATATAACAATGACAAATATGTTTCTTTTAAGTTAACCCAACCTTTAATCATCATATAACTTATAAACGTGCATCGCATCATTAGGACAAAAAATGTCGAAAGCGTCCCCGGATTTTGGTGAAAAGTGCTGAAGCGTCCCCGGATTCGGAGAAAAAATTCTGGTAACCCTAATTTATACAGAAAAAGTATTCTATGTCCATCCTAATGCCAAATAGCATCTCCTTGTCAAATTTCATCACGATCGGATAATCCGTTTAGCCCAAGAAACTTAACAGACAGAGACAGTTACTTTCGCATTTATAATATTAGTATAGATAATACACAGCACACTTATAAAAATGATAATATACGAATAATTCAAGAAACTCTGTTACGTCGTAAACATAAACACACATGGCGTGGAACAGACTGTAGCATAAAGAAACCGAAACACGATGCCATCTACTGGATGGTTAACCAACCTAGATAACCTAGTAGTATGTCGATAAATTAACACATTGCCATCTGTTAGAAACTTATGGAACTATAATAATTTCGTGTAGTCATAATGACTTGGTGACAGGGTTTCTATTGGCTGTGTATTCCGCTCCTATCGTAGCCGCCTGCCAATCCTGCCGGGTACAGGGGACCTACAGTTTAACGTGGATTCCAAACCACGGTACCGTTCTGGCGTATTTCACATTACACAGCAAGCTGCGCCAGAGGTGAAGGCCGGGTTAAGTGCCTATGAGTATCCTCACCGCGAAAGGGATTCGAACCGAGAACCTTTCGATCTCCAGCCTGACGCCTTAACCACTTAGCCACCAGACCGCTCAAACTTATGGAATTTACAAATATGACAAACATTTAATGAACATTTAATTCGCAATAATAAATATTGAGGTCATTAATCGAGATAAAAACTATCCTATCTTTTAAGTTGGACCAAATTACACACAGCAAGCAAAATTTCATCAAAATCGGTTAAGTTCTTTCGGAGTTTATCTCTGACAAACATTGTGACGCGAGATTTTTATATATATAAGATCACTTCACAATACAGTAATTTATTAAATTATAGTCAACTACATTGCTGCGCAAATTGAAGATAAAAGCTTAACTTCAAGCACAGATTTACCATAATGGATAGTCAGAAAAACGCAGAGCGGTTCAAGATATCTTCAACAGAAAACTTAGATCCGTACTTTAATTCCAAGTATGCTTCTCCGAAATAGCGCCAATGGTATCAAACTTCTACGATGGGTAAGTATTCTAGCATTACACAAACAACTTACGCTTTTCAGTTATACAGTATGGTGCCGCATGTAGTTTCCCGACTTACCGACAGGTAGCTCTCACCTCTGCAGAGACGCTACGTTCTCGCAGCTGAGCAGAATAGTCACTTTAATTGTGATGGAGCGCACGGTCCGGTGGCAATTTCCCTATCCATTATCCCCTTTCCTTTTCCACCTACTTTGCCCTCTAGAAATGTCAACTTTAAATTCTTTCAGCGTTTTTGGTGAATTATTCATCATTTTTTTTTTTTTCTGTCATCAGTCTTTCGACTGGTTTGATGCAATCCTCCATCCGTTCCTATCTTGTGCTAACCTCTTCATCTCTATATACCCCTTACAACCCACGTCCTCAATTATCTGTTTCATATATTCTAATATCAGTCTTCCTCTACAGTTCTTACATTACACTGTTCCCTCCACTAGCAAATTAACCAGTCCAGCATGTCTCAAAATATGACCTACCAGCCTGTCTCTTCTTTATCATTTCTCTTCGTAATTTATTCGAATCCCCGACCACCTTACCCACGAAAGAAAATCTTCCCACATCCTGCCTGAAATAGAGTGCCAGCTTGTGGTCATGGCCATTCCCTCCCAGCCCCCACCCACTCTGAGTAGCGGTTTAACTATGCTGGTTACGGTTTTCGAGTTATGTCGAAGTTGTTGTTGTTGTTGTTCGGGCTTTAGGGCGTGTCAACATCGGGGTTATTAGCGCCCGAGATATGTCGAAGCACATCCCGGTACGGTTCCTCCATACATCAGAAACAAATGGAACACAACCTAAACCAAGATCCTAATACTGTAATGCTTCGAAGTCGGTACAAAGTTCCAATGAGCAGAGTTGTCCTTTATACTTGTATGTGTATCCATTTCAATTGAATAATGATTAATTTTAACGCATGACTGGTTGAAGTCACCCCATAAGTGTTACTTGAACTATATTAATGGATATAGTTAAACTAACGATTAGCCATTAAAATAAAAATATACTGCTGATTTAACAATTTTTTTAGATACAGCGACATGAAACCTGATGTATCGAACTCGCATTGAAGTTTTTTGGAGCAGGAAACAATAGTGCCGATCCTTAAGGATTATACTCTTACAAAAATTTCATAGGAACCGACAAATCTTGCTTCGAAGCAAATTATGAGAAAATTGTCTCAACCACGTTAGAGGTGGCCAATATGATAAATATTGTACTTTTCCCCATTCACATAATGAAAATTAAGTTTAGCTGCCGTTTGGGTAGTATGGGTTTGGGAAATTTAGTTTTATGAAAGGTCGCAACCTGAAAAGCTTTCTCCATGAGCAGTAAAAGTATTTTAGGTTTCCTCGCGACTGTCTTTTAAAGAATTTATACTTAACACTATCTCACTGGTAACTTTTCTGGCGTTTATCTCGAATCTTTGTACTCTAATTTCAGGTTTCGGATTACATTCCGCACAGATGCGGATCTTTACATCTATGCTGATGTTGCAGGAAGATTGGAAAGAGCGTCCGTCAGGTTGACGTTGCCCTAGTCCAAAGAAATTGAAACATTCAGTTATCAAGTTTATTATGTACTCTTAATTGCATTTAAATACTCGGGATGTTGCAATGTTGTTCTTAATTCATCCACAATTGAAGCAGATAAACAGGGGATTACGAAAGCATTCGTTCCATTTAAAGGAACAAAGTATCTTTAAAACAGTTTACAGTAATCTTTCGTCTACTTGGAAGAGCAACTAAGCCTATGTTTGGGTTTGCATACTGCACGAGTTTATTATACTGTTTGGCGCGTCTATTAAACCATTGAAAGCTACATCCTTTATATTCCATTGTATAGTTGATTGTAAGTTACCAGAGTGGGTGCCATAAAGAGACTAAATTTCAGGAACGGCTACTCCTTTTAATGAGACAGCTTATAACAGGAAAATAGCTTCCTGCCACGTTGGCGGCCTGGCTATTGTGGAGCAGCTTACGGCCAAGGTCAACTGCCTGGACCAAGCTCAACGCAGGCAAGTCTTGAGACATGTGCAAAACATTCTTAACGCGACCCCGGTTATAATCTAGCTATCTCAAGTCTAGTACAAAAAAACAAGAGACGAATGGGGAAAATCGGCTTTGCAGACAAGCATGTTGTCTCAGATTAGATTATGCAACACTCCTGTGTTCAAGCAACATGCTAGGTGGACCCGTGTGATAGCTAAAAAATGTTGGTCAAAGGCGGCGATACGGAAGAACCGGTTCCAACCTAGCTTAGTGTGTGCGTTGTTTTTTTATTTGACGGAGTTACTAAGAGAAAACTTTTATGGTTCTAACAACATTTCAACCTAATCAAAAATATCTCCGATTTTAAGCTTATAACGGTGAGTTTTCAGATACGCGGTCTATACTGCCATGTAGTGTTATCTTTCCTTCATTCCTAACAGCTGTGCTTCGTTAGATGTGACGGACGCTCCGTAAGTATCAGGGTCATCGAAACAAGTAACTAAATATTTATTCAGGTCTCACAAGAAACAGAAGAGGCACGTTCTAAATTAGGATTCTCAAACTTTGCGTCTTGAGTGCGTCGTTGAGAACTTCAGCTCTATTTAGCGTACTGTGTTTATATATATATATATATATATATATATATATATATATATATATATATATATTTAAAACTAAACTTTTTTTTTACCGAAAACTGTTTATTAATATCCGAGATTTTTTTTTTAACACTGAATTTTAACAAATCATGAGAACTCCATATGAGCAAATATGTAATTAAGTTAATCACATTTTCAAATAAACATGCTTTTAATTAAACAGTGATAAATCTAATGCATCACTGTACTAGGCAATTACGCCCTGATTAGACGAGCCGAATTAAATATTGTAGTGTCGTAGTTTGTGTTTTTTTTTTTTTACTTGTGCCTATACGCCTCTTCGTCGTCGAGGTCATTAAAGGCGGTAAAGAACTGGGTACAAGGAACGGTAAGAAATTTAGCCATGGAGTTTTCAACGAACCATCATTTGCCTGGGTGATTTCGGGAAACCATGGAAAATCAGGGCTGAAAAGCGAGGCCAGAGCGTTATAGCTCTCCCATCACAGTACTTATTTTGTAGACCCTTGTCTAAATAAATGAGGGTTTCTCAAAATTATAGCTCCACGTACCCCTATTAAATTTCCTAGGAAGTGGCGAATCCCCTTAAATGGTTTTATATATATTTTTAAATAAGGATTTTAATTTTAAAAAGTAATACAGTCACAAAGAGCAGTGTCTTATTAATTAATGTGATGGATGATCTCGTTTCTTGTAGGAAGTAGAGTCGATTTTAGGAACAATTTTGCTAATTTTGGTCTCAATTCATAACCGTACGTGTGCACGCTCGAGACAGCTTGTCAGCCGCCATAACGCAAATCTAGTCGAGAACCCCCTACGATCAAATGGGCGAACCACGAGTGATTCGCGTACGCCACTTTGAGAAACCCCGAAATAAACACTTCCAGCCGTCTTCTCTGTTGGTGTTATGTTGTTACTAAACCGTGGTGCTTTCTAGATTACACTCCCTCATTGATAATCACACTTTAAAACTGGAAATCAAAAATTGTACGTTTTAATGGGAAATATGTAATAAGTACCATTATCAGAAAAATTAGCTGAAGTATAAATTTCGGCACAACAAAGTTAAAACTTTTTTAAGTACGTCAGTTAAATTCAATATATACTGAAGTTCAAAATACATGTATTAGGAAGATGTAAATATCCAAATGACCAACACTATGGAGGGAACTTATAAATGTGCCGCGCAGTGTTGAGGCTTTCATTTGCCACAGGGAGATTGCGATACTTACCCCCTTTCCTGAATCCCACTTCAGCTCCAAGACCGGATGTAGGCACCCGGCTATACACCGTCCTAGTACGGCCTATCCTGAAGTATGCTGCAGTTGTCTGGAGAAACACTGCCGTCACTCATCTCCAAACCCTTCAATCTCTCCAAAATAGAGCAGACATGCTTATCTGCCTTGTGAGACAAGGACTGATGATCTACACCGAATAAGTGGACGCTTTAAGAAAATGGCGGCCCAATTCTATGAATAATGCCAACAATCTACGAAACCGCTGATAGCTGCACTAGGGGCTGAACTACTCTACAACTCTCAAGGGCATTCCTTGACCACCACTTATGCAAAATTAACCTGCTCAAGACAAAAACACCGGATGTGAGAGATCCTAATATGTAATACACTCGTTAGGACCACCACTAAATAATATTGAAGGAAATGCGCCTACGGCGCACAAACTTCTCAATAATCTGGGATTACTGTTGTTCCCAGGCAATAAATGTCTGTGTGAGGCTTTCATTTGAGCCGTATGAATGGTTTTCTGATGCGATTACGTCCTCACAACAAGAATTAATAGATTCTGAAAGTGAAATCGTGGTTTGTGCTAGACGCATGGGCATTACATTTTGGAAACTATTAACAAATTCAAGACGGCGGTTCGAATCCCCGTCCGGGCATCCAGATTTGGGTTTTCCATGGTTTCCCCAAATCACTCCAGGTGAATGCCGGGATGCTTCCTTCAAAAGGCCATGGCCGAATTCCTTCCCATTCCTTGCCCCCATCCTTTCCCGTCTCTAAAGACCACGTTGTTAAAAAGGGACGTTAAACTGTTACACAAAAAAAAAAGCAAATTCAACATTTTTAGATTCAGAGTCAAAACTGTGACGTGAATAAGTAATTTCCGGCATTACCTCCCGCCATGGACAACGTGGTGGCCAACCAAGTCTACTTAATGATCGAGACCAGCGTCGTTTGCGTCGCGGTATTAGTACTGAAAGACAGGAAACCCTGCGTCGGAAAACAATGTTAGACACACGACACGTGTCCATGCGGACAGTGCACAGAAATTTGGCGTCGAGGGAGATGGCAGCAGAAGACCGACCCAAATGCCTCTGCTAACATAACGCCTCGACTGAAGCTCATCTTCTGGGCTCATGAGCATATCGGTTGGACCCTAGATGACTGGTTAGAAGAGTCACGGTTCCAGGTGATAAGAGATGATGGTAGCATTCAAGAGTGGCGCAGACCCCAAGAGGCCATGGAACCAGGCTGTCAGGAAAGTGCTGTGCGAGCTGGTGTTGGTTCCAACCTGTTATTGGCTATATTTACGTGGGCTGTGACCCCTGTTTAAACAACCAAGCATTAATTAGAAACGGTTATATTCAATTACTTTCAGATATAGAATCAAACGTCGATGGACTTTTCCAGAACGAGGGAGTCACGACTTCGAGTCAAAATCTTCGATTTTTTTTAGAAACATTTTGGACAATTCAAGCGAAATATTTGGCCTTTTAGATTGCCAGACGTGAATCCAGTTGAACATAGACATGATCGAAAGGTCATGTTACTGCATTACGTCGTGCGCTTGCTAAAGTTTCGAGGAGCATGGCTGATTATTTCTTCAAAGGATTTCCGACGACTTGAGTCAATGCAATATTTCTACACTTCACCGGGTAGAAGGGGTTCCAACACGATGCGGACGGTAAGATCACGTTGCTTTACATATACGTAGTTAGCGACGCTAAGGTGCATTTAATACAAATAAAACTGTTTACATCCAACAATATTAGCATAAGAGATTTATAGAGCGCTGCATGGTTATATGAAATCGAATCATGAATAAAACTACTAGTTTTTAAAGTGTTGTATTATAAAAAAATTGCTGAGGCTTAGGTGGCAGGAAAAGTAACAAATGAAGTTTCAAGAACTGATGAGTGAAAAATCTTAAAGCTGTTGGAAGGAAAAGACCTTATAACTACTAGCGTATGCTATATTAAGAGAAGGTTTGAAGAAAAAGAATAGATTGTGTAAGTGACCGTATTAGACAAGAAATAAGATTGAAACGATGTGGAGAGAACTGAGGGGGCAATGAACCTACAGATTTATAAGAGCAAACTGGCTTGTAAAATATTTCGTCAGTTTTGCAAAACATTAGAACCAATTATTTCATTTATCACATTGTAACATGTCTTGATCAGTCAATGATTTCATGTTAATTAAAACTCACTGACAAGTTTGGTGTAGTTAATGAACATTAATATTCATTAAAATGAAGTGAAGCGAAGTAATTATACAACTGCTTAAAAAATAGAATTATCATTGATTGAATTGCAATATACAAACTAAATCCCAAGTTTTATCATACGTACGTCCCTTGGCAATGGGAGCTTAGTGAATTGCAGTTAGAAATCGTTTGAGCAACTGCAGATTGTGCCGAAAGAAAGACTTGCGCTAATTGATTTAACAGTAGATCACTACCAAATTGTTATTAATGTTTACAAAGCTAACATCTACGAAATCCTTTTGTTTTGTGGACCAAATAATTACGTAGTTAAAGATCGTTCTGATCTATTCCAGCAGATATCATCCGTAATTTTTCATGGCCACCGATATCTTAGATGTAAAAATTAAAACAAGGAATCAGTATTGATAATGGTTACCTAAGCGCACAATCTAAGCACCGACAAATTTTAAAAATTGAAACTTGCGTGCATTTCTACGCTGTTAAGGTTAATTGTAATTTCGCAAAGACAAGGGAAAATTAAAAATCACTTACCGGTACAGATATGCTCTTCGCAAGACTAGTTTTTGGAATTAAAAAAAGGATAGATCTCAGGAAAATCGAACTATCTTTAACATATTGCAGGACATGTTTTGGACCATTAATGCATCTGCAGTAATAGATGAAAATCTGATTAAAGCTTTCAAGCTTTATATCTACGAATTTGGCTGCCCAGTGGAATTACAATTATCTCAGTCCTAGCGGTATCTAGTTCTGGAGTATTAACGATCGTTCTATGAACAAGAGCACAGACTGCATTACTCAGTCAAACTAGCAGAGGCAATTACTGCAGTAATGAGACCCGGTAGCTCCATTCAGCGAGTTGTGTCGGAACAGCCACTTGTTGATTCCGTGTGGACTGCGAAACAGGTTACGAAAACGAATATAACATTTCGTACTGGTTACGTGTCACTACTGGACCACAGCGTCATCAGCTGTCACATGATTACGTGTCACATGTCGCCGCGTGATTCTTCGTACAGCTAATACTGCAATTCCATTGTCACTAAAGTTAACTGCAACTTTATAAATTCACAAGACTTATAGCTCAAATTGGAATCTCTGGTGACGGAAATTTAACCAATTTAAGAAAAAATTAGATTCAAAGTATCCTCGAGTTTCGAAGTTGTGTTTTTAGATACCTGTGGGAGTGACCCGTGGAAAAAAAAAAAATCCTTTCACCCACAAAGTATCATCCAGTCTATAGTAACATTATTTGGTCACTTAACAGTTCACTTCCAGTTTCTAAACGTGTTTCCACAGAAATTCAGAACATGCTTTTAGATTTATTACGTCATAATGGTACAGTATAATATGTCCCTGATAATAATAATATATACATGGGTAAAAAAATTAGCCCTATGAGTCAGTAGTCCGCAACATTATTCTTGACAATTTATAGGTCCTTGGCGTTTAAAATGTTGAGTAACATTGCCGTAAAGGAAAAGGCACTAAAAATACTGCGTTGTTGGTATCCCCACCAGCAACTATAAGATTATTGTTCATCCGTATATAAAAACTACGCCAACCTATAGATTTCGTTTTTACTTTACTCAAGAAATAATTAAGATCATATCTTCGATACTAGTTTCATATCATGGTCACAAATGTCACAGAAAGAAAACATTACTTCTAATAACGCGGACCATAGCAGTGTTTATAGGCAGATATTGTTTTAAATAGTTTAAACATTCATAATTCACTTACGAATGTGATAAGCGCTGATTTAAACACAAATTATGCATTAGTATTCATTTTTTTTTTTTTTTTTTTTTTTGATTATGGCTTTACGCCTTGACGATCTGGATGTCATTAGAGGAGGCGGAATGATTTGGGGCTAGAAGCGGGAAGGAATTCTGCCATAGTCTTGAAGGAAGCATCCCGGCATTCGCCTGGAGTGATTTCGGAAAAACCATGGAAAACCGAAATCTATATGGCCGTATGGGGATTCGAACCTACGTCCATCCGAATGGGAGGACACAGGGTTACCCCTCAAATCACCCACCACACTCCGTAGTCAATTTCTTATATTTTGGTGAATACAACTAAAACATATTAAACTTTCCAATTACTTCGTCAGTACAGCCACTTAACATATTTTTACAACATTAGTATTTTTCCATTTCTTTATTGGTATTGTATCCTAAGACAAAAAGCTGAGGGGATATCAGTATCTTATTTATTGGTTTCCTCACTATCTGAAAATCACCGTTGGAAATAGATTTCCTCCAAATTTATGAAGCGTGAATGCTAGTAAATTTTTCCGTTCAACAATGGAGTTTAAAGCAAGACCCGAGCTTTCATTATTGGTTCTGTTTGCTCCATACTTTTCTTGGATCCTCATCGTTCTGGTTTCATTCACAATTTTATTATCATTACTAATATCAGTAACTGATTTTGTTTACTTCTGTATCGAAGAAGTGAAGAAATAATTAAAATGGTAAACTGTGCAAGAGCATTTAAAGATTGTATAGCTTATATCTGGGGAGCGAACAGTGGCGTAGCTTGGTCAACAAGGGCCCCGGTGCAAAAAAATTATTTTGGGCCCTCAGGCTAGACGGGCGACCTTTTTTTTGCTTCGTGTGCTGGAATAGGTCCCCTGAGCTGAGGATGGGGGCCCTTGAGTTGTCCTTAGGGGCCCGTGAGCAGTGGTTGGGGCCCCCCTGAGCAGCGAGGGCCCTTAGTGGGGGTCTTCCTGTGTTTCAGGGGCCCCTTTACATGACGGTAGATCGTAGGGGCCCCGGTGCACTGCACCGCCTAGCCCCATAGTAGCTACGCCCCTGCTGGGGAGGGGGGGAGGGGATGGGAGGCGGGGGGGGGGGGTTGAGTGTGGCAAATTGGGACACTCGTTCAGGGCGGCAACTTTTGAAGAGGCGGTTAAATTCATATGGCGGTGAATTTTTTTTTGCTCTACAGCTCAGAGTGGCAGAATCATGTTTGAAAGGGAGGCAATCTCAAAGTTTTTGTCCGGACTCTGAAAATTCAGAGATCCGTCTGTTTATATCGATAACAAAACTGAACCAATAGGATGCCCCGAAATGAAACTAATTCGTTACGTTTACGAAAATTTAATAAAAAAGAAAACTTTCTGCGCCGAAATCATTAATAACTTACAGTTTTCGGCTCTGTAATAGTAACTAACAAGGAAAATTTAACATATTAAGATGAATTTCGATGCCTCCAAGTCCTTCCCTTCATATAAATTCATAAATAGTGTTTCTCTTAAAGGAAACCCTAAAGTAGTACACTGGATTCAAAAGGGAACCCATTTTTCCCGACATTTTGTTGCACTGCTGAGAGAAGAAACCTTTTAGCTCCTCAATTCGTGCGGCCGGTCGCTGGTGGCAGCTGTTTGGCTTCCCAAGTTTCACGGAACTGCTACAACTTGTGTAAAAATATTTTCACGTCAAAGCACTACATTGCAATACACTGTAATTGTGACGTATTCCACAACAGTACCAATACAGTAACAGCGATAGATATGATTTGAAAATTGGGCATCTGCAATATCGTGCGTTATGGTTACGTTTCACTTTGGTCCAGGCTGCATTACGACTGAAATGCATATTTATAAAATATGATTTCGTCAATATTCATCCGAGTTTATGTTGAAATGCAGCCTGGACCATACGTCACAATGACGTCATATATATGCCACGTGATTGTGTTTACCACGCGAGGCGGTAAGAGATTGTGGCGGTTCCCCCATCTAGAATTAAACCCAAAGATCATCATATTTTTAACTCCACATGGCTACCAACGTCATTAGTGAAATCATGAAATCATTAAATCAATACTATCCCTAATGATTATCACGCAGCACTATTGAGGCATGTTACAAGCGTTACTTGTTAATTTTCATTGTACATCCTTATCAGTAAAGTTCGTTGCTCCGGTACCGGGTTCGAGTCCCGGCAGGCGTAGGAATTTTTAAGAATTTTGTTTGATCATATAAGCTATGCCAAGTCGCTCCATGGTTCGGATTCTACGTGAAACTGTAGGTCCTAGAGGAAATGAACTGGCGATCCTAGCTCTGACTATGGCTTAGTATACCTCCATCGGGGAGGGGGGGGGGGGGGGATCCAACGAATCTTCGGGTTGTGGACTAAGATAGTCTTCATATTAGAGCCGTTTGATCTTCCAAGATTGCTGCATGGATAAGAAGTCATAATTCTGATATGCTCTTTGCAGTAAATTATGTCTTCGGACTAAACTGTAAAGTTAGATCTATATTTGTTTTAAAATAGTACACTTTATGATCCCTGAACGCTTGTGGATAGTTTTACTTGTGATTTCGTTTTATCTAACCAGACACCCATTTGATTCTTGCATACTGTGGTGTTTGGGTTAATCTGTTAATTACTTTTCAACTAACGAATGCGACGAAAGACTTAGAGAGATAGAAACTGGAAAGACGGGAGACAGCATTCGGTAAACACGTGAGGCGTTATGTAACACTGCGTTTTAACTTACACAACGCATCAGTTTAATCAAGAAAGGAAATGTGTCGTTGCATTTTCTAGCAGCTCACCATCGTAGTTATCAACGAGAATCGCTTAAACTGATGGATTTACACTTATGAAATATTGGAAAACCACAGTTTACTTTGTAGAATTCCGACTGTTGTCTTGTTGTATGTGTTGCACCAAATTAGGAGATATTAACCAATCGAAATTACTGATGGAGATAAGAACGTAAACAAGCTAGAGATACGCTTCTGAACAATGTCACGCTACTTATATCTGTCAAGCTTATCAATGTCACTTTACATGCCACCAAAAAGGAAGCTAAAATACAATTGGCACAAAAAAACTGTCTCACTGGAAATCTATCACAGGCCTTGAAAGTGGCCCGACTTCAAATCTTTTTTTCAGCGAGGTAAAAGATCAGTACTGATGGACAAGGCTTTAACAAGATCACTAGTTTATATTGGAACAATCGGGTCTATTGGACCTCGCGATCCGCAACAACATTAAATAATATCGTAATACTGCTATAGTCAGTCGCAAGACTTATTATTTTCAAGCAGTAATTCCGTTGTAATACGGCCTAGACCATTATTTTCAACCAGAAATTAAGTTGTAATACAGCCTGGACCAGCATGAAACCGTTAAATGTACTTTGGAAAGAATTTCTATCAGAATTTCATTATGATGCCAACTCCAGGCGGAATCGAGATCTCCAGTAATCCCGAACAATCAGCCTCCAAATAGGGAACAGTGTCCTTTAACAAGAACGGAAATGAATCCATCGTCAAATGTCTCTCGACAGGGTTCATGCAATACTCAATATCTTCCTATCTCGAGTTAACCTCTTTATCTCAACATGCCCATTACATCCCACATCCTCAATTATCTACTTCATGTATTCAAATCTTTGTCTTCCTTTACACTTCCTGCCCTTTCCCGTTCCTTCCTAACAAATTAACCATAACAGAATGTCTTAAGATGCGACACAATCCCGTCTTTCCTAGCACGTCATTTTTAAAACACGTTCATTTGTCATATGATCCTTTGCGTCAATTATGTTTTTGTAGTCAGCTGTATTAACAGAATGCGCCCATCCGTCATTCAACGAACACTAAGAAATGGTTGGTGTCCGACCATCTCCTTGAAACCTGTCAGTCAGTAGGTGGCGGCAGACTGGTTTCAATTTGAATAGCAACAACCTCGGTAGGTGGATCAGTACAAATTCGCGCTTACTTAAGAGATAGACAATAGCATATTAAACATCGTGGGTAACATTTCCCCATGGACAAGAAAGGCAATGGAGAAAAAAAATATTCTGACCAAGTGTTTCACCGCATTTATTAGGTGAATAAGTGTTCAATCTGCAGGATAGAAGCTTCTATTGATTTCCGCGTAAGAGTAGTTTTGCATCCTAGTTTGTCAGTTTAAATTCAAATGCAATGGAGCTTAAATGGTCCTACGTCAATTTCCCTACATTCCTACTCTTGAATTAAGCGAAATTTTTACCTTCAATGCTTTCACAGTTTGAAAGTTGAGCGCCTTCCTTGATAATTTAAACCCTTCCATACAAATGAAAACTTTCACATCCCCTTAAGCCTTTATGGTTAGTCATGTTCTCACTTTCACTTCCCATATCCATCCATGCATCATTATCAGTATATACATTCTAAGCGCTTTTTCTGCCGCATACTGTCTTCCAGCGATTCACAATGCAGGTTATTATATCTGTTACGGTGTTATGCGCCAATTATCGCAAATCTAGCATTCCTTCTTTGACCGCCCCTCCACCTACCCCTCCGCAAACGACTAATATACACTCTGGGTCCTATACTACACTACCATATTCAAACAAGGGTCTAATTACGTATTTGCAGGGCACTGATGACTCCGACTTCGACGCGTCCTGAAGCCAAAACAACAACAAGATATTTGCACTGCACTGTTGAGCTAACCTCTGCCGTTTTAAGGTTATGGATGGATTAGAGTCAGTTCTCGAAGAGAAACAGTCACTTCTTTATATAACGTAACACGTGGAGCTGACGATCCTGAGGAAACAGCATGGCACGAGGCGGATGTCAAGTAATTACAAGTAACATGTGCAGCTGCGACCTACCGGGTTGGTGATGGACTGCTCGGTGGGGAACTGAGCCAGCAGGACGAAGTGCTGTTCGGCTTCCTCCGCCTCCTCGACGGGGGTGCCCAGCACGATGGAGCCGTGCATGGCCTCCGTGGCCTTCTCGCAGCAGTAGAACACGGCCGTCGCTCCGCTTCTCTGCCGGTCTCCATGGACGGCGGGCGCGTTCTCGTGGTCGCAGCAGTAGCAACGCCAGCCCATCTCCGCGCCTGCGCAGTCGACCCCGCCTCGAACGCTCCGACTATCGACCGCGCGGGCGGGGCCTCCGGCGACTGGACACCCCTGGAACCAACGCAATATTCCACATACTTGACGCTCCGGAAGAGCAAACCAAACAGCGCATCGCATTCTCAGATCACGCTACTTAGCGCATTCTTTGGTAGAACTTACATAAATAGTAAAAATCATACCCGTATGAGTGAAAGAGAGAAGGTAAGGCCCAGCATTATAGACAGCAGTTTAGAGGTAGAGTGGTCACTGGCCAGCACCACCCACCGACCGTTTTACCGCCAGAGATCTCACCTCTCTGTAGTTGTATATTAGAGCAGTGATTCTCAGCTATGGTCCGCAGACTACCTGTTGTACGCGAAGATGGAACAGGTGGTCCGCAAGCAGAATATTAAAAATTTAAACGGCCTCTCTATTACGTTTCAGCACCTACCGCCAGTGGCGTAGCTAGGTCAACAAGGGCCCTGGTGCAAAAAATTTATTTTGGGCCCTCAGGCCAGACGGGCGACCTTTTGTTCGCTTTGTGTGCTGGTAGGGGCCCCCTGAACTGAGGATGGGGACCCTTGAATTGTTCTTTAGGGGCCCCTGAGCAGTGGTTGTGCCCCACCCCTGAGTAGCGAGGGCGCTTAGTGAGGAGCTCCTTTGTGCTCGAGGGCCCATACAGGTGCGCTTAGGGGCCCCTTGAGGTATGCTTGGGGGCCCCCTGAGCGTGAGGGCCCCGGTGCACTGCACCGCCTAGCCCCATAGTAGCTACGCCCCTGCCTACCGCACATTTTTGTACCTTTATTGATGTTAAAACTTCGTTCGCTGTCCCCATCCGGCCATCCAGATCTCTGTTTTCCATGGTTTCCTAAAATGACTTCAGGTGAATTCTGGGAAGATTCCTTCAAAAGGACAAAGCCGGACTCCGTCCTGTTCCTGGCCCCCAGTGTTTTCCTGACCTCGACGTCGACGAATCGTAAAGCCATAAGAAAAAAAAAAATTGTTCCATTCGCCACTGCTGCAGTAACTGAACTTAGCCTAAGTGCGAAGTAAATTTTGTAGGGGAGTTTTAAAACCTATTTAATAAAATTTATCTTTTTTTATATAATGTATGTCTGACGGTAAAAATATACTCCATTTAAGCATCTCCATTGATACAATGTCTATTAATGTGGAAGCTGTTTAAATTGAAAAGAAAAGATTAGATGTTAAAACAATTAAGTTTATTGTAATTACCAGTACCGGATTAGCCAGGTAGCAAGAGTTAGCAAACGCTATGGGCCCCGCGCCTTCTGGGGGAGGGGGGAGGGCCCCCCGCGCCTAATATTCTCGGGGCCTTCCCGTCAGGCCAGAGGGGTTCCGTGCTGTTTTAATCCGGCTCTGGTAATTACCTTTAATTGTTGATGTTTTCTTCAAAATTTCTCTTGCTTCCTTTACTCGTTGATCTCTCCACAGCAGACTCGCGTATTCAAATTTTATCTGCTGTTGATGGCCAGACAAACAGTCCTAAACACAGTAAACATAACCTATCTTCGGATTCACTTGAAAACGCTCGGGAGCATTTATCTTGATTTCTTAGCTTCCGCGGATTTTCCGGGATCGTTAGAGATACAACATTTGTTTACTAAGCGACGAGCGTCAAGCGTTATAGAGTACTAGACAGCTGTCTTCGTTGTAGTTCGTTTTCTTCAAAGTTTCTCCTGCTTCCTTTTCTTGATGATCTTCTCTCCAGAGCAGACTCGCGTATTCAAATTTTATCTGGCGCCTGCTGTTGATGGCCAGGCAAACACCGGTGGGTTTGTCACTATAGTTGTGTTTAGAATGTCGGAGATGTCCTTCAAGGTTATCCGCCATAGTGCGACGCGTGTTACCGATGTACAGGGTAAACACCGCCACAACTGCTGGGTATTCCATAAACACCCACAAGCCTGTGAGAGTGTTAATGGTCTTTCACCCCGGTTTGTAATTGACCAAGCTTTCAATAATCATCAGTTTTCTGCCCTCGGGAGGTTTTCACTTGGCTGCTCGCCATGCTCTTCTATCTTCTACCTTTCTCTTAAGGTCCATGTAGTTGCCGTCTTCCTTGATGTTGTCTATAATTTTGTACCTCCTTCATCCTCTTATTCTCCTCCTACAAAATAGACCTTCCAAGGCGTCTTTTATCAGGCACTCCCCTCTCAACAAGTGTCCCAACCAGTTCTTCTTTCTCTCTTTTATTACTTGGAGTATTTTTCTCCTTTCACTAACCCTGTCCAGCACTTCAACATTACTTATTTTATCCACCCAGCTTATCCTCTCCATCCTCCTCCACATCTCAAACGCTTCTAACCGATTTTCATCCTCTCGTCTCAGTGTCCACGTATCCGCCCCATAAAGAGCCACACCCCATACAAAACATTTGCCGAGTCTTTTACTGAGTGTTTTGTCTATTTTTCCAGTTAGTATCCTCCTTTTCCTATTAAATGCTTCCTTCGCTACGGCAATGCGAGTTTTTATCTCTTGATGATCGTACTCCCAAGATTTTTGAACGATCTTACTTCCTAACTTAATATTTATTATTTTCCTTCCTTTTCTAATCACCATACTCTTAGTTTTTGCTGTATTTATTATCATTGCAAACTCTTGGGAAGCTTCGTCTAGATCTTTCACCATTCTGTTTAGAGTCTGTTCGCTTTCTGCCAACAGTACTATATCATCATCAAATCGTATGCACTCAATTCTCTTGCCACCAATACGCACTCCTCTTTTTCCATTTAAGCATTTTCCAATAATTTCTTCTAAGTATAAATTGAACAATAATGGGGAAAGGCAACAACCTTGTCTTACGCCTCTCCCAATGCTGCTTTCTTCAGACATCTCGTTTCCGATCTTTATTCGTACTTTCTGTTGTAAATATAGATTCTGTATCAACCTTCTCTCCTTCCAATTTACGTCTTTCCTCTTCATGATATCCATCAGCTTCTTCCATTGCACCCTATCAAAAGCTTTTTCCAAGTCAATAAAGACTGCATAGATATCTCTTCCTTTCTCAATATAACTTTCCCCTATGATTCTTAACAGGCCCGTAGCATCTCTTGTTCCTTTTCCTTTCCTAAATACAAACTGTTCTTCTCCAATCCATCTATCTAACTTTCCATATAGCCTTTTGTTCAGCACTCTCAACAACACTTTAGCTGCATGCGAAATTAGGCTGGTAGTCCTATGCTCTTCACATTTATTAGTATTATTTTTTTTTTTAAATTGGTATCATTACCGTTGAGAGAAAGTCATCTGGCCATTCCCCTTTGTCATATATCTCATGACAAAGGTGTACTATCTCCCTTCTTCCTTTGTTTCCTAAACTCATCAACACTTCTGCAGGTAAATTATCGAATCCGCATGCCTTCCGATTCTTCATCTCCTTCAGAGCCTTTTCTACCTCTGTCTGTAGGATCTCATACCCCTTTCCATCTTCTGTTACCTGTGCCTCTTCTTCAATTTTACTTGGTATTTGATCTCCCTAATATAAGCATTCAATATATTCTTGCCACCTACTCAGTACCTCATGTGGTTGTTTGACTAATGTGCCATCTTCTCTTTCTATTTCCATGTTTTTCTTGTTTCTCTTACTTTCAAAGGCTGTCTCAGAAGCCATTGTGCAGATCATTTCCCTCTTTCTCAATTTTTTTCTATTTCCTCGCATTTCTCTTTCATCCATCTTTCTCTTGCTTGTTCAGTTTCTCTTCTTTCTTCATTGTTCAGTTTCTTGAACCACTTTCTTCCTTCTTCATTTCCTCTTTCTCCGTTCTTCCATCTTTTCCAGCATGTTTCCTGTTACTCATTCATTCCTGATACCTTTGGACTCTCTAATTCCTAGAATATCTTTGGCGGCTGTCATGAGCCATTCCCTCATTTTTATCCATTTTTCATTTATACATTCTTCAAATTTTCCTCCTTTGTAGTGTTGCAAAAACCTTTATCCAGCTCCAAAGCCTTACCTTCGTCCTTTAGTGTTTCTAAGTTCAGTCTTTCTCTTGTTTTGCCTCTCGCTCCTGGAGAGGCTTTAGCATTCTTCATACAGTTCCTACACCTTTTTTGTATCAGAATATAGTCCAGCTGGTACCTTTCTCCATTTAAATTAGAGATCCATGTATAACGTCTCCTTTTGTGATTTTCAAATAGGGTGTTGCCAACCACTAGTGAATTTTCTTTGCAAAGTTAATTAGTCTTTCACCCCTCTCGTTTCTTATCCCTACTCCCAGTTTTCCTATTATATCTTCTTTTTTTCCTTCACCTACTACAGCATTTCAGTCTCCCATAATGATGATAAAAGCATTTCTATTCTCTTTCTCAATAAGTTCTTCCATCTTCACATGATATTATTCTACCTCCTCATCTCTATGATTGCTAGTTGGCATATATACCTGTATTAATACCATATCTTTTGTACTGCCCTGCAGTCTTGGCATCATCAATCTTCCATCAATATATTGCACCTTCACAGCCTTGTTTTTCAGTTTCTTTCCTATCATTATTCCCACTCTATTTTCACCATTCTTCTCTTCTCCAGAGTAGAAAAACTTATAATCTCCACATTCTACCTCACAGTTTCCTCCCCATCTCACTTCACACATGCCAAGTGCATCTAAACCATTCCTACTCATCTCATGTTCTGCATTTTCTAGTTTTCCTGCCTGCACTAGTGTTCTCACATTCCATGTTCCAATCCTTATCGTTTCTTCCTTTCTTGTTTTTAAAGGTATTCCCTCTCAATGTATTCCCTTCCCGGAGATACGAGAGAAGGGAAGTTTTACCTCCGGATTCTTCTACATGGAGAGCCATACCATGCACTACTAGAGAAATATAATGTGGTAGTATACCGTTCCTTTCCACATAGGCAGTACGTTGCCAGTCTTAAATCAGCCGCTCATTCTGAGACAGACGCTGTTTGTAGTCACCAGTATGGGGTACAGTCGCTACGTACACTCTTTATTTTAGCCGCGAGTGGACGGGTGCCTCTACCGCCAGCTACACCGTTCCGAGGTACTCCTTCTCCGCTGTCGCTGCCGTTGAGGTCTTCACCGTTACCCTGGCAAGGGGCCCTCACATGGTGCTATCAACCGGAGCCAGTTGACCCACGGTTTTTTAACGAGGTGTTACTCCTCTGACTTCTCCTTCCCCTTTCCTTGAGAATGGGGCCCCGGGCTTGTCAATGAGCCTTATAAACTGTTCGCAACTCCAACCGCTTTAAGTATCCTTAAAATAAAAACTTGTTTTCCCAACAACTTAGAAAATAGAGATGTCACGGATATCCGGCAACTAACTGGTATCAGGCCCATCCGGCCAATATTTACTATCATGCCGCATACCAGATACTAGGTCAATATCCGGCGGATATAAGGCGGGTATCCGATTCTCAATAAATTACGAAAATTTTGTAAAATTGTCTTTAAATTCACAATTGCTAAGTATATAATAAGTCTAAACACAAATAAAAACACTGTCTTCAAATCAAAATATCGTTTATTGTTGTTTTTAACATAAAAAATAGTTCTTGTATTGAACGAACACCAATTTCTCTGCAATAAGAGGTAATAATCAGTTTTGCTTCTGCTCGTAAACAAGGCCAGGTTGAAAGAAAAGTCTTTCGCTATATAAACTACTGCAAGTCGCTGAAAAATAAATTCCAGCAAATTTTGTCAAATTCGGGTAGTGTGTCGCATTAGCTGATATATGGGTCACGCTTCCGATAAATTCGAGATGACTTTAAAAAAAATCAATCTCGCTAGAAATCACATTTTTTTCTTGATCTTGATATTCGTTAAAACAATTCCAAAACGTGTCGTGACCTTCGTCAGTCACAGTTGATTCTGTCTCGTCCCTTCTACTCATTTTAACAGCCGTTGAGGATGAACTGCTACTGGTGGAAGATTACTCGCAAGACATTTTTATAGATTCCAATAGAATCTTCTGACCAGTTTCAGCAAACCCCAAATACTTTGTCTCGTATCTTGGCTCTGGGAAGGTCGTAGTTAATTAGGTTGAATTTTCACTTAAAGAGCCAAAAAGACTTTTTAATTCAATTTTTTAAAGAGGCTCTCATGTATGGTAACTCAGGAGTTCTTTGTACTTTCCCATCGTTATCTAACGATTCTGACATAGTCAGCTGCTTTTCTTTCAATGTCGAAGACGAACTTCTCCCGGGGATGGTTAAAGACAGTACTGGCACGATAGCGGCTGCAGCTTTCCTCATTTCATGAAAGTTACTGAATGTTTTATTTTCAAATGGTTTGTCATGGCAGAGGTATCTGGTCGAAGACAGAAAAAAAACGTCATTGTGTTTTCCTTAAGTCCACAAAGAGAAAAAGGAAATGATTCAAACTTCGTCTCAAAACACGCCTCACGAAAAGTAATTCAAAATCGAAAACTTATTGTCATTATTTATATTAAAATATTCCCAAATAAGCGACCCAATCTTTACTAACGACATTTTAATTTTACCTAACCTTAAATAACAACTTTCAGCCGGATATTCGGCTGCCGGATTATAGGATGGCCGGATAACCGGTATCCGGTCAAACAGTTATCCGTTTCTTCTCTATTAAAAAGTATATTATATGTAATTGTTTTTAGTATTTTTCAATCAATGTGAACGATTTTCATATTGCTGGGTAAATAGAAACAGATCTAGTGATAAAAATGGTCTAAAATTGATAATTTTTGATTTCCAAGCTCATTCATTTTTTTTAAAATCCGTAATCCTATATTGGAAGAGCTTTAAACATCTATATCCAAAACGTTGTTGAAAAGTTTATTTCTCCGACGTCCTTTATTTCTATAGAAACCTTCCCCCTTTAATTTTCCCAAATTCTGAAATATTATGTTTCGTATAAACAAAATACATAACACGCTCAAATTTGAAGTCTGAAATTTATTACGTTTTCAACAGTCCTGTGATGGACGGAAAGAAAGCGCAACGACAATAGACTTCCTTTTCCCTTTTGTTAACGAACCCTAAAAATGGTGTAATACTGCATTGAACGAAACGGGTCGTGTTACACGTGTGTTGTTTCCATGATGTAACTGAACTGTATCTGATTTTGTCGTTAATTTCGAAGCATACTTCAGAGACCCGTTCTCCAAGGAGACTTTATGCAAACTAGTTCGGGCTCAATAACCTTGACACTGTTGAGACATGAAACTTCTCCCACTCTACTGTTATCCTCATTCGAAAGTTGCAGTTTCGTTATGTTGCTGTGGTGATATCGGCAGATACTGTACCGTATCGGCACTTATCGTGATAACATGATTATTAGTTATTCTCAAATAAACTTGTTGGAATTTGTTTGCTTACTTCTTATCAACGTCTAGGTCATTAGAGGAAGTAAAGCACTGGGGACAAGGAACGGGAAGGAATTCTTCCATTGATTTTTGGAGGAATCATCCCGGAATTCGCCTGAAGTGATCTGGGGAAACCATGGAAAACACAAATCTGGATGCGTGGACCGGGATTCAAATCAGCGTCCTCCGAATGCTAGGCAAAAGCGTTTCCACTCACCTACTACGCTCGGAAAACTTTGGAATGTTGCTTGAGTTTGTGTTGGTTGCTAGAGAAGATAGCAGCGTCGTGAGCAAAAAATAAGTGAGGTGCAAGTTCTACTAAGAATCATATAACTTAAGTAAATAGGATCGGATGCAGTAGGAGAAGTAAGTGAATTCTGCTACTTGGGAAGAAAAATTACAACTGATGGTCGAAGCAAGAATGATGTTAAAAGCAGAATAGCACTAGCAAAAAGAGCCTTCATGAAAAAGAGGAAATTTTTTAGTTTCAAACATTGATCTAGGAATTAGAAAGAACTTTTTAAAACTCTATGTGTGGAGCACAGCACTTTATGGTAGCGAAACATGGACTTTAGGAAAACCAGAAAGAAAGAAAAATTGAAGCATTTGAAATGTGATGCTACAGAAGAATTCTGAAAATTAAGTGGACAGACAAAGTACGAAATGAACGAGTTTTGGAAATGGTGGGTGAGGAAAGAAGTATGAGGATGAAGCTTATAGAAAGAAGAGACAGGATGGTAGGTCATATTTTGAGACATGATGAATTAGTTAATTTGATAGTGGAGGGAATAGTCGAAGGTAAGAACTGTAGAGGAACACAGAGATTAGAAAATATGAAGCAGATAATTGAGGATCTGGGTTGTAAGGGATATGTTGACATGAAGAGGTTAGCACTAGATAGGAAGGGATGGAGGATTGCATCAAACCAGTCAAAAGACTGATGACAGCAAAAAAAAAAAAAAAACCCTTAAGTCCCATATAAACATTTTTGTGTTTAGTTCTGCTGGTGTTGGCGGAAAAGTAACAATGTTTCTTTTAGAAATTCAATACTTTCCCCTGATTTTTTTTTATTATCTTTCCTGAAAGAAAGACTACCGGCATTAATGTCTCAAAAAAAAAAAGAAAAACAAAAAAAAATCTAGAGTCTTTACAAGAAATAAAAAAAGTATTTCGCTTCCTTCTACATTCGAATTACCTTCGTTTACTTAACCATTTGTCTAAGTCTTTATCACAAAATTTTGATTGTGTAAGACACATAACACCATCCACGTCCGAACCTAGATTCCAATCGGTGACTTTCCGAAGAAGAATAGTGAATTAGTTATTTCAAAAAGAAAGGAACGATTACGCATCGTTTAAAAATGAAAGGTTTTTATAACTTTAACAAAGAAGAAAGGTGACTGTGTTTTAAAGTGTAGATAACTTGGTCTCTGACAATAACTGCTAAATAACAAATAAGGAGAAGTATCAGGCAGAATAGTTACAAAAAATAATACACATTCTTTAGCCCCGTGAGTTGGTGAAGTTTCGTAGACACAGGGTCGGAAAGTCATCGAATGGAATCTACGTTCGGACGTGCATGGTGTTATGTGTCGGGAAATTTTGTGATATTGTCAAGACTTAGACAAGTGGTTAAGAAAGCGAAGATAATTCTGATGTAGAAGGAAGCGAAATACATTTTTTTATTTCTCGTAAAGACTAGATGTTTTTCTTTGAGACATTAATGCCGGTAGTCCTTTCTTCCACGAAAGACAAAGAAAAAACAAGGGAAAGTATTGATTTTCTAAAAAAAAAAGTGTTGTTAGATGATTACCAAAGAAAATGCTCCATTTCAATTGCAATTAAAGAGCAAAGCAGTTACGTGTAAGGCAGATACTTTTATGAAAGTTAATCCATGTATTCCGCCGAGTCAACAAAGACTGTGGTGACTTTGTCAATTAGAGCTACATCAAAAATTTCTATGCGCAGTGCTCGTAAGCATAACATCCAATTCATTCGTCTTTCTAGCTAGGACATAACTTGTCGTTTCTGGCCCTCATGGCCGCATATATTGTATTTATTTGGACGTAGAGGAATATATCTGATAAATACAATTTCAATAGTTTTGCAGCATCATCCAAACATTCTGAGTTTAAGAGCTATAACTTCCCCCCCCCCCCCTCTCCCCCCTCCTTTTACGTAAATTTGCCGAACTGGGTATCGAATAAGCCAGGGCAGAGGCAGATTGCAATGCAGATCAAAACTCTATAAGGAGGCCATAAAGTCCAAACGAGATTATTATTTAGTTTCGACCAGGTTCGGTGAGTTGTTTCAAACAACCGACGCATTCGGCAGGACTTGGTTTGAATCCCCGTCCAGCCATCCACATTTGCGTTCTCCATGGTGTCCCCAAATCACTCTAGGCGAATCCTGGGTAGCTTCCTTTAAAAGGCCATGGCCAAATTCCTTCCCGTTATTTGTCTCCAGTCCTTTACAACCTCTAATAATATCGATGTTGACGAGGCGTAAAGCCATAAAATAAATATCAAACAGCCAAGCCTAGTGGGTGGGCGGTAACACTTGGACGAGGCATTCGGGAACAGACTATTTCACCCCTCCATCCGGCCAACCAGATTTCTGTTTTCCATGGTTTCTGAACATCATTCCAGGCGAATGGCGGGATGGTTTTTTCAAAAGGGCTGCTCTGAATTTCTTCCTGTTACTTGCACCCATCATCTCCCGCCTCTAATGACCTCGACATCAACAAAGCGTAAAAATTTCCATACAGCTTCAGTTTACGTGGATATGGAAATACAGATCGCTTGGTAGTTTTTAGCGACATTGATACCTGACTAATTTCAAACAAGGTTTTTATTTGTACCTTAAGTGGATTAACCTGGTTACTTATCTCTGATTATTTATACCTCCGTATAATGTGACAAGACACTAACAACGAAGAAATGAAATGAATATAGCTCCAAATATACAGGGCGATTTGCGATTTGCAAAATATTTAATGTTATTCTACAAATAAAACTAAAGAAAAACAGTCATATAAACATAGGTCCGCAAATGTTTAGTTATAGAGTAACGGCTAATAAAACATTTTTTTTCCTGAAATTTAGCAACCTCGCTAATATGAAGCCATCGCAAAATTGTACGAGGCTACAGTAAAGCACGATTTTCCATTTATTTTATTGTTATTGGTCTGGTGAATTTAATAAATTGTATGTACACTTTACAACTTCCTTAACACTGAGCTACGGGATTAATAAAAGAAGATTATCTGACACATTCATACTGTTTTAGTTAGCTTTATTACCATCATTTTCCAAAATTAAATTCTCTACTACTTCTGTTGAAAACTGTGCAATTGTCTGAAATTAAAAAAAAAAAAAAAAAAAAAAAAAAAAAAAAAAAACGGGCCAAGTAATTAATAAATTACAAATTTTCCCAAATTATTTCTTTGCTTCTCTGGAATTTCTGGAAAACTACTGTAGATACACGTCTGGGACTTGTTTTATTACATTCACCAGATCAGTGACAACAAAATAAATGGAAATCGTGCTATACTGTAATCGTACATTTTTTGCGATGGCTTCATATTAGCGAGGTTGCTAAATTTCAGGCAAAATCTTTTATTAGTCGTAACTAAACATTTGCGGACCTATGTTTATATGAACGTTTTTCTTTAGTTTTACTTGTAGAATAACATATTAAAATATTTGCATATCTTCGTGAATCACCCTGTATATACCGTGGAAGTACCAAAATTCATGGGATACCTCCCAATATCGTGTGAGACTCCCTTATACCCTGCGAAGTGCAGCGGGTAGACGTGGCATTGATTCAATCAGTCTCTTGAAGAAATATTCAGTCATGCTTCCACTATTGTCATCTATAAACGACTCAGACAATTAATTAGCTAGTTATATGGGTGTAAATCTTTGAAATCAAAATTTACTAGGGAATAACATTTAGCAGCATGTTATCCCACTCCGAGAATGTTCAAACGCCGCTTGTCTGTGACCTTGTTGAGAAAGGCCAGGTTGCGAAACGGGTTCTTACGGAGGCGAAGTGTAAGAGTCAATTTTCAGATGGCATATATATGGTACAGGGGAACATTTGGACTATGAAGATGAGACACGGATAAGGGAAAAATTTTCGTGCCTGCCATTCAGGAGGATGCGCGTTCGATCCCTGGTTCTGCCATCCAGAATTTTATTTCTCATAGTTTTTCGAAAAATTTTCGGGTTGCACGTAAAGCTCCTCTTTACGTGGTAGGATTACCGGATTTAATTAGGGTAGCCATGACAGAGGTGGATTAAGCGACGGACGAACTGTAGTAAATTGATCCCTAGAGAGGTCTGTGAACAGCTACACTGAGAACATAAAGAATTTTCAGTTGGGTAGGTTGGCAACGAATCAAGGAAATTTTCAGCTTAGTAAGTACACAGATAGGAAAGCAAGAGATTTGTTTCATTACATGAGGAGAGAATTTACTAGTTGATGGCTTAAAATGCATATCTCTGTAGATTACCAGTCGGAAATAGGCTTGTTAACTTTTCAGATTTGCACGACCGGACAAATGTCGAATTTTCAGATACCCACGACCAGACAAATGTTACGAAAAGTAAAATTTATATGGCAATTCTTTTTTATTTTTGCCAACAATTGTTGTAACACATACTTCTGCGCAAGAAACTATATTTCACTGCATTTATGCGATCAAATTTCACATTGAAAGCAGTTTTACACATTTTACAATACGCGGATTTGCGACTAACCGTCGTAAACGTTTGAGAACAGAAAAAGTTTAATTACGTTCAGCGAATGGGGGAATAAGGAGCGAGACGCGGCGACCTTATTTACTCCTACACAGTTGAGAAATCATCAACCCATACCGGATGGTTGGCTACCCTAGTCGGAATAAATAAGTCGAATTGGGCCGAAGACGCTGGAGCGGTGGCGGATGTGGGCTTTTGATACCTACATGTGTTGGAGGAGTAATGAGATGATGTGTAACATAAGTACAAGCGAACTAAGTGCTAAAAAATAGGTCAGACACGTAGTTTAGTATGAAGGGATCGTAATAAAACCCTAATTATATAAAAACAAGGGAGAGAGGTGAAAGATCCGTCGGTGGAAATTATCGCATAACACACTCGGTAAAAAACAGATAATGTAAATATAAAACTGTGCCATATGTTGGTTATGTGACTTGGGTGGCTATTAGAGGAAGAATTATGAGCATAATGAGAAGGGAAGGATAGGATCACTACTACTAAACAGCAACATGACTATAGGAAACTGCACATATAATTGATCTAATTGTACGGGAGTATACGAGGTAGGGTCAAAAAGTTCCCGGAATTGGTTAATAAAAGTTTATTGAAAGTGTGTATAACATTTTAACCTTATTTTCCTTCAAAATATTCACCTCCTACTTCTACACACTTATTCTACCGTTCATACTATTGTTGGAAACACTCCTGAAATCAGTTTTTTCCAAAGTTCTTTCAGACGCTTCATCGCATATTCAATCACTTGTGACGAATCAGCAAAACATCGTGGCTTTAATGTCATTTTCAGCCGAGGAAACATAACATTTTCGGAACCATGTGCATGTTCAAATCATTATGAAGAATGCTGTGAACACTTCCAATGTGAAATATCAACATCTGAGGCAATAATATCGATGATAGTTCGCCTGTCCGCACGCACAAGTTGTCGAACGCGCTCAACATTCTCATCTGTCGTGGAAGTTGAAGGCCGCCCAGTCCGAACGTTATCTTCAATTGTTGTGCGACAGTAGTGAAAACCACTCGTAAACTGCCGTTTTCTTCATCGCATAGTTTCCGTATGCTTTCTTCAGCATCTCCGAGGGTGAGTTCTCCAGCAAGACACAGAATTTTACGCTGCTCTAAATATTACATTTCACAATCCGACAGAAAGATAGAAACTACGTCCATAAAATATCATGCAACGCACGCACGAAACCTACAGCTGCCTGCTGCACAGCACAGCACCTACCTCAGTAGTGTTGCCAACCTCCCAAACAAAAATTTCACTTCCGGCAAATAACTGCTTGACTGTACTCGACAATTCCGGGAACTTTTTGACTCTACCTCGTATTCCAACATTTCTGCCGTGAAAACGTTTTAGCGTCATTACGAGGCAATGACCCCTCCGTACCTAAATCTTTATTGTCGGGAAAACGGTTGTGCAGATTTGTCTCATTTCGCATATTTAGGCTGATCTGTAACTTAGATGCCTAAAAGATCAGTTAGTTTATATTGTGAATGAAAAGAACAATCAGAAGAGAAAAATAAAATTTACAATGCGATTGTTACGCCAACGCTTCATTTTTGGACGTGAAATCTGACACGAACACGACCATTTGAAAGTTTTGTCATGTTTCATTGCACTAATTAAAAGCAGCAGCGGACTGTTAGAATTATGACACCTGCAGGATTAAAAATGAAGCACTTAGTTAAACAAAAAAGTAGGCCTAATATTTGCACCAAAGAGTTCTGTGCGGAAAGATTGCAGAATAATATAGTCCTCAGTTCAAAGTATGGTATGACCGCGCCCGAGTAAACTTTACAACCATCCGTGGCCTCGTTAACCTTCAGAAATGTTTTACGGACTTCTTTAAAGCCTAGATAACACCAGCACTTTACGGACGGTACATTCTTCTAAAAGGGCAATATTTCCGTCCCATGTCAAAATATTTTTTCAGAGGCACTGGGAGCCTGAGAATAAACAGGAACTATTTTCAATAAACCATCAATCTATAATATTATTAGTTTATGCTTTACGAGTTATGATATCATCTTTTTCTGAATGACGATTTTTTATGGAATTTGTCCCTCTGAATTAGCCCTGATGATTTCTGATACATAAGATACGATTGTTACAAACAATCGGCGTATAGGCGAAATATCTACATAGAAAAATATTAACCTGAATCATCCATGATGCAGAGAAACATTTAGATATGCAGCTCAGTTAGGGATAGAGAAAAAATTTGGGTCTAACATTCGGGAGGACGCGATATCCGATTCAGCCATCCAGATTTTTTGCTTTCCATCGTTTTCCGAAAACGCCCCATGCCTGGATGGTTACTTCAAACGTTCTTGAGCGAATGCCTTCCCTTTGTTTTCAATCCTCTTTCGGTTCTAATTAGACGGACCTCGACGAGCTGTAAAGCCCTACCTAAAGAAGGAAAATCAGCGACCAGTGCCCGGAAGTTCCGAATTAAAATAAGTTGGTTGTATCGATTGTTTGGAGAATTTATTGGAATGTTGCTGGCTGAAGTATGAAATAAAATGGTAAGTCCGTATGAGCGTAATTCTTTTAAAGTTTTTTAGAAACAACCCCAGCCTGTGTTTTAAAATTGATCTGCCGCTCCATAAGATAAATCAAACGACTGCCTGGCTCACAGAAAACAATTTAATTTAATTGAGATAGAGAGCTATAAATTTCAATTTTTAATTGTTTCAACAAAGTAAATTATTCGTCAATTCTCTTAGTATCTTATTCCAATTCCTGACTTCCTTGTCTATGAAAGAAAATCTTCCCACACCTTTGAGCTTTTAGCCAGTTGGTGGTCATGGTCATCTTTTTCTTTCCATGCATTTTTTAATTCTTACACCAATATCTTTCCATGCCTCATCACCAATATACGCCTTACACACTCCCATGACTCTTCATCCTCCTCCTGTTATGAAATAAATCCCATTCCAGCTCTTTTATCATATCGGTTACTGATTGTGTTCTGCGATAATTTCCAGAGACAAATCTAGCAGCCCTTCTTTGCAACCTCTCCAACTCCTGTATTTGTTACACAAAATGTGGGTCCCATATTACACCACCGTGCTCAAAGTAGTTTAGGTTAAGAAGCGGCCTGGGCAACAAAAAAAAAAAAAAAAATATCGCCAAATCCAGAAGGAACTACACGCTGGACATTATTATTAATTTTAATTGCAATGGAGCTAAGGCTCCGGTGGCAATTCCTCTACTCATTTAATTACTCCTTTTTAAAATTTTATTTTTTAATTGGCGTGTTAAATTCCTCCCCCATTTATTTTTCCGATTTGCAAATTTTAATTTTAAATTCCTTAAGCTTTTTTTGGTAAATTATTCATCACTTCATTTGATAATTTGCTCCAATCCCTGACACCCTTGACAACAGAAGAAAAATTTCCCACTCCCTAATGCATGAAATGGAGCGCCAGCTTGTGATCATGGTCGCCTTTCCCCTTCCATGCACTATTCCTAATTCTATCACCAATATACCTCCAAGCCTCATCACAAATACATGCAAAATACATTCCCAATACTCTCTTCACCCTCCTCCTTTCCTCCAATGACTCCCAATCTAGCTCCTTTATTATATCAGTTACTGACTGGGTCCTGCGATAATCTGCATAAACAAATCTAGCTGCTCTTCTTTGTACACCCTCCAACTCTTGTATTTAATAGCAAAAATTTGGGTCCCAAACTGCACCACCATATTCAACCAATAATCTGACCAATGTTTTGTAACCCAGTTCCCTGGTACATCCTCTTATCACCCTCTGCAGTAAATGAAGGATTTTGTAACCTTTTCCTACCACCTGCCCAATGTTCTCTATTAGGCTATACAGCCAGCTTAAGTATGACTTCAGTTCATACAGTGTATTCAGTTTGTCCGGTGTATATATATATATTATCTTTCAAGTAAATCTAGACACTCCACAGGACGTACGTGACAAGCACACTCACACACAACACTTAAACACCCATGCCCTCGGCCGGGCGCGAACCGGAGACCCTCGGCATGTGGATCCAGTACTCTAGCCGCTATGCTACTGAGGCCGGGAATGCTAAAACTTAAATTGCTTTAATACTCATTAAAATTCAGGAGATGACGTCATACGGTAGATTTAGATCCGGAGGTGTCGCCATTAATACACAGTGATATACAGTATTTCTATTTGCTTTTTGTTCATTATTTGCTTCTTGTTTATTTATATTAGTTTTATTTGTTTAAGAGAATAACTTGAACAAAGCTTTCTATTTACTGTACAAATGCAATAAAATAGTATTGTGCAGGGGTGGCCAACCTGTGGCTCACGAGCCACATGCGGCTCTTTGAAGGATTATTTGTGGCTCTCGATAAATGTACCTGTGTTCCCTTTTCATCTTTGTGTTATTATACTTAAAAAAATTATTATCATTCCGTATGTGTTTCAAAATGTCTTTTAAATTACTGATAACAAATATGAAAGACTAAGTGCAACGTTGTAACAAATTTCATTTCCGTCCAAGTTAAGAATGATATGACTCATTGAAAACTGCGCAACGAACATAAACAGTGGCGTAATCGTCCGTAATCGACCTAGTCCAGACCGATTTTGAATTTGTAAAATTTCATTGCAACGGACAGTTGACATTGTGCTCTGGAAGAAACAATTTGTATCACTCTTGCTACGGGTATAATTTGTATTCAAGGATTTTTTTAATACCGTTTTTGCATACCTTTTAAATACGTATTTAATTGCGGCTGGCGAAAAATTTAAAATTTTGAAAAATGGTTTGGACTGTCAAGGATCTTGGCCACCCCTGGTATTGTACGTCCACTCAAGTGCGAAAAAAACGTAAGAACAATTTTCACAGGAAAATACATAGGAATTTCACTTCTTGCGCGTTTACACATTGTCTCAGGCACCATTCTTCTTTTTTTTTGTTGTGACTCCTGAAGTCACTCCAGGTGAATCCTGCAATAGTTCCTTCAAAACACAATTTCCGAATTCATTCCCATTCCTTGGCCCATATCCCCTTCCTCGTCTAATGACCTCGATGTCGATGAGGCGCAAAGCCAGAAAAAATAAAATTAGTTGAAAACGTCCATTGAGGTTACGTTTAGAATATTCTGAAATAATCTGAGGGTGAAGGCCGGAAATCAGTATCATGAAAGATGCACAGAATAATTACAATTATTACTATTTATTAATTTCTCGGTCTTACACCTCAGTTGTAATTTATATTCTCACTTACTTAAGTTATTGGTAGGGTTCGGATCTTTAGGACAAGTAATGTTTTTTCCTGCTTTCTTTTTGAGCTGAAATGCTGAATTAAACACGGATTCAACGTTTCTGATTGTATTTAAATGTATTTTATATAGCAATAGCATATAAATGTATATTCAGACCATTTTCCTAGTTTTGGTCATATTTCGATGATATTTATGGTCATATAGTCTAGTCGTATTTTGAAGAAAAACCTGGTAGTTTTTTTTTAAAAAAAAAACAATACCGGGAATTCAGTAGATATAGTTGAGAAAAAATTAAGATAATTATTCACATAATTGTACTTCTGCTATACAGGTGGGGGAAAAAATTAATTTCCGCTGTGGTCAGAATTCACCAGTCAAAATTATACATTATTGTCATTCTCTAAACGTAATGTTTCGCCCGCCTTGTAATCTCTACAATGTAGCAGAAACATGCCTATGTCGATCCGCGTCAGTCGATACTCAATGAAATATCCTTAGTCATCATTAAATCTGCAGTGGATCAGTGAGTAGACCTACCGCCATGACTAGAGTAAAATTTTCTGAAAGTGCCATGTTACACAAGGGAATTTAGAGAGGTGGATTGTAGTACAGATGAAAGAGTTCTCTTCTGTAAATTATCTGAAATTAAAGTTATTTCAACAAAACTATTTAAAAATTAATTTTCCAACGGTGCAGTGAGTGCACGGAAGCAAATTATGCTGTCTACATGAAAGCGACACTACTACATAAAATAAATGATGTATAATTGAGCATGTTTTGATGTATAGTAAATTTAAATGCTTGGTCATATTTTATTATTTTTAGGTCATATTTACCCCTTTTTAAGGTCATATCTGCCTGCATATTTTTTGATCATAAAGATCCGAACCCTAGTTGTTAGCTTTTTAACACTTTAAACTCTTTTACTGCCTAAGGTATACCGTTAATCATTTTCCTATGTAGCTTAATCCACTTCCAAACTGCCTTACTTCCCCTCTCCTGAAATCAGTTGCTAATTTATAGTTGTGATCCTGTCCCTTTCACTTGATGCTCCAAATTCTTCCGCCAATATTTGCTCCTTCTTCATCGCCAGAGTGTGGCTACCATATGCCACCATTCTCTTTATCAGCCTCTACCCTCAAGTTGTTACTGCGACAAAAGTATGGTAACAAGAAAGTAGACAAAACTAGCTGCCCTCCTTTCCATAAAAAATACCGTGGAAAATTGGTCAAAAAGACGATGGTTGGCAGGGTGATAAGATCAGAGTGAGGATACGTTGACAGACGGGAAGAAATACTGTGTAGCAAATTCAAGGGTTCAGAGCAACAGGAAGGATGTATGGAAATCATGACGCTGAGTGCACGATGAAGATCGAGTAGTGAGTGATTGTACCTCAGTGAGCCGTAAGGTAATTGGATGGCAAGAGATATGGTGTAACCGATTTAAGGATTCAGAGAAACTGGAAGGATGTACGCACTGTGATTTTGAGTGAAAGAATAACTGTAGTCGAGTGAGGTGTGAAAGTGGCTGGATTGGTTAACGACTAGGAAGAGATACTGGTAACAGATGTACGGATTCAGAACAATTGTGGAAGGTACAGCATAGTAATTCTGAGTGAAAAATGAGGCTCCAGTAGGCAGTGAATGTCTCTGAGCGAAGTGTAAGGATCGTTGGATTGGTTGGGAGATGGGAAGAGTAGCCTACATACCGCTTAAGGATTCAGAGCAATTGGAGCTGTTACAGCATAGCGGTGTAAGGGTCGTTTTGGGCTTTATTATTATTACTTAAGAATGATTTTATAAATGTTGGAGGCATTGGTGAAGTTAGCGTGGAGAGTTGCAGTCACGCAGCGCAGACGCAAGCAAAGTCAGTGCCCTGTTCAGGAATGCTGAATAGCATGTCAGCAATACCTTCTTGTGACGCAAAACAGAGCCGAAGTGGGCCCTGTACAACCAATAGAACATTCTATTCATTACCAGCGAGCTTAGGAGCAACATCGGGTAGCGAACCGCTAGCTTAAAGCTTAGCCGCCCTGACTCGGACGTCGTAACGATCTTAAGTTCCATCGAGTATTAATAGACTGACTTTCACTTAATATCTTCTACGATCAGACTAGAGATCCAGTAGAATAAGTGTGGACTCTACTTCTTGGTATCATCGTCAAATGTACTATCGGCAGCTTGATTCCATTAAACCGTTTATCCACACTTCGTGTTGATCATTTGAGTATATAGTATTCCTATAGATCAAGGGTCGTGACCTTCACGTAGTGTCAGACAATCCTGATTTAATTAATTAGTTAGCTTGCAAGAAGTCAAGATGGTATCCGGCAGAAGATAAGAAGAGGAGATAAACGCTGAGGTCAGTCACATGTAAAGCCACATTCCCAGTTAATGGTCAAAACGCCCAACGCAGTCACCTAACCACAAGGCCAGCCTGTTACAGCGGTTTTTAGTAAAAGAGTAATGAGTAATTGGACCTGAGTGAGGTGTGAGGATAGGTGGAATAGTTAACAGTTGGGAAGAAATAGTGTGAACTGATTTAAAGATTCAGAGCAATTGGAAGAATACATGGAAGTTACACCGTAGTCAAAGTCAAATCATAGTATGGGATTTTTGGGGTAAGGATTGTTCGGCCGCCAAATGACAGGGTTTTCGATTCGCCGCGCAATGCGACCCTTGTCATGTCTATCTAACCTGGGGCCATAGAGCTTAACGTGGATTCTGAAGCAGGAAATCGTTCAGGTGCGTGAAGGTCGCGTTACGGACCTTTGAAAATCCTAGCCAAGAACGTGGACGTTTCTATCTCTTGTGAGACGCGTTAACCACTGAGCCACCAGAGCGATGAGGCTGCAGAAGTGATTGTTGTACCTGAGTGAGGAGTGCCATGTCGACGTACTCGCCGCTATCTTGTGTTGCGGTCCCGTTAGCTGGAGCCATGCCTGCCGCTCCGATGTGGTCAGCCTTCAGCTGACGACTGCCGTCACTTCGCGAGGAGTTCCCGATCCCCACCGCTGGGTTGAGGTTCTCATGCGATAAGGACAAGGCTACCGGAGCGCTCTGGAGCAAGCCGTCGCGCAACTCGTCTCCCATGACTCACCTTGCGCTCTTACCACAAATTACATAAGACGACTTGCGAGTGATACTCAGGCACCGGCGTGGGACGTAGATCAGAAAGCTGCAGTCCAGTGCGAGCGTCTTGTTTGTTTTCGTTCTGAAAACGGTTTTTCTTGGCACACAAACTGAACATAAAACACTGGACACAAAATACCGAAAAATCAAGTAACCGAGTTTAAATACTTAGGCGAAATTATCAGGACTCGAAAAGAAGGCACATCAAAACAGACTCAACAAAATGAAAAAAGCTTTCGGACAGACCTGCAACACCTACAACAAAAAGAAAGGAATTCAATCAAAAATTAGACACTACAATACAGTTATTAAACCTAACGCTCTATATGCCACAGAAACACTCACACTAAACTCTAAGAGGGATATCGAGAACATCCAAAAAGAAGAACGAAGAATAATCAGGAAAATTATAGGACCGACCAAAACAGAAGAAGGCTACTGACTAAAGTCAAACAAAACAGTAGAGTCCCACTCAAACATAGCCAACGACATCAGAAAACGCAGACTAAAATTCTACGGTCACATCTACAGGATGCCAGATCACAGATTAACTAAGCAGATATTCAAACTTATGCAATCATTAAAAATGCCTAACAGTTGGTTCGATCAAGTAAGACAAGACCTGGAAAAAGCTAAAATCAAGTGTTCAGAAATCTTAGATCGCAAAATCTTCAGACAAAAAATACACTACTGCGTAGTAATGCCAGAAACCAAAGCCAAGAAGAGCGCACAACATGGACAGAAGAGAGAAAACTTGCCTTAAGCAAACGAATGCGAGAACACTGGAATGGCAAAAGAAACTCAGACAGAAAATGACTACGTGTTGCGTGATCTGTATAGGTCTATTCGCATAAAATAAATGATAACAATAATAATAATATTTTTTTAAAAATCATACTTCTCATCAGTAGCAGTAAATTAGGGTGCACGGCAGTGAGCTCACCTATCGAGTCACCCTGATCCGGGGTGCATTTAAACTCTACCAGAAACTCCGCGAATATACTAGACCTATATTTGAATTACATGCATATTTCCCATTTTCAGCAATTTCACTGTCAGTTACTCCGGAGAGCCCCCTGATTCACATTAGGTGTATCTCCTACGTAACTGTAATGCACTTAAAGCATAAAATATTTAATAATTCATATATCTAACACTTAATTACCTTGCAGCTTTCACTCCTCCGATGTCAGTGACTGTAGAATCCAGATTGATACAAAATACATTGTCTCAAGAAAACATCTTTTTTGGGATATTATTTTACAAAACAGCTTCCATTCACTATTTATTGAATAAGTACTCTCGCAAGAAAGCAATATTTCACCAATTATGCTGATAAATTACGATAAAACTTAAACACAATCACAAAATTATAAAAACGCCCAGTTTCGTTTACAATATGAACGTGTCCTTTGACGTCAAGATTCGATTCGACCAATAGCGTTACGTTTGCATTTACCTTGTATTTTTAATACTTTAGATTAATTAAAATCAATAAATAAAAAGCGAATAAATAGGAAAAAACGTTCGTAGCGGTAATTCTACAGTAATAAAGCTTCCAAATAAAAATAGTAGACATATATTTGAATTCTATGCATATTCCCTATGCAACATTGCCTACCCTTTTCTCGAAGCAATTTGGGCCATTTTTATACCTCAATTTCTCTGGTCTAGGTGACGCTACTTGTATCAAATTTCTATTACATAGATAGCAACAATCTTTTTAAAAAAATAACTTTTGTTTTGTTCTTGGTTCGTAAGTTATTCACAAGCAATTTTCACCGATTTTTTTCGTTCACTGACTCGATCACTGATTGACTAATGATAGTCAAATTGCTGAGATACTTCTCGTAGTCATAGGAACCTGAAATTTGGTACACAGATAAAGTTTAAAATCCAGATTACAAGAAAATCTTAAAACTGATAAATTTCTACATATCTACCATTTATCCACCCCAAGCGTAAAATAGCTTAATACCCTATCTTTATTCGCCTCAGATTTATCTTATAGACAGAGATTACTAAGCTTCTGATGCTTTAAATTTTATTTTGTCATATCCTTACGCCTACTTTAGAAGTTAGTGAAATTAATAATTTAAAACCGACTACGACACTGTGTCATGATAATTCTACTATACTTCCAGTTGTCCAAGATATAGTTAATTTGGAACATATACATGGTTTCACCTCCAAATCATAAGAAAACTCCAATACTCGTATTGGTGATTTTCCTTGTATTTATATAATCGCATCCGAAATCCTGAAGACTTCGGTTTTCCATAGTTTGCCGAAATCACTACAGGCAAATGGCGGGATGGCTCCAGACCATGGCTGAATTCCTTCCCTTTCCTAGCTACCAGTCCTTTCCCCTCTCTAATGACCTCGATGTAGACGATGCGTAAAGCCACAGGAAAACAACATCCAAACCTGAAACGTTATGGCGCATATTTACGGGTTAATTGGTTTGCTCTGGATCAGGCTGTATGATTAAGTTTTTTTATGCATAAAGATCAGTAAACTTAAAAAAAATATTAAATTTTAGTTTCTTCCTTAGCTTAGTTTTGAAGTTACTGGAAATTTACTTCTGGTAGCAGTTAAATTTATGGAAATGGGCAATGCTCGCCCAGGACGAATACCCATTGTTGGCACATAACAACATAGCCATGCACATCAACCTCTTCCTGCATGAGTAAGTTGATAGGCCGGAATATTGTTTTTTTTTTTTTTTTTTTTTTTTTTTTACTTTCTCTTTTATTTTTTTGTTAACTTTGCCACATGGCATTGATGCCTGCTTCATTGTTGTTTGATTGCATCTTTTTTTTCCCCGTTGTGAAACAAGAGAAGAAGTCGATAAGGAATACATATACTCCACCTTGCCCCAAATGTACTTTTCACATGAAATGCCTTATTTGAGGTTAAAGAGTGTATGTAGTCACCGTGAAATTATGTTGCTATAAAAATTAATAAGGCGAAGCACACAGTGAATTTATGCTGTTGTTGTAAAAAAAACAAAAACATATCTATCGAACAGTAAAGCACTCAACAACCACGGAATATTATAAAAATAGTTAAAATGATTTTTTTTTTTTTACATTGGCTTAACGTGCGCTACCGCGCCATTTCATTCGGCACACTAAAGAAGGGTTGAAAAGAGCTATTAGACGTCAATATATTAGTTACAGCTCAGTTTAACAGCGTTGCCCCGTCTTTGCCCACCTTACCTAACATGTTACAGAATTATGGGCTTATCACCGTCATCCTGCGTTCCAGTACTAGGAACCTTCTACCGTCTCCAATCGCAGTTTAAACCGATGATTCTAAATCTTTTTTTCCTCGGGTTGTTAACTGAGGATATCCATCCTAAAAATAAAAGCCTTCGCTGAGTTAACTACATCCTTTTTATGGTCCAACAACGAATCTAGTCCATTTGAACTTGTTCGGCAGGAGCTGGCTTCGATCACAGGTCAGGTTATCCACGTTTTGATTTTCCCGAAACCACTCCTGGCCCGATTCATTGCTAACAATTTTCTCCCGTCACTAATGACCTGATCGTCGACGAGCAGTAAAGCCATAACAATAATAAAAATATGTTCCATAAGATGTTTTTGAAATTATCTTCAACATACTCAGCTGAAAGCCTGTACGGATAAGAACGAGTTACTAGTTTCGTTATTACTTGAAGCGACTACTAAATCTCTAATATTTTATGTCAATGATCACTCTCCAGTGCCCAAGTTACGGATCAACACATTCACATGATGAAACCAATTCTGTAATAGAAAAGACCGAGCGTTGTGCGTGAGCGGTAACGCTCTGGCCTCGCATTCTGAAGGACGCAGGTTCGAATCCCGGCCAGGGCATGTAGATTTAGGTTTTCTATGGTTTACCGGGACGGATCGTTCAAAATGTCATGGTCAAATTCGTTCCCGTTCCTTTCCCAAAGTCCTAATGATCTCGATGTTGACGAGGCTCAAAATTAAAAAAGATAAAAAATCAGAGTCCTTAATTTTTGCTTTTAATGCGAAAACTTTTATGTTTATCTTATTTATTATTAGTATACTGCTGATCAAATTTACTAGTGATTAAAAAAACCATTATAGTTGAATATTTGTATGTACCCCTAAAATCCACTGTCTGAGAAAAAGTCAGACATTGAGTAAAATTTCTGGAAAGAAACATCCATAATACATTCAATTTAATGGTTCGCCTGCTATTTTATTCGTATGCAATATTAATTTCATTGTTTTCACAAAATATTCCGTTTTCTGCTATAAGATGATCGAAGTTTCCACGGTGGTCAAAATTTAATAAATTATTTATTAACTTATGTGATCAAACATCTTTTTAAAATAATATATGAATGTTAAATCCGTTTTTTAAGTGTCATCACAAAATAACTATGGCATAACATCTAATTTTTGGAAATCCCATATTTCTTCGTCGACTGGTTTTATTCAATGTATTTTTTATTCCGCTGCTAGTGCTATTAAATACGATAAAATCATTTTGCGATTTCCTTTCTTGAAACTGGAATGCGGAAGATCATCGGTCTTTAATATGGAAAAATTATATCGGACATCATGCGAGCTTTCCGAGGGCCTAGTCAGTCAACACTTGCTTCACTGCAGGCGTCATAGAGCGAATACATCTGCAAGGGTAAACATGGGAAAGATTTACTCTTGTGTCAAGGTATTCAAGTAATTAAGCGGAGGAAAAGATTATCAGGAACGGGTATTTACAAACGTTAAAGACATTGCATAACTGTCTAAAAATAATAATAATTATAATTCAGTGAGGTCGTAATGACCTGGTGATAGGGTTTCTATTGGCTGCGCATTCCGTCCCTGTCGTACCCGTCTTAACCTAACCCGGCAATCCTGTGGTTACAGGGGGCCTACAATTTAACGTAGAATCCGAGCGACGGAAGGGTTCTGGCGTACTTCACATTACACAGCAAGCTGTGCCAGAGGTGAAGGTGTGGTTAAGGGCCTATGAAAATCCCGACCGAGACAGGGATTCGAACCGGGGACCTTTCGATCCCCAGTCAGACGCCTTAACCACTGAGCCACCAGAGCGCTCATCCTGAGAAAATTCTGGTTTTTATTTTCAAGTTTGTTTCATTATCATTATAAAAGACGCCAAGGAATATTTTTCCAATAGAGGATATTGTTTGAAATTTCGTGTCTTACTGTAACAATCTGGTACAGAATTAGGAAAAGAAAAGTGGAAGGGAAAGGGGAAAATTTGCAACGTTAGCAGAGATGGAAAATGTAGGTACACTGCGACAAATGAAGGTATATTCTTAGGAACGAATATGTAGGACTATATTTATTTGATAGAAGGGAAGAATTTGATTCCAATTCATCAAACAGTGTCATCTAAAATAAACTATATATGTTGGTTAGAAGGATAAGTAAAAGAAAAAAGCTTGCAATACTGACGACCGAAGTCAGAGCAAAACTGGTGGTCGATCATATCTTAGATGACGTACATGTGAATTAGATGTAAGAATTATCAAACAATCGGTCAGAAGTATGTGAAAATTAAATTTTATCAATTCTATACGAATAATTAATATAGGAATTCAACCGCTTTTGGTTCCCAGTTAATAAGAAATGGAGTACTTCACGGCTCGACTACGTCAAGGTCATTATAACCAGGACAGTATTGGAGACAAGAAACGGAGTATTTCCAGGAGATCTTGGAAAAATCAATCTAGTTAAATTTGGTGATCGAATCCACGTTCTCACGAATAACATTTGATGGCACTTGCCGCTGTGAGAATGATGAGTGGGTTGATATTATTGTAAGATTTTTATTTTAAGTATCTTCTTTTGATAGATTCAGAAAAAATATGGATAATTTGAATATAAAATTAAGAAGTACACTCCTGGAAATTGAAATAAGAACACCGTGAATTCATTGTCCCAGGAATGGGAAACTTTATATACACATTCCTGGAGTCAGATACAACACATGATCACACAGACAGAACCATAGGCACATAGACACAGGCAACAGAGCATGCACAATGTCGGCACTAGTACCGTGTATATCCTCCTTTCGCAGCAATGCAGGCTGCAATTCTCCCATGGAGACGATCGTAGAGGTGCTGGATGTAGTCCTGTGGAACGGCATGCCAAGCCATTTCCACCTGGCGCCTCAGCTGGACCAGCGTTCGTGCTGGACGTGCAGACCGCGTGAGACGACGTTTCATCCAGTCCCAAACATGCTCAATGGGGGACAGATCCGGAGATCTCGCTGGCCAGGGTAGTTGACTTACACCTTCTAGAGCACGTTGGGTGGCACGGGATACATGTGGACGTGCATTGTCCTGTTGGAACAGCATGTTCCCTTGCCGGTCTAGGAATGGTAGAACGATGGGTTCGATGACGGTTTGAATGTACCGTGCACTGTTCAGTGTCCCCTCGACGATCACCAGAGGTGTACGGCCAGTGTAGGAGATCGCTCCCCACACCATGATGCCGGGTGTTGGCCCTGTGTACCTCGGTCGTATGCAGTCCTGATTGTGGCGCTCACCTGACGGCGCCAAACACGCATACGACCATCATTGGCACCAAGGCAGAAGCGACTCTCATCACTGAAGACGACATTTCTCCATTCGTCCCTCCATACACGCCTGTCGCGATACCACTGGAGGCGGGCTGCACGATGTTGGGGTGTGAGCGGAAGACGACTTAACGGTGCGCGGGACCGTAGCCCAGCTTCATGGAGACGGTTGCGAATGGTCCTCTCTGATACCCCAGGAGCAACAGTGTCCCTAATTTGCCGGGAAGTGGCGGTGCGGTCCCCTACGGCACTGCGTAGGATGCGACGGTCTTGGCGTGCGTCCGTGCGTCGCTGCTGTCCGGACCCAGGTCGACGGGCACGTGCACCTTCCGCCGACCACTGGCGACAACATCGATGTACTGTGGACACCTCGCGCCCCACATGTTGAGCAATTCGGCGGTACGTCCACCCGGCCTCCCGCATGCCCACTATACGCCCTCGCTCAAAGTCCGTCAACTGCACATACGGTTCACGTGCACGCTGTCGCGGCATGCTACCAGTGTTAAAGACTGAGATGGAGCTCCGTATGCCACGGCAAACTGGCTGACACTGACTGCGGCGGTGCCCAACCGCTGCGCAGCTAGCGCCCTTCAACGGCCAACACTGCTGTTCCTGGTGTGTCCGCTGTGCCGTGCGTTTGATCATTGCTTGTACAGCCCTCTCGTAGTGTCCGGAGCAAGTATGGTGGGTCTTACACACCGGCGTCAATGTGTTCTTATTTCAATTTCCAGGAGTGTAATTGGTGAAATGCTTCACGTAATATGACTGTATTCCAAATTGAATTTGGCCTCTTTTGAATTGGGACAATATACTAAAAATAAATGTACAAAGTATTTTTTCTATGTCAGTTCTCACAGCTACGAAACAGGTACTTACTTACATCCAAAACTTGTATTGCTTTTCATAATAATGCAATCCCTGAGTTCAAGCACTGAGAGCAACATGTTTTCACTTGCATAAAGCCATGCTTCGGGGCATGTTATCTACGGCTATGAAATGAAAACAATTCACCTGTAAGATATTCCACCACAACAGCGTTAAAGTTACGATAGTTGCCTTATACGGATACTCATGATTGTGTTATGGTTATTAAAAATGAAAAGCTCTGTTAAAAACTAGCCCTATTTTTTAAAACTTATCTTTGTGCTCGAAGTACGATTAATTAAGTTTGATAATGTTCGTGTAGCGTCTCATTTCTGTTTTTGATAATGTCATTCCAGTTCTGTTTCAAACAACATCTAATTCTGTTTGGAAAATGTTTGTGGCTGCAGTGTCTTTTAAGAACTGAAACACAAAAAATAAATTAGATCTGGACAACATAGCATGTTCTTGAGCTTCTGTACGTAGCAGAAATCGTTAGCCACGTCTCAAATGTACTTATGTTTAACATACAGTAAATTTTATTTCTACCATGGATCTTTCTCGTGTTATTTTTTCTGAGATACTATGGAAAAATTTTCCTTGAATAAATAGATTTTTTAAATATTTTTAAATAAAACTTTGGACTTCGTGGCCAAAAATTTTATTTGGATGAATATTAACATTTATATTTTCCGATTCTTATTTGCTGCAGTCTTAATGAAACAGTACCATAAATTCTAAACAAGACTAGAGAAAATAATGTATAAAAAGTGTATGTGCTCAAGACTTCAAGTTAGAAGTGAAACTTATTTACATGGCCGTAAAATTTAAAGGCACATTGACGTCAAAACCAGAAGCATGTCGCAGTGATCAAAGAAGAGTGATACATTTGCAGCTAAGCACAAACAAAATGTCGCTAGATTCCTAGATAACCGCAGAGTGAAAGTTTGCGCTGGGGCAACGCCCTAATCGCATACTTTCACTCGCCGGTCGGTTCACCAAGTATAGTATTTCGCCAGAGTCACGGAGGCAGGGACTCAAATGTGTCAGGATAAGACTCGCTATCTTTTCTGGGATTTATTAGTGACCGTTCAGTTTTCATTCGATAACCGGGGTAGATAGTGAACTAAACCCACAACAATGTTAAGAACTAATTTAACTTCTATTTCAACTAATAACAAAGCATCGGCAAGGATTTGAACAGAAAAGTGAATTTTATACCTCCAGCAATCTGCATGATCTCTTCCATACAAATATGCTGAGAAAAGTGCCATTTTTGAAGTCTGACGAAAGCAATATATCAAGAAATACCACGTACTCCAAGTAGCAATCCTAAAATTTGCTTTGAGATATGGCTTGTAGGAAACTGGTTTACATAAAACGATGACGTTACTGATGAAACAAATTATTATTGCGACCAAATGTACTACGTCAATGGTGTCAAAAACTGAGTGTCTTCGGAATTTTTTTTTTTTAATTTTAATTCTGCCTTTACTCATCGTCCAAGTCTAGATCATTGTAGGCGGGAGAATATTAAGACAAGGAACTGTAAGAAATTTGACCATGGCGTCGCTGGCCTTTTGAAGGAACGTTCCCGGTATTCTCCGGGAAAGATTTTGTGAAACTACGGAAAACCGAAATCCGATGGAGCTTGAATCCCTGTCCTTGCGAAAATGAGGCCTGAGACTCTTTGGATTAATTTGTTTTACTTCCCGAGAACGGAAGCACAGAAAAACAATAGTATTAAGAGACTGATGGCGTTGTCATTTGCCACAGGCTGGTTGTCAGGAATAAGTTGACTGTAGTACAGTAGGCGCTCTTCATTTTGAATCAGCCTACGTTTCACTCTGTGTGATAGCTTCAATTAAAAATAAATACTTGCCTTTCAATACCGCATTCCAGAGACGATTAAGTGACTTCCAGGAGGGAGTTGAGATGCAGTTGTCAAGTTCTCAGTTCTTTACTAAACTCCAGCGTTGGTTGGAATACTTGCTACAACAAAAGTTGACGTTGACAGAGAGTTAGTTGTCTTTATGAAACGCTATCTTGACCCAAGTACCGTAGGTTTTAATGGATGCCAAGAGGCTGAGGTGGGTTTGCTGAATGTTTTTTACGCTCAAATTCTGCTGTCGCAACTCCAAGGGCTTGTAAATCCCGATCAAAGGGCAGATTTTATTTTTGTTGAAGTTCGTTTGGGGCATCTCGTGATTAGTTCGATATCCGTTAAAGGACGCTATGTTAAAAAATAATTATTTCACCCAGCAAATTGTTTTATTATTTTTGTTCTGAATTAACTTGTTTTTCTTCACCACCTTTTCTCAAAGTTAGTGATCAGCTGCCGTTGATGCGTTTTACTCATCAGTGGGATAATCAAATTTGAAGCATGCCCTTGCTAAGGGGACATCCATAAATTATTTGAGGTGTTTTTCCGGATTTCCGGACCCCCACCCCTCTGGTGAGACTTCGTGAGATCTGGTTCAACCCCCCTCCCTTTTCTGGTGAGATCTGGTCCGTGAGGCCCCCCCCCCCTGAAATCACCCTCGCAACTTTTTGAGACTTATTTTTTAGATATCACCCTTCCAAAAGCCTGTTACACCCCCACTTTCCAAAACCTCACGTGAGATTTCCGTAGACCCCCCCCCCTTGATGAGATTTTACCGGACCCCCCCCCCTTATTTCACCTCACGTAATTTCTGGACGCCCCCAAACGGCCAAGCATTTTATACCTGCTGGCAGGTGCTAATGGCGGAAGCGAAGTATTCCCGTATGTTTTGGAAACGTGTAAGTATCTTCTGTGTGTGATAAGTGTATTTTTTGTGTGAAATGTGTAGCTTATAATGCGGAGGTTGGGGACCATGCCGGAACTCGCCTTGATGACTGCGGAAAAACCGCTTACAAACCGCAGTCAGGACGACTAGTGCGAAGGACCTTGTCCCGTGTCCGGCCCCGTTGTATCTCCCGAACCAGTGTGCGGCGCCTCAGTGTAATGAGCCACCCTTAAAAGTGTCATTTTGGTTTATAGAGCCTGTGACAGCTGACATATAATGTCTTGGTGAGCATAACGTCCTTACTTATTGCTATACGAGCACTATCGTGTAACTGTTTCAAAGGTCATACACTCGAACTTGCTTAAATACAATCTTGACTTGTATTTGATCTTTAAAGTTCACTTCGCAAAATTAAAAAAAAAAAAAAATCCTGTTTGCTTCGAAAGCATCACGTTGTTTGTTATTGAGATTGGGCAAACACTCATAATGTAAACATTGGTCATAGTATCTGTGACGGCCAGAGAACTTAATACACATTCCATATTATGAAAGAGTTGAGCAACTCCGCAGAAATGAATTGCCAGAATAGTCTATTCGGTTACACATTTGGTCTGATGTCCACTTAAAATAACCTAATAACTCACATACGGCGAACATGAATAAAGATCAATAACTAAACTGGTCAGTAAAATGCCTAAAAAGCAAATAAACCGTAACGCATAAATTTTGGTCAAGCAACAACATTAGTGAAAGTTGTAATTAAACTGAAATTTATCCTAAGCCGAAATGACAATTGGCATTCGTGGTTACAGCAGAGACCATGAGTAATTTAATTAGTAACATTTTACTGAAAAGCAATCCGCCTTTTTTCAGCCGCAAAATTCATCAAATTTTTTTAACTATGAAATGTTATGAAAAGCAAACTTAATGAATGTATGTCAGTTAATTTGGTAGCAGTTGCTTAGCTATTAAATTGTAGACATAACCACAAATTCCTTCTAATGTTATCTCTGGTCGCTGTTTTGTGAGCGAAGGCTGACACGTGACACCATTCTCCAGCCAATAACTATCGAGGTGAGTGGATGAGTGACCTTAGGAAATTATATAGTAGATCCGTTGAGAAGCACAACTGTGTGATTCCGTTTTTTTTTTTTTTTTTTTTTTTTGGAACAGTTTAACGTCCCTTTTTAACAACGTGGTCTTTAGAGACGGGAAAGGATGGGGGCAAGGAATGGGAAGGTATTCGGCCATGGCCTTTTGAAGGAAGCATCCCGGCATTCGCCTGGAGTGATTTGGGGAAACCATGGAAAACCCAAATCTGGATGCCCGGACGGGGATTCGAACCGCCGTCCTCCCAAATGCTGTGATTCCGTGTTGTCTTCTATTTCTCTATCTTGTATTTCCCTCAGCAAATCTGATGAAGAATTTTACATCGCACATGACTAACCTATGAATATTTTAGTAATGTGTTTCATGCATAACAACTAAGTTTTATCCTACATGTATGTCTCAGTCGATTTTTATGCTCTCCTGTACCAGGCAGGCATTACCAAAATCAGTATCTCCAGTGATTTGTTGCAGTGAGCACTATAATCTTTTTATTTTTTACAGTTTGTCAAGCTGTCACCTTTGACCAAGCTGTTTGGATCGCCATACGTAGAAATCTCCATTAGAGTGCTAGAATGCAGGTGGTGTGGTTAGCTTCACGATCTATCCGCTTTATTTCATAAAGACATTAATGGGATTGAGCAGTTCACTGACTGGATCTGTGACTCCTTCCCACACGTTTATTGTAGGGGGAAAATATTCGTCACTGATTTCTAAAACACCGTCGTTCAGTTCGTAATGAGAGTCTTTTATGGCAGTACTGATATTTCCTGGGTACCCTGTGGCTACTGTGTTATAATGACTATTCGTAGATTGAACGTACACAATTAAAAACAAAATCTAAACGCTACAGCTAAGCTAGTAAGGACATACGGGAAATTTATTTTTGTCCATAGCAGGAGCTGCCTCTCTTATTAAGAAATCTTTAGAGAAGGAATCAAGTAACAAAAAAAAAAAAATCCCTTAATGGATTTGTCTGTTTCTGACTGACACCTATCAGATTAGTTCATTTACTGTACAAAAATGTTTTGAAATTTTAAACATTTCGGGTTAATTGTAAATTACAACATGTGGGATCTACATAACCATGAACAGTAAAATAATTTTGTTATTAGCACTCAACAGTTATCGTACTATGTGAGAATTAAGTATTTTACGGTGTATGACTAACAAAAATTTCTTCTCGGGTATTCTGCCGGTGCTTCGGTGTTGTGTCGTCGCAGTGGTGATTTCGCTATGACATCTCACCTGATGAAGGCAGCGGAGATTGCTGCCGAAACGTTGTGGACAGAAGAACTTATCCGGCAGAATACTCGAGAAAATTTTTTGTCAGTTATCATACTACTTTAATTACTACTGTGAAGTAGATGATGAGAAATAAAGAGTCAAAATGAAAAGTTTTCAATGTTTCATGCTTCCCGTTGTTCGAAATCGCGGGGATATTTGTTTGTTTGTTTATTTGTGTGTGTATGTTTGTGTAAATTCACAGTAAGAGGAGCTTAATTTCATAAAGCTGGTACCACAAGATCCGCAGAATACTGTTGCTCGTAGTTTAGAAAACATTGGAGGAGGTACGGAGCTGCCGTGGTAATGTGTCGTGTAACCTTGAGTCACGCCCACTAGATCGAGGCTCGCATGAAGTGCAGGTGTCGCGAACGTCATCAGGGCTGACAACTTTGAAACACTCATCTCTACATACGGCCAGCAATCACGCAATAGGGAAGCTGCAGTGATGAACCGAACCTGGTGAGTAAGCGGCAATGCCGGAGCCTGGTATTTGAGTGGACGCTGGTTCTAATCTCCGATCGACCATCCAAATTTCGGTTTCTCATGGTTTGTCGAAACCACTCCAGGCGAATCACGGGATGGTTCTTTCTATAAGGCCATGGACGAATTCCTTTCCGTTCCTTGTCAACGGGGTTACTTCATGAATCTCTAACAATAATTTCTTCTAAAATAGTAATGGATACATGTTTAATTTATTAATTCAGATTTGAATGTAAACTACATTCTATCATTTGATTTATAATCGAAAATTTTCATTTATTCTATTCACTTTATCAGATACACCCTTCACTCGCCTTCTATCTTCCAATGGATCCTTTATCATATCAGTTACCGATTGTATTATACGGCAATTTTTTTCAAACAAACCCAGCTGCTCTCCTTTCCATTCCTTTATACACTTTAATTTGATCCCGTATAGCATTTCGCAATAAATTTTCGGTTACGTGATTACACAATTTATTTGTCTTTAATACATGTGAGCCATGTTTTTTATAATATTACTGTGCAGTAATTTTATAAGAAATACTTTTGATTTTATGTTTCTGTAATAGGGGTGTGTTGAGTAATCTGATATTGTTACCTACACTGCTTTCTTTTCAAGAACAGATTAAAAAATAATTCATGAGAACAATGGAAGCATGCTGTAATTTTTATTGACAGATTTATTCCTTTCTTTAATATTTTCACTACGTCATTGGAACTCTTTCAAGCCAATTTTAGAGTAAAGCCTATAAAATTAATTTAAAATTAAGACACAAAGCTGCTACGATTGTGTATACGACAGAATCGTTTCTGTGGCACTAACTGCTTCGACCTATAATTATTTTCAACTAATAGGCTGATAAAGGCTAACGAGAAACCCACCAAGTAATTCAGTAATATTATAAAAACATGGCTGACATGTATTAAACACTAGTTAACTGTAAAATCACGTAACCGGAAATTATTGGAAAAATGCCATTTGCACTTTGGCTATCAAATCTTATATATATATAAAAATAGACGTGTTTTTTTCCTATATTTCACTTTTCCGCCACCACTACCTAGCACAGATCACTGATGTTTGTGGGTGGAAGTAGCATGGAGTTTCCTGTCGTGCACAACGTTGGCCGAATGCCGATAGCTGTGGGGATGTGGGAGATATAATGATTAAAGTTGGTCAGTGCAAGGCGTTTTCATATTTCGACCAAAAACTCGTATCTCCGTATACTTCTCTTTCCAGTCAAAACTACATAACATAGACCTTTGGTGTTTGTGTGTGGTAGTATAATCGTCTTTCCTGTCGTGCACTATGGTTGTTAGATGTCGGTAGCTATGAGGGTGTGGGAGCTATGAGGGTTGAAAGTGGTCGACCTGTGGCAATTTCATACTTCTGCCAAAGACAAAAGTGTCATGGTGTATCACTTTTCAGCGAAAACTATAGATCACAGATAACTGGCGATTGTGTGTAGTAGTAGCACAGAGTCACCTTTCGATCACAACAGCGGCCGAATTTCAGAAACTGTGGTACTGTGGTAGATATGGTGGTTGTAAGTGGCCGACCAAGGATATTTTCGTATTTCGACTGTCTCCGCATATGTCACTTTTCTGCCACAACTACATAGCATAGAGCATTGGTGTTTGTGTTTGGTAGTAGAATCGTATCTCATGTAGTGCAGTATGGTTGTTAGATGTCGGTAGCAATGGGGGTGTGGGAGAAATGGGGGTTGAAAGTGGTCGACCTGTGGCAATTTCATACTTCTGCCAAAGACAAAAGTGTCATGGTGTATCACTTTTCAGCGAAAACTATAGATCACAGATAACTGGCGTTTGTGTGTAGTAGTAGCACAGAGTCACCTTTCGATCACAACAGCGGCCGAATTTCAGAAACTGTGGTACTGTGGTAGATATGGTGGTTGTAAGTGGCCGACCAAGGATATTTTCGTATTTCGACTGTCTCCGCATATGTCACTTTTCTGCCACAACTACATAGCATAGAGCATTGGTGTTTGTGTTTGGTAGTAGAATCGTATCTCATGTAGTGCACTGTGGTTGTTATATGTCGGTAGCTATGAGGGTGTGGGAGAAATGGGGTTTGAAAGTGGTCGACCTGTGGCAATTTCATACTTCTGCCAAAGACAAAAGTGTCATGGTGTATCACTTTTCAGCGAAAACTATAGATCACAGATAACTGGCGTTTGTGTGTAGTAGTAGCACAGAGTCACCTTTCGATCACAACAGCGGCCGAATTTCAGAAACTGTGATACTGTGGTAGATATGGTGGTTGTAAGTGGCCGACCAAGGATATTTTCGTATTTCGACTGTCTCCGCATATGTCACTTTTCTGCCACAACTACATAGCATAGAGCATTGGTGTTTGTGTTTGGTAGTAGAATCGTATCTCATGTAGTGCACTATGGTTATTAGATGTTGGTAGCTATAGGGGTGTGGGAGAAATGGGGGTTGAAAGTGGTCGACCTGTGGCAATTTCATACTTCTGCCAAAGACAAAAGTGTCATGGTGTATCACTTTTCAGCGAAAACTATAGATCACAGATAACTGGCGTTTGTGTGTAGTAGTAGCACAGAGTCACCTTTCGATCACAACAGCGGCCGAATTTCAGAAACTGTGGTACTGTGGTAGATATGGTGGTTGTAAGTGGCCGACCAAGGATATTTTCGTATTTCGACTGTCTCCGCATATGTCACTTTTCTGCCACAACTACATAGCATAGAGCATTGGTGTTTGTGTTTGGTAGTAGAATCGTATCTCATGTAGTGCACTATGGTTGTTAGATGTCGGTAGCTATGGGGGTGTGGGAGAAATGGGGGTTGAAAGTGGTCGACCTGTGGCAATTTCATACTTCTGCCAAAGACAAAAGTGTCATGGTGTATCACTTTTCAGCGAAAACTATAGATCACAGATAACTGGCGTTTGTGTGTAGTAGTAGCACAGAGTCACCTTTCGATCACAACAGCGGCCGAATTTCAGAAACTGTGATACTGTGGTAGATATGGTGGTTGTAATTGGCCGACCAAGGATATTTTCGTATTTCGACTGTCTCCGCATATGTCACTTTTCTGCCACAACTACATAGCATAGAGCATTGGTGTTTGTGTTTGGTAGTAGAATCGTATCTCATGTAGTGCACTATGGTTGTTAGATGTCGGTAGCTATGGAGGTGTGGGAGAAAGGGGGGTTGAAAGTGGTCGACCTGTGGCAATTTCATACTTCTGCCAAGGACAAAAGTGTCATGGTGTATCACTTTTCAGCGAAAACTATAGATCACAGATAACTGGTGTTTGTGTGTAGTAGTAGCACAGAGTCACCTTTCGATCACAACAGCGGCCGAATTTCAGAAACTGTGGTACTGTGGTAGATATGGTGGTTGTAAGTGGCCGACCAAGGATATTTTCGTATTTCGACTGTCTCCGCAAATGTCACTTTTCTGCCACAACTACATAGCATAGAGCATTGGTGTTTGTGTTTGGTAGTAGAATCGTATCTCATGTAGTGCACTATGGTTGTTAGATGTCGGTAGCTATGGGGGTGTGGGAGAAATGGGGGTTGAAAGTGGTCGACCTGTGGCAATTTCGAATTTCTGCCAAAGACAAAAGTGTCATGGTGTATCACTTTTCAGCGAAAACTATAGATCACAGATCTCTGGCGTTTGTGTGTGGTAGTAACACAGAGTCACCTTTCGATCACAACAGCGGCCTAATTTCAGAAACTGTGGTTGTGTGGGAGATATGGTGGTTGTAAGTGGCCGACCAAGGATATTTTCGTATTTCGACGAAAGTCATGTATCCCCGCAGATTTCACTTTTCTGCCACGACTACATAGCATAGAGCATTGGTGTTTATGTGTGGTAGTAGAATCGTGTGTGTTGTCGTGCACTATGTTTGTTAGATGTCTGTAGCTATGGGGGTGTGGATGATATGGGGGTTGAAAGTGGTCGACCTGCGGCAATTTCATATTTCTGCCAAAGATGCATGTGTCACAGTGTATCACTTTTAAGTGAAAACTATGAAACGCAGATCACTGGCGTTTGTGTGTGGTAGTAACACAGAGTCTCCCATCGATCACAACGTTGGTCGAAATTCGGTAACTGTGGGAGTGTGTGAGATATGGTGTTTGAAATTGGTCGATCATGAATATTTTAGTATTTCATCCAAAGACTTGTATGTATCCGTAAATTTTATTTTGCTGCCGGAACTACATAGCGCAGAAGACTGGTATTTGTGTATGGTAATAGTATCGAGTCTCCCATCGTGCACTATGGTGGTTAGTTGTCTGTAGCTGTCAATATGAATTATTTACAATCACGAACGAAGTCGTGTGTACCAGCTATTTGATAATAATTTTCATTTAGGTAAAAAACGTATTATTTATTATAGATACCGATTTTCTCTGTCCTATTATTTTGTCTGCTTAAATGTTTCTGACACCAGTTTATTTTGCCTTCATTTTTGACATGCCTTTTCTGGCGTAAACTGGCCTAAGTTGTACCTCTAGCAAAACACGAGCTGCTAAAGTTATTGGAACGCAAGAATCGGATAGCCATGCTGAAGAAATAAGAAAAGACCAAGCTGCCTGTTTTTTAGTATGTTGGAAATTGACTCACTTCAAGAGACAGGTTAGATGGTAGAATGATATAGTGATGGCTTTCCGGTCATATTATGCCGACTCGGTGTTGTTTGTGGCAAATCCTTTGCTGCCACAACTTTCTATATTCAATTCTGGCAAAGAAATTCTTAATCCAAGCGTACGAAGTCGCGGGTATCAGCTAGTCAAGTATATAAAAGGATGGAAATGAGGGCAGTTTGTTTGTGGAAATTATACTGTCAGTAACTGATATGATAAAAGTCATTGGAAGATGACGTGTGAAGAGATTGCTCGGAGAGTACAAGGAGTTTATTGCCGGTGATGCTTAAATAGATATTTGTAGAATAATTAGAAATAGTACCTGGAAGGGAAGAAGTGATCTTCACGATTAGCTGGCGCTTGATTTCAATCGTGAGGAACTGATTTTTTTTTCTTTAGTTAGTAATGGACTCAGGGACTAGAATGAATTTTCGAGGGAAATATTGAACAATTTATCAAAAACACGGAAAGAGTTAGAAAATCAAATTTCCTATAGGGCAAGAATAGGTGCTAACGAAATTGCATTGAAATAATTTAAGATTTAAAAAAAAGAATAATGATTTTGGAAAAGTGCTTATGCAAATTACCACCGGGGTATGTGTTGATTGTAATTTAGTTAAAACATTAAATTTTTTTTACTGTGATTGGATAGTTCAGAGAATAGTTAAATTAGGACCTTGTAAGTCAATGTGAATATTCCTTGGCAGGTTTCTCGTTAGCCTTTATCAGTCTATCACTTGAAAATGATTATAGGTCAAAGCGGTTAGTGGCACAGAAATGATTCTGCTGTATACACCACTGTGGCAGCTTGATGTCTTAATTTTAAATTAATTCTCCAGACATTACTTTAAGGCTAGCTTGAAAGAGTTCTATATCCTCTACTGACGTAGAGAAAATATTAAACAAAGGAATAAATCTGACGACGATAAAATGTACAGCATGTTTCGAGTTTTCTTATGAATAACTTTGTAATCCGTTTTTGAAAAGATAGCAGAGTAGGTAGTAGTATCAGATTATTCAACAAAAATGTGTTTTTCATGAAACAAATAAAAATTCCTACATATTATCGCAACATACCCCTATTACAGAAACAGAAAGTAAAACTACTGAAAATATATCTTATGAGAGGAATGCGAATCTTGAGATGGCACAATTCCTTTAAAGCAAAAATATAATTTTGGTAGTAACTCACAAATACCGAATTTTGTGGAAATGTTACGAAAAATAGATTATAAAGCGTTGATTAACCAAGCGAATTATACCAACTGCGAATGTAATCAAAGCAGAATCATTGCGTTTTAAATACGACAATAATATCTGAAAACAAGATCACAAATGTTTCGCGTCTCACTCCTAGAAGGAATATTAGTATTTTATATAGTATTTTAATCATATAGTTGAAATAGCGGTAAGTAAAAAGATTTTTTGTTTGATGGATCACATTTTAGTCCAGAAGAAAATATAGGATTTCATAATTATTGAGAGATTCGAAAATATGGCGGTACCCTCCAACGAACAGGAATGATATTTGATAGTTCCAGACAGTAAATTAAAGGCATATGGAATTATTGTCCGGGGTATCCTCGAAAGGATCGGCCGCCGAATGACAGAATTTGGAATCGTCATGCATTATCGTGACCTTTGGGTTAATGGGGAAATGCGTGAAATTCGAAGCACGGAACCTCCAAGCGTATTCTACACAAACAAATCAAAGCATTGCCAGAAATGAAGGTCAGGTTAAGAACCCTTAAAAATTCCGGTTGAGAGGGGGAATCTAACCATGGACCTTTCGATCATCAGGCAGGCACCTTGACGAACTAAACCACTATATATCTCATTACACACAGTGAGGAAAAATAGAAGAGCTATCAACTATTGCTGAGATCTTATATACAAGCATAATTGTAACAGCAAACAGAAAACTATTTTATCAAACATTTATAAACTTCTTTTCGGAGATATGTAACAATATTAAATGCGATTACTGACCATGTAAGCGACTGCAGAACCTGAGGACTGGCAGCTTACTAACTTGTGATAAAAGATCTAGCTTTTGAGTATATCTCGACACCTTGAGCCGCACCTTTCATTTGCCTTATCGGCACAACTAGAACAGTTCTTGGAGACAGCAGAATGGTTCACAGTGAAAGCTGAGTTAAGAGCGGAGTAAAAAAAGAGTTTAGTAATGTAAAGTGTGCATGTTTGACGCTGCAGGAACAAAAAAAAAGTTCTTTGATTGATTTTCTGTTATTTTTATTCAATACTTAAAGAATAATTTATAAAATGCAAGCTGTAAAAGAGAAGGCCATTTGCCAAGCGATGCGATTTGCTTCGAACATAAAATTGTGTGACAGAATTTTCTTTTTCTCGGCCTCGTCATGTAAAAATATAAGTATATTGCTGTGGAATGATAGAGATTTTATACTAGAACGTTCTTCTCACTAAGGATGTTTTGGATCATACACTGCCTGACAAAAAATATCCACAAGGTGAAGAGGAGACAAAATTAAACTTCACCGGTTGATAGTACGTGTGACGTTATTTCAGTGATTACAAAAATGAGTAACATTTGCAATGAATTTCGCAGGATGAGCCCACTTATTATGAGTACGAAGTTGCACTTCCTCTTCCCTGGGTGCATTCAGTGATTCGGTTGGAAAAGGTGTCATAAAGCCGATGTATCCTCTCCTGAGTCAAGTTGGCCCACAAATCTGGATATTGCACAATTCGACCAGCAAGCCAAATGGAGACCCACAATGAAGCCACTTTCAAACTCTGTTAGGTACTGATGACGCTGTCTCACACGGCATGATCACTTAATATTTGACGGTCCTTATATATCCTACCAGGCCTGGCAACAACACTAAACACGAACAACACTATTGGTCGGCAAGTCTCTTTCTCATAAAGTTTATTAGAGAGAAACCTCTATTTAAAAAATAAACAAAATTTTCAGTACTTGGTGCAAGCCAGACTATGAAGAAACTCTATTGCCTCATCCCTTATCCAGCTTCAGCCGGGTCAGGACAAGTACGATACTTCACCCCATCTCTCTTCCTATCCACGCTATTCCCTGTTTGCCTCTTGCTCCCTTCCCTTCAATCCTAACTTCAACCATCTATCGCGGAATCATTTCTTTATCTCTCCTTTTTATGTATCCAGCTTAATTTATTTATCTCGATTTTCTCAACCAGCCTCTCAACTCTGATCTCCATAATAATATTTAATTAAATTGCGATGCAGCGCACGCTCCGGTGGCAATTTCCCCCTTTTCTGCACCCGCCTACATTTGCCCTTTCCAAATTTTAACTTTAAATTCTTTCAAGGTTTTTGGCAAATTACTCATCATTTATCTTGGTAACTTATTCCAGTCTCTGGCACCCTTACCTAAAAAAGAGAATCTTCCTACACCCTTGTGCCTGAAATCGAGTGCCAGCTTGTAATCATGGTCATCTTTTCCCTTCCATGCATTACTTTCAATTCTTACACCAATATCTTTCCATACTTCATCACCAATATACGCCTTGTATACTCCCATGACCCTCTTCATCCTCCTTCTGTCCTCCAATGAGTCTCATTCCAGATCTTTTATCATATCTGTTACTGATTGCGTTTTGCGATAATTTCCAGAAACAAATCTATCAGCCCTTCTTTGCACCTTCTCCAAATCCTGTATTTGATAGTCGAAATGTGGGTCCCATACTACACTACCATATTGAAGCAATGGTCTGACCACAGTTTTGTAACCCAATTCCTTTACTTCTCTCATCCATCCCCCCCCCCCCCATCACTCTCTCCAGCAAATGTAGAATTTTGAAACTTTTTCCTACTACCTGTCCAATGTGTCCTGCCCAGTTAAGCTTGTTGTCAAATGTAATGCCAAGATATTTACATGTGAAGTCTTCAATAAGCAATTCTTTCCCCTCCTTATAGTCATAATGAACCTTTAGTTTTTTATTTGCGTATCTAATATCCATTCTGTCATCCCATTCCTCATTCTGCCTCTTCTCGCCTTTCCGCAGCAAAAATGTCTTGTCACAGACTTTGATTTAAATCTCATAGTCCAAGTACTATTATAATATACTTTCTTAAAAGTTATGTTCATAAATACAGAATAATATAGCTTTCTCTGATATCTTGTTACTACATGGTGTCTCAGAATCTCTATAAACTCTATTGGGTGACGGAGGATGTTAATCTCTCAAAGATATAAGGATAATATTCTAATTCTTATGAACGCCTTGCGCTTGTCCGAGCTTAGGCGGTTTCCAAGGGGGATGGTTACTTCTCAATGGCAACAGCTGGGATGATGAACCGGGGTGGTTGACTTCTCCCAGTGTGACAGTGTGTATTCAGTGTAGGGTGCTGTGGACGAGAGATGAAAGAAGGAATAGGTTGAGACCCGGTGCCAGCCCATTCAGGCCTACTCTTCCGAAAGAGACCGAGAGGGCGCCAGGCTTAAAGTCCACATCCGACGGAGGAATCATCATCTACAGTGCCTTATGCCCTCTCTCCATACACACCACAGAGATTTGGGATTTAACCCAGGACAATCTGATGTTTAGGAATTGTGCTCAGCCACCTCTCCCACCCTGCCGGCCAAGTCCTGATGAAAGTTTCTTGCACACAAGGACTCGAGCGAGCTAACCCCGTTTCAGCGCCGAACAGCATCACGGTGCCGCAGGCAACGGGGCGGGCCAGAGTAATATAAATATCAATGTTTCATCCAAGTCCTGAATGATTAATTACATCATTCGTTTTTTTCTTCATAAGTTTTTGTTTTACATTGATGTTTCAATTAACTATTGCCACTTAATCGTGCGAACTGGTGCCAGAAATAATCTGCTCTCGCAGCCGTAAAGCAGGTGATACTACTCAAAGAATGACAATTATCTTCTCGCAGCTGTAATGCTCCAAAGTAACTATATAATAATAACAACTACAGAATATTTTGTTATATACTGTTTCAATTCTTCTGCTGCAGTAATTTCGACTTTCAAGATTTTAGTCCAATTTCCGTTTAAATACTTTTTGACCAAGAGTCAGTGTAGTGATGGGTAGGGATGGGCAATTAAAAAAATATATCGATAAATATCGAAACGATATTTACAAACACTATCGATATATATCGGGGGGAAAATATCGATATTTCGATATTTTTGGCTAAAGGGAGTAATTATCTTAAAAAATCATAAAATACATCAAAATATTTAAGAAAATTCTGAAAATTAAAGACACAGGTAGAAATTATACAAACTTTTATTAATTTATTATTTTTTTCAATCAATCAAACCAGTATTTGTCTGATATGGACATCAAAAGCACTCTCTGTTTTACGTGCTCCCCTGTCAATCTACTCCTGTTCAATACAGCTAAGTTGACTGCAGGAGCCACTCTCTTGGACGGCACAGAAGAAGCTTGACATATAAGGTATTTCAGCGCGCTGGAGCACTGGCAATTCACCCTAAACTTTACTGGGTCTGATTTTATGTCTATTAATGGTTGGTCCAGATACTGCTTAAGCTCATTAGGAACTGAGCCAGAGCTTGGAACCTCTTGCATAACAGTAGTGCTAAGGGATAATAGCTTTTCATGTGCGGACCAAATTGATGCGTTATCTGCGATATATTGTGTTGCTGCTGTAGACCATACTTCTGGAGAACGTTGTCCTCGTCGTCTAAGTTCCAAGCGAATATCATTACTTATTGTAGATATCGAATTTGACACACCGATTGAAGAAGTGAAGTGTATACGTTTGAAACGAGGGTCCAAAATGGTAGCTGCTGGAAGGAATGTATTTCTTTCTAAAGGACTTAATTTCTCTTGAATTCTTTTGAGTAAAGCCTCTTTTACCGTGAATCCTAAAGTGGTCGAAGGAAATTGATTCTCTTCAAGAGACAGGTTCGACGGTAGAATGAAATAGTGATAGCTTTCCTGTCATATTATGCCGACTCGATATTATTTGGGACCAATTCTTCGTTACCAACAACTTTCTATATTCAGTTCTGGCAAAAAAATTCTTAATCCATGCGTACGAAGTCGCGGGTACGAGCTAGTCCTGTATAAACTAACATTCTGTATTCAAGGTTACCGTATTCAAGATTTCCGTAATCAAGATTTTCGTATTTGCGGCTAATTTACGGAACGTATTCCTTGCGATTAAGGAGTTTTGACTGTAGACTAGATTGTAGACATTTAAATGAATTAACAGTCATTCCTAATAACTTGTGGTTCATCAACCCATTAATTGTTATTCGTAAATAAAAAAAAACAGTTGAAAAGATAATATTTCAACTACAAAGATAAAATAACTACTTACATGCTAATATAAAAATGACGTTAACGTAAAGTTGTTAACATTTAACAGCTTTTTTTTACCTCTCAACCGCTGATGAAGCTGTTATATTTCAACTAATTCACTTTTTAAGACACTTTCAAAAGATTGGATATGTACGTATATTTGTCCTATATACATGTAACGATTAAATTGGATACTGAATTGCGTTCGTAGAAAAAATATCGAATTGGTGCTTAAAATCGATACACTAAATACAATATCGATGTATCGATATATCGAAAATAAAAATATCGTCGATAAATATCGATATTTATTAGAAAAAATATCGATATATCGATACATCGATATATTGTGCCCATCCCTAGTGATGGGCAAACGAAAAAATATATCGAAAAATATCGTATTGATATTTAAAAACAGTATCGATATACACTGAAGAGCCAAAGAAACTGGTATAGGCATGCGTAAGCAAACTAAGAGAAATGTATAAACACTCAGAGTTCGGCACTGTGGTCGGCAAAGCCTGTATAAATCAACAGGCGTTAGATCGGTTACTGCTGCTACAATGACAGGTTATCATGATTTAAGTGAGTTTGAACGTGGTGTTATTTCTGCGCATGAGAGATGGGACACAGCATCTCCGAGTAGCGATGATGTGGGGACTGGGGATTTTCCAGTACGACCATTTCACGACTGCACCGTGAATATCAGGAATCCACTAAATCAAATATCCGACATCACTGCGGCCAGAAAAAGATTGGAAAATGACGTTAATTTAAACATGTTAAAATTTAACATTTTAAAATTTAAAAAAACTCTTAACCGTTGATGAAAAACTGTTAAGTTACGACGAATTCACTTTTTAAGACTCTTTGAGAAGATAGGATATATACGCATATTTATCATATATATATATATATAACGTATTAAATTAAATACTGAATTACATTCGTACAAAAAATATCGAATTGGTGCTTAAAATTGAACTCCAAATAAAATATCGATTTCTGATATACCAAGAATAAAATTATCATCAATTTATATTGATTGTTTTATGATACCTAGTGATATTTCTATACTTCGATTATTTTACCCAAACTTAAGTCAGTGGATTCCTCCTCACCTAAGGAGGAGACTGGGTTGTCTCATGTAGCAGCTCTACCTTAGGGAAGGATTCGATCGCCTTAGAAGCTGTAGTTAAGGGTTACACTGTTATACTAGCAAGGGACCAATGTTTTTAAAGAGGTGTTACTCGTCTGTCACTCCCCAGACTAAATAAAAGTAGGAAAGTCAGGAGGAACAGACGAATTAACAGAACACTTCACAAAGGCAGCTCAAATACAAGTAAGGCAGTGACTAAACCGAATGCTGGGAGTAAAATGGAATGAACATGATACCAGAGAACTAGAATAAAGGAGTCATAACACAACTGCTTAAGAAAGCAAACAGGAAAAGGAGCACCAACTACAGAGGTATCGCGATATTGTTCAATTGCCTTAATAAAAAAGATTGCAAAGAAAAGATTGACAACAACAAAGGAACAGCGGTTCGATTAAGAGAAACATAGATTCAGAGGAACGCTAGATCTTATTTTGAATTTTGTAAATGTTTATTTTGTGAAATATCACGGGTAGCAGCAGTTTTGGAGTTAGATCTTTAAGACGCGTCACGACCATTTTTAATTGGAGGAGCCTCCAATTTTGAAAAGTCAGAGAGATAGCACAGTTGTGATAGACATAGTGCGGAATTCTCGGTATAAACTGTCTCACATCTAGGGATCGAAGACACACCTGGGCCATGTCGAATTAGAGGAGCCAATCGCGTTAACACGTCTTGGACATGCTACAAAGCGTGCCGCATTGTATGTTGGTAAACACAAACATTGGTTTCCAGGGTTTGAAGAAATTCGCATCATTTTACGAAGAGTACAACGTAAAAAGCCCACGAATTCACTGCACAATGGAATATTCGTTTATTTATCTCGGGTACAGCTGGTATATACATGGCGATTAAGAAGAAATGGTAAATATTGAAGGAGGTAATAGTATGAACAATACTAAGTAAAAAAGTTAATATAAACATGTGACCGAATTCTATTCATTTTAGACAAAAAGGTGCTGTAATGTTATGCATAAAATAAACCTCATAAAATGACCAAAAGAACACAAATATCTTATTGAAGTACTTTAGTCATGCAACAACACATGCATATTTTATAAAAGGCAAGATTAAATGTTTCAAAATCCCACCATCGACTTCAATACACTTTGCAGCTCTCTTCGCAACAGAACGTGTAGCTCTTCTGGGTACGTCGTGGTGTACTTTTATGAGGGTAGTAGTGTTTACAATGCTAGCGAGTAATTCGTCTCTTGTGTTTACTTTTTCTTTGTACACTTCGTTTTTCAACCATCCCCCACACACAAAAATCTAATGGGTCATACCTTCAGTTAACAGCCGATATTCGCACACATTGCTATGTGACTACGATGGGCAAGCAAACAATAATTAACCGCTATGATTCTCAAACCAGTTCTCGACCCATAAACAGAGCCAAGAAAATCTCAATGCCCGCATCAGAAAGTAAGTTAGTTTTCCAAATTTAATATTAATAGTAAATTGAAGTGTAGTCTTTAAGAAGAGATGGAGAGAATCAAAACGATTCAGAACTGAATTGGACCCATGGCTGGAAATGTCCACTGTTCGTCTCAATGCGGTGATGGTCATAAGAGCTCGTAGGTGTGGTGGGCCATCCGTTTCTTACATTTTGGGACACTTAAATCTGTTGTGTATAAAACACCTGTCGAATCTGAATTATATCTGGTTGCAAGAATCATCTACGCTGCTGTTGATATCCAAGAAAATCCAGGTGCTTTCAAAGTGTCCGCCATGGTCCATCAGTGTAACGCATGCTTAGAAAATGATGTCTGGGAGGACGGCGGTTCGAATCCCCGTCCGGGCATCCAGATTTGGGTTTTCCATGGTTTCCCCAAATCACTTCAGGTGAATGCCGGGATGCTTCCTTAAAAAGGCCATGGCCGAATTCCTTCCCATTCCTTGCCCCCATCCTTTCCCGTCTCTAAAGACCTCGCTGTTGAGAGACGTAAAGCAGTTAAAAATAAAAAAATTATGGTGAAAATTTCCTCTAAGATTATGAAAATAAACATATTTTTTCCCCTTAATCTGCATTGTATCCTTCCATTTCTTGTACCTTTGATACCTCTTTCCCATGACATTTCCAGGCATGGGTTTCCATGCAGTTCGGAATTATTTGATGGTTTTCATCTCTCAAAGTTTACTTATGGGATACCATGTAAATAAACCACCTTTCAATTTAAAAAAAAAAACATTCGAAACCGAGTAAAGTGGCTCAATTAATAATTATATAACTTAATTAGTAACAACTAATCACCGAGGGTGGTGGTGGTGTAACGGTTAGCGTTCTGACCTTCGGGTGGACGGCGGTTCGAATCCCCGTCCGGGCATCCAGATTTGGTTTCCATGGCTTCCCCAAATCACTCCAGGTGAATGCCGGAATGCTTCCTTCAAAAGGAATTCCTTCCCATTCCTTGCCTCCCATCCTTTCCCGTCTCTAAAGACTTCGCTGTTAAGAGACATAAAGCAGTTAAAAAAAAAAAAAAAACTTACCAAGTAAATTCTACGTAACAACTTAGAGAGCTACTGAGAAAGCATTGGGTGAAGAACATGGACTTTTTGGACTTGGGAAAGCTTATGACTGGGTGCCTACATACGAAATTTGCGACTGATATGAAAGGTTAGAGTACCAAACTCGCTAATCAAAATGGCACACACCGAGCGGGGCGGTGTAACGGTTAGCGTTGTCGCCTCGTATTCGGGAGGACGGCGGTTCGAATCCCCGTCCGGGCATCCAGATTTGGGTTTTCCATGGTTTCCCCAAATCACTCCAGGCAAATGCTGGAATGCTTCCTTCAAAAGGCCATGGCCGAATTCCTTCCCATTCCTTGCCCCCATCCTTGCCCCCCATCCTTTCCCGTCTCTAAAGACCTCGATGTTAAAAAGAGACGTAAAGCAGTTAAAAAAAAATTAAAAAAATGGCACAATGGTTATATGGGCGATGTTTAAGTGAAAGATGTTTTATTTTAATGGCTTAGAGAAGAAAGAATGAAGTCCAATAAAATATTTCTTGTCTGTCTGTGATCGTAAAAGAACGTAAAGGATTGGGAAATAAGGTTTGCAATGATTTTCTTTGGTGCTGTTTGGCTATTTCGGGAGAGGCAAAATGGGATATAAAAAAATAATAAATAAGTAAATAAATGTGTTGACAGATCAATAAGTTAAAGGTACATGTTGAAGGCTACTAGGACAGAATTAATTTAAAACTAATTATACCCGCAGTGAATTTGGACTATACGTGCAACAAGCTTCATTTATTTTTAAGTCTTGAGACAGGGGATAGAAAAACAAAGCCAAAAGTGCAAATCAGTTTAATTAAAGGATGTAGTAGTATTTTTCACCAAGTGCGGAATGTAATCAGGATTTCCTAAAGAGCTAAGCTGACAGCATACAGGCAACGTTTGCAACCAGTAATGAATGCAGTATAATAGAAAAAAACAGACATAAGTAACTTACAAAACCGCGAAAAGAAATTTATGCGATAATCGTTACAGAAAACGTGAACGAACAAATTATGGAATGAATATATTAGAAGAGACTTGGAAGCAGGATTTTAACCGATTCTGTAGGCTATTTTAGTAAATTTATATACGTTTTAAAAGTTGTAAAGTCATTTTAGAAGGGTTCTGTATAACAGCATGAAATTTCTACAAACTGTTTTATTCTATAAAGTATCCCTCTTTTTGCACAACTAAAAAGAAGTAAATTTTTTGGTAACATCATTTACATTAACCAGTTTAAATATGATGTAGGGAAAATTATGGATTGTAAAGATGACAACAGACTGAATCACAGTGGCTACTATCAGCACATTTTGGGCGAAACAATAGATGGCTTTTTGCATGAATTTTTTACACATTCACATAACAATACAGTACCATACAACTACAACAGTTAACCAACACAGATCAGAATCTTAGCATTTCAAGTGAAATTCTTTCATTAATAATAAGATAACCGATTTGATATTTGTCTAATTTCACTTATTCTTCTTTGAACGCCTTCTCCCTGTCAGAGCGTAGACCGTTACCACGAGGGATGTTTACCCCCTATGATATCGTCTGGGAAGTTGAACTGGGGTGGTTTTACCATTGCCTTCCCCAGTGTCACAGTGTTCGTAAGTATTGTTGTAAGTGTGGATGACTGTGTCAGTATGTTCAGTGAGAGTGTTGTTTGTATTGTAGATGAGTGATGAAAGAAGGGAAAGGATGAAACTCCGTACTTGCCCATTCAGGCCTACTCTTCCGAAAGACATCTAGTGGGCCGCCATCAGACGGACGAATCACCATCAACAGTGTCGTGCGCCCACACCCTACAAGTATTGCGAAGAGATCTAAGATTTAACCCAGTACATTGGTGCACTATCTGATTGTTAGTACCTGTGCACCACCATCTTTTCTACACTGCCGGCCAAGTCCTAGTGATAAAAAGTTCTTCCAGCCCCGGTACTCGAACCAGCTAATCTCATTTCGGCACCAGACACCAGCACTGTGCCCCAGCCAAATGGATCTACAGGGCAGGATCCAATTTCAGTCTTCGTTTTAATTATCTGAAAAATTAAGCATAATGTATTAAACAAAAACATACCATAAAAGCTCCCCAGGAAAAGAAATAGTTATGGAGTTCGGATGCATCGCTCTTGTGCGCCTTTATGTACCATACTTTCGTAAGAAATTATGTTCAGAATGTATGAATCAGATCTAAGTCTCTACACATTATAAATCGTAAAATCATCGTATTATTAAACACTGATTCCAGCCAATACAGACAGATTAAAATCTTATGTTGTGACGTAAGACAGCGCAGTTGTTTGTGAGGTCATAACAACGCAATTTTGACGTTTGTTATATAAAATTATTGATAGCAACGATATTAAGACTATATGTAAAATTTGATTCATCCGTATTTTCACACCCTTTCAGAAATAAATTTGAGAATCAGAACTCAATTACGTCAAGCACAATTTTTCCGAAATAGAGAAGAAATTCGAAAGAAGTGAGGCAATTTAAGAATGAGGTGCGGATCGACGAAAGGCCAATTAGTGCCCCCTTTGGGAATTTTTCCCTTTGTCTTATTTACGTTATCGCCTCTTGAAAAAATTTCATAATCCAGTGCAATGTGCTCTCTTTAGTATGCTGAGTATGATATTAGAAATACTGCTTTCTAAAAAGCTGAACTGCTAGACACTACTTCATTCGATGAGGAAGGCTCCGGTCTATCAGTTTAGTGATCATATCTGACAGTAATGTTGCCACTATAGCTTGTTTAAAGCGTATGACATTCGCTATATCGTCCGAACCTTCCGTTTATAAGATCCTACAGTTGATTAACACTATAAAGCTTCAAGTTTATGACTTCTTTGACGAAACGTACTTACATATATGTTGACTCATACAAAAGCCAAATGTCTTAAATATTTCTCTGGGGAAGGGGAAAATGGGTGAGAATTATTGAGTTAGCATTATTCTTGCCAACGTTGGCTGTATCCGAAGCGAAATCCCGATACGGTAGCAGTAATTATATCTGTCCTTGCGTGGACTAGACCAGTAAGGCTTCCTCACTCTCCAGTAAGCCGATCAATTGGAGCAGTCACAACAAGCAGACAAAGACACAGGTATCAGAAAGAGCGCAATCAAAACAGGCCTGGTACAACTTGATAGACAGGGAATCAATGGTAACGGTACGCGAATACAGTAAGGAAGTAGAAGTATGTTTGATTCAACGGGAGCCAGGTAGGGTTGCTTGAAGAGAAAGTTCTAGTAAAAAAAGAAAGTACCTGTTCTTGTATTTATCGAGTCTTGAGTTTATTTGTACCATTTTCCGCCATGGCATTATTTATTCTGAACCTGGGACAGACGATGTATCAAGTGACATTCATTTGAATACACTGAAGTTGATTAGTCCGTATTTTGATCCGATTACTTTTTAAAAATAGTGTTTCTGACAGTAAATTTTTCAGTAATCTGGACCCTTCCTGACTGTAAGGGTTATGACTGGAGTCTATCTCTATAAATGTTTTTCTAATATAAAATATAGTTTAAAGTTCCTACAGTACCTTCTCTATAGAGACGTTACGAAATCAATTCCCGCTCACATCATTGCGGCACCAAGATGATGTCCGGAAGACATCTTCATCGTAGATGCCTGGAAGAAATTATCTCCAATCTTAACTAGGGCCAGCAGTGGTACAGTACAAGATTCCTAAGCACCAGATTGTGTAACAACGTCCTAAACCTCTCGGCATTGTTTATGCTGTCAGTACATATTGTACGTACGGGTGCCATTCTTTGCTATTTATTCATAGGTAATTTATGACGGAGTGTTTGTCCTGAGATATTTACTCCAAAAGCAGTTGATTGGTTATAGCTTCTCTTTAGGTTTTTCTTCTCGGATGGCCATTAATCTTGATTATCTGTGATGTTGCGGTGTGTCTTCATGAGCGACCGACTGCTACAACGTAGCTGCCGAGGCTATATCTTTAGTTGATAGATGGTGGACGAGTTTCGTTAGAAGGATAATTAGTTCCTCGAGCTTGTCTTCCCGGCAGTCGACGACTTGTTGGGCACAGGTGTTGTGCGTGCAGCAGCAGGTGCCGAGTAAGGAGTTGAAGAGGGTGCAAAAAAGGGCTGCTAGATTTGTTTCTGGAAATTACCGCAGAATGCAGTCAGTAACAGATATGATAAAAGAGCTGGAATGGGATTCATTGGAAGACAGGAGGAGGGTAAAGAGGGTCATGGGAGCATACAAGTCGTATATTGGTGATTAGGCACTGGTGTAAGAATTGAAAGTAATGCATGGAAGGGAAAAGATGACCATGACCACAAGCTGGCACTCGATTTCAGGCACAAGGCTGTAGGAAGATTCTCTTTTTTAGGTATGGGTGTCAGGGATTGGAATAAGTTACCGAGGGAAATGGTGAATAATTTATCAAAAACGTTGAAAGAATTTAAGGCTAAATTTTCAGAGGGCAAATGTAGGTAGATGCAGGAAAAGGGGAAAATGGGTGTGTCGGAAATTTGCCACCGGAGCATGCGAAATTTAATTAAATATTATTATATGCTGGTCGATGTTTTTTAATACGACGTTTGAAGCTGTATTAACAACTTTGTGTTTTATGTTAAAACTTTCTGCATATCTGCAGATGACGCTGGGAAGCCTTTAGAAGGTATGTCACAGTGTTTAGAGGCGAGAGATATTCTTAAAGCCTTCTGGTAGCTTGTAAGGCGAACATTATTGTAAGTTTTTATCGTATTTCGTTAAATTTTTACAAGAAATTCAAGTTATTGAGTTCAACATGTGACGAGTTGTCTGCAATGTGGTGAGTTTGATTCTTCCGAAGGAATAGTACTATGGCCTTAGTATTGTGGTGGGGTTACAATCTCATTTCCGCAGAGTGTTTTAAGTGATGTATGTGAACTGTGGTGGTTACTATTGTGCACACTATATGAACGTACAAGAAGGGAGATGGTAAAACCCGGTACTGGTTTAGCTAAGTGGATTCATTCGCCAATATCCTGTAGCTTGGCGGACAATGCCACGGCCGTACGAATTACGCTCTATAAGCCGTTTCCTGTAACCATATAAGTCGTTGCTGGGAAGGTGCATACTGAGTTTTGGTTTCAACATCCAGTATTGAGGACTACATTAGTAATTGAAAAAAGACAGGCTGATTTACAAACTACGTTCCGCTTTCGATAACTTCGCTGTTGAAAACGCGATTAGTGCAAATACAAGGTGTAATTGATATTTTTTCTACTGTAGAATATTAAAATGTGCTCTCCTTGTCACTCGATATATGGTGACGTGAAATGAAACACAACAATTTGTAATGTATCAGGTACGTTACCATATTTTTTACATTTTGACGTTATTTTCAGCATCGGGTTAGCAGTAACGCTCTGGTCTCGCATTTGGGAGGACGCAAATTCGAATCCCCGTCTGACCATCCAGCTTTGGATTTTCCATGCGTTTCCAAATAACTCCAGGCGAATGCTGATATAGTGCCTTCAAAAAGGCCATATTTTTAATACTGAACAATGACAGTATTGTTTCCAGTTACTTTTATACTGTATAGAGACTGCATAGTTTACAGCTGAACCGCAAGCATTTAACATTTACTATTTCTTCTAACAGTGTATTTCGTATGTATTGTGAAACACATAGTATGGTGCAACACTCACATGTGGTTTTCAAGATACAAATATTACCAAAACTTATTGGTAACAGTGCGAAATTAGGACAGTGCAGTGTAGCGTTATTCAAATTCATTTTGACTAAAAACTTGTTAATATATGAATTTTTTTTATAACGATGGCTATTACAATATAGAGGTGATTTAAGAATGCATCCTGTATATTGTTCCAACTTTTATTAAGGGTAATATGGAAAAGAATTGTGGAATAAATGTATGTAAAAATATATATTTGTATGCAATTTTATATGAGGATTATGTCTAAGACAGTATGTTATGGAAGAACCATCACAGCTATTCACTGGATAGGAAATAAGTATTGAAAGCCGGTAATAGTATATGCTATGTTGTAAACCTAAGCCATGTAGTATTTATGCTACATCTGAAAAGGATGAATCCCTTACAAGATGGGTATTACAAGATAGAGTGATTTCTGACTTTTGATTTGTAAATTTTTCCTTTTACTAACCTTAATATCCAATATGAAAACTGGATTGTAGAATTAATATATATAAATTGTATATCTATAAGCAAATGCATATGTGAATCTTGTCTAAGGCAGTTTGGTATGGCAGAAGAATCATAGATACAAACTTGTCATGTAATATGTATTAAAGTCTGTAATTGTATATGCTCACTTGTAAAGACAACTCTGTATAGTATTAAAGCCCCATCTGTAAGTCCAAAATGTAAAAGTATACATGGTTTGGCTGTAGGCCTATGGTCATGAAACCCAAAGCCAATAAAAAAAGGAAGAATAAAATCTTGAAAAGTATTCAAATAAGTTCCAGGTCAAATCAACAGAACAGAACAAACGCTGATGCTGAGATCAAACAGATGTGAAATAGAAGAACATATAATAGATGAAGATGCTCCGGAAATGGAAGGAAACACGTACGGTGGAAAATAAATAGAAATAAAATTCAATTGAATTGGTGCAATATAATTATAGTTGTTCCTGCGATTTTTACCTCTATATCTTCTTTTTCTTCACCGCCTTTCTCAACATTTTGGTGTCGGCTTCCTGTGATGAGTATCACTCATTTTGCATGTTTAAATTTGGGGGTTTGGTTTTACGGCCGCATTCAATTGCTGGCGCCAAGCTTTTTGTACTTACTGCCATGTCATACTAATGGGGGAAATGAAGTGTTGCAATTTGACTGTGAAATGTTCTATGTTTGATAAGTGTATTTTTTATTTGTGAAATGTGTAATTTATGAGGCGGAGATCGGGGATTGTCCCCACATTGGCCCTTATGTGTGCGGAAAACCACCTAAAACCCACAATCAGCATGGCCGGTAAGTGGGGACCAGGGCTATTGCTAGGCCCCGTTGTTTTTTTTTCTTATGGCTTTATGCCTTGTCGACGTCGAGGGGCCCCGTTTAACCCCCCCCCCCCCCCAAATCCAGTGTGCGGTGCCCCTACGCACAGAGCCTCACTGGCAGGTGCATATTGGAGTCAGTATGGAGTCTATATCAGGCGACCATAGATGGGTGTACCAAGAACGTTTTATATAATACAGAAACTCCCAACTGCACAATGATGACGTTTTTTACATAAACGAAACCAAATTCTTCTTCAGTCTAATATTATGGGAAAGCCGGGCAAAATGGCCAAGCTAAGGTATGGCGATGTTTTAACGTAACGAACCTAAAGGCATCAAAATCAGCGATTGCGAAGTTCAACTATCTTAGTAGATATCAGAATTTTTTAGTTACCTTCGCATTATGTTTAGTACCTAAAATAACCAATTTTTCAGGTTTTTTAAAGTTATTACTTTACGGCTCGTCGACGGCTAAGGACATTAGAGGCGGGATAGGACTGGGGACAAGGAACGGGGTATAATTAGTAAGACAAAGAAACATTTGCTGATGTATACGTGACGAGACGCGTGTGAGGGATATTACCAACCTGCGAGTATACGTGTCATGTGTGTCCCTGCGACACAACATCCACACTGTACAATCAGGATTATTTTGCTGCAATTTCAGTCAACCTGAGCACTGGTACCTCGATTTTTTTCCCCTTACTGCTTTACGCCTCGTCGACGGCTGTCATTAGAGGCGGGATGGGACGGGGACAAGGTACGGGAAGGAATTCGGCCATGGCCTTTTTGAAAGAAGCATCCCGGCATTCGCCTGGAGTGATTTTCAGAAACCATGGAAAACCCAAATCTGAATGCCCGGACGGGGAATCGAACCCGCGTCCTCCCGAATGCGAGGCCAGAGCGTTAACCGTTCACCCACCACCCTCGGTGGCACCTCATAAGTTATAATTTAAAAGCCCGTAAAAAATGACGGGTATCACCTATGGCGGTGATAAGAATTTATTTTGTAAAACTTTCTAACGAAAAATAAATCATCATTATGTATACTGTATATGTATGATCGTTTAGGCCAACTAGCATCACGTTAAGCCCTCGTTTGGTTTTAATTTGTATACATCCGTGTTACAACTAGGGTTGTTAGTACTAGAGAGGACCTACAGTTTAACGTGGATTCCGAACCACGACAACGTTATGACGTATTTCACAATCTACAGCAAGCAGTGCCAGAGGTGAGAATCAGATAAGGGACTTTTCAAAATCCTAGCCGAGACCAAGATTAGAACAGAGGACTTTTCGGTCAGACTCCTTTACCACTGAGCCACCAGACCACTGAATAACGCATAATTATTATCTTTTTTGTTGATGTTTTCCGTGTTGTGTGTAAACTTTCTCTGATTAGATTTTCGGAATATTTAACTAGGAATTTTGTAAGTAAGTACATTTGAAATTTAATGACGGAAGCTTTTATTGTTATGATAAAGTTTCTATGTAAAGTATAATTTCAAAGATGAATAATTTATGTATTCGATTGACATATTTCGTGATTACCTAGGTTTTCTGTAAACTTTCTGTGAGTTTTTATTAAACATTCCGGTTTATCATCTTCTCTCAAAAAATTCATATGTTGTCACTTGGTTCCAGTAACTGCTAAAGAGGATACAGTGTAATCATCGGATGCTCTGAACCCTACATGAAATTATGCATGTAACTGCTACAGAGGATACAGCGTAATCCTCGGATGTACTTAACCCTACATGAAATTATGCATGTAACTGCTACAGAGGATACAGCGTAACTGCTACAGAGGATACAGCGTAATCCTCGGATGCACATAACCCTACATGAAATTATGCATGTAACTGCTACAGAGGATACAGCGTAATCCTCGGATGCACATAACCCTACATGAAATTATGTATGTAACTGCTACAGAGGATACAGCGTAATCCTCGGATGCACATAACCCTACATGAAATTATGCATGTAACTGCTACAGAGGATACAGCGTAATCCTCGGATGCACATAACCCTACATGAAACTATGCATGTAACTGCTACAGAGGATACAGCGTAATACTCGGATGCACTTAACCCTTCATGAAATTATGCATGTAACTGCTACAGAGGATACAGCGTAATCCTCGGATGCACATAACCCTACATGAAATTATGCATGTAACTGCTACAGAGGATACAGCGTAATACTCGGATGCACTTAACCCTTCATGAAATTATGCATCTAAAGGTAAAGGCAGTGGGTTTTCGCAGCTTTAAAGCCGTATTCCCGTAGGATTAGCGGAGGAAGAGCTCCGCATTCCTATTTTCTGACCGTAGGTGCTAGAGCAGACGTGCTGTGCTCAGCGACACGGCCCGGCCCTTTTTGTTTACCTTCTCGCAGAGTTTCCCCCTCGGTACTTATTGGATAGCAGGCTGAGTGGGCTTGGGGAGCCGTTCGGGATGTTCAGCTTGAGGAAAAATATCTGCTTCGTCGGGGATCGAACCACGGCCGTAGCCAGACGCTCTACGCGGCTTTCAAATCATGCATGTAGTAGTCCTAAATAAACGAAAATCTGTAAATTTAAACGAACATCGCATTATAATTCTTTTCAGTCTCTTCCTAGCATTAAAAATATATTTTTTTAATTTTTCAACATAACAGACAGTTGTATCTTAATAGGCATTGCAGTTACACTTCCTTTTTACAATATAAACGCAAATAAAATCAACGCAGGTTTTTATTTGAAATTTCCTGTGTAAAGGGACGCATTTTTACTATATTAAAATTTTGTATCTTACTTTGTCAAGTCTGAGCGAAGGCGTACGTGCGGTAAAACACTCAACGGAAACACTGCCATTAGCACAGCAGAAATCTTCGGCGCGTGTCAGAATCACACGCGTAGCTAAGATCACCTTGCAGCTTGTAGCTTTTACTCATTCGTGTCTGATCTGTGAGAGCGACAAGTCCGGCCTCGGATCGACTATCGATCCGAGGCCGCAAGTACCCGTCAAAATTCTCGTTCAGCTACATGTCGTAGAATAATTACTCCAACATACCCTAGCTTTGCTTACATTACGTCGCGTGGAGTCGCAGATGTATTTTTCTTGTGACAGAATTACTACAATGTTGCAATAAACATGATGTATAGCGACTTCAGTATTTTATTCGACTAGTGTAAAGCCCGTATGATTCTCCGTCCCGTTGAAGCCCACAAACAATTTATTTGGGTGTCAGGCAAGTACAGAAGACGAACAGTATGGCGCAAGAAGAAATTCGTCGCAAGTCTTAGCAAGCATGAAGAGACTAATTTAACCAAGTACAGACTATACATGACCATGACAAAACAGTAATCATACCTGGTTATCCAAACAGCGCTGTTGTGGCGGCTATTAATGTTAACACGTCGGACATCATCAAACTCGCCGAAGGTTGTGGATCTATTGACGTCACATCCAGTCTCTTGGCATAACGCATTTTGTTAAAATGGATGGTGACTTACCTTCTCTATGGAGTTCGTCGTTGTAAACTTCAGCAAGCGAATGCCTGGAGCAACTGCGGTGTCTACCGTAACGGGAACGAACACGCCCTGCCTTGTGTGGAAATAGCTGATGACGGGTGCGGCCTGCTTCCTAGAAGATCGTGCTAATCTGAGACCACTCGCGAAATATGGTTTCCTTTTTATAGCCAGAGATTGCTAAGACACCACGACGGTTGGTGTTTCTGTATAAGAAGAAATTTTCATCATACAGCACTTGACCATCAGTGTAAGGTGGGAAATGATGCACGATTCCTAACAGCCATTTTATGTCCCAGTCCTGGTTTAGATCCTAAACTCATCCGGAATGAGGGTATACGCCACTGTTGTAGGTGATTCGTCCGTCGGATTAGGTCTATTCACGATCCTGTTTGTATTCTTCGGAAGTGTTGGCCAACCCTCGTTTCACCCTCTCCCTTCTTTCATTTTTCTCAACAAGAACAACGTGTTTCATTGAACCCACACATCTTTACAGTCATCCATACATTCAGTAACAGTTATCAACACTTCGACTTTTCTTAATAACAAAGAATACTTAAGGCCGATACTAGAAATCAAGGTATGGTCAAGTCAGATCAGCTCACGATCCAGTATTTCGCTAGTAACATTTACACTCAGGACAGGTCAGTTCAAATCACCCTTTTTAAGAAATAAATAAAGAATTTCATCTTTATAAATTATTTTATTGTTGAGTTTAACAAAATGATTAATTCTACATTAACAAACAAAAGAGGACAATAAATCGAATCTACTATATAATTTCGTAAAGGTCACCCACTCATCTCGATAGCTATTGGCTGGAGAACCCTGTCACGTGTCAGCCTTCGCTCACAAAACAGCGACCAGAGATACCATTAGAAGAAATTCGTGGTTATGTCTACAATTTAATAACTAAGCAACTGCTACCAAATTATTTGGTATAATACATTCATTAAGTTTGCTTTTCATAGAATTTCATATTTTAAAAAATTTTAATAAATTTTGCGGCTGAAAAAAACGTGGATCTCCTTTTCAGTAACATGTTACTAATTAAACAACTAAAAATTTAAAAAAAAAAATTACTTATAGTCTCTGTTGTAACCACGAATGCCAATTGTCATTTCGGCTTAGGATAAATTTCAGTTTAATTACAATTTAAACTATTGTTGTTGCTTGATCAGAATTTATGCATTACGGTTTATTTGCTTTTTGGGCATTTTACTGACCACTTTCGCTAATGGTCTTTATTCATGTTCGCTGTATGTGAGTTATTAGGTTATTTTAAGTGGTCATCAGACCAAATGTGCCACCGAATCGACTATTCTGGCAACTTATTTCTGCGGAGTTGCTCAACTGTGTCATAATATGGAATGTGTATTAAGATCTCTGGCCATCACAGATACTACGACCAATGTTTACATTATGAGTGTTTGCCCAGTGTCAATAATAAACAACGCAATGCTTTCGAAGCAAACAGGAATTTTTTAAAATAACTTTGCAGAGAGAACTTTAAGGGTCAAATACAAGTCAAGATTGTATTTAAACAAGTTCGACCTTTGAAACACAATAGCACGATTATTCCTGTTCGTGTTTAATACCTACCTTCTGAGTTCTTCATGCTCAAGAGATTTTATTCATCTTAAGGGAGAAATACAGGTCAAGCTTATATTTGGCCAGATCAGATCAACCTGTCATAATCTTTCATCGTAAAAACTAGAACTATTCTAGACCGTGACAATACGCAAAAAACAGTCACGGGCTTACGCTAGTTCTCAATAAATTAGACGCAGGGCCGGCGCTAGAATTCTCGGGCCCGGGGTAAGCGTTCTTAACAGTGACATAATCGGTTGAGGCCCGTGACTAATTCGTCGGATGGGGCCCTCCCTCAGGCCAGCTCTAGCATTGCGCGGGCGGATTCTTGGGCAAGGGGGGCCCATCTGGCTGGTTATCGCCCCCTCCCCCCTTGTTGGCGGGCCTAAGGTATATTTGAGCCCCTTACCCCCTCCTCCCCTATCTCCTAACGCAGGCCCTGTTTAAACATGAATAATATAAAATAACAGTTTTTGCTACAATTCTACTTATTGAGCCATATTGTGCTATTTTATGATATTTACTTGCTTTACTTGCGGGATTTTTTTTGCATCTCTATACATAGCGTAGTTTCGTGAAATGAATCACAATGTTTTATGAGTAAAATCATCCAATTCACTGAAACCCCGAACAATCTCGATGAGAGGTTTGTCTTCCATGTTAATTTTGCCTACTTGCCGAACGTTCGTACTAGCGGTTCGATCACCTAAAGTGTAGCGCTCCGGTCTTGCCCTGAGGTGATCGAACCGTGCAGTGAGAATTTTTTTGTTGTATTACGTGTATGGTATAGGTTCCCAGACAGGGTGGCGCCGAGACATGTCAGCGAAGGAGATGTAGCTTCGCCGCTCGTGTGCTCTACACCGTCGCTAGTACCTGTCAGAAATAAAACCTTTATTCCAACACCACATATTTAGTGATTTTCTTCTAGGTATCATTGTTAGTACTGAGAAGTAGGTATTCACTTTTTATGAATAATAAAACTGTGGTGGAGGATGCGTGGGAAATTTTCTTTAATTTAATTTAATTTAATTTAATTGCAATGGAGCACAGGCTCCGGTGGCAATTTCCCTACACACCCATCTTCCCCCTATCCTGCACCCACCTACATTTGCCCTCTACAAATTTTATCTTTAAATTCTATCAAAGTTTTCGGTAAATTATTCATCATTTCTCTTGGTAACTCATTCCAATCCCTGACACCCTTAACTAAAAAAGAGAATCTTCCCACACCCTTGTGCCTGAAATCGAGTGCCAGCTTGTGGTCATGGTCATCTTTTCCCTTCCATGCACTACTTTTCATACCTATTGCAATATCTTTCCATGCCTCATCGCCAGTATATGTCCTGTACACTCCCATGACCCTCCTCATCCTCCTCCTGTCTTGCAATGAATCCCATTTCAGCTCCTTTATCATATCCGTCACTGATTGCATTCTGCGATAATTTCCAGAAACAAATCTAGCAGCCCTTCTTTGCACCCTCTCCAGCTCCTGTATTTGATACGTAAAATGAGGGTCCCATACTACACTACCATATTCGAGCAATGGTCTCACCAAAGTTTTGTAACCCAATTCCTTTACTTCTCTCGTACGTTCCCTCATCACTCTCTCCAACAAGTGCAGAACTTTGAAACCTTTTCCTACCACCTGTCCAATGTGTCCTGCCCAGTTAAGCTTGTTATCAAAAGTAATGCCAAAATACTTACATTTCAAGTCTTCAGCAAGCAATTCTTTCCCCACCTTATATTCATAATTAACCTTTTGTTATTTATTTGTGTATCTAATAAGCTGACTCTTCTTTGACGGAAAAAAAAAGGGGGGGGGGGCGTGATAAGAAAATGTTGGGAATCCCTGGGGTATAGCGATTTTGATCTTTGCCTTGACCTGGCTTGATCTCTAGTGAGAACCGGATTTAACTGATAGCGCAAATCCGTAAAGAGGCAAAACAGTTGGATGTGCTTGAGAATCGAATAAACAAAAAACCCATTGCGCAAAAGTTGTTGCCGTGTTGGCATCAAATTTTGTCTAACGTCGGGATAAACTAGTGAAGACACATTTGATAAATATGTTTAGGGGATCTATGTTTAATTGCGGTATATATGATTCTAAGATAGTCGAGAAATGTTGAGAGACCTGAACGTCATGAAAGTATTCAACCAATATAAATCACAAACACGTTGGACTTTAACGTACAACTGTGTGGAAAAATGGTCAAATCGCTATTATTATTATCACTATCCGAAAATACAGGCTTTAGTTTCGTTCGGTCGAGATGATTCTTCCGTAAATGTTGGGTGTTTTACGTGGTGCATCCAAATGATGCCAAACTTGCTTTCCGTTAGCCAAAACAGGCTCGTAATTAAGCATGTGGAAGAAGATGATAATTGTCAAACCATGAAAGCGTTTTTGTTCTAAAATATTGTGACGGTCCGACCGTCTCTGTGCTTAAATAGCAATGATAATTATGAAAATTTAATATTTTATATTCACATTAATTTTAATATTAGATCAATTCTTCTTACATTTATATTTCATAAGCATCTCAATTTTGCGGGGAATGGGTCAAATTTGCTCTGAACAAAAGATTCACAAACATAACTAGACATTTATTTTCACATATGAAACTTGATGAATTTAATTATAAAATTTAACATTCACCTTCCTTTTTTATAATTATCAAAAATAACAACATTTGATATCATGGGCGCCACCCTACATGAGACTTATGTTTACACGCTGTTGACTCAAGACAAATTGTCCGACTAGCTCATTATAAACAATTTTACTGGACATGAGAACTTCTTATTTTGTGAATCGCTTCACCCAGGATCGTTCACTGGAGTCTTGATTCCTAAACAATTCAGTGGTAATGTTATATTCACCTTCTCAATTGCATGATGTTGTGTAGTCGCACTAAACCAGCATCCTTAGTCGATCAGGAGGTGCAACCGCGGCGCCAAGCAACCATAAACTTAGTTAAACTTTAAGTTTAACCACTGCACTATTTCCCGCTGAACAACACATTTATACTCATAACTTTACACAGCTTCTTGGTCTGCATCCACAGAGAGGTGGCATAGAGGTGGTGTTGCTTGTCCGGCCACCTGTGGCTCAGTGTCTTTCTTCTTCCGGCAGCCAGCTCACCCTTTTGTCCACTTTGGCGGGCGAAATTCCACTGCCCAATCAGGTTCGACCGCCATGCAAAGAAAGAACACACCTCAATATTCTGTCAATAGGTGGCCTACCCTGTCTCATCCAGCCACTCTTGCCAGTCACAACAAAAACTATGGAGTGACCCTGATCACTACAATATTTACTCTGTGCAAAACGCAATACAAGCCCCAAAATTTTTCAGAGCCTGAAATCATCCCATAGCTACTATAATGTAAGACTACGCAGTCTATTTTAGATTTTTATGTAACTATACATCAAATATAACATTCACAAGGAAAAACCGTGAACACAGATTAAAACATTTGTACTGCAGTTTTCAAATGTTTTATCAGTAGGCAAACTCATGCATCACGAATTGTGGAGTGACTTATCTAACAAGAATCACAGTTCCAGCCATCATTTTCACCAGATCTCGTTCATTTTGAATTTTGTTTCTTTTTAGAAAAACCAAAAACAAAACGGGAGAATGTTTCACGGACTATGGTGAAATGCGATGTAGCAATTGTCTTCTGTTAGAGAAGATGTCTTTCGGATAATGGGAAGAGTGCCGTTATAATGTGGCTCCAGAGTTTAATTGGTTACAAGATAGTATTTTTTCGCAAAGTAAATCAATTCCGGTACTTTTTGATCAGAGTCTGTGACGACATTCTACGCACTTACAACAAATAGCGACACTTCCTGTACCTGCTCTTTAAAACAGTCGTAAATAACAATAACATGGAAGAGTATGGGATACGCGTTCATTAGAGCCGCATTTAAGTATAGGCTAGGGGCCCGTACCACAAAGAGGGGGGCCCGCAACATAAGTAGTAGAGCTTAAAAAAAAAGGTCACCCATAAATATTTTTGGGCCGAGTTTCGAATTTAAGCCCCCGGTCAGAGGAGCCACTGCCGACAGGGGGGCCCGCACCACATGTATAGCCTAGGGGTTCACAAAGCCTAAATGCCGCCCTGAGGATGATTGCGGCTTTGAAGCTTTAGGAAGTTATCTGCCAATCTAATTTTTATACTAGCAGCCAGCAGTTAGAGGTTTGTGTTGTCCTTATTTTACTGTCGCAAGCTGAAAGATTCTGCAATTTGGTTCAAACTTTTTTCCAGCAGTTGGTTATTCGAATCACATATTGGTTAATAAATCCATTATATCTGAACAAGAGGCTTGTCTTCTGTATGCAAGATCTGAAGCTAATCTCATATAATAAACAACATTTTTAGTGGTTACTTTCCAAAGTTACGACTTAGATTGGTGTCCGAAGAAGATAGCAATTAACAAGGTTAGTAAATTGCAGAATAACAACATTTGTTGCTTAGGTCTCTCAAAGTAAAGAACAGAGATTCTTGAACCTCGATGTCGACGAGGCGTTAAAAAAAAGAGAAGAAGAAGATAACGACTACGATATTATTGTATCAAAACCTTGAAATGCAGATTTTATTGATATTAGCTAATTATTATTCGAAGCATAGTTTTCTCAAAACGTCACCAGTTGTTACATGTATTAAACTTCCGTTTGGACTTTTCTTAAAGTATTTAGGACACATCTCATGTACATATTAAAAATGTACATGTGCCCATATTTAACTCTGCAGTCACAACTACCTACCGCAGACTATTAGTGTATGTGTGTGGTAGTAGCCTCTAGAATCCCATCTTGCACTACGGTGGTTGCGTGTCGATAAATGTAGAGATGCGGGAGGTATGGTGGTTGAAAGTGTTCGACCTATGACATCTTCATATTTCGATTAAAGACGTGTGTGTCCTTATATTTCACCTTGCAGCCACAACTACCTAGGGAGCGTGCACAGACTACGTGGCTCGGTCCAGGGGAGGGAGGAGTTGGCTGGAAGGCTATGATGGGCTACGTGGGGGGAGGGGGCGGGGGGTTCCGAGCCAGACCACGAAGCTTTCCTTTCTTAACATTTTTCACAGTTAAAATGAGGAACAGAACTCACAACAGCATGTAAATATTTATTTCCCTCAGTTAATTATCTCTGTATGTAATTTAAATCGTCTGACAAGAGAAAACAGTACAAAATGTCTTCTGGAATCAAAAGGGAAAAAAGCTAAGTACTACGTGGGGGGGGGGGGGGGTAGAGGAAAAAGCCACGTAGGGCTACGTGGGGGGGAGGGGGTTTCACAGGAGGCCAAAATGGAGCTACGTGGTTTATGCACGCTCCCCTAGCGCAGACCACTGGTGTTTGTGTGTGGTAGTAGCCTCGAGTCTCCCATCGTGAACTATGGTAGTTGCATGTCAGTAGCTGTGTGGATGTGGAAGATATGGTGGTTGAAATTGGTCGACCTAGGGCATTTTCATATTTCGGCAAAAGTATTCTAAAAAATCTTTGGAATCATTTAGAATGTTTTTGAATATACGAAAATGTTCTATTTGTTCTTGAATTATGTTCTAAAATACACACTTTTTCAGCTGTTTTTTGGGCATTAACAAATATGAATAATTTACTGTGTTTACTGTGTGAACGATTTTGACGAGACTTTCACTGGCGGTTTGCTGATTTGGCAGGGAGTAACATAGTTTACTTTTTACCCTGTAAAAAATTAAAACCGTCAAAATTATTGACAAACATGAACAAAGTCGCGAGCACCAGCTAGTATCTACTAAAATATGTTAAAAAAAAAATAATAAGAAATTGGTGCGTAATGGTTACATTTTAGCAGTATTAACAAATCTAGCGTCTTGAACAAAATTGTAAGAATGGAGAAAATCATGAATTAAACGAGATCTCGACACCAAAATTCGGTAACTGAGAACGAAACTTCTCGTAATTTCCAAGCTTAATTCTTGCATTATAATGTTTTAGAAAAATCTTTCATAGACAGATGTTTACAGTCAAGTGGTTTCAGACAGAGGAAAATTCTAGGAGGTTAATTCCAGAAGTAAATCTAATGATTGTACGATTATAATTCTTCTCCTTGCGATGAATAAAATATTTTTAATCAGTTGTTGGGCTCGGATAATTTGAAAGAAAAGCGACGTAATTTCAACGGGGATTTCGTTCTTAATATGTGAGCAATTATTGTAATTCCGACGGCAGTGGAATACTTCTTTTTTATTATTATTTAAAATGGCCTCGGTCGCTGCGACCATTTTTCCAGCTCCAATTTGTTTCTTTATACTAACTGTAGCATCGGGCATTGTTTTTGTAATTCAAGACACTATAGAGAAGACAACACAACGCAAACACAACACTTAGTTACAATAGCCAATGCCCGATGCCGGAATGGAACCAGCGATTCTAACCATGCGAGGCCAACGTGCTATACCATATACTGCTAGGGTCGGCCCGTAATACTTCTTCAACCAACGAATTTAAGCCACAGTTTCTGAGCAGATAAAATCAAGGAAATAATAGGCCAATCCATAATGGACGATAAAAGTATTACTTCTCCCTTACTGACGATAGGAATTGTAACGTTCATTGGTGACTGTTGTGGTGGAAATTGGCTCCCAAATATTTGTAAACTAGATCTTACAGAGCTCTAATGCGGTAAATAATCTTGCATTTCGGTTTCTGTCGTACGCTCCTAAGTGAATCCAGGCACTCCTCCGCACTGTTCAACGTGAGTCATTGTTTTGTTGCGTCAGTTTTACTGCCAACCTTGGAGGCAGCTATCTCAAGAGATACTGTTGTGGGTCAACAGCCGGACTACTCCAATGAATCATCTCACGTCATTTGCTGCGGAGGATTCCCTGCCTCGACTGATTCATCCCAGAACTCGATGAGAAAATTACCCCTGCAATGCAGGAATATCTTACGCAAGCATCGAGCGCAGCATGTCAGCTTGTTTTCTTTACTTCGAAGTAAGTGTGCACGTCACAATGAAATTATTTATATTATATTATTAGTTATTTTGTTATTTATACGCCAGTGAATCAGGGATTAAAAATATACTATACAATATTATTTTAGAATTAATGAAGGATTAACGTGATCAAATTTAATAAAATATCCTAACCTACTTAGGAAATGTATTGAATACAATAGAAAAGAGCTAAAACAGGTGACTTAATTTAACTTGGGGGTTATGCGATTCTTCAGTTTTGCAACCAAATAGACTTTCTTAGTTGCTTCCTGCTTCAATTTACTAGATCGTCATCGTAAGAAATTTTTCTTTTTTCTAAATATATTAGACTCTGAGACTGATTTAATATATTGAGAAAAGAGAAAAACTGCCACTGTTGATGTTCTAATGAAGCGAAAATCGTACGTCAAAAAGAAAGCAGATTTTTATTTGTTTTGACATATGCTAATATAATGTACAAAAATATTTAGTTCAAATTTGATGATCATATATATTATTTCTATAAGTTGGTTTTTATTTTTTTATTTATTTATATATATTTTTTTTTTTTTTTTTTTTTTTTTTTTTTTTTTTTTTTTTTTTTTTTTACACAAGCCATTATCTCCCTTCATATTGAGCCGATCTAGCATTTTAAAACTTAAGGTATCTGCTTTTGTGACATCATATTTCAAGAAACTAATTTTTCCAAATTCGACCTTCAAAGGGCAAAAATGTAAGTATTTCAAAAATGTTTTTTTTGTGTCTCAAGCCATTTATCTCCCTGGATACCAAACGGAAATCAACAAATGAAGCAGGATTATGAAAAGGAATGTCATCACTTTGGTAACATCATATATGTAGAAAGATTTTTTTTGGGATTCAACCCTTAAAGGTAAAAGTATCACTGTTTCTGTAACGCGTTTTTGTGTCACGAGCCATTTATCTCCATTAATATCTAACCGGAATAGATAAATGGGGTATCATTCTAAAAATTAAGGTCTCCGCTGTGGTCACATCATGTTTTTAAAAAGGAATTTTTCTGAATTTAACCCTTAAAGGGAAAAAATATCAATAGTTCTAAAATGCGTTTTTTGTGTCTCGAACCATTTATCTCCCTGGATATCTAACCAAAATCGATAAATGAAGTAGCATTAAGAAGAATAATGTCTCCGCTTTGGTGACATTATGAATTAAAAAAGAATTTTTTTGAAATACAACAATTAAACGGAAAAAATGTCAATGGTTCTCCAAGGCGTTGTTGTGTCGCGAGCCATTTATCTCCCTTAATATCTAAACAAAATAGATAAATGAGGTATCATTTTAAAGATTAAAGTCTCCGCTGTGGTCACATCATTTTTTAAGAAAGCAATGTTTCGGAATTTGACCCTTAAAGGCCCAAAGTATCATTATTTTCATAACGTATTCTTGTGTCACGAGCCATCTATTTCCCTTGGTATCAAACCGAACTCGAGAAATTAGGTGTTATTTTAGAGATAATGTCGCCACTTTAGTCACATTACATTTTAAGAAAGGAATTTTTCGGAATTTGACCCTTCAGGGGCAAAATTATCATTATTTCCAAAGCTTGTTTTTTTTCCGAGCCATTTATCTCCGATTATACTTTACCGAAATCGATAAATGAGGTACCATTTTAAAGATTAAGGTCTCCACTTATGCAACATAATAGATTAAGAACAACATTTTTCGGAATTAGATCCTTGAAGGACAAAAGTAATAAATATTAAAGTCGCGCGTAAGAGACACTTCATAGCTTAGCCGCTAGATAGCAGCAGCACATATCCCAGAGAGATTAATAAACTGCTTCGCTGATGTTAACAAGGATTGAGCGCGTTACCTATCAATAGCAGCATCACATAGCACAGAGGTTTCATTAAACTGTACGTTTTTTGTACGATAACTAGTTTATCTGATAATTTTTCTGTTACAAAAACATTTCTGTATAAACTGCTCCCGGGTGACTAGCCGAGTCAAGAGTGCGTTGTCACACGATATTTCGGCGACTAGATTCATTGCCGCCATCTTCTGGTGAAGTGCCGGGTGCAGCGGAAGATGGCGGCAATGAATCTAGTCGCCGAAATATCGTGTGACAACGCACTCTTGACTCGGCTAGTCACCCGAGAGCAGTTTATACATTCTCAACGCCGAGAAAGACTTCGTTCTTATATAAAAACATTTCTGTTTTTATTATTATTTTTTTGAATAGAGTTCTTACGTGAAATGTTCTGACGGGCTACGATCACAGCAACACATATCACAGAGAAATGAACAATTGCCACAAATGAGACGGTTCTTCTTTTATCCTATACAAAACCTTACTAATCACTATATTCGCGAAATTTTCGCCCGAGTCATGTAGTTTTACTTATTATAATTCGCTATCCATGTCCATATGTAGGTCACAGCATCGTAATTACGCCACTTTTTCATCGATTGTGGTAAAATTTACAGCAAAATGTATTCTGTTGGCCACGAAAAAGAGCTCACGACACGGTCGTTTAATTTAATAATTAATTCAGAATGGTCGGAATGACCTGGTGATAGGGTTTCTATTGGCCACTCTCGTAGCCGCCTTAACCTAACCCGGTAATCCTACAGTTTAACGTGGAATCCAATCCACGGAAGCGTTATGACATACTTCAGAGTATACAGCAAGCTCAGCCAGAGATGAAGGTCGGGCTAATGACCCATGAAAATCGCCGCCGAGACAGCGATTCGAACAGGGGACTTTCCTATCCCCTGGTAGACACCTTAACCACTGAGCCACCAGATCGCTCCACAGCGTTTAACTGAACTGTACTATTGGCTCATGAGGTAACATGCCACTTTTTAGATGAAAATTGGAGGTGCTCGAATTTTATTGCGTTGCATACAAACAGAATAAAAATACAAACGAATTTTCGCCGAGAAATGTAAATAACTCGTCCACTTCGCTCGCTCGCTCGTTCAAATAAATATTGGAATCCTAATACTTCATACTATACCGTCTAATGTACTGTAATTACAATTCTGGAACAATCTGTATAAATCGTGATAGAATGGAACTACTTCCATCCGCATGAAATAATGACCTCAGTAACATGGCTCTATGAAAGAAACTTAGATTATTGTTAAAAACTTAAATACTCGAGCCTTATGCTGTAGCACGGAAAGTCGGCTGCCATTTTACTCCAGGCTGCATTTCAAACCAACCACAATTTTCTCTAAATATTTTCTGTTGTATTGTGCCGTGGAGAAAATATTATTGCAAGTAGATATTACCGATCCAACAGGGCAATCACTAAAGTTGTATTTGTGTTCGGGAAAAAGTAGTTTCAAATACCGATCTTACGTATCAGTATTATTCCTTGACGCTGGACACCAACATTTTTTTATGTTTTTTGCTTCGCGCTTTACACCTCTTCGATGTTGAGGCGGTTAAAGGAGGAGAGGGAGCGTCCATAAACTACGTGGATCAGTCTAGAGAAGGGGAGGGGTTGGCTGGAAAGCTACTGTGAGCTACGTGGAGGATTGGGGGAGTTCCGAGCCAAGCCACATAGCTTTTCAATCATATTATTTGTCACAGTTAAAATGAGGTACAGAACACACAACAGCATGTAAATATTTATTTTCGTCATTTAATTATCTCCGTACGTAATTTACGATAGTCTGACAAGAGAAAACAGTACACAATGTCTTCTGGAATAAATAGGGAAAAAAGCTAGGTTCTACGCTGGGGAGGGGAGGCAGTTAAGAGGCAAAAGCCACGTCGGGCTACAGGGGCGGGGGGTTCACAGGAGGCCAAAAGTGAGCTACGTGGACTAGTCACGTGAGGGAATTCGAACATAGCCTTTCTAAAGTAACCATTCCGACATTCGTCCGGGTTGATTTCGGGAAACAATAGAAGACTGTAATCTGGATGGCCGAACGGGTTTTGAGCCTGCTTCCTCTCGAATACAATGCCCAAGCGTTACCGCTCACACACCAGGCTTTGTGAATTAATACCTTTTTCTCATCCTGATACACTGAACTAATTATATCGATGACGGCAATCTCCATCAGACAAAGAGATGTCGACCTAAACGTCTAGGGATTTAAATTGGAGTGTTTAGTAGGCCAATCCTCAGATAAAGAGAAGTTGTTAATTACGTGAAATATTTTTCCGGAATTCTGGACCTCCTCCTCCCCCATGGTGAGTGGTGACATCTGGTCGGAGCCCCCTCCCCCAATGATGACGTGTGATCCCCGCCCCCCTTTTGCTGACCGACCTCGTAGTTTTTTGAGATTTTTTTTTCAAGTTGGAATCGGTGTTGTTTGTAGGCCTTTTTTTAAGCTCAACTGATCTTTAAGAAATTAAAAAAAATGACGTGATATTTCCGTTGACCCCCTCCCCTTTAGTGAGATTTCACCGGACACCCCATCTTCACCTATTTCACCTCACGTAATTAATGGACGCCCCTTTAGGCATATTGTTTTTTTTTATTCTCGACGTCGCCAAGGTCAAAAGTTTCAGAATTCCTAACACATTAAGAGACGTCAGTCTTCCGAAAAAAAAAACTTTTTAGTATTTATGCTAAATTGACCGAAAGTTAAAGAATGAGATTTTCATACTAAACTGTTCATACTTACCACTGAATCAATCCGCAAACACACGTAGAAATTTATTTGCCATTATTTTTACACAACTCCTAAAGGTATTGTCAGCATCTGTTGCGTCTATGATTTTTCAAGCTAAACAGACCGCTAAACATTTAGGTCAATGACGCAACACCGCGGGGCATCGGTTATAAAAATAGAGACAACATCTTTGGCTTCGAAACTAGCATGGGATGTAAGAACGGCTCTCTCGAGTTTGGTTCGGAAGATGTATTAGGTGTTGCTGTGCGAGCTGTAAGGTAATAGTCGATTAGTCGATTTTATTTCCAAACGACCAAGGCTGACTCTTAAAACAACAGGTTCCTCGATTAGAGGTAATTAAATCATTATCACTGAAGGACTAGAACGCAACACTCGGAAATCTCGGACAACCGATAGCTGTTTCACTAAAGAAGAAATGATGTTATTTCTGTTCTTATTGTGTTGACACTTCCTCTGTAGATCCAACCGGGAAGTTATTTTGCTTCCGAATCAGTAGTTCTAGAAGGGTGACTCTGAAGTTTTTTTTTTCAACGACAACCATCTGTTGTCAGATTATAACGGTCATAATTTCCTGTATGTTTTGTCTGCTCAGTGGTAAAAACCACGCTCTCATGGAGTTGGCTAATAGATGGAGATGACATGTGGTAACGACAAAATTAACGAAAATTTAGTGACCATTACTTTCTGCAAGCTATGAGCGCTCCAATTTGCTCAGTGATTAAGGCGTTTGACTGGAGATAGAAAGTTCTTCTGTTCAAATACTGGTCTCGGATGGAATTTTCAAAGTCCCTTAACCCAACATTCACCTTTGTCAATACTTGCTTTCCGTAAGTTAAGTACGCTAGAACACTTTCGGACTTCAGATTAAGCTGTGCGCAATACCCGGTAGGATTACCGAGTTAGGACAGTCAAGTACGAAAGAGGCGGATTGTGCAGCCAGTAAGAATCTCTGTCAACCAGTTCCTAAAAAGACTGCTCGAAATTATAACTTTTTGTTGTATTATTTGAGTCATCATTCTATTTTACAATAGTGTACAAAATAATCTATGATCTAAGCCACCAGTGTACACTACCTGACCAAAATTAATAATAATAATAAAAAATAAATTTTTAAAAAAAATTGAAACACCCAGAAAAGGAGGAGGAAACGAAATGAAACTTCACGGGTTGAAAGGGTGTGTGATGTTAGTTCAGTGATTACAAAATGAAGTCAAATTATCAAAGAACATGACAGTATGAGCCCATGTATCAATATGACGTTGCAATCACTCTGGCCTGCATGCGCTCACTGTATCGCTTGGGAAGAGTATCATACAGCTGATTTATCCTCTCCTGAGGCACGCTGGCCGACAACAATTGTAACAGGTCCCTGATGTCATGGATACTGGCACTGGGACTGAGTTGTCGTCCGAGCTGGCCACACACATTCTATAAGGGACCGATCGGGAACACCTCGATATCACGCAGACAGTTCATTGAGACACTTGCCGTGTGTACACCAGTATTGTCCTGTTCAAAAATGGCACCACGATACCGTCGCATGAGAGGTAAGGCAAGGGGACGTAAGATGACCCTGTCGTACCGTTGTGCCGTCAAAATTCCCTCAATCACTAGCAGCCGAGGCCTGAAGTCATACGCGATGGCACCCTACGCCATGATGCCAGGAATAACACCGCTCTGCCTCTCCAAAACATTCGAAGAATGGGACCTCTCCTCAGCTCACTTCCATACACGCTTACGATAATCATTCGAGGTAATGGAGAACCACGATTCATCGTTGAACAATAACTGTGTTTAGCGATGGTTGGTGCGATAAGTAAAACCACCAGGATTCTCTCAGTCACACAACAGGCTTGAGATTGCTCTCTGAAATCGAGCAGAAACCTCCCATTACCGTTTCCAGTCTCTTTTCAACTTGCAACAATTGGTTACAGGTACATCAACAGGGCCGGCGTTAGAGGGGGGGGGGGGGGGTAAGCGGGTCAAAAGTACCTGGGCCTCACCGGCTGATGGGGGGCCCGATCACCGACTTAGATGAATACGTCCATTGTCGCCTGGCTATTTAGTAGAGCTAAAAAAAAGGTCGCCCATTTTACCCCGGGCCCGGAATTCCTAGCGCCGGCCCTGTACATCAAGCTCTCTGAACATTCTATTGTAGCCGTCAGGTGTGTCTGACGCACCTTTAGATCAGGTTTCCTCGTTTGGAGGATACTTATATCTAAATCGCTGACACACCAAAAGAATTGCAAAGATGTACGAACAGAATTTTATTGTTTACATGGATTAGAGTAGAACACCGCCCCTGCGATCTTTAAAAGAGCACGCGCGATTAGTGTAGGGAAACTATCTTGAGGCGAGGAACTAATGGCGTTCGTTATCAGACACATGGCACTTTAATTATGGTTACGCCACGGATACCTGGAAGCGTAGATATCAGTGTCGATGTAAAACAGCTCCAGGCACAGAATTATCGCCCCTTTGTGTTACACGTTTTCAGCTTCGCAAAGTTTTTCGTAAATGTTGATGGTATTTGCGGAATTGGTTAGGGTAAGTTTTCTTACATTATCAATGACTACTTATGAAGTTGGCTATTCATAAAGATGACTGTAAGTTTGCGTAATTCGCTTGAAGTAATTTTCAGAAACCATGTAAAACTGAAATCTGGATGGTTGGACGGCGAATCGAACCAGGATCTTCCGGAAAGCAAACTCCGAACCCGCCCGCTCAGCCAATAGCAGGGGTTCACAAACTTTTTCTTACACCTCTCCTCTTTCGTCAAAAGAAAAGTTCGAACGCGCCTCTTCCATCAGAAGAAAAGTCCCCTCCCACCAAAATTTTACTATTAAAAAGGTAAATACCTATATCCCAGTACTAAAAATGACATCTCAGAGGACTTTTTTTTCCTATGGCTTTACGCCTCGGCGACGTTGAAGTCATTGGAGGCGGTTTGGGACTGGGGGCCGAGTAACGGGAAGGAATTCGGCCATGACCTTTTGAAGAAAGCATCCCAGCATTCGCCTGGAGTGATTTGGGGAAACCATTGAAAACCCAAATTCTGACGGGGATTCGAATCTGCGTCCTCCCGAATGCGAAACCAGAACGTTAACCACTCACCCACCACGGTCGGTAACATCTCAAAGGAAATTCATTAAGTATATGATGTTAGAATAAAGGTTATCAACCCTAAGAGGCGGTGAAGGAGACTTAGTATTTCCGACGGTGTACAGCTAGGGTATCGTCAACATCAGAGGCGAAGCTACCTCACACCTTGCGCCCCCTCCCCCCCTCCCACCCTCCCTGGCATGTCTTCGCTCCCTCCTAGGGGCGAGGGGCACCATCTATCCCCAGCTTTGAAACCTTTACGATAGACTCAATGCGTAACAGAATTTCCTTACTTCTTTCCACGTAGCTGAACAGTAATGGAGAGAAATCTTATCGTTATGGCATGTTTGGACGACGTCCGACAAATAAACTGAAGCCAATACTGATTTTTGGGGAAGCAGTATTTGAACTTATTTTTTCTTTTTCTAGCATTAGGAAATGCGTCGTTTTATGGATTATCGTGAATACATTGGCGATAGTTACGGGTGAGATCTTAGCTTATTTATAGGCTTCTTTTAAATCATTAAACAATACAGATACTTTTAATTGTTTACGAAGAACAGCGTCGAAAAATGATATACGTGAATTAGATGAGATTGAATCTTTCACTATCCACTTGGTATTAGGTAAACGGAATGGATTGTCATTTGTCTCCATGGTTTTTAAATCGCAAACAGAGCGCGGTGGGTGAGTGGTAACGCTCTGAATTCACATTCGGCAGGACGCTGGTTCGAATCCCCGTGCGGCCATCCAGACTTGGGTTTTCCATTGTTTCCCCAAATCACTCCAGTTGAATGCCCGCATAGTTCCTTTAAAAGGCCATGGTCAAATTCCTTTCCATTCCTTGCCCGCATTCCTTTACCGTCTTCAATGATTGACGTCGACAAGGTGTAAAACCTTAAGCAAGCAAAAATAGGGACGTCCAACAAATTTTATACCAGGCTTTTACCTAGAGTTTCAATTTTAGTTGTTAATGTGATATTACGACTAATTGTTAAAATAAAATGCCAGAGAAAAACAGTAATCTTATATATATATAAAAATAGACGTGTTTTTACTATATTTCACTTTTCAGCCAACACTACCTAGCACAGATCACTGATGTTTGTGGGTGGAAGTAGCATGGAGTTTCCTGTCGTGCACAACGTTGGCCGAATGCCGATAGCTGTGGGGATGTGGGAGATATAATGATTAAAGTTGGTAAGTGCAGGGCGTTTCCATATTTCGTCCAAAAAATTCGTATCTCCGTATACTTCTCTTTCCTGCCACAACTACATAACATAGACCTTTGGTGTTTGTGTGTGGTAGTAGAATCGTCTTTCCTGTAGTGCACTATGGTTGTTAGATGTCGGTAGCTATGGGGGTGTGGGAGAAATGGGGGTTGAAAGTGGTCGATCTGTGGCAATTTCATACTTCTGCCAAAGACAAAAGTGTCATGGTGTATCACTTTTCAGCGAAAACTATAGATCACAGATAACTGGCGTTTGTGTGTAGTAGTAGCACAGAGTCACCTTTCGACCACAACAGCGGCCGATTTTCAGAAACTGTGGTACTGTGGTAGATATGGTGGTTGTAAGTGACCCACCATGGATATTTTCGTATTTGGACTGTCTCCACATATGTCACTTTTCTGCCACAACTACATAGCATAGAGCATTGGTGTTTGTGTTTGGTAGTAGAATCGTATCTCATGTAGTGCACTATGGTTGTTAGATGTCGGTAGCTATTGGGGTGTGGGAGAAATGGGGGTTGAAAGTGGTCGATCTGTGGCAATTTCATACTTCTGCCGAAGACAAAAGTGTCATGGTGTATCACTTTTCAACGAAAACTATAGATCACAGATAACTGGCGTTGTGTGTAGTAGTAGCACAGAGTCACCTTTCGATCACAACAGCGGCCGATTTTCAGAAACTGTGGTACTGTGGTAGATATGGTGGTTGTAAGTGGCCGACCAAGGATATTTTCGTATTTCGACTGTCTCCGCATATGTCACTTTTCTGCCACAACTACATAGCGTAGAGCATTGGTGTTTGTGTTTGGTAGTAGAATCGTATCTCATGTAGTGCACTATGGTCGTTAGATGTCAGTAGCTATGAGGGTGTGGGAGAAATGGGGGTTGAAAAGTGGTCGATCTGTGGCAATTTCATACTTCTGCCAAAAGACAAAAGTGTCATGGTGTATCACTTTTCAGCGAAAACTATAGATCACAGATAACTGGCGTTTGTGTGTAGTAGTAGCACATAGTCACCTTTCGATCACAACAGCGGCCGATTTTCAGAAACTGTGGTACTGTGGTAGATATGGTGGTTGTAAGTGGCCGACCAAGGATATTTTCGTATTTCGACTGTCTCCACATATGTCACTTTTCTGCCACAACTACATAGCATAGAGCATTGGTGTTTGTGTTTGGTAGTAGAATCGTATCTCATGTAGTGCACTATGGTTGTTAGATGTCGGTAGCTATTGGGGTGTGGGAGAAATGGGGGTTGAAAGTTGTCGATCTGTGGCAATTTCATACTTCTGCCAAAGACAAAAGTGTCATGGTGTATCACTTTTCAGCGAAAACTATAGATCATAGATAACTGGCGTTTGTGTGTAGTAGTAGCACAGAGTCACCTTTCGATCACAACAGCGGCCGATTTTCAGAAACTGTGGTACTGTGGTAGATATGGTGGTTGTAAGTGACCGACCATGGATATTTTCGTATTTGGACTGTCTCCACATATGTCACTTTTCTGCCACAACTACATAGCATAGAGCATTGGTGTTTGTGTTTGGTTGTAGAATCGTATCTCATGTAGTGCACTATGGTCGTTTGATGTCGGTATCTATGAGGGTGTGGGAGAAATGGGGGTTGAAAGTGGTCGATCTGTGGCAATTTCATACTTCTGCCAAAGACAAAAGTGTCATGGTGTATCACTTTTCAGCGAAAACTATCGATCACAGATCTCTGGCGTTTGTGTGTGGTAGTATCACAGAGTCACCTTTCGATCACAACAGCGCCCGAATTTCTGAAACTGTTGGTTGTGTGGGATATATGGTGGTTGTAAGTGGCCGACCAAGGAATTTTCGTATTTCGACGAGAGGCATGTGTCTCCGCAGATTTCTGTTTTCCTGCCACGACTACATAGCATAGAGCATTGGTGTTTATGTGTGGTGTAGAATCGTGTCTGTTGTCGTGCACTATGGTTGTTAGATGTCTGTAGCTATGGGGGTGTGGAAGATAGGGGGGGATGAAAATGGTCGACAAGCGGCAATTTCATATTTCTGCCATAGGACGCTTGTGTCACGGTGTATCACTTTTGAGTGAAAACTATCAATCGCAGATTACCGGCGTTTTTGTGTGGTAGTAACACAGAGTCACCCATCGATCACAACGTTGGCCGAAATTCGGTAACTGTGGGAGTGTGTGAGATATGGTGTTTGAAATTGGTCGATCATGAATATTTTCGTATTTTATCCAAATACTTGTGTGTATCCGTAAATTTTACTTTGCTGCCGGAACTACATAGCGCAGAAGACTGGTACTTGTGTGTGGTAATAGTATCCAGTCTCCCATCGTGCACTATGGTGGTTAGATGTCTACAGCTGTCAATATGAATACATTACAATCACGAACGAAGTTGTGGATACCAGCTACTATATTATAATTGTGGAAGTAAGTTTCTGTCTTTTGTTACGTTTTGACGACTAAATGGCTATATCAATATTGATGGAATTTAACAATGAAATAGTGTAGGAAGGACACAGGACATTTTTTCGATATGAATAACAGTTTTAGTCACGAAATTTTAAGAACTTATCGAATGATGAAAGACAGACAGATTCGTGTGATAGTCTGTAATGTTACGTTGGTTGCTCAGTAGCGCAGTCTGTTAGTGTTTGATTTGTTAATAAATTTCGATAAGAAACAAAACTTATTATTTAGTATAGAAGTCAATTTGGTCTGCACTGTACTATTCATTTGTGTCTGTATAAAAGTTTCTGGCACCAATTTGTCTTCCTTTTGACATGCCTTACGGACGTAAACCTGGCCTGAGGTGCAGGGTCTAGAAGACAATGTGCTGCTATTAGAATTATAAGATTCAGATGCTCAGGTTGAAGAAAGAAGAAAACACAAAGCTGAAATATAGCTGCCATCAGTTAACCGCCCCCCCTCCCCCCCCACACACACATCCCCGCACCTGCGCTTACTTTTCGTTTTAAAAATAGGTTGTAAATTGATTCTCATTCAATGAGACAGATTAGACGATAGGATGATATAATGATGGCTTTCCATCATATTATGTCGACTCGGTGTTTTTGGGACAAATCTTACGTTACTAACAGTTTTCTATATCCAGTTCTGGCAATGAAACTCCAAGTCCAACGCGTACGAAGTCGCGGGTAACAGCTAGTAATCAAATAAAATGACTTACTACTTACGTCTACCGCAGTTGATAAATTTTGCGCACTTTTAATTGATGTAGCGTTAGAAACTTTAATAATGAAACAAGAGTCATTAATTATTTTCATTTATGAACAATATATGATGCCCTTTGCACGCTTTGTGTCCATCGGCAAAAACGACTTCCAGCTTTGAAAGCCGTCACATATGTTACTAAATCAGCCACAACTAAATAGCGCAGACCACGGCTGTTACTGTGTGCTAGTAGCTTCGAATCTCCCATTGTGCACTATGGTGGTTGCTTGTCGGTAGCTATGGTGGGGGGGGGGGGGTTAGATGGTTCAAAGTGGTCGACCGGGGTAATTTCGCCTTTTGACCAATGCCCTTATGATTCACATTAAACCAAAAGTGCAGATCACTGGTGTTTGCGTGTGGTAGCAGCATACATTCACGATCGTGCACAACATTGGCCGAATCTCGGTAACCGTTGGGACATGGGAGACATTGCGGTTGAAAGTTGTCGGTTTTCATATTTTCGACCGAAGACATGTGTGTCTGTACATTTCACTTTGCTGCCACAACTGCACAGTGCAGACCACTGATGTTTGTGTGTGGTAACGGCCTTGAGTCTCCCAACGTGCACTATGGTGGTTAGATGTCGGTAGCTATGGGGGTGTGGGAGATATGGTGGTTGAAATTGGTCGACGTAGGAAATTTTCATTTTCTACAAAAGACGTGTGTCCCTATTCCATCTTGCAGCCAGAGACTACCCAATTGCAGACCACGGGCGTTTGTGTGTGGTAGTAGCCTGGAGTATTCACCGTGCACTATGGCAATTGGTTGTCGGTAACTGTGGGGATGTGGTAGATATGATGGTTGAAAGTGGAGGACCTGATGTAAGAATAGTAACTATGTCCCTATATTTCACTCTACAGCCAAACTACCAGGCGCAGTCCACTGATGATTGTGTGTGGCATTAACGTCAAGTTTCCCAACGTGCATCATGGTGGTGTCATGTCGGTAGTTATGGGGTGTACGAGATACGTTAGTTGAAATTGGTCGACTGAGGGCGTTTTCATATTTCGATCAAAGACATGTGTGTCCTTATATTTCACTTTGCAGCCAGAAATACGCTGCGCAGATCACTGATTGTGTGGTGGTAGTAATCTCGAGTCTCCCATCGTGCACTATGACGGTTACATATCGGTAGCTGTCAATCAAAATACTAATAGGTTGTTAAGTAGCTAACTGGTTATCAATTTATGGTAATATTACTACTATTATTAATAAGTGTATGTACTGTTGCAAATCCCCGAGACTGTTTTCACATGTAATTCTGTACAGAAGAATCTAAGAAAAGCGCAGGTGTATTGACTCTCTTTCCAAGGAATAATGGTTTAAGTTCTGAGCCTTCTACAGCTGTGTCCATAACACCGACGACCATAACCCCTTTCGATAGGTGCAATGCACCCTCCGCCACACACTTTTAGTGAATCGCGGAGTAATAATAATAGGAATAGGGCATTACCAGTATTGATTTTTTGTCCGTGAAAATAAAATGAGAATCCTCAGTTAAATTTATTGAAACAACACAAACTTCACACAACGATCCTATTTCAGGAATGCTCACAGTCGATTCAAATTGAACTTTGTTTAGTGTCATCTAAAAATAGTCTAATTTCCAAGGAGAAATGCTGTGAGAGTAGAATCTGAGGAAACTGCAAATTGTTTTCAGTCTAGGTAGGACTTCATAGACTGTAAGAAGTGTTTCATTCCCAACGAAAGCAGTTGCAAGATGGTTAGGGGTTCCCAAATATTATGTACTCTTCATTCATAGGATTAATAGCTACTAAACAAACGTGGTATACATGAAATTAAAATGTTATGAACGTCAAATTACCTTAACGATTGTTTACAACAATACAAAAGAAAATTGCCGCATGGGATTATACAGCCTTCTTCTATATCTCTTATGAACTCCAACGAAAGTGCTGCTTTCGTTCGCTTTGTTTGGCGGATGTTAAATATTGATTCGGCTTGTTAATTTAGTATAACTTCCTCTGCCGCATCTGCTAACGGTGAGGATGTTTGGTGTCGACTTTGTTTACATTGGAGAAGCAACACGAAGAGCGGAACAGCAAAAACAAGCTGCTTGTCAGCCTTCACACTCGATTTGAGACCTGCGAGAAAAAACAGCTGACGAAAACTATATTTATGTCGCAAGAACCTCACACTGTTAGATTGCCTACCTTTAAATTTACTGATTCTGAAATACTGGCCGAGACGAAAGAAAGAAAGTTTCCATTGCAACCACTTTTATTAACTTAAGAAACTGAGTCAAATATTTCTAAATAATTTATCTTCAAGAAATTTCCACTTGGAAACTAACAAGAAAACTCTGTTAAGCTGCACATATTTGAAAAATGGGTGCGGCAATCTGTTGTATCTTTTGGCGAATTTGGTGTATAACAATTAATTATTATGAGTGAAAATGTATAGGTGTTCCTCCGATATGTATCTGTACGACAAACTTAAGGCAGACATCAATCTCGTTGAAGTATGGTCGAAATCGAACTATGTGCCATATCCCCCACTTCATTGCCGATGTAATCAATTGCGATCAGAAATAGACTGGCCTACTTCTGTTGTCAGTTTTTCGAATTTGCTGGAAGCGCTTCTTTTCGTCTGCAATGAAAAAATCATTCTGCGACGAAATTCTTCATCTGAAATACAAAATTTTGCTCAATAAACATATGAAGGTCCAAGAAATAAGAACGATACTTTTTGATGTACACTGCGTAGATGCTATGAGGGAATCGGCACATAAGATGACCACTGTTGTTTTTAGTAGGTTGTTTAGTTATTATCTCGAGTGTACACGAGGTTCACGTTTACTTGGCGCACCGCATAATTATTAAGTTGTGAGAACATAAAGGTATTAAACCAGTAGAAGTTTTGTTCAGACTACATGCATAGTTTTGCCAAGCAGTTCGCAAAAGACGAAAACGTCTATATCTTCTGGCAAGGTTCTCGTTAATAGTCCGTTCGGATGTTGTGTACATCGATTTTCTGCTGAGAAAGTACTGTCAACGCTGTATATTACTATGAATTCCTAGGAAATGTTAGAGAGATTCGGTCCGCAACATCCTACTTGTGCATTATAGTGCTTAATCTCACGTTACTGTTGCTCTAAGCAAGAGATATTGGATGAAATACGTTTGACAGACTTGCTTGTACCCTTCCGCTTAAAAACGATTTAGGCGGGGAAAATTTCCCAACCTCAAAGAAGTACAGGATCTCGGGCGCAATTGGCTATACGTCTACGAAAACGTTTATGAAGAGGAATTAAAAAACTACTATTGGTATTGAAAAATGCTGTAGAAATAAATGAGGCTATGTGGAAAAATAGTCTGATTAATAATTTACTAAAGAATTTTAAAAAATGTCTCGTTCATATTGACGCAAACAAGTATATGTAGTTCTAGGTTCTGCACAGTGTTCTGTTGGAGGATGATCATCAGCAAGTGGGGTTAAGGTTGGGGCTATGAATAGCGAATGAGAGCTCTTTTCACGGCGCGTTCAATGCAAGCGCCCCTTCAAGCTCTTCCTCTTTTTTCCTGCGAAGAAGCCCTTCGAGCATGCCTCACAGTAGCAAAAACGGTCGGCGAGCAGGGGCTTTTTGCAAGCTACTTTCGCAGAAAAACTCGCCCATTACAGTCATGGTTCGTTTTAGTTAAATTTTGCGTTGTGTGAGAAATGTCGATAGTATAATTCCACGTACTGTGCTTGTATAATGAATTGTGAAGAAATGAGGATACATAATATTACTTTCTTGTTCCTACCAGGCTGAAAATAGTGCAAATATTTCTTTGATCAAAATAAGTACATTTTTACTTTGTAATACGCTTCTTTTTGTTTCTGATACAAAAATTGTAAAGGCTAAATGAAACTACTAAAAATAACAATTAAGGTAGCTATTCTGTAAGACATCTAACGTGTGGTTTATTAATGACATAAATTTGTTTTTAACCTCTATTAAGACTCTATTGATGTGGTATTATAAATGTAAAACATGGAGCTGACAAGGAAAAAGGGATATGTAGTTTCCATATCTATTTGGTGTATTCTGTTGTTGAGTAACTACAATCTGTTGTACCCAAACAATCATCCAGCTTACAACTGTAATCGACACAGTCCTCTTCATAGGAATACGAAATTGTGCGTATATATTGTAGACACGAGATATATAACGAAATAAATAAATGTATCATCAATAAACTAAAATTTTAAATTACTTACTCCCCGGTACAGTTTTATCGGTTCGAAAGCGCGAATAAAATTTTATTTAATTCAGTATTAATCTACAGTTACTGTTCACTTGTTTGTTACATTTTCATAAATGCCATACAGTGAAAAACTTTCAGCAGCAGTCAGAAGTGCAAACGTTGTTTTCAGTTCCACCAAACTCTCTGATTCGAGCGTAAAGACTGATCTTTCACCAGGAAACAAAAATCTTCATTAAAACTCTGGTTGCACACTTTCAAATGTCATTTAAGAAACTTTGCCCACTTTATTTTGTTGTTGTCGTCAGTCTTTCGACTGGTTTGATGCAATCCTCCATCCTTTCCTATCCTGTGCTAACCTCTTCATTTCTACATACCCCTTACAGCCCACGTCCTCAATTATCTGTTTCATATATTCTAATCTCTATCTTCCTCTACAGTTCTTACCTTCGACTGTTCCCTCCACTAACAAGTTAACCAATCCAGCATGTCTCAAAATATGACCTACCAGCCTGTCTCTTCTTTCCGTAAGCTTCTTCCACAAACTTCTTTTCTCACCCATCATTTCCAAAACTCGTTCACTTCTTACTTTGTCTGTCCACTTAATTTTCAGCATTTCAAATACTTCAATTTTCTTTCTTTCGGGTATTCCTAAAGTCCACGTTTCGCTACCATAAAGAGCTGTGCTCCACACAAAGAGTTTTAAAAAGTTCTTTCTAATTCCTAGATCAATATTTGAAACTAAAAGGTTTCTCTTTTTCATGAAAGCTCTTTTTGCTAGTGCTATTCTGCTTTTGACATCATTCCTGCTTCGGCCATCGGTTGTAATTTTACTTCCCAAGTAACAGAATTCGCTTACTTCTCCTATTGCATCCGATCCTATTTTTATATTTAATCATCTACTATTGGTATCATTTCTGCTACATTTCATCACTTTTGTCTTGCTTTGATTTATATTCAGTCCAAAATCTTCCTTCAGTATTTTGTTCATGCCATTCAGTAACTTCTCAATATCCTCAGCCCTCTCTGCTAACAAGACAATGTCATCAGCAAATCGTAGCATACTGATTTTTTCTCCCTGAAATTTTATGACACATGGAAATTTTTCTTTGACTTTCTTCATTGCTTCTTCTACATACAAGTTGAATATTAACGGGGATAGACTACAACCTTGTCTCCCACCCTTTTTAACTGATGCATGTCTCTCGTGATTCTCTTCTTTTATTATAGCCACTTGATTCTTATATAGTTTATAGAGTACTAGATGAACCGTACGAAAATTTCGCCAATAAAATGCGATGAATAATGAGGTTGAATATAATGTCACCAAGTTCAGTCATTACTCTTCATACTCCTACTTCATTTATCGATTTTGGTTAGAAATGCAGGGAGATAAATGGCTCGAAACACAAAAAACGTATTTTAGAAATATTGACATTTTTGCGCTTTATGGGTCGAATTACGAAAAATTCCTTTCTTAGAATATAATGTTACCACGGCGGAAACCTTAGTCTTTAATACGATATGTCATTCATCTATATCGATTAGATATCAAGGGAAATATAAGGCTCGTGACACAAAAATACGTTTTAGAACAATTTATACATTTTCCCTTTAATAGTAGAATTCCAAACACTTCTTTCTTAAAATATGACGTCAGCAAAGCTGAGACATTATTCCTCACAATCGTACTTGATTTATCGATTTTGGATAGATATCAAGAGAGATAAGTGGCTCGACGCACAAAAAACGCATTTTAGAAAAATTGACTTTTTTGCCTTTTATGGGTCGAATTACGAAAAATTCCTTTCTTAAAATATAATGTTACCACGGCGGAGACCTTATTCTTTAATATGAACCCTCATTTATCTATATCGGTTAGATATCAAGGGAGATAAATCGCTCGTGACACAAAAATCGGTTATAGAAAAATTTATACTTTTTTCCTTTAAGGGTTGAAATCCAAAAACATTCTTTCTTAAAATATGATGTCACAAAGCTGAGATATTACTCCTCATAATCCTACCTCATTTATCGATTTTGCTTAGATATACAGGGAGATAAATGGCTCGAGATACAAAAAACGCATTTTAGAAAAAGTGACATTTTTACCGTATAAGGGTCGAATAACTAAAAATTCCTTTCTTAAAATATAATGTTACCATGGCGGAGACCTTATTCTTTAATATAATACCTCATTTATCTATATCGGTTAGATATTAAGGGAGATAAATCGCTCGTGACACAAAAATCCGTTGTAGAAAAATTTATACTTTTTCCCTTTAAGGGTTGAATTCCAACCACATTCTTTCTTAAAATATGATGTCACAAAGCTGAAACATTACTCCTCATAATCCTACCTCATTTATCGATTTTGGTTATATATTCAGGGAGATAAATGGCTCGAGATACAAAAAACGCATTTTAGAAAAAGTGACATTTTTGCCCTATAAGGGTCGAATTACTAAAAATTCCTTTCTTAAAATATAATGTTACCATGGCGGAGATCTTATTCTTTAATATGATACCTCATTTATCTATATCGGTTAGATATTAAGGGAGATAAATCGCTCGTGACACAAAAATCCGTGGTAGAAAAATTTATACTTTTTCCCTTTAAGGGTTGAATTCCAACCACATTCTTTCTTAAAATATGATGTCACAAAGCTGAAACATTACTCCTCATAATCCTTTCTCATTTATCGATTTTGGTTATATATCCAGGGAGATAAATGGCTCGAGTTACAAAAAACACATTTTAGAAAAAGTGACATTTTTGCCCTATAAGGGTCGAATTACTAAAAATTCCTTTCTTAAAATATAATGTTACCATGGCGGACACCTTATTCTTTAATATGATACCTCATTTATCTATATAGGTTAGATATTAAGGGAGATAAATCGCTCGTGACACAAAAACGCATTGTAAAAATATTGTTACTTTTGCCCTTTAAGGGTCGAATTTCGGAAACTTTCTGGCTTAATATAAGACGTCACTAAAGCATAGATCTTAATCTTTAAAACGATACTTCATAAAACGGTTTCAGATAGGTATCCAGGGAGATAACTGACTCGTAACACAGAAAACAGCATTTTAGAAATATTGACATTTTTGCCCTTTAAGGGTCGAATTCCGAAAACTTTCTTCCTTAAAATACGATTTAACCAAAGTGGAGACCATAAGCTTTAAAATGACACCTCATTCATTGATTTCGGTTAAGTATGAAGGAAGATATAGGCTTGTGACAAAAAAATACCTTATAGAAATAATATATATGATTCTTCTATCTCGATACTTTAGACCTGACTTCTTCAAAATTTTGAACATTTTGTCCCACCTAACATTATCAAAAGCTTTTTCTAAATCAACAAATGCCATAAAAGTATCTTTGTTTTTCTTGATCCGCCCTTCAAGTATTAGTCTTAAAGACAGAATTGCTTCCCTTGTACCGCGATTTTTCCTAAACCCAAACTGATCTTCACCTACTATCTCTTTTATTCTTATTAATATTATTTATTTTTAATTACGATGGAGTACGCGCTCCGATGTCAATTCCCTCAGTCATCTAATTACACATTTTTTATTTCCTTTTTTATTATCTTATATAATTTGGGAGTTAAATTCTTCCCCCATCTACTTCTGCGATTTACGAATTTTAATTTTAAATTCCTTCAGCATTTTTGGTAACTTATTCATCACTTCACTTGGTAATTTGTTACAATCCCTGACACCCTTACCCACAAATAAAATTTTCCCACTCCCATATGCATAAAATCCATTGCCAGCTTGAGGTCATGGTCTTCTTTCCCCCTCCATGCACTATTCCTAATTCTTCGATCAACCTCCCTCCGAGGCCCGTCACCAACATATGCCTTGTACATTCCTAGCACTCTAATAATTCCCAATCCAACTTCTTTATCATATCAGTTACTGGCTGAGACCTACGAAAATTTTCGCAAACAAATCTAGCTGCTCTTCTTTGCACATTCTCCAACTCCTGTATTTGATAGCTAAAATGTGGGTCCCTAACTACACCGCCATACTCAATCAATGGTCTGATCATAGTTTTGTACACCAATTCCCTAACTCCTCTGGTACATTCCCTCATCACTCTCTCCAGTAAGTGAAGAACTTTTTAACCTTTTCTTACCACCAGCATTTGTGCTCTGCCCAGTTGAGTTGATTATCAGACGTTATGCCAAGATATTTACACTTCAAGCTTTCAACAAGCTATTCTGATCCCACCCTATAATCATAAATAACCTTTAATTTTTTATCTGTGTACTAATAATCTGACTCTTCTTAGCATTGATATTCATTGCATGCTGTCCAACCCAGTTAGATATTCTATCCATGTCATCCTGCAGCTGTTCACAGTCTTCTCCTGTTTTGATCCTATAATATACCATTATGTCATCTACAAACAACCTAATTCTGACCGAAAACCATCAACACAATCATTCATTAGAATAATAAACAGCAACCGCACTGAGAAACAGTGGTTAACTTATGGTAAATGATATAATTCTGCAAAAGCGGGCTACATGAAAACACACGTTAGAGCAGTGTTTCCCAACCTTTTTTGGGTCATGTCCCACTTTCAACATTTTTTTGCCCCCCCATACATAATTTTTAATAAATAAATTATTTGTTAGTAAAGCACCTGATATAGGATGGTTTTTGAAAGAAAATACTTTAATATTATCATAAAACACAGTATGTAAAATTAAAAAACATATAATGAAATACTAAAATCCAAATTCAAAAGATTTATAATAAACATTTACTATGGCAATTTAGTGTGATCCTTTTAAGAATTTGCTTTTTTGCTATATTTTGTAACCATATCTGGCATTGCGTTTAAATAACCCAAAGAGAAAGCGGTAAAGTCGCATCAAGTCAATTTCTAAATTGCCCCCCTAAAAAAACCAAATTGCCCCCCTGTGGGGCGTGGGCCCCACGTTGGGAAACACGCGTTAGAGCGAAGAATAAAATAGTAATTCTGTTAACAATACAGCAACATATGTGACACGTCACAATACAATTCAAACAGATAAATGCAGTCTAATTGCGTCAATAGTTAAAACATAAATAGTTACTAATCATTTGACTAAAGACGGAATATGTTGACACAAAGAACTGCTTAACGATTGGTCAATAATTGAGAGAGGGGGAGTTGGTGAAGCAGAGGGAGAGGTGGAAGAAATAAAACTGATTTATTGTGAAGAAGGACAAATTTAATTAAAGATGCAGCTTCGGTTTTTATCATCTGGCAATTAGTAAATTGATAGACTAGTAGAATGAAGATGGTGGTATGTCAAAATTAGATAAGACATATTTTTGTAGGACAACTATGGTTGAACTGAGGTAAATAACTTTATATATGACATTTAACAAATAAAAATTGCTTGGGTGACTATGTTAGTAGGTCCGCAAGAAGAACTGAAAACTTCATCCAGCTCTAAGAATAAATCGGAAAGTCCGAAATTAATCCCATCTTTGTTATTAATTTAAAATTTTCGGATAGATCATATATATATACAAATTTGATGTACTTAAGCCTCATTTATAAAGTTATATAATCTTATTTTTCAGCATAAAGAAAAAATTGGAAATTAGGCCCCGTTTTTAGCATTCTGAAAATGAAAAGTATACACATCTGAAGACCTGTGAGCTCCCTAAGCTATTTAACACATTCCTACCACACTTCAAAGCTTTTATAATTACCTTAAGAATTCCTGACTTTATTTTTCATAAATAATAGACCTCATTAGATAGTTCGGCATGTGTGGTTCTTTGTTTATGATTGTTGCCATCCTAACATTTAATCTCACATTTTTCGATATGGCATGTTATGAAAACATAAAAATATGTGACTTACCTTTGCATGTGATGAAAACATATTTTCTGCAATTCAGAGCTTAATTTGAAAATATCTCAAGCAATGTTTTTATATTTATTTGATGATATGAGATTCCAGTTTACTTCGCAAGTGGGAAAAAACCTGCGAAGGCACTTTTGTGTTTTTTACGTAGGTAAAGCTGGCCATACTCACCACAAACAATGAAACGAATCTATAGTTCATACTGCAGCGTGTCTATTACCACTGCCCAGTCACACTTTAAGCCGAGTGATAATCAGCCGTGCTAAATCCTCTGGGACGCCTCGAACAGGTTATACAACTACCACAGGGGTCAGAACTAGGCCCCGTTTTGTTCAACAAGTTCACTTTAAATACCAATGCTACGAAACATCTGTGCCGCACTGTATGCAGACGATACAGTCATATATGCACTGTATAATGTCACAAATTAGGCACTTCATCGTCTCCAGTCAGATTCAGCAGAATTAAATAAGTTTTAAATCGTCAAAGAATCTGATTGAACCCTAGGAAATAATTAAAAAATACTCTTTAGTTACCATTACATTCGATCGAAATTTTTATCATGGAAAAGAATATACAGAGGAAATATATGACAAATTTAGAATCTCAGTAGGTGGTTAAAGTGTAATATCACAAATAGAATTACTAAATCTTAGTCAGACAATGAATATGAGTCCCATCTTATATGGAAAAACAGAATGCTGTTAGGACAACAATATCACGATCACTAATAAAACAATCTTTTTCTATAGCGGCAAGTGCAACCCGCAGAATTTTATCCATTACAGATTTTTCGGGTGAAATCGTTTAAGGCTATCAGAAAACCAATTGTGAATTACCCGACACAGTCAGACATACAAAAAATGAAGCTTAGCGTACAGAGTGTTAAAAAAAAGTGGAAAATATTTTAGGAGGCGATAGTATACATCAGAATAAGACAAAAATGTGTGATCAACATACTGTAGAGTCGCAAACGCATACTTTCGGAGTTAATAACAAGTCCGCAATGTAACACCTGTCCACGGCATTGCATGCCTCAGCCCTTTAGCAGAATGAATCACGCACTCTTTCAAACTGTCTTGGTTGGTCCTGTACGGGATTACATGCATTGAAGACGTACAGGACTAACCAAGACAGCGATTCTTTACGCCAAAGGGCTGAGGCATGCATTCCAGTGAACACGTGTCACATTGAGGACTTGTTATTAACTCCGAAAGTAGGCGTTTGCAATCCAATGTTTACTAAACATATTTGCTTATTTTGATGCATACCATTACCTCCTAAAATATTTTACACTTTTTTTTTAACACCCTATATATTACATCAATTCTTAGCACAACGAACCAATTTTCTTTTTTTTTTATTTCTTTTTTTATTTTTTTCTTTTTTTTACCGCAGTTACAAAGTGCACCGAGCATGGTGGGTGGGTGGTTAACGCTCTGACCTTGCATTCGGGAGGACACCGGTTCGAATCCCTGTCCGGGCATCCAGATTTGGGTTTTTCATGGTTTCCCCAAATCATTCTAGGTGAATACCGGGATGCTTCCTTCAAAAAGGCCATGGCCGAATTCCTACCTGTTCATTGTCCCCAAACCCATCCCATCTCTAACGACCTCGACGTCGACGAGGCGTACAGCCATAAACAGATTCTTCGATGAAGCTGGGATGTAAACATTGATTCAATGTATACTAATGTACGCCATTACTGATGTTTGAAGTACAACAGACCTTATCTCCTGACCTGAATGTCAACCAACGCGTTACTTTCTCTAAATGCTGCCACGGTATAACTTTCCTGTTAGAATCTCTCTACTAAAGGTATTTGTGTGCCATAAATTAAGATACGCGAATACGAACACTTTAGCTGCGACTACGGAATTTTATCAGCGGTAAGGAAAAACGGATGAGATAAGCCTGACCACAAAGCCTCGAACGTCTGCTGTCTACAGATCGTAGACGAACGCTGCCTTTGACAACAAACATATTTGTTTAGAAAACCATCACAACTAAACTTTAGCTAACACCTTCAAAATTTCTTACAACCACCTTCGTTATCGGGACTATTCATGAATGCTACACAACAAACAATCTTAAAAAGCAGATATTGCCATGTTCTAAAGTTTTTCGTTTCAGTGTGATGCACATTCAACGACGTCAACTATGTCACCTTCCCTATTCCCTTGGAGAAGTAGTTTTCCTAACAGAAATAATTACTCAGCAGCAGACTTTTATAATATATAAAACTGATGGAGCACATGGAAATCTACATACACACTTTTACTTATCAAGATTTTTTTTTTATTCTTAAATTCTTCGAGAGCAGTTTCACCACCCAACTGATTTTGCCATTTACGAATTTTACTTTTGTATTCCTCGTGTTTAAGGTAAATCGTTCATCACCTCCATAAGTTACTTATTACCTGTACAATTCCTGACATTTTTTTCCTGGCTGCCTTATATCTGTAATCAGTTGTTTTGATCAAAGTCATCTCTTCACTTTCACATACTACTCCTAATTCGTCAACCAATATTCACCGACGCCTCATAGACAAGTATGTTTCAGACTCTGCCACCGAGAGTGGTGATGTAACAATTAGCGTTCTGGCCTCGCATTCGGGAGGACGGCGGCTCGAATCCCCGTCCGGGCATACAGATTTAGGTTTTCCATGGTTTCCCAAATCACTCCAGGCAAATGCCGGCATGTTTCCTTCAAAAGGCCATGGCCGAATTCCTTCCCATTCCTTGCCCCCCTCCCATCCTTTCCCTTCTCTTAAGACCTCGCTGTTAAGAGACGTTAAGCAGTTAAAAAAAAAAAAAAAAAACAGACACTGCCAGCACTTTGCCTTGCTACTGTCTTCCAATGACTTCCACTCCAGCTCCTTGATTGTAATTTTCACAAAAAATATGGCTGCTCCTCTTTGCACTCCCTCCAACTCATATATTTTATACCCTTAACACGAGATATATACTACGCCACCAAACTCAAGTAATTGTCTGACCAATGTTTTTAAACCAGTTCTTTCACTTCCTTGGTATATCCGCCGATTATTCTCTCCAATAGACAGAGGATTTTGCAACCTTCCCTATCGCCTGCCAAATATGTTCTGTCCAAACGCATTTACTATCAATCATTATGTCATGATATTCTTACTTCGTATACCCGATACACACATGTGTGTATAATCATGATAAAACTTTATTATTCTATCCGTGTACGTAATAAACTGAATCTTCTTGGCATTTATCTTCATTCAATAACTATATACCCAGCTAGATATCCTGTCCAAAACCCTTTGTAGCTGCTTACAGTTCTCTTCCGTTTTAATACTTTTACGTAACATTGTCATCCGCAAATAAGAAAGAGCATAAAGTCTGACTATAATCCATTAACACAATCATTCCTTAGAGTAATGAGCATCAATACACTACCCTGAGGCAGTCCTACTACCACTTCCGTCTCTTTTGATTCGCAATTTCTTACCCTAACTCCTTGCTTCTTACCTTTAACAAGTAGATTTAGACTGAAATTAAATATTCATGTTATTATGTCGGCATGTCACCATGTAAGATCAGTGATACCAGGAAAGAGTTCTTTCCTGTTATTCAGATTTCGCTTTGCCGCAAGAACTCAAGGTGAAAGTAAATTTTTTTCAGACATTAATGAAACAAAAAAGGGACGGTCTCCGACTGTAGGTATTTCTTCGGCAAGGGCCTATTGAAGGAACCGTCCCAAAATTTTCCTGGAGTGATTTTGGGAAACCATGGAAAACCCAAATCTCGATGGTCGGATGCGGATTCGAACCCGCGTCCTCTCGAATGCGGGGCCAGAACGTTACCTCTCACCCACCACCCTTGGTCTTTAGGTTTCGTCAACGTTATGATTGTTAAGAAATGAAAACAGCACATACTGGTATTATAAAGTCTGAATTTGTGATGCCATGCTTGGTACAAACATTTGCCTTAAACTGGTCTTCCCGCCTCACATTATACTGCAAGTGAAACTTATTTAATTTATGAATTATTATTTTTCATTTAATAAAAACTCTTTTAATTGTGTGTTGCAGTGGAATTTATTCCCTAACTAACGCTGCTTCTATGATTGTAAACCTGGTTGCCCCAGGTTTTTGTCAGAATAAAAATTTCAGTATACCGATAAAAACAACTATTCACAAATTATCACAGTATTTTAATGAAATCAGTCGGTTTGTTTCGCTGAATCCTCAAACCTAATTTGCCTAATTTCTAACCATGCAACTCGTAGAATGTTAAAGCCATTTACCTTCTGATGGTTTTTCTAAATATTCCTATTGCTATGAACATATTTCCTTTCGAATATATCTTTTTTTTTTGTCTTTTCCTTCGGAATTCCTCTGATAAATTCTTGTCAGCATCGTTGAGCAGACATTTCTAACGCCAATACCTGAAGAGCAGTTTACTCCAAGGAGCTTTGAAAGATCCTTGACATCGCGCTATTACCAAACTACGAAAATTCTCAATAACTAGACAACCCGTGCGAAAATTTCGCGAATAAAATAGGATGAATAGTGATATAATGAAAAGTAGAACTGCACTTTTGTAGCAAATTTTTATTTTGTTTAGTGTAATAGGTGTAAAATACTTACAACATATTATAAAACAGAAATATGTAAAACACAGTGTATGTACGACAAACTGTCACTGACTTTAACAGAATACAACCAACCTGAACAAAATGCATACAGCATTTCAACATCTCTGTGATGTGTTGTTGTGCGAGTAAAATGTTTACATTGGAATTGTAAAGCAATATTAAAATGTTTCCGTAAAAGAAAAAAATAGTCGAGAAGCTACTCATTTTATAGAAAACAGTTTGCTGACATCTCTGTGAAATCTGCTGCTACAATCTATGGACTTGGCTCTGAACAGTCTCATACGCGTAACCACTTTAAGCATCAAATTTCGAAAAAAAACTTTCTTAATTTATGATTTTACCTAATTGGAGACCTTAATCTTTAAAACGATATGTCATTTATCGATTTCGGTTAGGTATCCAAGAAGATAAATGGCTCGAGATACAAAAAACACATGTTAGAAATATTGCCCTTTAATGGTCGAATTCCGAAAAATTCCTGTCTTAATATACGATACCACCAAAGCGGAGATCTTAATCTTTAAAATGATACTGCCTTAAACGAATTCAGATAGGTATCCAGGGAGATAAATGACTGATAACACAAAAAACAGCATTTTAGAAATATTGACATTTTTTCCCTTTAAGGGTCGAATTACGAAAAATTCCTTTCTTGAAATATTATGTGACTAAAGTGGCGACCACAAGCTTTAATATGACACCCCATTCACTGATTTTGGTTAAGTATGAAGGGAGATAATGGCTTGTGACAAAAAAACACCTTACAGAAATAATATATATGATTTGTCAAATAGCAGTCAATTATACCGATTTTTATTTGGAAAAGGGAAAGGTACTTAATATACATTTGGTACTTTCGGCATATAAAACAGAAATTTATGCTTTGATACGAGTATTATGTGGGAACAGATTTCTTTATTACAAACTTTATTAAAATATTCTAAAAATAAGTTATTAAGTCAGTGAACAATGAAAAATAGCTGAGGCCCTTTTCTCAGGCCACTTACTGGCGATATTGTGTCGTTATTATGACTGTGGTGACTACGTATGAGCATGGTGAGGGCATCTTTCTAATAGACGATAAAACAGGCAATGGTACCGTCTCTCCCAAAAGCAGCGAAGAATTGCTGCAGAGAAATCTGTATCCTGTTTTCACTATCAGTGTTGTTCCTTAGGTTCCTGTTCTGATCAAGAAAACGAAATCACACAACCTTATGAAAACTGAATATAATTATTTTGTTCTCTGTAGAATATAGCCAAAAATTACATTACCCTGGAACGAATATTTATTTTTCTCCGGAAGATGAACTTGGATAGCGACTTCTAAAGATCCCATCAAATTAACACACCGCCCCGATGGGAGACCCTGAACGTTTTATACAGCATCAATTTTGTTGCACATGCTGTAAGCGGGTGAGGTGCACGTTTAATCTGAAATGTTGTGATTAAATATTTTTGTGCGAAGAGATGTCACTATCGTACATTCATGAAGATATATTGCTAATACAGGGCGTTCGCCGGGAAACGCAACCCACTGTTAGCGCTACAAGGAAGAAACTGCTCCCGGCGAGCGAGCGCTCAGTTTCCGGCATTGTTCGACCGTCGGCCGCGGACTATTTCATAATAATTACGCTTCATAAACTTCATAAACTTGTGTGCTAAGCATTTAAATGTGGCGTAATTCATTAGCTTACCTTATAAAAGATGCTGGAAGTGTTGACCCTCTTGTGTAATGCACATTTCACATCTTCTGAACATATTTCGAGACACACGCTGACTTAATGATTTTTTGGGTGACTGTTCTAGTCGAAAAGCGATATCGTCAATTTTCTCCTCTGTGAGAATACGGTTGACCGACAGTCTCTTTTTGTTAAAAAATGAACCCGTTTCTCTTACTTTTTTAACCAGACGCAGAATTGTTGATTTAGCTGGCAGTAAAGCGCCAGGAAATTCGCGACGAAATTTACTGCGACACTTTTTAAACGACTTCTTCTTCACATATGTATCGTAGAGAAATATTCTTTGTTGCAAACTGTAACGTACCATAATTATACTCACACTCAAACACGGTACAGATTAATAAGAGTATGAAGCTCCAAACCAGCCAAACCGCAAAGAAACGTTTATTCACAACACTGATTAATAAGAGACTGAAGTCACAAACTATCTACAATGCAAAGAAACCGTTCTTAACAATGTAAGGGTCACTGCAATGCACTGTTGGGGCAGCGGAGGTGTTAAACAGTGCGATGATTCACGGTGCCGGTTGGCGGAAACTGCTGGCTCCACTGACCGAGCAAGTTGCCGACGGCAACAGACTGGGAGGGTAGCGTTTTCCGGCGAACGCCCTGTATAAGGGGTAGAATGCACCTGTGTACAAGATAAAAAAATGGGTAACTGAATCTGAGTGAGAAATCAATCCAGAAGATGATCTCCGCATAGGACAAGTGGAGACAATCATTAGGTCAGAAAAATTTGGATGGGGAAACAGATTGCCAGCGTCAAAGATATCAGCCATTTCCAGTACAAGAGCAGATTCTTTTCAGCCCGTTGCCTGCCGAAACTGACAGCAAATCAAAAGGCAGTGAGAAGGCAGAAAATCTAACCCTCTTTGAAATCGATATAACAGATTTTGCTGAATAATAATTTTCGAGTAAGCATGAGACCTGAGCCTATCATTTTACCCCAAAATTAAAGCGATAGTCAGTGCAATCGAAGCACGCAGGTTCTCCCCAAACAAATAAAGAAAAGGCTTTTGTATTTCTAATTCTTATGGTGTATTGCTTCTAGAAGCCTGTAATATCATTGAAGCATAATATGCTAACCTTGTGAAGCAACTTGCGAACAGCTATCAATGAGAAGGGGCAAGTTGTCAAAGAAGGCACTGTTTCATCGACACAATGCTTCCAGTCACAAAAGGCTGCAGTTCATGAATGTGAGTTTCAGTTGTTACCATAGTTCTGTTTTCACCCGCTGGACCTCCTCACCACTTTTCACAAACCTTAAAACATTTATATCTGGTATCTATTTCAATTCATGTGATGACGTGAAATGTGTTGTCACCTCATTTTTTGACGCTCTTGTAAATCCTTTCGTCCGAATGGCAGAGAAGTATTGGAACGTCGTTGGATTATTCTTTTTTTCCCGGCCTTTACGCCTCGTCGAGGTTGAGACCATTAGAGGCAAGGGTGGGGTGGCAAGAAACGGTACGAAATTTGGCAATGTCTTTTTGCAGGAACCATCTCGCAATTTGCTTCGAATGATTTCGGGAAAGCATGGAGGAGGGCTTTTTTATTGGCGTATGCTTCGTCGACATCCAGGTTATTAGAGGAGGGAAAGGGCTGGGGCAGGGAACAGGAAGGAATTCAGCCATGGACGTTTGAATGAACCATCTCGGCATTCGCGAGGAATGATTTCGATAAACCATTAAAAACCAGAATCTGAATGCCCGGACAGGGATTTGAACCCGCGTCCTTCCGAATGCCAGATCCTAATGCTGTCTCTCGATTTGGAGGAAGAGAGCAGGTGTAGCTAAGCTGAAAAGTGGACTTGTTTTAACTCATCTGTAACAGTATCTGTAATATCCAAGGAAAATACGTTTAACTACAATTTTAAGTCTTTAAATTCTTTATTTTTTTAAATTCTTCAGCAGAAACCAGTACAGATTGTGTAATTACTAAATGAAGCAATATCACTCTGCAAGCTAATATTACAGAAGACATTATTTTACGAGCACTCTCATTAAGGAGAATGAAGTCGACTTCCACTGTCAACTTAGTCACGCGAATTGCTATTGAATATCGTCAAGCGAGAGATAATACCACCTCAATACAATTTTCTATAGAGAACAAAGACAAAAAATTATTTCCTATTGGTTCGTTACAGAATACTGAATCAACAAGTTGGATTAAATCTGGTAACGAAACGTGGAGAGTTATATTCCTCTCAACTTATATTTTTACATCGACCGTATGAGGCCTTTTTTACGACTGGAATATCAGGAGAATAGCGCGCCGAGGTACAACGGCGGGTAGGAAATGTGGGTCGCCATCGATCAATCAGCGGGGAAGCAGACGTATTTCCCCTTGAGCCAAACTAGTCACATCACGCCGCGTTTCGACATGTTTATCTTCTGTTTAAACACGGCACGACATGATGATACAGATATAATTCAGAGAGAAATATTATTTTCCTGCTAAAACAGCCGCGAAGTAACTGTCTTAGTTGTGTAACCACTTGATTGCTCGTTGGTGTCACGGATTTCCGTTACACTACTAAATGAAATTACTCCCCACCTAATGCATCAAACTCTAACGCAATGCATTTACCAAACAATACGACCAGTGTATATTTCTTTCGTTCACCAACATATGCGTTCAAAATGTGAACCTGTTCGATTACGGTCCAGACATCCATATTCTCGTTTTGTATGGTTTTCCGAAATGACTCCAGCGAACGCCTGGTTGAAGGGATGGGGATGTGTTTCTTTCCTTCCCGTTACTTGTCAACTGTCTATCCCTGCTTTAATGGCATCGCCTCGTCGACGTCGATGCCGTTAGAGGCGGGAGAGCGTTAGGGACAAGGAATACGACAGAATTCGGCCATGATATTTTCGAGGAATCATCCATGCATTTGCCTGAAGTGATTTCGGGAAACCGTGGAAAACCAAAATCTGGATATATGTTGTTTTTTTTTTTTTTTTTAATTGCTTAAAGCTTTACGCCTCGTCAAAAACGAGGTCATAAGGGGCGGTCAAGGACTGGTGGCAAGGAACTGGAAGGAATACTGCCATGGCCTGTTGAAGGAACCATCCCAACATTTGCCGGAAATGATTATGGGAAACTACAAAAACCCGAAATCTGGATGACTGAATGAGGATTCAAAAAAAAAAAAAAAAAAAAAAGATCACAGCGAGTTGGTAATCGAACAAAAAGTGAAACTTTTCCATCTGATCCTCCTCGGTAGCTTAGTCACTATCGCGTTGTCTTCACAATTCGAATCCAACCTCGAAAAAGACTGATTCAGTGTGTTGAAACTTGTCATTTTATCGTGATAGCGTTAAATTGTTCATAGAACTTGCAGATACTCCTAAAAAGTAAACTCGTGCGATCTTAATTACCTAGAGACAAGGTTTCTTATCCGCTGCGCAATCCGGCCCTACCATAGGCGCCTAACCTAATCCGGTAATCTTACCGGGTACAGGGGACCTACAGTTTAACATGGAACCGGATCACGAAAGCGTTCTGGCCTACTTCACATTACTCACGAAACTGTGTCAGAGATGAAGTTCGGGTTAAAGACATTTGAAAATCCCGCCAGGACAGGGATTTTAACTGGAAACTTTTCTATTTTCAGTTAGATGCCATAACCAATCAGCGACCAGACCGCTCGCAGATATACCTCAAAACGTTAAATATATTATACACTGTCAGCTGATATCGGTCAGAATGGTGGCGCAAGATTGACTTTGTTTAGCGTCATGTCGAAAGTGCTAAGCACCGTCCTTACTGGTGAGTTAGACTCTATAATGTCCGCTTCAAAACACTATATTGCAAAATAGAGGGTGTTAACATGAAAGATGTTCAAAAATGATGTTGAGGAAGCTATTTTTTTAAATCCCTCTGTTTTATTCCATTTTAATCTCAGTCTAAATACTTCTCATAAAACATTTTACTCCCCACTATGTTCAGGAGAGTCATGAAACCGCAAGAAAAATAAGCTCAATTTGAACTAATGATTACTGATTTTATGCCCTACTTTCGTTTCATTTATGACAGATAAATTGCTTTGTCTGTTTTCTATGGTTTAGACGTAAAATGGAATGAACTATAAAATTATGAGATAGCATTAAACTCTGACCGAGTTGAAATATCACCAGTGTTCAACCAACCAAGTACTGAAATTGGCATAATCCTATGGTTAATAGTCGATTTATTGTGCCAAGAGAAACGTTACTCACACAGACAGAAACAGAAAACCATACACTGAGACATTAAGCTTAACACATCATCGACTACAAAGCAGAAAGATGCCCTTGTAAATAATTATAATAATAACTACGATGGTCTTAACAATCTAGGGACAGAGCTGCTACAGGTTGCCTATTTGTTATGTCTTAGCCGTTTAACCTGATCCAATAAACGGTGGAATCACAGTTTTACATAGAATCTGAAGTGTTTTGGTGAAGGACAGCTTATAGCTGTCATCAAAGACTAATAGTAAACGACCTTATAGCCTAGGAGTTTGAGTCCGTCATAGAGCATGCATGATTTTAATTAAGTGTTGTGTTCGTTTCGCGTTGCTCTACTTTGATGGTAACAAAACTCCGTAAGTGAATAATACATGCAATGGTGATAGCGTGTGTGTGTGTGTGTGTGTGTGTTGTTTTTTTTTTTAAATCTTTGGAGCTGATTGTATGGCTATAACAGCCAAATACCATTAAATAAAAATATTAGCAATAGATCCTGGTAAATTATGACTCCTCGTAAGGCAATTCAGTCTCACGAGACTACTCTCACTCCTCAATACACTACAGTGATTCGTGCGTAATTTTCGCTAAGATATGCCACGTTAGCACCGTCGCCCTGCAGAATTAGACCTTCAAGCGCCAGACAGGTCACAGAGATCAAGTGGCATTTCGGCCGTGTCACAATCATCACCTCCATACTCAGTTCTCAACAACACTAGTTAAAAGCACCTACGAACAGTCTCAAAGACTGATAATAGCGATAGTAGCGATTTTATTTCCTTGTTTGTTTTTGTTCGGGGTGGGAGAGTAATGCTAAACCAAAATCCAGAATACTTAGTTTTTAAGGATATCAAACAGAGTTTTTCTGCTCTAATACAGGTCTTACACCGCACTAGTAACCGTATTAATACAATAATCCAGACGCATTATCTGAATTCTTGTGTTTCACAATAAGCGCAATGCGTTGTTGATGTTGTTTGGGGATGAAAGAAAATAGTCGTGGAAACAGGTGTCGGCTCGTTAAGGCCTTTTATGAAACCACACTATAATACTTACGATGTTTCGCCTGTCATACGATCTTTACGATCTTCAAGTTGTTTGCTTGGGAAGGTAGGCAATGGTAGGCATTGATGCCGATTTTTGACGTATCCATTTTTTATCTTCGCGCATTACGCTCTCAACACACTGCTTAGTACAATGTCTTAAGAATAGATTAAAAAAAAAAAAAAGACGTGTGGGTATTTTACTATTTTACAGTGTCTCCAGAGAGAGGATCCAAACAATCTCTTGATATAAAACTGTAGATACAAATCCTTAATTCATCGAACCAGCATCATGAACCAAAATCTGACGTCTTTCCTGGAAAAACGTAATATTTCTCCTTAACTAATAGTCCGGATTGAGGGAAGATGAATGTGTAACGCCGACTGTCATGTCACACACACTCCGTTCTAAACTACTTATATTTAATTTCAAACCAAGCAATGTTTATATTGTATGGGAGAGTATAGACGGTATATAAACCATGAAGAGGGCTTGGTTGTGCTCTCTCTTTAAACAATTTCCATTAATCAATTCATAGGAGTAGAGAAGAGTTGATAGTGTAAAGTATTTAAGCTGCTTTTAATGGTCAGATACTTCTAGGATCCATGGCTAACTTGTACATTGCCAGATCCGGTTCAAAATAAGAAATTCTATACATCTGTCCTCTGCAGCTTGCCATATTTGCATCCAACAATACTAAAGTGGTTCCTGTTTACGAAATTCTGTGGATGCGATCAAATAAGAAACATTCGCAAAACGACAAAAAATACATATCAGACTTGCGGACGTGGCAGATCGCAACATTGTTGATAAATTAATCCTATGGAGAAGGATGATAAGCATAAGAAATTGCAATAGTGTTCTCACAGACGGAGCAAATATCGGTGGGATCAGCTGTCCCAATTTCAACATTTGATCACGAGGGCAAAGAATTTCATCCAGCTAATGAACATTGAGTTCTGTATCGCTGTACATCAGCCAGCAGAATGAAAGATACGATGGCAATGAGAAATCGTCAGCTGTATTCAACCTTTCAGTGATGTGTACACTGCACACTGATAGTACATATTTTAGCTCTTATCGCTCCGTGTTTGAAATCTGGCTGCGACTTTATCAATCCCGTAATGCCATAATCTGCATCACATTTGTGTGCATAAAACTCAATGACTGAATAATTGGTTTGCTCGTAAACAAATCCACACCGGTTCACCGATTTCGATTAGATTTCTAACTGTTAATCTTCTCAACCAGATGGATACTCTGTCCCCCTGACAGCTTTATTTTAAAGATCCTTCACCAGATTTCACCCCACTCAAATATCTGTAATGCGGGTTGCCCAAGAAATCCACACTGTTCCACACCGATTTCAAACAAATGTTACACAGTTGATCTCTCTCTCTTTCCGCTTAACTCTCGATACCCTTCACGTTGTTATAGAAAGATGAGACAAGTCTCATTTTAATCGTTTCAACATCAGAAGTAAAACTAGAGGAAGTGGTTACCACAAACTATATTTTAATGCCCTACGACGTTTATTTTTTTTTTTAAAATAGATATTTGTGGTTTGGTACTCCACCGTTAAGGCACTGCTTCCCTCCCCTCTCCGTCAGCCTTGTCATTCCATCGCTTCTTCTGCTTCTCACTGCACAGTATGTCCCCTTTTTTAAAATATGTTTCTATTCCTCTTGGGTGAAGCTCAAAGAGCGAGCTGATGCAGGACATTAAGGGCCCTTTCCAGCCAAAACCTACATAGTTTAACACAAAAATACCGATTCTTTATTAGAAAAAAACATACAGTACAGTATTAGTTGAGTTGTATGAATGAGCTGCCATCGATAGAAGTAACGATGGCTGTGACTTTATGAAATGTAGAGAGATGGTTTCTGATTGGTAGGTAGAAGCCGGCCATTTTGACCGAATTCTGAAGTTTGCAGACAACAGTGGAAGATTTGAAGATACAACGCGGTAGATCCGTAGACTGCTGGGTGATGTAGACGCATGCTAGACGACACTTTGCATGAGGTTTGAGCTATTATTGTAGCAGTTCCCATACTCGTCCATAAAAGGGCCGGGAGATGCCGTTCCAGTTTGACGAGATGTGTTTGGTAGTTTTTCTATGAATAAGAATACATCCACTCTCCAATATCCTCTTTTAAGCAAGACACACAACCTACGTCCGGCGACGACAGCTGAAAAGTTGTCGGTACATCAGTCATCATCCTTCTTCAGGGTCTCAGTTTTTAAAGTTAGTTGTTTTGGGTAGCCGTATTGTTGTCCTAAGACATTTCCTCCTTCAGTCATTATGTTTTAAATTACTTAACTAAAGGTTGGTCTCTTGTTGCATTTATTGGTTCTTCTTATCGCACCATCAGCATCAATGGCCCGTTGTGTCTGTCAGCGGTTGTTTCATTTTGGCCGAAACGTCTGACCAGTGGATTGGTAGAACAATAGGTCCGTTGTTGGAATCTTTCGATGAGCCTCGCTGTTTTCGACGTATCTTGGACTGCGTTAGTGCGAAAGTGGTTGAGCGGGTATGTCCCTGTGTCCGCGGGCGCCTTAATCATTAACAGCGCGTTTTTAGGGGGTTATATGTAATTTCTAAATTCCCGACGAGTCGTGTCGAGTGGGCATAACTTCAATATTGATTTGTCTTTTGTTGGCTAGAGTGCTGCTTCAATTTCTTTGTATGAGGCGGCTATAGGAAATGAGGGAGATAGTCTCAGATACTAGAGTTGCGTGCGCTCCGACAACTCGAACGACTTTCTTCGGCAGACCGCATGGCTCTTTAACTACCCAATCTCACGAGTGTGGGTATCGGGCGTTACCTGCAGCGTGAGATGTTCGGTAGTGGTACCACGATAGTGATCCCAACGGTGACTTTTCAAACGTTGTAATAATAGCCTTTGAAACAAAAGTGCTAAGGGAAGGGGGACCCAAAGCGGACGGAAAGCAAGATATGATAAGCCTGTAGAACCGCTGGAGGAAATAATGCAGTAGTATATCGACTTCATTGGAGCAAAATTCTAGCAAAATCGCTTTGCCCCTCCCACCTGGGCCTATCACGTAAATTATGATGGAGAAGTCTTCAGCGGTAAATGGTGCAGTCAACCGATCTTCCAGACACTTGAAGCAACATGTTTCATTCCAAAATCCGGAAAATAGGAGCTGTGAGAGAATGTACTGCTCATGACTGCAATGCTTTTATTTCTGTCCATGGGCGTATCCAACGAGGGGCAGAGGGGGGCGCTGCCCCCCCCCCCCCCCCTAGAAGAAAAATTAAGTTGCCTTCAGTATGCTTCGACGAGTGAAGAACTAGTTCAGGAGCACTTTGGGAGAGAAAGATTGACTGGATTATGTCTGATGAGTGTGCATCGAAATTTCGTGAAAGAACACCATGAGATATTGACAAACAAAATTATTGAAATTCAAAATCTGGGACAGTTAATGTTTACATATAAAACTAACTGACTTACGATCTTAATTAATTACATAGTAGGTCCTTAGATTAAGTAGTTGGGTTACTATATTAATCAATGATAAAAATAGTTTCCTGAATAGGTTTGAGTTTGATTTTGTAATGTCATGTTTCAGTCCCCCACCCCTCTTCCTCGAAACCAAAATGAGTTGCCCCCCCCCCAGTTCAAATCCTGCCCCCCTCTAGCTCTGATCCTGGATACTCCCTTGTTTCTACCTGCTATAGAACAGTGAAACTATTCAGTTCACGGGATGTCACGTTAAGCGACCGGATGCTCCATAGACAGCGAGTGCGTAGAGACCCTTGCGCAACTCCTGTGACCCACCAACCCAACTCAGCGTGGAAACGTCAACAGCTTGGACTCAGGGAGACACCGGCTGTGAAGGTAGACGTTTTCATTGTTTTATATATGGCATCATGAACTTGGTGCTAGTGCTGTTTCCCATACTAGCCAGAGTCAAAAGCTGGACCTGTTACAAAATTCCAGCGCTGAACCACTTGAACGCAACAGACACCCGCATTAAAGGAATCGGTAATATAACTGTCTCACTCATCGGGGCATTTATACATACTTGTTTCTGACAAGCTGATAAAATAACTTTCGACGATAAGCCAATCAAGGCAGCTGGGAAAATTAACTAGTTCAAGTCTTCAGGACATTAATAAGCAAGCTTAATATCCATATTTTCTTTTAAGTTTCTGTTTGGAGACCTAGAAGACAAGTCCAGACGTCTAGGTAACATGTCCCACTCTTGCGCTTCTGTCGAGGTCATTATGCTACTTGGGGGATTTAAATATTGCAATCTGTCTTTGAAACGTTTGATTTGTATGATAAAGAACAAATTTTATTTGTGAAATCTGTAATTATGAGGAGAAAATAAGAGAGCGTTCCAGCACCGCATAGAGTAATGAAAACCACACAAGAACCACAATCAGTAAGGTCGGTACGTCAGATTCGAGGTCTGATATAGGTCCAGATGTATTGCACCTTCCCATGCTGAGTACGTGCGTAGTCAAACTGGCAGGTGAATGCATTTTTTGTACCGCTAAGAAAATTCTCAGGCTGAACTTTCAAGGTAAATATGAGTAATACGTTATAAAATCTCTGTTAGCAGAGGAAATGAATACATCGCTAAAAGATACCTTTAAAGCATTAAAACTTCAATCGTTAGGTCATTGTAAGAAACTTATATACATTGTAATAGTGACAATGGAAACTGACGTAGCTTATTTTGAGAGTTCTCTCTTTTTAGCCCGAAATGGTTAACTATAGCGAAAGAAATTTATATGAACAGATCAAAACTTGAACCATATATTTACAGAATCCAAGTTACCTTGTTCCTTGAAATAATGTCACAGAAAAAAATGTGACAATACTATCATCTGAATAATTGACACTAAAAAAATTCCAATGTAGTATCCGATACTCTTCAAATTAGTCATCGATAAAAATAAAGTTAAGAAAACAATGATCAAATTTTGCCTGTTTCTTGAAGCAGTGAGATCAAACATAAAAAAAATGGAATCATTTGTTATTGCGAAGAGTCTACTATCAGAATCTGTCGAATGTTTCTACAGACAATCAGTTCACGGGCTTAAGTCCTATTTTCCTTCCAATGATCTCTCTTAGTCTAAGACAGAAGATGATAAAAGCAGAAATGCTAACAGCGCGCCAATTCATTTGCTAAAGTGAAGGAAGATAGCTGCGTTACAAAATTTAATCGTTTATCAGTTTTCAGTGTCCTTTGCCACCAAGGCGTATATAACAGTTAAAGAAAACAGAAAGTATACAAAATGCAAATACAATGCGAGGCTTTAAGCATCAGAATATTTTCGAATTACAGAACTTTCGCCGAAGGGGGCGTGGCCATATGGGTCGAAGACACCAGCTGGTTGATTCAGTAAACAAAAAGGCAACACCCTGGTTCCCTCACTAATTCTTCTCTCGGCGAATTTCTCCCATTTCAATCCCTGCAATTATGTTTCAAATTTACTTGGAAGTGTAACTTTACGTACAAATATCACGTGAGATTTATTAAGTTCAGACAGAGACTTCATTCATCTATGATACTGATGATGTGGGGAGGTAGGGGGTTGGGTCGGTTGAAAATTTAAAGCATAGCAAAGCTGCTTACTTGCGGTCTCGTATATCCGTTGCACTCGTGTCGCCGCGGCCCTTGCCGTCGGGAGTTCGGGTGCACTCGGCTTTCGCCGTGGGACTGCCTCACAACGCAGATCCTGGCCCACTGCCACAATGCCAACTGCGCATGCGCTCACCTGCAGTCGCTTTAAAGCGTTTCCGCGTGCCTCGAGGCGTGCGGAGGGTGTGACATCATCTCAACTGCACTCGGTGTTTCGACTGCGTTCAAAGCCGCCCGATCATTTGAACTGTCGGAGCATTCAGTGTCAAGCTCCACTTCCATAACGTGTCTTATCCCACTCATACATATTTCATAATACTTTGAATTTATTAATAAATGGTTTACAGGTAATGGCTTGTCCTTAAATTTTGATAAAACTCAGTATATGAAATTTAGCAACATCACACTGATTACTAATTTTTTTCTTTTTTTTCTATAATTTCATACCTCCCAGCCTTCAGCTGGGAGGCGGGCTGCTGGAGAGTCACGAAGACTCTTTCCAAACATAGACATAAAATTTGCAGGCCAGTCCATTCAAGAAATAGAGTGTGTGAAATTTCTAGGTTTGCATAAAGATCATAATTTAGATTGGAGGGTGCATGTCTCTGACGTACTGAAGCGACTGGGTGCACAATTCGTACAATTTCAGTAATAGGTGATCTCCGAAAGAGGAAATTAATTTATTGTTTATTTTCACTCCATATGCAATAATATTCTGGGAAATTCTAATTCTAGAGACAAAATATTGAGGGTGCAAAAGCAAGTAATAAGAATTATGTGTGGAGTTATGGGGTTAGCAGTAGAACTTAATGCAGAGAGATGTTCAGAAGTTAGGGATTTTAACATTGGTGGCTGACTACATATACACATTAATGTCCTTTGTAGTCGCAAATTATACTCTGTCTGAAACAAATAGCAAAATACACAATTATGGCAGTGAAGTAAAATGATCTTCACAAAGATTACGAATCACTGTAATTTGTTTAAAAATGGTTCCATATTCAGGGATACATATCTTCAATAAGCTCCCAATACGTCTTAAATGTCTAGCAGGTGATATGATTAAATTCAGGAAAATATTGAAAGAATTTTTAACTGACAACTCCTTCTACTCCATCGAAGAATTTATTTCTAAGCTATATACAAAATAATTGCAAGTAGTTTGTGCAAATGTAGTTGATATAATTAATGCATATATATGGTATTATGCTATGACTGTACATATTTTGGTGTGTATTTTTTTTTTTGTTATGCAACAGTTTATCTGTAAATTGACAACTTTTCACATCCTACAGAACCAATCTTTTATATTTTGATAGATGGAAAATGAATATATTGCACAGTTCATAAGTCGGAGACTGTGATGGAAGGTTTCTCAAAGAAAACCTTTGTTGCTGGAAATTTCATATCTACCTACCAGTCTGTGATGGCACCACCATTATGGTTTGGGTCTGTTTGTAGGCTATTTCTCCGTAACTACCAAGGCAAATGCGAGGCAATTCTCCATCTCCGTTTCAACTATTAAACATTTCGTGAAAAAAAATATCACTGATCACTGAGAACAAAGATTATACGTTTTACAAACACGTGGCGACACTTCATCTCCTCCATAGAGATAGTGCTTATGGCAGACATGGGCAATCAATACTCTGCCACAGGATTCTCACTGCTTCTACTACACCTATTCATATTTTGTCGTTTTCTGTTGTACTTTCTGCAACACTTCTGACCTTTGCTTTGCCTTCGATCATACTTGGTTGAAATTCTCGACACAAAATTTCTCTACACCCTAACACTTCAGTTTTGCAATTTATGCTGTAGATATTATAAATTCTTTTATGTAAAACGTGAAGGTCATTAAGAGATTTCACAACGCTTACAGATACAAACATCCGTGCTTTTACAGCAGATAGTTTTAGCAGCCGAACGTATGAATTAGACAGTCCAAGAAACCCTGTCTGATTTGAAGAGTAATAATGGTGCATATGCAAAAGTTTAATAAAAATAAGCTTTCGCATTCTGCAAAAAGTGAACGAAGAGCTCTTCCTTCGTATTTCTCATTACCCGTTCGGCAAATGTATGCCGCTACAGTAAATCTGGCTGTTCTGTATATCGGCATCAGCACAATAGCGTCTCCCGTCTTTGGCCAATGCGCTTTGACTGTTTGCCAGCGTGTCCTCTGTCAGTACGCGTGCACTAGCTAAAGGCTGCGTGGGCGTCAAAAGGCCAGGCTAGTTACTACAATTGTTTCCACTGGTCACAGATTGTGCGGAGGGTCATCTTACGATTTTCTTAGACTTGTAAACATTTTCAAACGCTGAGATAAGTCGAACTGAATTTGAAAATACTCTTTTTCTATGTGTAATGCAACTATCTGAATAATAATGTGCAAAATTCATTTTTATTGTCTTGGAAGGCATATTCACGTCGGCTGTACTGCACGTATCGGATTGTCGCAGGTAGATCTCTATTTTTACCTCTCTTACGTAGGGCCTGACAGAAGTAACGACGTAGTCGAGACCTACATTACCCTCCTGTCATGTTTAACCCAAAGAAGTTTGAATATTATAGGTTTAACCTCACCTCACAATACTCATAGCAGAGTGGTTGCAACTCGGTGTCATTCCATATATTCCGTATTCGAAGGAAAATACCCGGCATCTTCCGAATCTTAATATTTGTTATCCATAGTCATTCACTGGACTGAATGAGCAGCTCAAAAATTAAAAGCAAGTCACTATTACTTTCTAATTAGTTGAAGGTAAGAACTGTAGAGGAAGACAGAGATTAGAATATATGAAGCAGATAATTGAGGACGTGGGCTGTAAGGGGTATGTAGAAATGAAGAGGTTAGCACAGGATAGGAAGGGATGGAGGATTGCATCAAACCAGTCGAAAGACTAACGACAGCAAAAAAAAGTAAAGGGTCGAAAGTAGTAAGAAAATGGGGCTTTGAACTCACTTTTTCGGATCGTCATGGCAACGCATAGAAACTTAGTATCAAGTTGACATGATAATGACGAAAGTATGTCAGACCAGCGTAGCGTAGTGAGATGTCATTTACCTCGCGGTCTAAAGTGGGTCATGAGGCTATTGAATTCCTGATAGAAACTTTAAACTACCTTTCCAGTAAATGCTACATTTTTAAACCTATCCCCTACACCTGTCTAATAAGTCATGCCCAGTTGAGAGTCTTATCAAATTATTCCACTTTATAGTAATTAAAAACCTTTATTTCTTACTATCTGTGTAGCTAATAAGTTGTATCGTTTTTGATCGAGGCCGGCGTTTAACTTCGGGCCTGGTACTAGGCAGGCTAACATGGTTTTCGGTACTGAATTTACGTCTCTAACTCTTTCTGCTTCTTAACTTTATAATATGTCGTCACTGATTACCTACATCACATTGTGGCTCACATACATGTCGAAAAATAATCCAGATAATAACGCTAATGGCTTCAGGAACTAAAACAAATCAAACACATAGTGGATAGGTTTTTTTCCTTAAATAGCACACAATTTAGGGATAAATATTGTGGATTTATTGAAACATTAATGTACATTTTTGCTTTAGAATAACACATTTCTATTCCAAACTTGTAATTTTATTTCACGTGTTTCACACAAGCTGATTGGAGGTACAATTATAAAAATAATTTAAAAATTTGAGATATATTTCAGTGAGAGATTCAGTATGTGAAAGTAGGTTATCCGTCCAGTGGAGAGGAGGTGGAAAGAGTTCAGGGAGATAATAAGAATTGGGAAATAAATGTTTATTCCAAAAATGAAAATTAAGAAACGTGCTGGGCCTACATACTAATAGGAAGGTGAGAAAGATAAACAGATTGGTGAGAAGAAAACACAACAAAGTTAAGAGACAACAAGGCTGTAAAAAACACTTCAAACAACTAAACTGGGAAATAATAGCTACAAACTGATCAGGACATTTTTGAAAGGTGATGGAAATAGTTTTAAAAGACCAGCATTTATTGGAAATGTTGTTTAAAGTATTTATCAGGGAACCAAGTGTCTAGTGACATTCTTTAGATCACGGGACTACGACCTCGTATTACGTTGTGCTTATCTGTACATTCACCATTATCATTTCAACCTGACACTCATTTGCTGATCTAGCGGGCGCCGTTGCCATGACTATCCGAAAAAGTGAGGTCGAAACCACATTTCCTTACTGCTGACGAAGTATTTACGGTGCTAATTAGTTATGAACATTTTTAAAATGATGACGATGGAAGGAATTTGCATAAGAATAATTGGACAGTAAATGGATTAAATATTTTAAAAAACGAACTGCAGTAACGGCAACTGTAGCAAAAGATTTAAAGTAGTAATTTATTTGAACAAATCTAGCGGAAGAAGTAAGAAAGTTCTGTTATTTATGAAGTAAAACGGAATGGATTGCGTAAGCAAACTTAACGTTAAAAGCAGAACAGCTCTCGTAAAAATCAATTTCCTCTATATGGAAAAAACTCTTCTGGGATTAAGGGTGAATTTTACATACTAACGGAACTTACTGAAAGTGAAGTTAGTAAGAGTGGGCTTAAAGAAAGCAAATAAAAACGAAATATTTATAATGTATTGGCACTGAATGGCGATAAAAATTTAGTGGACCTCCAAGGTACAAAGTAAATTTGTTTTGGAGTTTTAATTGAAGAAATTTTGTGGCTGAATCTTATTCCAAAAATCGCATTTTACGACGTAGGGATTTTGGTTTAGTTTTGCTACGTGTTACAGTTGAAGGAATGAACTATCGAGGAGTACAAAGATTTATTGGATCATATAGGGCGCTGGTTAAGGTTAAGTTGCGATGGTTAGATTAGGCCAAGATGTAAAGAGTTGGTGGATTGCTTCAAACTACTAAAGAGAAAAATAAACACTTTCATTCAGAGGATAATAATAGTTATTAGTTAATCTGATCAGTTTAATATTCTGCAATGCGTGTGCCTATCGTGCTATGAAGTGAGTCATGTAATGGTGAGAGAAAGCAGAAATTAACCGTCTGGCGACCTTTCCATGCTTCCATGGAAGCAACTTCTACGCAGCCGTTTATTTGTTGCCATGGTAACCGTCTCTCAGCTGCCTGACAGACAAATAGTGCCGTTTACAATACCCTCTTGACAAGATGGATACGGAGATTAATGATCTGATTGCCGAATCAATAATTGGTTTCGATGGTAAGTAGAACCACATCTTTTATTTCTATTTCTTTGTAGGAATACAGATGCAACATCGCTAGTTAGTGCTTTTTTCTGTAACAAGATGTATTTTATTTGTTTTCTTCGTTTGATGAATCGGGTCAAGTTTATGTCGCGATAAATAGTCACTAACTTGAAATAAAATGATCGATACTGTGAGTGTGTGCTGAAATTAACTGTGATGTTTTATGCTACCAGAACTAGGAATTGTAATGCATGTCGACAATGTTATTATTGGCTCCACAAGAATGTTCTTGTTATAGCATGAGGCACGAGGAATTTAGTTATTACTTGTGATTAATAAGATGCTTTCATGAGTACCACATTAGTAACAACGTGTATTGAGATATAAACTATTCTCAAATAATCTTAGTAAATAAGATCAGGATACTGCCAGAACTGATACAAGATCACAGATGCAATTCCACACGTCTGCCAAAATTCGTGGATGAATGGGGGTCAACTATGGGTCGCGATATTGTTAATGTATTAAAACATATGCAATAGAAGTTTCTATTTTTTAGCAGCAATATTAGGAGAGGTTTTGGCTAGGTTAAAATATATCCTGGACCAGAATGACATTCATTATTACAGCATAAGACTAAAAAAAATTGTTCATTTAATAATTTAAGTTGCTTTTATGAGCATGTTATGCATCAATTCGTGATGCGGTTGGAAGTATCTCCACGTGTATCACGATCTATCCTGCATTGGACAGAATTTCTAACTAGTATTACGGTTTGCGGTACTTCATAAGGCTACGTATATATTTGCGAACGGAACGTTCACGAGCCGTTTGTTGAAATTGCTTCTTTCAAGCAACCTCCAACGATCCAAGGAAAAGTACGGCCAGTAGAAGAAACTGTTATTTCACGATGAAAACGTGATTAACGCATTCCTTAGGCATTTCTATTTAAGAAAAAGTGTACGCGAAGACGATAAAACAGGTAGAAAAGAAGTAATATAGTGAAAATCGTCGGGTTACGTGCGGTATTGCCGATTTGCAGCAGCCATCTTTGCCGCGAATGTGCTCTTCCTCAAGTTGTACACATGTTGATTTTTAATGAACTGTATTAGTGGATTGTGTGGTTAGGTTGTAATGCAGCCTGGACCAGAATTACGACTAATATTCCGTGGTGTATAATGGATTTTGAACGAATAAGGTGGCCGCCATGCCGAATTCTGACTATAATGACGTCACAGGTGGAACGAGATGTCTATTGCCGACAATTCGGTAATATGCGTAACCGTGTTGTGTTTAGGCCTGGACCAGACTGGCTACTAATATTCAGTGGTGCTTAGTGGATTTTGAATGAAGAAAACAACGGCTACGCCAAATTCTGACTATAATGACGTCATAGGCGACTCAAGACCTCTATTAACGCAAAGTCTGTAACGTGTGTAAACGTATGTTTCAGCGCGGATTACACCTTTGTTACATATTTTACGGCTTTCGGGTACACTTTTCCTTAAAGAGTAAGCGCCAAGGAAGCAGCTAGTCGTATTTTCAACCCGAATTAACAGTTTTTTTCTACTGGCCGTACTTTGCACAGTAACCACGATCTATCCTGCATTGGACAGAATTTCTAACTAGTATTACGGTTTGCTGTACTTCATAAGGCTACGTATATATTTGCGAACGGAACGTTCACGAGCCGTTTGTTGAAATTGCTTCTTTCAAGCAACCTCCAACGATCCCAGGAAAAGCGTTAGTAATCCCATATCACTGATAGTATTGTATCACTTCCCTACTTGGCATCATGTATTGCCACGAGGATAAATTAACTAGATTTTGGTGATAAGAGGTGTGGCTTTATTCGTGGATAGCTGTTTAAGAGAAAACAACGATGTTAATCGTGGACCGAAGTATATAGAAACGGTTGACATATAAACTACGTGCGAACGTCGCCTACTGATTTTGAGGATCAGTTGTAGAAGATTAGACTCCGCAGTTCTAAATAGGAAAAATATGTTCGCACATCATCACATCATCCACCTGAAAAAATAAGTCGCATCTGTAAAACTCATTTGAATGAAAGACAATTACAAACTGTTGTCTAAAGATTTAGTACCTATTCACATGAAGATGAGTGTAATCTACATCTACATCCATACTCTGCAAATCACAAACATTGTGGGTGGCAGTGGGTGCTAAACACCAAATCCTAAACCCGTGCATTCCAATCCCGAATAGCACGAGGAAAGAAGGAATACATAAAAGCATAAGTACGGTATCTTATTTCTCGAATCTTATCCCTCCGGTCACTGCGACCTAAATAGGTTGGCGGAAGAAGTATTTCACTGCACTCGTAATTTAAAGATTACTAATAATGTGATTACTAAGAAAGGAATGTCTGAAATAGGGCCTATACAAATAAAACATATTTTAGGCAAGGATTTGAAAGTTATTATCAATGTTATTTTTAGCAAATAAAGAAACAACTTTTCCTGTTAAATTGGTGATTTTTACTTTGGTTAGGAGACAACAAGCAGATCCTCTACTTACATTCGTGAGCACATGTATTCATCACCTCACCAATTTTCCTTTTAATTTCATTTTTGTAATGGTCATTGTGTTTAGGATCTCAAATTAAAAATTTAGTTTCATAAATACCGATCATTAATTACATTCTACTCTGGCCAGTTCATAATTAAATTTAAAAAAATGAAAAATAAAGACAATTATGTTTAAGTCTGGGGGTTTGCGAGTAGAACACAACCTTTCATGCGGGTTTACAGGGTTCACATTTCGCAATCACTCAGGATGAATCACTGGCAGTGAAAGGAAAGTGAACTGTGTAAACAGAGATTCATCCAAAGTGATCATCCAAGATGACGGATGAAAGAAGTTGACTCGGGTTCAACTTTTTGTTGGTGTTTCACTCGGATGAATCATCAAGAGTGACACGTGTAAACAGTCGAAATATCGAAGTGAAACCTTCTCCTGGATCGATCGCAATTGTGTGTTTAGGAGTGTTGTTGTTTTCAATACATAGTGGTTTTTTAAATGGGAAGAAGAAACATTTTTTTATTTCTAAAAAATTTCCATAACAACGAGTGTTTATAGAAAACAAAATTTGAAAGTTATGAAAACATGAGATAGGACATGACTAAAGAATTGAATCTCCCACTTTTGACAGCAGAAGGCATCAAGTGCCAAATTAAAACTATCCAAACTAGGAGTTTTAGCGAATTAATTAAAGTTTTAAAATCAGAAAATTGTGGTGTAAATTGTGCTTCTAGATAAAGTGAATGTGTTTCATGCAGTTATCAGTTGCAAGAAACCTGAGAGTAGTTTCTAGCTTCGGTTTAGTGTCCTGTTTTGTAATTAGTGGTGAGTTTTTTGGTAGCAAAACTTACTGATTCATACATTCTAATATTATTTCTATATGCCACTTTGTCCTGCAATACCCAATCTATCTATCACGCCTCAAGATCTAATTTCCCGTCCACACACTTCTCTTTTTTCAATTAACTTTTATTTTACTAGGCGAGGTTTCTGAAAATTAAATCAACTCCAACATGCACAAGTTTGTTTGTTGCCATCTTGAAGTGAACTGGATGGTTCATTTGTGAAGATAAAAAGTGAATTCACCTTCGCTTTCACTGCGAGTGAATCATCCTTAGTGTTTACTGAAAATGAACCGTGTAAATTCGCCTTGAGTTGAGCCGTCCTTTTATGAACCAAAAACTCCTGTGGGTTGTCAATAAGGCTAAGCCTTCAAGAAATGTTCCATCGGTCTGAGATTTGGTACACACTTGCCTAAGGTGGTCTTATTTAAGAGAAAGTGTTGGTGAAATCTACCACGTACACAGAAATTAGGTAAATAACTTGAAATAGGAGAAGATACATACATATCACGGAAGAAATACACGTTAATACCTGTTGATGATTAATCCAAGTGTTGTTTACTTTCCTTGGATAAAAAACTGCTCCCACATTCGAGTTGCAGGTAATTAAGATGGGGAAAATCGGTAATATTTATGATTTCTCTTTACAAAGCCGATATATTGGATTTCTTGCGATAGTAATATGCTTACACAGAGAACATCGCATGGCAGCCAACCATCTACCGTGAAGTTTGGCTTATCCCGAAATCGATGGTTAATATAGATCGTTTAAGCACGTTTGATTTTTGCTACCAACGGTTGTGCTTAGATTGAAATGCAGCCTGAACGAACTAAGGCTAAAGAACACTTGGAATAAACACCGACAGATGATAATAATAATAAGTAAATAACTTAGCGAAGCGTGCTTGGTGCAAGCACATGGTCATCTCCACCCACTAGTATATTAGCATGTACTTCTGAAGAAGACCCTCTTAAGAAGGTGGAAACCGGTCAAGACTAATAGGCTGACTGATGCATCTGGTTGGCTGTATTTTACATCTGTCAACTATTTACCTTTGCCTAGAGCAGTATGTTTAAAATCATAAATATTATATGTTATTTATGATTTTAAACATACTGCATCTGCCCAAATTTCGATTTCACTTTTATAAGTTTTATATATTTCGCAGCTTTCTCACACACTTTTTCTGAAACAGTACTACCACTTATGGAACATGCGTATTAAATTCCAGACCAATAGGATATTTTGTGAAGCTTCCAGTTTATTGCTCTCTTGCCCTCTTGTTGCTTAGGGAGCATGCATAAACCACGTAGCTCCATTTTTGCCTAATGTGAACCCCCCTCCCCCCCCACATAGCCCTACGTGGCTTTTGCCTCTACCCCCCCCCCCCCCCCCCCCACGTAGCCCGTAGCTTTTATCCCTTTTGATTTCAGAAGACATTTTGTACTGTTTTCTCTTGTCAGACGATTGTAAATTATGTAAGGAGGAAATTAACTGAAGGAAATAAATATTTACATGCTGTTGTGTGTTCTGTTCCTAATTTTAACTGTGAAAAATGTTATAAAAGGAAGGCTACGTGGCCTGGCTCGGAACCCCGCCTCCCCCCACGTAGCCCACCGTAGCCTTCGAGCCAAACCCTCCCCCCCCCCCTGGACCAAGTCACGTGATTTGTGCACGTTCCCTTATTCGGCGCTCCAAACCCTGTCCAAACAGGCGAAATAGCATTTTACAAGCTGCTCACCAACGGTTCCGCTCGCAAATGTATACTCACCTTGAGGTGTTAGAATTTCTACATTTATTTTTAATTTTCTTTGCTTTTATTGGTGCCATATTGCTGTTGATTAAGCCATATGTAAGTCGGGCCTACCGTAGTTCCAGCCTTTTTTGTTTGCATACTGTCTCTGGTCTAGAATAGTTCTCATTTTTAAGGTCATAAGGTGTAACCCAGAGACCTTGCTTTTGGATATGCTTCCGGGTCCAGCATACTTACGGGAAAACTTACGTTTACATATCAGTTACCGGTACTGTTTTTAAGGTTAAAGGTTGTGATAGGTTGACCTGATCTGGCTAAAATACGAACCGGAACTTTTAAGCTTTCACATTAAATTCAGCGTAATAAAAAAAATCACCCATGATTTTTTCTTTTAGTAGCCTTAACCTTAAGTCTGAGGTCCAATGTAAATTCCCAAAGAAGGTCAAGCAGCGTGACGGTAGCGATTGAAAAATACAAACAACGGTAATAACTTCATTCTATCGTAAATTACAGTGTTATTACATGTTTTATCAACCGAACATTTTTACGATGTATTTTAAACTAAATGGATGTATTTAATTTAAAATAAAATGCTACGAAAAGCAAATTTAATGAATGTATTCTGGCAATTCATTTCCTCAGAATTTAGATTTTGCTGTAACATCTCTGGCTGCTACTAGTCTGTCAACGAATGCGGGGCTCGTGACGTTTGCGTTTAGTGATATTAACGTGCACGGGGACGGTACTACATTCTCCACCTCCCAGAAACGGATACTAACCTGTTGAAATTTGGATTAACTGCTTAGTTATAATGAATTATTCACGTTTTTCACTCTTTTTTTTTTCAAGAAAAGTCTCCACTAATTAAATTAAAAATGCCGGAATATGAGAGTGACCCGCCGGTACTAGATGCCGCCGGCCGCGGAAAATTTTCTTTTGTTGGTGTTAGGGAGTCAGGGATTGGACCAAATTACCAAGTGAAGTGAAGAATAATTTACGAAAAACGCTTAAAGAATTTAAAATTTAAATTTGTATGTTGGAAAAGTAAATGGAATTTAATACACCAATTATTTATATTTATTTATTCGTTGAGGACAACTTGGACTACATTAAGCCTTTGTGCGAGTTTCATCTTCTTTCGTGCCCAGAACTCCTTCATTCGTTTTGAATGCGTCTGTTTACACCTTAACACTCCAATTATAAAAGAAAATTTTAAGAAATAGTGGTAATCATATGACTTGGGGAAATGCCACTGGAATGTTAGATCCATCAAAATTAAAATTAATAATAACAACCCTTGAGAAGTTAATTTTTACTGCTAGAGCAATAATTATATACTGATCCTTTTTAGTTGAATCACGCAGATTATTGTATATGACACAAAGGAGTAACAATAATAATTCCGTGTGGTTTTAATGACCTGGTGACAGTGTTTCTATTGTCTGTGCATTCCGCCAAGGAGTGAAAATAAGCAAAACAAATTAGTTTCTTCATAATGTAACTGTATGATTTGCGAATATGGCTGCATGCAGTCGATTAAGTAAAAAGTTTGTTTTGCTGTTTTTCATACTTGTAATTTTACTTTTCACATGAAACTAGCTACTTCAATCTTTATCTTATAGAACTACAGTTTAACCGACTTTCTCTGTCTTTCTACTCCCAAATGTTACATGTTGTAAAAGTGAATAACTTTCCAAATAAAATTCCTTCAGTCATAATACTTATCTAGTAATGCTTAATTGAATTAAAACTTTCCCGAAACATGGTAAGAACATATTCTCTTAAATATCACTCTTTGTTTTAATGTTTCTGGACCACATCGGAATTTATGAATGCAAACTTCTAATCCTACATTAGGCTACATACTGATCAGCAGACACCTCATTTAACTTTACTTTAATTGTAATTTAATTTCTAAAATACATTTCTGTGTTATAAATATGGATCATGTTGAATATGAGACTACAGAAGTTAGCATTCCTCTCATACAAGATCCAGACAAATTTCCACTAGGGAATATGCTCTATTGCAATTAAATTAATTTTTTGAAAATATGAAAAATTAAATAAAAATAAGCTGCCCATTTTCCATTGGCTTCCACATGAGAGTGAAACAAAAATTAAATCTTATGAAAATATCAACAATAGAACACATTAAATTTTCTTAAACATCTTGAGACTTCTGAAAATAGGAGGAATGTGAAGTACAAATTAAAATAACCTGAAAATGTAGCTTGTACCATCCTCTAGTATTTTTTGAAGAATTTATAGGACTCAGATGAAAATGTCAGTTCTTTTTAACAAAACTAATGTGTTTAAATTAACTACCTCAGTAAACTGAATTTCTTTAAATACCTCTTGCTCATTTGCTTTACTGTATTTTGATTTTATATTTGTTTGGATTTTGTGACTATGTTTAAATGTACTTCTTATTTATTGTAGGATTTCTTTTAAATGTATTTTGTTATTAACCTGTCGTGAAATATCATTACTGAAGATGGGTCTACATTCATGCAATGCACAATCTATCAAAGAGCCTTGTATCATAGAAAATGCAGAACCAGTAAATATCTACATCCTTATCTAATTTAACATTACTAGCTAAGACCCCCAGTATCATTCAGTGAGCTGAGACACCACACACTGGATCGTGTAGGTACAATGGTGCTAGGCACAAGCCTAGGCCCTCGTCTACCTGCCATCCTGAATGTGGTTTTTAAATGGTTTTTCGTAACCATCAGGGCAAATTCCAGGATGGCCCTCATTCTCAGCCTCTTAAATAAAAAATACACTTATCACAATAATATAGTCACTAGGCAACAATGATGACACTAAGGAAAATGGAAGTGGCCAATGATGCAACTAAGGAAAATGGAAGCATCCAATGATGAAACAAAGGAAAATGGAGGCCTTCGTGTTTTCTTTCATCATAACCGTCTACTTTGTTATGTGGTGGGTTAATATAGTCATACATTTCACAGACAGATAGCAATACTTTACTTCCTCCATTAGTACTTAGTACGACCTGGCTGTAGGTATAAATGTTTGGTGCCGCTGAGGGCATGCAGCCATGAAACCGTGACTCCAAATTTTGCCAAGCCAATGATAAGTAAAATTCATCAAAGGCTGTTGACCCTTAATGCTGAGGAAAGATGGTGAGGAAGAAGAAGAAGAAAAGGTAGCCTACTAGCTAAACAGCTTAATGCATGTTATTTTCAAATGATTTTTATTATTGATTAAGAATTTAATTCATATCATATGTTAGTAAATTAATTATTTTAATTTACAAGTTACTGGAAATTGGCTGCAAGAACTTCTGTTGCCCACATGGACACAGGAAAAACATAGTGTCTGCATAAAATAAGAATCTGTCTTTATGAAAGTTGTTAAAATTTGTGAAGAATAATTTGGTCGTTATAGGTGATATTAACGTGACAAAGCAAATTTCTGGATCTATTTCTGTGGTGTATTTTATTACTAAAATAATGCATGTATTATTTATATATGGTATCTTCACTCTTTGTAGCACAATTTTTATTTCAGTAATGGAAGGACTAGCGAATTTTCATTGATTGTGCTTTGCTTTATATGAAGATAGTTCTTTTAAATATTTTTTTTTTGCATGGAATAGTAATATTAACGTATTGTTAATTTTGTGATGTTGATAGGTATTACAGTTGCTGGATTATCAGTGCATCCAGATGGTGAACATATTGTATATCCCTTGGGATGTAAGGTTGGCATACAGAACTGGAAAACAAAAGAACAAAGTTTTCTAACAGGACATACAAATGTAATTTCTGCAGTAGCAATTTCAGGTGATGGCAAGTATGTAGCATCTGCACAGATTAATCACATGGGCTTCAAGGTCTGTATGATAAGTTTATTTAGAAGAAATGGTTTAAATTAACTTTAGTCTTCAATATACAATAAATTATTTACAGGCAATGGTCATCTTGTGGGAATTTCATTCAAAGATGATTGTTACTAAACATGAAGTACATAAAGTGCGTGTAGAGTCCGTTATCTTTTCCTGTGACAGCAACTACCTTATTTCACTCGGAGGCCGTGATGATGCCAACATTGTAGCTTGGGATATTAAAGCAAATGAAGCTTTGTGCGGCAAGTACATTATACTTGATTTTCGTGATGATTTTTAGTCTTCAAATACAGTATTTTGCAGTTATAAATAATAACAAATTAAGAATTTAAATAAATGTTTAACATTTCTTCACTTATGGCATTCATTATAATTATTCTTTTTACTGATGTCTTTTTCACAAGTAAAACTTTTGATAGTCGTTTTTTAATATAATGTTCTCATAACAAGCAAAGTGAACATGGTGTTGCCAGAAGATGATGATAGAGAATTGAATCCCCAAAATATTATGTGAAACCACCACATTTATTTATGTTGTTATCAGAGAACCTTATATTAATAATTAACACTTGGAATGATTGTGTTCTTATATATCTATTTTTTGTTTGGTTGGTTTGGATATCTGTTGCTATCTACATCTACATCTACATCCATACTCTGCAAATCACAAACATTGTGGGTGGCAGAGGGTGCTAAGCACCAATCCTAAACCCGCCCATTCCAATCCCGAATAGTGCGAGGAAAGAAGGAATACATATAAGTATCAGTACGGCATCTTATTTCTCTAATCTTATCCCTCCGGTCATTGCGACCTAAATAGGTTGGCGGAAGAAGTATTTCATTGCACTCGAAATTTAAATTTTTTTCGCATATTCTCCAATAAATTCGAACGCAAGCTACGTCGTCTGTCTTCCAAACTATCCCAGCCCAATCTATGTATCAATTCTGTGACGCTTTCATAAGGGCTGTAACAACAAGTCACGAATCTAGCGGCTCTCCTCTGCACCCTCTCAACTGAGTCAATCAGAACCTTGCGATACGGATCCCAAACCCCACAACAGTAATCCAGATGCGGACGCACTAGTGTTTTATACGCTATCTCCTTTGTTTGAGCATTACAATTCCTCAAAATACGACCTATGAATCGTAATTTAGAATTTGCCTTGCCTACGACGGAAGTTATGTGCATGTCCCATTTCATGTTGCTTTGTACTATCACCCCCAGATACTTCACGGAATCAACCGTGTCAACAGGTGAATTGTTTATTTTGTACTCGTGAACAACCTGATTCTTCTTGTTACTTATCCGCATTGCCTTGCACTTTTTGCAATTAAGTGTAAGCTGCCATTTACGGCACCAATCGAAAATAGCATCCAAATCACGCTGAATTTCTAAGCAATCGTCGGAGCACCTTATTTCCCTATAGATAACCGCATCGTCGGCAAACAATCGCAACCAGCATTTGACGTTGTCACCTAGATCGTTTATAAATATTAAGAAAAGAAGTGGACCTATTACACTTCCTTGAGGAACGCCCGAAGTAACATTTATCTTAGAAGAGGCTTCCCCGTCAACAACGACATATTGTGATCGACCAGTTAGAAAATCACGTATCCACTCGCAAATCTGAGCCGAAATACCGTAAGCTCGAATCTTCGCTAAAAGTCGGTTGTGTGGCACAGAATCAAAAGCTTTCTGAAAATCCAAAAAAAACCGCATCAACTTGCGAACCTGCATCGATAACTTTCATTATGTCGTGGGAAAATAGGGCCAATTGTGTTTCACACGATCTCTTCTTCCGAAATCCGTGTTGACATGGTGTAAGTAACTCGTTCTCATCTAGAAACTTCATTATGTTCGAGCATATGACATGTTCCAGAATTCTGCTGCAGACCGATGTTAGAGATATGGGTCGATAATTCCTAGGATCACACCGATCTCCTTTCTTAAAAACGGGAATTACCTGGGCTATTTTCCAGCTAGAAGGTACTTTTCTCTCTTCTAGTGATTTACGGAATATATCTGACAGAAATGGTTCAATATCCTCCGCGTATTCAGAAAATACTCTTACCGGTATACCATCGGGACCCGGCGCTTTACCCCACTTCAGGAGTTTTAATTGCTTTACAATTCCTACGCTATCAATTTCTATCGGATCCATCTCTAATTCCACACGATGTGGTAAAGTGGGGATGTTCTCCATGTTTTCTTGCGTGAATGAATTTTTGAATTCGGTGTTAAATAAGGTAGCCTTGCCGCGGCTGTCTTCAACCTCCCGTCCGTCTTTTATTAGAACTGGCTTATTGTTCCCACTACAACTAACTTTTTTTACATACGACCAAAATTTCTTAGGGTTTTCAGTGAGGCTCTTAGAGAGAGAATTTTCACGAAAGTTATTAAATGCCTCACGCATCGCATTCTTAACACGTCCCCTTATCTCCTCTAACTTATCTAAATCAGTCCGATGCATCGTCCTTTTTGATCGTGCATGTATCTTCCTTTGCTTCTTGAGTAACCTTTTAACCTCCCGTGTGTACCATGGGGGATCGTTCTCTTCCCTGATTGTCCGTTTCGGTATATGCAAGTTCATACCTTCCCCGAGTATATGTAGGAATCGATGCCACCTCTCTTCAACGGTGCCTCCTGCTACTGAGAAGGTGTGGTAATTATGCCTCAAATACGCTCTAAAACACTCTTTTGAAGCCTTTTCGAATCTGTAAACGATCCTCTCTTTTCTCTTTCTGCGCGTGGTTGTTAGTTTTACTGTAGCAATTACAGCTTTGTGATCACTTATTCCTGCGGTGGTAGAAATATCCGTGAATAGTTCGGGCCTATTTGTAACAACTATATCTAAAATATTTTCGTTACCGTTGAGGCATCGCGTTGGTTCAGTTACGAGCTGTTCAAGATGGTGATCTGAGAATAGGTCTAGAATGATTTCGCAAGCTGCTTTATCCCTGCCCCCAGTAACGTGAACGTAATTAGTCCAGTCGATATCTGGCAAGTTAAAGTCACCTCCTAGCATTATTGTATGGTCCGGAAATTGCCGTGCTATATTATTTACATTATTTCTCAAGGCCTCGGCAATATTTACGCTTGCATCGGGTGGACGATAGAACGAGCCTATCACAAGTTTTGTCCTAGCTACGTTGAGCTTGATCCATATGATTTCGCAGACAGTATGGACATCTATTTCGCTACATGGGAGGTACTTACTAACAGCTATAAATACACCACCTCCTTGGGAATGCAACCTATCCTTACGGAAAATGTTCATGTTACTATTAAAAATTTCGCCGGAACTTATATCCGGTTTTAACCAACTTTCTGTGCCTATTACGATATCAGCATCTGTACTACGAATAACGTTTTCGAGTTCAGGCTGTTTATTACAAACACTTCTGCAGTTAACTACTAGAACTTTTAATGTTCGGGATTCTTTTAAGCTACCCCTAACACGCGGTGCTGAATTTATCTTGGCTGTCCGCAACTGAATTTCCTCCTCAGGGTCATCCTCCCTCAGCCTAAAAAACCCCCCAATGCACTCCACACGGCCCCTGCCACCCGTGTAGCCGATTCCCGTGTGTAGTGCACCCCTGATCTATCCAAGGGATTCCTACAAGACTCAACCCCAGGACGAAGATCAAGGAATCTGCAGCCATGACTATCACAGAAGCGCCGTAATCTCTGGTTCAGCCCCTCAACACGGCTCTGAACCAGAGGTCCACAGTCAGTCCTATCGACAATGCTGCAGATGGATAGCTCAGCCGAAATCTTGCGGCCAATGGCCACAGAGTTCACCCTTTCTGCAAGTCGCCCAAAGGACGAGAGGATAACCTCCGACCCTAGGCGGCAAGCATCATTGGTGCCGACATGAGCTACAATCCGCAGCTGGCTGCACCCAGTCCGTTCAATGGCATCCGGGATGGCGTGTTCCACATCTCGGATCAGACCCCCCGGAATACACAATGAATGGATACCGGAATTCATCCCCGACCTCTTCGCCATTTCCCTAAGGGGTTCGATAAAGCGCCTAACGTTGGAGCTACCGACCACTAAAACCCCCTTCTGCAGTTGTCCAGACTTAGCGGGCTGTGGGGCTGCCAACTCACAGGCCGACGATTGCAGGACTGAATCAGATCCAGACAATGCGTCAAACCGATTGGACAGAGGTACAAGCTCGCCTTCTTGGGAATCAAGCTTGCACGACTGCCCCCGCATGCGCCGTCGACGTCCAGACACCACACGCCAGCCACCACTAGGCGACGGCCGCATAGATTCCGACATCTCGGCCTGGACTGCAGGTTCGATGACTGGTATGGGAGAACCTGCGAGCCGATCAGCGTCTACAGGGTCACCAATACCGCATCTACTGCACTCACTTACGGCAGCTTCCAGCTGTGTAACTCTTGTTACCAAAGCTGCAAGCTGGGTGCGCAGGTCAGTCACCTCAGCCTGCGTCTGCACACAACAACCACAGTCCCTACACATACTACCTTACAGAAAGAAAAACTAAGGAGTACACGAGAAAAACGGACTCACTATGCGTTCTCAGTAGGAGGCCTTTTGTCAATAACCAAATATACAAAGACGAAGCTTACGCTAACTACGCACTTTAAATTAAATTTGCACTGGAGGTACTACTTCACGTAACGATTCCGACCAACGACTGCAGCTGCTGCTACTGACAAACTAATATGCAAGGACGAAGCTACAACTAACTACACACTTTTAATTAAATTATCACTAGAGGTACTACGTCACGTAACGGTTCCGACGATGGCTGCTGCTACTGACTAACAACTATACAGAGACGAAGCTAACCACACACTTTGAATTAAAACTATCACAGAAGGCACTATTCCCCGTAACGGCTGCCGAAGAACGTCTGACTACTGGGGCTGCTAAACAAATACGCAAAGATGAAACAAAAGAAAACTAAACACTTTAAATTATATCACCACAGAAAGCACTGCCTCACGTAACTGCTGCCGAAGAACGACTGACTACTGGGGCTGATAAACAAATATTCAAAGATGAAACAAAAGAAAACTAAACACTTTAAATTATATCACTACAGAAAGCACTGCCTCACGTAACGGCTGCCGAAGAACGACTGACTACTGGGGCTACTAAAGCAAATATTCAAAGATGAAACAAAAGAGAAACTAAATACTTTAAATTATATCACCACAGAAAGCACAACTGTCAACTGGCGCTGTTAAATAAGCAAAGATTAAACAAAAGCTATCTACACACTTTAAATTAAACTAAACACAGAGAGCACTTCCTGGCGTGACGTTGCTTAAGACCAACTGTCAACTGGCTATATGAGATCTGTCTTAAAAAATCTAATCTTATTTTACTTATGGAGAGAAATAATAATATGCTGGCAACACCTGACAACATTACACATTGTGCTGTAAGAAATATTCATGTAAGGAGTTCTTGTTGTGTTCATGGCTATTGGAAAAGCCCAAAATATTGTGTTTCTGTAGTGTTTTTTTGTCATCACACCCCTCCCTCCTTCAACTTTGGTCAGTGATGTGTCTATTTATCCTCTCCTTTGAAAAATAATGTTGCTTCATGCTGCTTCTCCCTGCTGCATTGATTGCAGGCATTTTTTTTTTTTTTTTTTTTTTTTAAATAAAGCATTTCAATGAAATCTTATCTTGGGAAGTTTTATTTGCAGTGACTTCAAGGTTTACAGTCTTGTGATCTGATTAATTCACATTTTGTAATGAAACTAAATTTGTCTTGACTCTGATGACTGCTTTAATAAAATGGTGACCACCCCTGAACATAGAATTAATTTTGAAACATTTGCCCCATGTTCCCCACTAGTAGCAATAGGAGGAACTCTGATGGTGTATTAGCACATAAAGTGAATTATGATGCAACTAAGGAAAATGGAAGTGGCTTCTAGGCGATATAAATAAGAAAAGAAAGGGAAATTAACCCATCACATATCAAAGTGGATGGATGCGATGAAAGGGAACACTTATGCTGACAAACAACTACACAATATTTCGGCATCTGCCTTGTTCACAAGTAGAAAAACAGGCCATTATGCTCGGTTGGTGGTGTTTTAGGGCGTGTCCCATTAGGCTCGGAACGTGTGTACACAACGAATGTTACCTAATGAAATTATGTAACATTAATGTTACCTATGAAGTTACAGGTGTCTTAACAGGTTTTCTGATGAATTATTGTCTACACATGTACAGGAAATTGATTTCTCTACTACCCATGTGTTTTCTGTATATTTCCATGACATATTTGAAGACCTGTTACCTATAAAAGGTGTAGGTTTAGTTGTAACTACAGATTCTGCCAGGGTAACTGCAAGACCTACTGCAGCATCATTGAAAATGTATCTATGACTACATTGCAAATTTGATCAATATATATTACAATACATTTAATGGAAAATGACTCATCATTCACCAAAGTTGAAGGCTGCAACAAGTGAAAAACATATTTTACGAACACAAGAATACACGATATTTCAGTTTTACACGTTATTCATGCTGTAGGAAATAAATCATCTGGTTTTGGAGGTGTGCACATGCCGAAGTTTAACACATGTCTGAGTGCATTATCAGTATGTCAGAAGAGACTGAGATGTTACATATAAATATGTATAATGCAGAAGGTGATAGAATTAGTAATATACCAAAAAGGGTATAAAATGTTAATCAATCATATCAGGCCCTTATAGGTGACTGAATATTTTATTTTGTATTGGTGATTATTTAATACATTTTATGCAATTATAGGTTCTCAGGCAAGCTCTGGAGCAGCAGGTGATGCCGTAGTTCTTTGTCCAACAAACAGGAGAAGTGTGTCCTTTCTATCAGCAGGAGAAACAACTCTAAGAGTCTGGAGGCTAGACCCTGTACATAGGCACCTTGTTGCAATAGATGTGAGGCTTGGAATGATCAAGAGATTCATCACTTGTATTGTAGTAAGTATTTCAGAAGAAACTTCAGATAACTGTTCTCATCAGCTTCTGGATTCTGATTTTTACTAGTATTTTCACATCATTTACTGAACTTTAATATATTTTCAGTGTGGTTAAAAATTAATCTTGGAACTGCTAATGTTCCATTTTATAAACTTGGTATAATGATACTAACAAAAAAGGAAGTGGCTTCTAGGCAATATAAATAAAGGACAAGGAAAATAACCCATCACTCACCAAAGTTGAAGGTTATGACAAGTAAACAACACATAAGATGAAAAGGCCTATAATATTTCAGTTTACAACTTTATTTATGTGGTGTTGAATGAGACATTAGTTTTGGGGTGTCCACACACCAAAGTTTACCCCATGATTGGCCAGGCAGCAAAAGACAGGGTGGGAGAGAAGGTGGTGGGGGTGAGCTGTTAAGAACTGAATTATCTATATGTTAGAAAAGACTATGGGGATATGTTATATATAGGAGTACATGTCAAAGGCTGTGGAGAAATGAATATAGGTATTTAACAAAGGGTACATTGTATTTAAGTGGATAATAAATGTATTTGGAAGAAACTTGTTAAAATTATTATTAACTAAAAAAATAATAATATGTGCTAGGTTAAATGGTAGGATTTTATTAGTGGTTGATGCCAGATGGGGGTGTCTAGACCAGAATATTTTGTTAAGCTTGTTCGATTCTCCAAAGTTCTGATGCAGTGGTGGTTTCAGAGAAAACTCTGATTGCTCTCACAGTAAAGCAGTAGTTGAGGTTGTTAGAATCATGGTTATTGTTATGTTCGGATACTGGAAAGTATACATTGCAGACGTAGATTGTTTGTGTATGGCCATTGATTCCAAATGAGAGTTGCTGTGTAGTGAGGTCTATGTAGGAACTGGTGCAGTGGTGGCAGGTTAGTTGGTTTATGATGTGTGTTGTTGAACATGTGCATGTCCAGTGATGAGGAAGGATTTCCCTGTCATAGGATTGTAGTGGGTTGATGCAAGCTGCAGTTTTGCAGCAAGGTCTATTGCATGGAATAGATCCATATGGTGTTTTTGGAGAGTCTGACTGAGGGTATTTGGAGAACAGGGTGTTCTTGAATTTGGTGGTGTGCTAAAATATATTTGGAATACAGTGGATAGAATGGTGTGCATTTCTGGAAAGGAGTGAAGAAAGTCATGCCACTGTTGCAAGATTTGATTGATGGACTCGAGGCCAAGAGAAAACTGAGTGACAAAGACAGGGCTATATATATATATAATTTCATCTGGTTATTGGTTATAGATTCTCTATTGCCTGACCAAGCACTGCTGTGGGTTTAAAAACTTCACAATGTTAACTTTCATTTCTCTTTTCTTGACAGTCTGCCACAGCTTATCTACTACTACATCTGAGTGACACTTGTTCTTTGACCTGTAGCTAGTTTATACACAATCTTTCCTTTCAACCCAATTTAATTTTTGTTCTTCCTTTTTACATCTGTCAGTTAAAACTGATTGCATTCTACAGATCTGAAATCTTCTTGTTCCTGAAAGTAATCTTTTAGTAGCACTGGAGAGCCCCATTCATCTCCATCTTTACTACAGTCCTCTAATGAAACATTATAACACACTCATTATAATAAATCCTCTTCACCACCACTCTTCCATAAAGATAATACATTCCTATAATGTTATCTCAATAACCCATCACTCACTACAGATGCAGATAGAAGGGCTATCAGGAACACACATAAATGAACACAATCAAAAATATTTTGATATAAACATTTATTATGATTAAAGATGGACATATAGGAAGGGGATCAAATGTGTACACTCCAAGACTTACTATACAACTTAAGTTACAGCAGTAATGTATTGAGTCTTGGTGTGTGTGCATCTGATTCCCCTGACGTATCTCCTCCCTTAATCATGATTTAAGTTTATGCTAAAACATTGCAAAGAGCGTTTGTCTTTACATGTTCACCTTTGTGTATTCCTCTTGAATGTGTTTCCTGTAGCCTTTATCTGAGGTGAGTGATAGGCTTTCTTTCTTTATCCTTCCTTATTTTACGTTTAATTTAATTGTAAGTGAAGTTTTGCAAGAATTTTTTAATTTTTTCTTTTTTAATTGTTTATATAATGATAATGAACTTACATTTAAATTAAAATATTTATAAAGGGATTCAATTAACTGTTTTTTGTGTCCTCCTTATAAGAGAAAAAAATTACTATTCAAACACATATGCTCCTATTCTTTTTAAAATCATTGTAGCCTACTTATATAAGCTCCTACAATGGCACTAACCCATGCCAAATAGACCTAAAAGTTTACAAAAAAAAATACTTATTTTGGTTATCGCTTGATACGTGACTAAATCATTATAATTTTGTGTACTTCTGGTTCACAATGAAATCTAGACAACAAAAAATAATATTTATTTTTTTAGTAAGACAGAAGGATTAATATTACTAGGGATATTTTCTTTTTAGGGTCTCTTTCTTATAGTGCGAGTACAATTTTCAGTGTTTTTGTACAAAAATTGTTTCTATTCTTCATCGGCTGTAATTAAGCTATGAAAATCCTGTGTTAATTTTACAACTCTTTCAGCTGATTCTTGGCTGTCCGGGTGGCGCCGCATCATGTTTCTTGAAACTGACATTTCGACCCTCATTCTGGGGTCTTCTTCCAGAGCCGGACAGCCAAGAATCAACTGACTCTGGCCGCGGAAGCCTATGATTACTCTTTCAGCTGAGTTATTCAGATAAAAGAACTTTCTTTTAGCATGTACAAAACTACATTTTCTTCCAATGAAGAAACACTCTTCTGAAGAACACTTCTTTGAATTTCAGACACAAAGGTGTGGGAAGATTCTGTTTTTTTAGGTAAGGGTGTCAGGGTTTGGAATAAGTTACCAAGGGAAATGATGCATAATTTAGCAAAAACATTGAAAGAATTTAAAGTTAAAATTTGTAGAGGGCAAATCTAGGTGGGTGCAGGAAAGGAGGAAGATGGGTGTGTAGGGAAATTGTCACTGGAGTGTGAGCCCCATTGCAATTAAATTAAATTAAATTTCCAAGTGAGGAAGCATATGTTTGCTCTTTGCGGAATTTGTATTCACCATAGTTTTTCCTAAAACAAAATATAGGTAAGCATTAAAAAAGTTGCCAAAGATACAAAATAATGTAAATCTACATACAAGACAGCTAACTTTACATACCATACAAAGTAGAGCCAGATATTTCTGCCATCAAAAGAGTGTACCTCTTGACAAAGTCAGATGCACTCTCCCTTTCTAAATTGCATACCATTTTGTGTTCCTTGTTCTGTTTAAGTTGAAAACTTTGGAAATATATTGTGAGTGAATAAATGGCTCTTTCCATAACTGCGCTTGATGTACTGCACAAGGAGGTCTCATTTTCAGTTCTTTTAGACTATTTCCATCAAAAATTATAACTCATAGCTCAACCAGTTCTCTGTAGTTGTCTCCGACAATGGATTTTTTTAATTCAGCCAAACAGAAATGTAACAAGTACTCAATTTGTATGTCATTGAAGTGTTTCTCGGAGTGCTGATATCAGTTTGATGCTGTCATGCAAATACTAATAACTGTCTTTATAACATTTGCTCCAGAAGTGCCCAAGCACCATTGAGGTGACCTATGTTAGATGCAATGGGTGGCAGCTCATTATTTGCTCTTTATCATTTAAGTCCCAGTTATTCAGAGCATTCAGAACAACTCCACTTTGGTCTTTATCACAAGATGTTGTTCCCTATTACAGAATATAATTATGCGATAGATAAGCAGTCATTCTTCTTTGCAACCTCGTATGCCCAAGCCAGGCAACAACTTGCCATTCCACTGAATGGTCACTACTTGGGACACATCATTTTGAAATTGGTTATTATAGCTTCTCATTCCTCCCTTGTTTGTGTCCTCAGTCATTGAATGGAAGACTTGTTTATAGAAAAATCGTCAATGCTAAGTCCTAGTGCCTCTACAATAACTTGAAGAACATAAACTGAATCTCCTACACTTAATTGGAATCTATCCAAGGCAGTGTCCGCTCTAGACATAGTGTCATTGAGACATGTCACCCTCTACGAATCAAGAATAAATAAATTAAAAAATAAGTGAAGTGAAAAGAAAATAAATATTTATAAAAGCGATATTCTCTAATATACTATTACTTATGAAAACTATTGAAAAAACTAGGGAAACTATTGAACACCATCTGTTGGCCAGACCAGTGAACTATTTCACTGTCGTGGAGACAGCTTTGTTTTGTCACCAATTGCGCATGCGCTCTAGCACTTTCGCGGTGATATTCAAGATTTTGGGACCGCTTTGCTAGTGGCCGTTGGTGATAAGTTTGTTCTGTCTCAAGCTGCCCCGGCCAGTGGGCAGACACGCGGCCACTGGAACATTATAGATCTCGAAAAAGTTAATAACACTGTTGGTAGAGCGCAGCAGTAGCTACCTCCATTTTTTGTCAAATTCAGCTACAGCCACTAAGACAGTGTTTCTCAACCTATGATCCTCAAAGACGATTCAGTCGTTACAAAAATTTGACTTTGGAAAATAAGGGACACCCTAATGTATATATACCTTAAGTATTACCAAATCATGTATTCAGTCCAGCTTTTTGTTTTTAAATCAGAACTAGGCACCAAAACTGAAATTTGCTAATATATATGAAATATTCACTGTCACTAGAAAGTTAATTTATTAAAATATCTGAGCAAAAAAGATTAAATGTTACTAATTAAAGAACATGACATGGAAGAACCACTCATGGTTGATTTGAAAAAGAGACCATATTTCATAAAATAACATTTGATGTGCAGTTATGTGTTTTATTGTATTTAAGCAGCTCTTTATTTACTTTGAAAATCTTTTTCTCAGATAGATGATAGGGATGAATACGCTTACTGCGGATCAACTTCAGGAGACATTATCAAAGTTCGCTTAAACTATGATTACGACACAGACATTTTGGATCCAGTAGCAAGTCCATCAATGGTGGGGTGTTATGGAAAAATACCAAAGAAAAGAAACCACCTGGAGTAGACCCAACAGAACGGTACTGTCAAGGTATGAGGAATATATTTTGCAGAAAATATTATTGTAACTGCGTGAATCAATCATCATTTTGCTGTACCATTCAATCACTTTATGAATGTTACTATCTAAGAACTTCTGTATCATAAGTGTATTGTTTGAAATATGTGTAACAAATGAAGTGTTGTAATTTTAATTTTGTTAGTACGAACTTTTACAAGAGATTGGGCAGTGAAAATTTATATATGCAACTTTATCTTACTTTTAACAATACAAATTGTTTTTACTTGACTGTTAGGAGCTAAGTGGTAGTTAGATGAATAAGGAAATTGCTACCAGAGTGTGTGCTCCATCTCAAGTAAATTAAATTCAGTGACATCATAATAGCTGTTTCCTTCTACATTTGAAAATCTATATCCTGTTTTGGTTCCATCTTCATTCAGCCATTTTTTATGCTTTTCGTGTTTGTGCTTGTGTTGAAAATGATTCTAGCTATCCGAAGACATTTTTGTCCTTCAGGTACATATTATGTGCTTTTTGCATACTCATACCCTTCAGATCTTGGATTATGGATTAACAACTTAGGATCAGACAGGGAAGCATCCTGATTGTAGGTTTTATCTTTCCTCAGGATAGATAATCTGATGTGGCTGTTTGACTCCAGCCCCTTCCATTAGAATTAATAGTTTCCCTTCCTCTTATGGATTATTGCCTACCATGCTAAAAACAGCACGACACATTCTGCCATTTCATTATGCCACTAGATGCTACTGTGAATCTGTAAAAACATTGTGATGGTGAATTATAAGCTGATAATAAACTGCATAAAAATATTTGATCTCAATTGTTCCTAGAAGCATGTAGTGTAACATGTTAAGTAACAATAGTATTGCTGGTATGGAATAATTTCAGTTCCAAATCAACTAAATAATGGGTAGGAAGAAATTCCATGAGACTGAATTATAAGGAATTTGTAATTAATATGCTATGTAATCTAATTAATTCATAATTGTAAAATGTTATATAACTCCAAAATATTAATATCCTACATGACTGTCATTCACTCTTAATATGGATGAGGTGTCACTTCTGATATATATATATATTCCTTATCTTATTCATCAATCCACTTAATTTATTTTTATTTATATGTGTTAATTATTTAATCTTACATTCAGCAAATGTATTAAAAGTTGACCCAATGAAAAAACTCTTTATAACATATTATGTGCCACTTATAAGCTCAAAAGAGATTTTACAAGTATATATCTCTGACAGAAATCTAATTCTTTGTTTAGGAAATGTTGGTTTACTTATGTTACATGAGGTCTCAGATTAATTCTGGAGTTAAAACTTAATGGCAATACATATTTTTTTCAAACTATTACATCAACATTTCCATTCCATCATGAGTCCAAAATTCTCTGTAACATTTGTTAGTAGAATGATGTTTTAGAGATTAATTTGCTATTTTTATTCTCCACATGGATAGAGTAAATAAATATTGAACAAGTATATTCCTTTTTCATTTCATTTCATTTATTTTATTCACCATATGATATATTTTCATGTATATTGGTTTTGTCATTTTAATACATTATGTGTACAACTTGGATATTCAACTATAAATGTAAGGCATCTACATCTACATATACCAAGTGAGTTTTTTATCTTGAGACAACTAAATATCTCGAAAACTACAAATCCGATCAAAAAAAGTGGGTAATAAAAATTGTTCGTCTCGACGGGGGACATCCGATGATACCAAATTTGACTCCCCACCCCCACCCCCTAGGGGTGGGGGAAGGGGGAGAAAAAAAACTTAAATAGGAACCCCCATTTTTTATTGCAGATTCTGATTCCCCGGAAAAAACTACCCCTATTTGACCCCCAATTCGAGTCATTTTGGTCGATAGATGGCGCTGCATTTCTCAGAGTTTTCTCATTACTTGATGTACTTCCATTGCGTTCACATCGTCGCTCATTTCTCAGAGTTTTCTCATTACTTGATGTACTTTCATAGCGTTCATAACATCTCTGATTTATTTACTTCGTTCTGTTGCACGTGTCAATGAGAATGCAGGCTATAACGTTGCAAGAAAAAATTGAAATGGTCTACATTTATGGAGAATGTCGCAAGAATATCGATAATGCTGTTGATCTTTATGCTCATCGTTTTCCAGACCAGCCTCGATCGCGCGCTTCTTTTTACCGTATTATCCAACAGTTCACTCAGGAGGGAAGTGTGCACACAAACAAACGAAAGCGGCGAAGGACGATAGCTGGAGAAAATAACGAAGTTGCAGTTTTAGCTGCAGTGGCTTATAACCCTCACATTAGTACTCGACAAATAAGTCGTGAATCAGGAATTTCTCAGACTACTGTTTGTCAGATTTTGCATCGTAGAAAATACCATCCGTTCCATGTTTCGTTGCATCAAGAACTTCACGGCAATGATTTCGATAATCGATTGACATTTTGCCGATGGTCGCTACAGAAAATACAAGAAGAACCCCATTTCTTTGCTCGAGTACTGTTTTCGGATGAATCCACTTTTACTAACCACGGCACCATTAATCGACACAACATGCATTATTGGAGTGTGGAAAACCCGCATTGGTTACGCCAAGTTGAACATCAGCGTCCGTGGAATGTAAATGTTTGGTGTGGGATAATTGGGGACAAACTTATTGGTCCACATTTTATCCATGGACATTTCAATGGGGAGAAATATCAACAACTCTTAGAGGACGTACTGCCAACATTGCTTGAAGACGTACCCTTAGACGTGCGACAAACAATGTGGTTTCAACATGACGGTTGTCCAGCACATTTTGCTGTAAGATCGCGGGAAGTGTTAGATCGTCTGTACAATCGTCGATGGATCGGAAGAGGAGGTCCAGTGCCGTGGCCTGCAAGATCACCAGATCTCACTTCGCCTGATTTTTTTTTATGGGGATACTTGAAGAATGAAGTTTACAGTGAAGTGCCAACAACGCCTGAAAACATGATTGAACGAATTACCAACGCTTGTCAAAAAATCACGCCGGATATGCTTCTTAGTTGCGTCGAATCATTCCAAGAGCGGGTAAATAAATGCATCGATGTCGGTGGTGATATTTTCGAGCACTTGCTTTAGAATTGTTGTTAGAAACAAACACGTGAGAGGCGAGGGGACTCACCAAAAACAAGCACCCCGATGGTGAGAGGCGAGGGGACTCACCAAAAACAAGCACCCCGATGGTGAGAGGCGAGGGGACTCACCAAAAACAAGCACCCCGATGGTGAGAGGCGAGGGGACTCACCAAAAACAAGCACCCCGATGGTGAGAGGCGAGGGGACTCACCAAAAACAAGCACCCCGATGGTGAGAGGCGAGGGGACTCACCTAAATCTAGCACCCCAAAGGGAACAGAAAATTACTACGTCCACGTCGTTGTTCCTGGGTAACGCAAAAAGTAATGTTTGACTTTCGCTATCTGCTAAAGAATTTGCATCAGTGCATTTTGAAATAATGTCCATTCCCATCCCTCAAGTTTGGAGGTGGGTGGTGTTATTGAATAGTTTTTGAAAAATATCAATCACATTAACTTGTATTTTGCTGATCTGATGTGTATTTCACGAGATATCCTCATTTTTAAATGAATTTTTGCTTATTTTGATTTTTGTCGATTGCAGCGCCATCTATCGACCAAAATGACTCGAATTGGGGGTGAAATAGGGGTAGTTTTTTCCGGGGAATCAGAATCTGCAATAAAAAATGGGGGTTCCTATTTAAGTTTTTTTTCTCCCCCTTCCCCCACCCCTAGGGGGTGGGGGTGGGGAGTCAAATTTGGTATCATCGGATGTCCCCCGTCGAGACGAACAATTTTTATTACCCACTTTTTTTGATCGGATTTGTAGTTTTCGAGATATTTAGTTGTCTCAAGATAAAAAACTCACTTGGTATACTCTGCAACTCACAAAACTGTGGGTGGCAGAGGGTGCTCAGCACCAAACCTAATCTCTTTGTTGTGCATTCCAATCCCTAATGGTACGAGGAAAAAAAGAATTCATATAAGAATCAGTGCGGCACCTTATTTCTCTAATTTTATCTTTCCTGTCATTCCGACCCAAATAGGTTGGTGGACGATGTATTTCACTACACTCGTAAGTGAAAGTGGGAGTACGCATGTTTACTAATAAGTTTATACGGAACGTGCGTCGTCTATCTACCAGAGACTCCCAGCCTAGTCTACTAATCAGTTCTGTAACGCTTTCATAAGGACTGTAGCAAGCGGTCACGAATCGAGCGGCTCTTCTCTGTACTTTCTCTACACTCTCAATCAGCCCCTTACGAAATGGATCCCAGATGGCACAACAATAGTCCAAATGTGGACGCACAAGAGATTTGTACACTATCTCCTTTGTTTGTTCATTACAATTTTTCAAAATTCGACCAAGGAACCGCAGCCTAGAATTAGCTCTACCTACCAACGTATTAATATGTAAGTCCCATTTCATGTTCCTTTGTACTGTTACTCCCAAATATTTCATAGAATTGACCATATCAATAACTGAACTGTTTACCTCGTATTTCTGAACAATTGGATTCTTTTTGTTAGTTATGCTCATTGGCTTACACTTTTTACAATTTAGTGTGAGTTGCCACTGAGCGCACCATGCCAAGATCACGCTGAATTGCTAACCAATCGGCCAAATTCCTTACTTCCCTATAAATAACTGCATCATCAGCAAACAATCTAAAAAGGCTTTTCAATTTGTCTCCGAGATCGTTTATAAAAATTAAGAAGGCACATAGAAATATACATAAGATTTCGTACATTTTATCTATAACTACTAGTTTAATAGACACAGCTGTTTTACAATTCGACTAGTCTTATATGGAGTAATAAGCATTTTCTATTAGATACATTTTTAGCCTTTTCTTAAAATGTTCTGGTTTTTTTTTTTTTCTCAGTATTAAATTACAAATTATTTCCTCATGCTGGTGTTGGGTTTACACCAAAAATTGCTGTATTTTGTTTTTGTGTACCTGTGCAATCCCTTCTTCATATGTAATGAAAAGGAATTTCTTTAAAGCAAAATGAAAGCAAACAAGGACTGGGAACATAAACTAGTTACCTACCAAAATTAAAGATTGAAGGCTGGGACATTGCAAAATCAGGTTGTCTAGAAAAAGTGATATAATTGGTAATTTGGAAGGAGTTTGAATGTACTGGTCTATTAACTGTGGTCAGATGCTATATGGGGTGCAGAGTATTTTTAATGGAGAACAAATAATCAGGGATTTTGATGTATTAAGGTTGTAATGTGTACTGTGGATGGCCAATGTCTGTAAATTTTAATGTGGTAATTGTTTTTTTTTTGTCATTGCAAGACTGCAACTTTTGTAAATGGTGCGACTTCTTTTCCTTAACCTAGTTTTTTTTTTACACGTGCATTATTTCAGTTCAGATATTTACTCAGCTTTATAAACAGGTGTAACTGCTCTGGCCCTAATGACAACTGAACAAGCAGAACTTTGGATTGTGGTGGCTGCAGGTGATGGTACAGTTGAAATTGTGAAAGAAAGAAGCGAACCTTTACCACAAAAAACCAATGCCCCTTCGTCAGCCATCAGAGCCACGTCTCATAATGGTGAATCAGTTGAATTTAACTTATAGTATCAAATTATAGATTTAGTTTACCTGCACTAATGAGTGTTGGTATGTATTGATTTTATATCAATGTTGCATTTAGCTGTGAAATTGATTTAAAAATTAGCAGTAACAATGGCCAAACATTATTAATTAATTTCAGGTGTAAGGTAATGGGAAAGTTTTGTTTTGTAGATTAGTGGGTCAGGGTTGGAGTAGTCAAGAGAGGCTCTGGGCAGTATAATACAAACAGAAAAGGCATTTAAACTAAAAATGAAGAAGATAAAGCTTAAATACTGGTGTAGGTAGATATCCATTGTAGCTGCATTGCAATTATTATTATTAACAAGTCGAGTACTTTTACTATTTTACCCCTTAAGTGCAATTCAGATCAGAATAGTAACCATTCTGCCTTTCACTTGTTACTTGCAATGATTATATCAAGGTAACAGCAATAACAAAAAAGTGGTTTTAATGTGAAGTCTGTATTTCATCCAGGACCATACTATAACATACTATTTTTATTCCACTCCATTGATTTTTTGCTTAAATAGTTTTCTGATTACTCTATTTTAATAAAGAATTTATTCTACAATAATAATGCACACATGGAACTGATTAGTGGTTTCTTTATTTTGACATTTTCTATTTATTAATGAATATGTCTGGATCATATGTTTCTAAATTTGAATTTTTATTCTCTCTCTTTTTTAAATAAATTAATATTGTAAAAGTAATAGTGAAAATAAGATAGGATAGGGAAAATAAACAGTTACCCGTCACTTACCACAGGTGAAGGCAGGAGGGCGAGACACGTAAAAACACAAAAACAAACGAATTGCACAATATTTCGACTTTAGTCTTAGTCATGTGTGTGCAATTCGTTTGTTTTTGTGTTTTTACGTGTCTCGCCCTCCTGCCTTCATCTGTGGTAAGTGACGGGTAACTGTTTATTTTCCCTATCCTATCTTATTTTCAGTGCCTCGCAGCAGTTTCTTTGTTTCCTTTATCCAAAAGTAATAATGAAAGATTCAACCCAGATTCTCTCATGAGATCCTGTTTTTGTCTCATTTTCCATCACATTATTAGGGGACTCTTGAAATTATTTTTATTTGCAATGAAATATTCATGGATTGTAACTTCTTACATGATTGTTACATTTGCTGATGAGTTTTTAAGAAATGGTAAGCATAATATTTATTTAATGATTTTTGATGAGAAGAATCCATGATGTTCTCCTATTGAACAAACAGAGATGCAACAGCTAGGACCCAAGTGGAGCTCGCAAACAACAAGAGAGTATGTAGATATGTATACTTGTCTAGATAATATAGTGGCTAGCCAAAATATGCAAATTCTTGAATGTCAGTAGCATACTTGAATAAGCATGAGTGATGAGAATTGTTAGCCAGATGCTTGTAAGGTGAAAAGATAAACTGAAGGATGTGTTGTGCCAAGACAATAACTTACCTCATAGGAAGGAGTGAGGAGGCAGGAAAAACCAAGTCATGTGCTTTTATCAGGCAATGGAATACAAATGACCTAGGATTTGCACTGTGTAAATGTGTGTAGCAAATATAACCCATTTTTTCCTTATGGCTTTACGCCTCACTGATGTCGAGATTTTTAGAGGCGGGTTCAGACTGGGGACAAGGAACGGGAAGGAATTCGGCCATAGCCTTATTGAAGGATGCATCCTGACATTTGCATGGAGTGCTGTGGGGAAACCATGGAAAACCCAAATCTGGATGCCTGGACGGGGAGTCGAACTGGCGTCTTCCCGAATGCGAGGCAAGAGCGTTAACCGCTCACCCACCATGCTTGGTGTGTAGCAAATGAGAAAGCAGAAAAGTAATTGTTATAACTAATATTTGAATTGTGTTTTTCATGGGCTAATAAATGTGTGCTCCTGTTTGATGGATATTTGTATAGAAGATTTAGCAACAAGGGTATGCCATGCAAGTCATTATGTTAGCAAAAAATGTTATGTACTGTGTCCTTTCTATTTTTTTTTTTTACTGATATCATGCTCCTAGCTGATGAGTGGCACTGAAGCGGTGTCACTGTACATGATGCCATAACTCTGAAGGAAATGCCCATTATCATAGAACAACATGATCTATTGGTGTGATTTTCATATCACACTCTCAGCAGAAACATTCAGTAGTAATAACATTGATTGATCTACCATTCACTGCAAGATCAGTAATGAAAGCACATAACATTTGAGAGTAACCTCATAAGATGGGATTCTCTTTGATCTGTTAAATATGTTGAGTTAGCATTAGGGGGCTTTTTTTTTAGATCTCGCCCTTGCAAAGGCGATTACACCCCCACTTTTCGACGAAATACTCCCCTAAAATTTTCATTTGTAGACTTTTTTTTTTAGCTCTACAGTCCACCTCATGTGAGATTTCTGTTCACCCCCCTCCCCTTTGGTGAGATTTCGTGACCCACCCCATTTCATCTCATGTAATTAATGGATTCCCCCTTAATTGTACATTGCCTGGTAAAATTCTTTTTAATTAATATTCAATATCATGTTGATAATTTTGCATTCATGTTTATTTTGTTAAATTGAATAATTTCTCAGATTGATTCATGTCAATAAATAACATGAGATATTGTGTTAACTTTAATAGTGTTTTAGTTCTTTTAATATTATATCTCAATTTTCCTAATGTTTCAAGTTATTGATTTAATGGTATTTTTGAACTATTTCCATGGCACCCAATTTAAAATTTAAGATAATAAACAAATTAGTCATGGTAATTATTAATATTTAATCATATTGTGTAGTTAATAATTACCCCAGTGGTATGCCACAGGTTAAGCTTTTGGAGTTTGTTGTAAATACAAGGTGTTTTGACAGTTAGCTCTGCCCATCTTTCAGGTGTGAATTCATTTGTACTGGTCAATGGACTGACAGCTTCTGAATCAGCTTCATTGCTGCATCCCTCTTTTATAGCATTTGTCACCCGGTGCTTGCCATCAGCAACTACCCCTTGCTTGGTTTAGTCTGACTCCTGTACCAAGAGACATTTGTAGGCTGGATTCTAGTGAAGATGCACACATGATGCTCTCCCTTAAGTTTTGTCAGGGCTTGTAAATCAGGCTGATAAAATTTAGAAGAGAGTGTTGTTCATGCATAACTGTTGTATGCAGGAACCATACAGAATGCCACATGTGGTGTGTGGGTGTTCACTGGTAATTAGGAGAGCAGGTGAGCTAATGCTTTAAAAGTGGGGTGGGATGTTGGAGCTCATTCAGAAGCTGTCAGTTTGTTGACCAGATGGATTCACACCTAAAGAAGACAGCGTTACCATCCTTTGAAATTTGGTGTCTTTACAACACAATCTGGTGGTGGTACACCCTTTAATATTTCACTATGGAAATCTCCAGTCTTACATCAATATTTATTTGTTAATTTCATCTTTTTTGTCACTGAAATATTTGTACTTACATCACCGGTGACCTGTTTAACTTCTTTGCCTTTGTTCAATAAAAAATTTTGTTTTAAATAATTCTGTAGTAAATTACTTATTTCATTTCTCAATAATAATTTTATTTTTTCACATTCTAGTTTTTAACATGGCAGATGCAATAATATGTCTTCCTTTCTTTCTTTATATGAATCTTTAATTTAATTTAAAATTGTTACAATTCATGTGCAATCATCAAGCTGAAGTCTACCAAACTGGACTCTGGAGCCACATCAATCGATATTATGGGAGATGAGATTATTGCTGGAACTGTGGCCTGTGAGATATATACTATAAATATTAAAACATTCAATGTTTTGCTGCATATTACCTGCCATACCGACACAATATTTGATCTTGCATTTCCATAGTAAGTGATTTATCAGCATTGCTTTCTATAAGATCCAGGTTACTGATTTACTTATATAATATTTTAAAATATGTTTTCATCATTACTTTCAGCCAATTATCAGATGTTTTTGCTACATGTGGTAAAGATGATGTGAGAGTTTGGAATATTCATACATCAAAGGAATTGTTAAGAATAACTGTCGCTAACTTCACATGCGCCAGTGTTCTGTTTACTTTTGATGGATGCTGTATTATCACTGGTAAAAACACACTTTATTTTTAAAGTATAACATTAAGACACATATTTGTTTCTGCATATACAAATTCTATATGTGAAAACTACCATTCACAAACTAAGTAAGACATCTGATAATCAAAATTAGTAAAAGTGTTTACACGTGTACCACCTGAGTATCCAGTGTTTTATACAATTGCTTTTGCCACCTCATTATTTAATACCTACCCTTTTTTTTAGTCAGATAATCTTCATGACTTCTTGTGACTTTGATACTTTTCAACTAGTCCTCATTTTATATACATGCAGTTCTGTGTATATGTATAAAGTAATTTTCCTTTGATTTAAAAGGATATTTTTAAGCATGATTTGGTTTGTAGTATTTCTTTCTCTGCTTATGCTTAGCACCTACTACCAGGATTAAATAAGACTATGCCTACTGATTGTGATTTTCAATTTCATTTTAAATTTTGTATTCCATATCTTTATATGCAAAACTATCATAATAAGTGTATTAAATATTAAGCAAAAATGCTGAATTAAAGAAATTGAAACAGAAATTTGAACAGAAAAAATTGTATCATACGAATGATCATACTAAGTTTGATGTACAGATATATTGATCATTTTCAGATTTGTTTTTCAAATTCTTCCTGTAGTTTTTTTTTAATGTTCTGATGGGAATCTTTGATTTCTTATTCAATTTGTAAAGTTTGAAGTTCTTTTTTCTTGATATTTAATGAACCTGAAATGAATTTTTTTTATATATTTCCAGTATTTGTATAATATCTAATAGAACTGCTTGTCACAGCCCTCAAACCCAGCATTCTATGAATTTCTATCTTATGAATTAAGTATGTTGATGTTAATAAGATAGGATAGGGAAGAATAAACAGATGCTCGTCACTTACCACAGATGAAGGCAGGAGGGCGAGATAACACGTAAAAACACAAAAACATAAACAAATTGCACAATATTTCGACATAAGTCTTAGTCATTTGGGAGATGAAACATATGGCAGGGGTAAAGATGTGGTCACATCCCAACCTGCCACAATATGTTGATGTTAGAGAGAGATAAACATCGATTAATTGTAAATTCGTAAATTTTTATATAAATGAATATTGTTTTGAGGAAATTGTTAAAATGAGGTGTAAAATTATTAAAAACAATAGAACATGATAAATGTTAACTAAAATACTGTAATTTGAATGTTGTATAAGTTGTAACATTTCATGTATCATTTTGGGCTATTTGGAATTGTTTAAATTCATCTGTTTTATGCCTAAATAGCTGTAAGTAGTCTCTATTTTTAGTTAATAATGTTTCTTCATCATTATAAATAATATAGTAAAGGTTTTTTGTACTATTTCCATTGTTTGAAGTGATTGTTAATGATCCAGAAGTGTCTGTTGGCACTTCTGATGTTTACCTGGAGAATTTGGTAGTGCCTATATAAGATTTTGAGATCACTAGGAGTTCAGTTCAGTTCACTCATTCATTATTTTTGCTGAATTCACTGGAAACAGTGTATTGTAGTGTGCTATGTGCTTATCATCTATAGAAATGAAGCCGATGACTTATTGATGTTATTTTGAATGGTTCAAAAAAAGACAATTTAAACATGAATCTATGGAATTATTATTGCATTAAGTTTATGATCTTTCAGAAGATGAAAGAATTATTATACTTTGGTGAAATTATAATCACCTGGATCACCTGGCTACAAACATTGATTAATCTAAAATAACTTTCAGCAAAACTAACAGTGAGTTCCTCTATCACTGGGGAAAAAAAAAAAATCCAAATAATTATCTAATTATCTCATAATCAGGAATGGGATAAAGTACAGCAGGACTGGGATGTCAAACATTACTCATTGGAGAGATGGCCCAGGAAAATATTCAGATCTCAAGCAGTGTATGTATACAAGAGAGAAAGAATGAAAAAAAAGAAGTTAATTGAGATATTCAGAGGAGAGATGAATATAATCGTTAGAAATAAAGACCAAACATGTTGGGTGAGTGGTAACATTCTCACATCGCATTGGAAGGTTACAGTTTTGAATCCCCTTCCACCCTTCAAGATTTGGATTTTCCTGGCCTAGATGGCTGCTGAGATGGTTCCTTTAAAGGACCATGTATAAATTCCTTCCCTTCTTTAGCTCCTAGTACTTCCCTGCCTATAATGATGTCAGTGTCAATGTAATGTTAAATCATGTATATAAAAAAAGAAAGAACTATAATGAGATGTTGGATTTAAATCTGAGAGATGGCTAAGTCAGTTTTACCAGAATTTGATCCAGGTCTTGCTGCACCTTTCTAATCTAAGAAGTTACATCATTATTTCTGAGCTATCCATCCAGTTTCAAATAGCAACAAAGAAGAATCTGAGTGCATGGTCTTGGGTATAAAGATATGGATGGTGGTAGTGTATAACAGTTATTGTATTTTGCAGACTTCAATCTGAAGTGAGGCAAATATCAAAATAATCTTTTCACTTGTATCTAAATGTGCTTTTGGGCATTTACTCATCACTTTGCTTTCTGGTTTGCCATAGATTATTTCCTTTACAAACCTAACTTTCAATAGACTTTATTCCTTTTACTTCTCTTTTTCAATGAATTGTTGTAAAAGATTGAAATTTTCTTGATAACCTTATTACATTAATAAATATTTGACATATACATATAGAACAAAAAAACAATAAATAATTATTGTTTTATAGGTTGGAATGATGGCGTAATTCGAGGCTTTACACCACAGGCAGGAAAACTGATGTTTGAGATACTTAATGCTCACAACAAAGGAGTGACATCTATTGCAATATCTAAGTGTGGCACCAAGCTTATTAGTGGAGGAGGAGAGGGACTGGTAAAATGTATCTTCTCTTATGATAATCTAAGCAAATTTTGTAGACAATTCAATCATTATTCTGTTACACTTTAAAAATATCATAAGACTCTTTGTAAGCACCTTAGAATTTTGGTAAATTCTAGTTTGCTTAGCTTAAAGCATAAGGGAGGGAGTAAGCTTTCCAGTAAACATATAATTTTTATTACAAGTATAGGAAGAAAGAAATGTTCAATGCAGAAGCTGATACCGCTACCTAATTTAATAAATAGACCATTTTAAAAGCAGTAAAGACCCACAACACTTAATATAAGCAATTAATAAACATTTTTTAATAGTAAAGAATCTTTAAACTAACCTGGTATAGGGTAATCCATTATTATCCAACTTTCAAACAATAGATTTTTGCTACGTGACCATTTCACTAATTCTTGACACATTTTGATACAGTAAAGTAATTTCAAAAATAATAATAATTCAAAAGAAAGCTAAATTCATTAAAATTCCATAGTTTCACACCATGTAAATAGCATAAATATAATTTTAAACACCTCGTGGAAAACACTTTCACTTCTAACATTTTTTATCATATGTTTTCGACATTTTCACGAACTAAAAAGTAGATTCCCTGAAAGAACTAAAAATCTGGTATAACATATTAAAATTTCAGAACATTTCATGCAGTAGAACAGATTTTATATACATTTTAAAGTTATTTCGTCACTAATCACAACGTGGTAATTTCAAAATTAAATTGTGATTAAACCAAGCCATTTCCATAAATAAAACGACTGTTAAAACATGTAATTAAATTCAGATAACTTCACTTTTTCAAAATAAACAACACTATAATAATAATGAACTAGAAATCAAGTATCTGCTAGACAGATTTAAACCCGATTTTTGACAAACTAATAACTTTGCCATTTCACCACCGATCATAATAAAATTTACACCACTGGAATCAGAAATTTTTATAGAACACGATGACACTAATTTTATTGTGATAATTTGCAATCTGGCAGGGTTGCCTAAAAATTAAATAAATGCAGATAGAAATCGGGGAATCACAAGTTAATTTTCGGACATTTGTTAACAATGTGCTCATAAACTAAATTCAATTGCAAGAAAGGTAACCATTTAAGAATTTTCATGAAACAATGTTTATAAACCTAGCAGACCAAGCTACACAAGGTTAATTTTGAAACACATTCTGTCATTACATTTTTTACTATTTTGAATAAGCGTCCATATACATGTGGTATGTGGATGGAGGTATATAGGCAGGAGGCTAGGAGAGGGGGCTGTCTTTACTCCAGGAACGTTGTGTGAAAGTAATCTGTGCTAGGTATGGTGCACGTGTGTCAGTTAGGCCAAGCTATAACCGAAATAGTTGAACTTTGAGGGATCGCATGGTTTGAAGGACCACCATGCTAAATTTTCTGACGAGTGACTAGTAATGACTTTGAACTATTCATTTTTCTAAAAAAAGGGGTTTGTTCAGTTCTCTTCCTTTCCATATCCTGCAATTTTTGTGGAAACGTTTGTTGATTGCCTACTCAACTGTAACTGCTATTTTCTGAAATGTGACTCTGAAAATAAACTTCAAATTTTGATTCAAGTGAATTTTTCTGATTTCATAGTAGACTGAAACCCTTCCTCAGCTTTGGGTAAAAAAAAAAAAAAAAAAAAAAAAGAAGCTTTGCAGCGGCCGTTAAACATTTCAGTTGAGTATTACAGGCAGGCACATGGTCAATTTAAAATTATTTAGTTAAATTTAACAGAACTTTCTACAAGGTAACATTCAGTTAAGGTACTAGGCCTATACAATACTTCAAAATTAGGAATGAAATAATATTACCTAGTCAGTAAGTAGTTGCAATATCAAATTTAATAAATAAATTGCTCGAGTTGAATGATATATAACTGGCACAGTTTATTAGTAAATTGCAACTAAATTGCATAAACTACTGCAAAAATAATGTACCTCACTCTCCAAATATTTCCTTGAAACTACACTGAGAAACTGTTGTGTAATTTTTAAAACAATTAAGCTATATTTTACCAAACAAATGATTCTATCAGACTTATTTGTAGTCATTTGTATGTGCAGGTTACAGTTCATCAAAAATAAAATGATGTAAATGAAGTGTCTGGAACTGTACTTTAGAATTTATATAATGCTAGACTCAGAGAAGTATTTTTTCATGCTATCCTTCCTGATTGCAGTGGTGCTTGGCACCTGTCAAAATTATGTATGTATTTTAATTTCCTCTTCATTTTCAGGTACGAGTATGGGAAATGAATCCTTGTTATCAGAAATTATTAGTAAGTCTGAGAGAACATAGAGGACCAGTTTCTTCCATAGCCATGTCAAATTCTTGCACTGAGGCAGTATCTGCTTGTACTGACGGCACATGCATCATATGGGATATAGAGTAAAAATTTAAAGAAATATTTAATAATATTTAATTACTCCTTTAAATCACACAAATCATACAAAGCCATAAGGCCACATCATCAAGAATCATCATTTTTCTTAGTAGTTATTATTTGTTTTATTCTTTGTTTAACACTAAATAATAGAAGCCAGAAGCTTCTTGGTGGAAGTAGTGCTGAAGAAACCATTACATGCTGCTGTAGAGTTATAATACACTTAAATCAAGAAAAATATTATATTTTTGACTTCCCATGCACTGATTACATTGTTTTGCAAAAAGATTATTTATAGGATTTATTTTTGGCAATACTTACAAAAAGGCCTGAAGCTTGGTATGAAGGAAAGAGATATTAGAAGAATTCTGGCAGAGGTGAAGTTTTAGAGGAGTGGGACTGGTGCAAATTAGGGAATGAATGTGTTAAGAAAACAATTTGACAGGAACCTGTATAGGATAAAATTGTAAGAAAGATTTCAGTATATGGATAGATTTAGAGGAAGAGTTATAAAAGGATGCTTAAGAAAATGTATTATTTTAAATTGGAAGAGAAGAGGCCTTGGGGAAGATCATGGTATAGATGAATTAAGGGAATAGAAAAGAGTATGCAAGATAATGTATTAAAGCGTGTATGGTGGGGATTTGGGTGATAAGATTTTGATATTTATAATTAATATAAGTTTTGAATGTTTGGTAATTTTTGGGCAAGAATCTCAATAGCTGCAGGATTATAGGAAAACTGACAACTAAGATTAATTTGGTCTTCTGGCAATTACATTGCTAGGCATATTTACAATTACCATTAATACAAATTAATGCAAAATGTCAATGCAATGCCTAGACCTTACAATTAGACAATTAACTGAAGCAGACAATCCATGGAATTATGTAATGCATGAAATATTGTGACAACAAATATCAGCAACTTGACATTGCGCACTTAAACAATTAAAATTAGTGTCGGGTGCCATTTATAAAAGGAAACATTATATAACTCACGATGAGCAAGGGGCTTTCTTAACACATAATGTTAAGCAAAATATGCCAACCATGGTGATAGTTGAAATCCTATTCTTGGGATCATTTATGGGTCTTTACTGTCTCGTGAAACAGAAAGATTTTACCACCTAGTAAACTGCGACGTGATGAGTGCGACACACGGCATGTCACTGCATGACATTGATCCCACAACCAGTTGGATCCATCTGGGCAGCGTTACAGCCAAGAATCACAAACCGTGATCCAGCAAAGAGTCTCAAATCAAGTCCTGATCCAGGAGTCAAACCAACTGTATCAGGCCACGATCAGCCCAGAATATCGAACTGTGTTCAGGGCATGTTGGTCCAGAATGTCAGATTCAGCTTCTTCTGCCCACGAGGAAAGAGATGGGTCCTCCATTCTTGAAGCTGACGGAACATGCAGCACAAAAAAAAAAAACCTATGTTAACTTTTGTAAACACAGCTGTTACATTTCATTGATGGGATACGCATATGCTGAAACTATATGGTGTCACAGCACACTTGCAATTTGCGAATGTCACACGCCCGCGTGTCACCTTGTCATGGGCAAGCTGTTTGACCTTCAGAGTTTAGTGTCTCACCCTAGGTGCATTGCCCCTGACCTTGAGCAGTCATAAGGGGACAAGGTTTGTTCTGTTCAGCGCCACTCTGATCAGTATTGTTTCTGCCCCTCACCTCATGGCATCTAAGCTCTCTCACGAATCAGCCTTCAATTTCATTCTTTCACTTGCATATTTGCATTGGCTCCTCTAAAATAAAAAAAAACCTTGCATATTAAGGAAAATCATTTAACAATTTGGATCACCCAAGATCGCTATCAATATTCTAATCTAGGACCTGAATAAATTAACATAATAAAATAATCTGAATAATAAATGGAATATAATGAGATGCATCTAACAATAGATGATCAAACTAAACAGTTGTGCACAAGCATGAATGGTGGAAGGACAGGAGATGCTGGGTAGGAGTGTTCATGTTGCTGGAAGACCTGCCCAGATATTTAAAAATTTCCAAGATGACGATGATCAACTAATCATAAGAGAAAGAAGGTACGGAAACCACAAGAACTCATTTGTAAAATATTTAGGATTCGTAACTGAGCAACATTGGTTTGGTAGTATTTGTGTCTAACAAAACAGTATCAAACCAGAGTGAAAAGAAATAAGTTAGGCTGAAGTAGAAAATACTAATGAAATAAAGTAATGGAAGTTAACAAGGCCTGTATTGGCGATGAGCAAAAAAAATATCAGTGAAC
>CM061919.1:107266414-107343205 GCA_031002005.1 Vandiemenella viatica | reverse complement strand
ATCTCATAACCCTTTCCATCTTCTATTACCTGTGCCTCTTCTTCAATTTTACTTGGCATTCGATCTCCCTTATACAGTATAAGCATTTAAATATATTTTTGCCACCTACTCAGAACCTCATGTGGTTATTTGACTAAGGTGCCATCTTCTCTTTCTATCTCCATGTTGATCTTGTTTCTCTTACTTTCAAAGGCTATCTCAGAAGCCATTTAGTACATCATTTAATATTTTCCCTCTTTATCCAATTTTTCTGTTTCCTCGCATTTCTCTTTCATCCATCTTTCTCTTTCTTGTTCAGTTTCTCGTTTTGTTCATTGTTCAATTGCCTGTACCTCTTTCTTCCGTCTTCATTTCCAGAATTTTTTCCACTTCCTCCGTTCTTCCATCTTTTCCAGCATGTTTCCTGTTACCCATTCTTTCCTTGATACCTTTGGGACTCTCTAATTCCTAGAGTTTCTTTGGCAGCTGTCATGAGCCCTTCCCTCATTTTTATCCATTTTTCATTTATACATTCTTCAAATTTTCCTCCTTTGTAGTTTTGCAAAAACCTTTCTTCCAGCTCCAAAGCCATACCTTCCTCCTTTAGTGTTTCTAAGTTCAGTCTTTCTCTCACTTTTCTCTTCACTTTTTTTCAATTTACTTGTATTTCTTCTGCTACGAGTTTGTGATCTGAATTTGTCTGCTCCTGGATAAGCTTTAGCATTCTTCATACAGTTCCTAAACCTTTTTTGTATCAGAATATAGTCCAGCTGAATACCTTTCTCCATTTAAATTAGAGATCCATGTATAACGTCTCCTTTTGTGATTTTCAAATATGGTGTTACCCCACCACTAGTGAATTTTCTTTACAAAAGTTAATTAGTCTTTCACCCCTCTCGTTTCTTATCCCTAATCCAAATTTTTCTATTATATCTTCTTGTTTTCCTTCACCTACTACAGCATTCCAGTCAACCATAATGATGATACAAGCATTTCTATTCTTTCTCAATAAGTTATTCCATCTTCACGTATATTCTTCTACCTACTCATCTCTATGATGGCTAGTTGGCATATAAACCTGTATTAATACCATATCTTTTGTACTGCCCTGCAGTCTTAGGCATCATCAATCTGCCATCAATATATTGCACCTTCACAGCCTTGTTTTCAGTTTCTTTCCTATCATTATTCCCACTCCATTTTCACCATTCTTCTCTTCTTCAGAGTAGAAAAACTTATAATCTCCACTTTCTACCTCACAGTTTCCTCCCCATCTCACTTCACACATGCCAAGTGCATCTAACCCATTCTTACTCATCTCATGTTCTGCATTTTCTAGTTTTTCTGCCTGCAATAGTATTCTCACATTCCATGTTCCAATCCTTATCGTTTCTTCCTTTCTTGTTTTTAAAGGTATTCCCTCTCAATGTATTCCCTTCCCGGAGATACGAGTGAAGGGAAGTTTTACCTCCGGATTCTTCTACAGGGAGAGCCATACCATGCACTACTAGAGAAAAATAATGTGGTAGTATACCGTTCCTTTCCACATAGGCAGTACCTTGCCCAGTCTTAAATCAGCCGCTCATTCTGAGTCAGACGCTGTTTGTAGTCACCAGTATGGGGTACAGTCGCTACGTACACTCTTTATTTTAGCCGCGAGCGGACGGGTGCCTCTACCGCCAGCTACACCGTTCCGAGGTACTCCTTCTCCGCTGTCGCTGCCGTTGAGGTCTTCACCGTAACCCTGGCAAGGGGCCCTCACATGGTGCTATCAACCGGAGCCAGTTGACCCAAGGTTTTTTAACGAGGTGTTACTCCTCCGACTTCTCCTTCCCCTTTCCTTGAGAATGGGGCCCCCGGCTTGTCAATGAGCCTTATAAACTGTTCGCAACTCCAACCGCTTTAAGTATCCTTAAAATAAAAACTTGTTTTCCTAACAACTTAGAAAATAGAGATGTCACGGATATCCGGCAACTAACCGGTATCAGGCCCATCCGGCCAATATTTACTATCCGGCCGCATACCAGATACTAGGTCAATATCCGGCGAATATACGGTGGGTATCCGATTGTCAATAAATTACGAAAATTTTGTAAAATTTTCTTTAAATTCACAATTGCTAAGTATATAATAAGTCTAAACGCAAATAAAAACATTGTCTTCAAATCAAAATATCGTTTATTGTTGTTTTTAACATAAAAAATGTTCCTGTATTGAACGAACAACAATTTCTCTGCAATAAGCGGTAATAATCAGTTTTGCTTCTGCTCGTAAACAAGACCAGGTTGAAAGAAAAGTCTTTCGCTATATACACTACTGCAAGTCGCTGAAAAATAAATTCTAGCAAATTTTGTCAAATTCGGGTAGTGTGTCGCATTAGCTGACCACCAAATATATGGGTCACGCTTCCGATCAATTCGAGATTAAAAAAAAATCAATCTCGTTAGCAATCACATTTTTTTCTTGATCTTTATACTCGTTAAAAACAATTCCAAAACGTGTCGTGAGCTTCGTGGGTCACAGTTGATTCTGTCTCGTCCCTTCTACTCATTTTAACAGCCGTTGAGGATGAACTGCTACTGGTGGAAGGTTCCTCGCAAGACATTTTTTATAGATTCCAATAGAATCTTCTGACCAGTTTCAGCAAACCCCAAATACTTTGTCTCGTATCTTGGCTCTGGGAAGGTCGTAGTCAATTAGGTTGAATTTTCACTTAAAGAGCCAAAACTACTTTTGATTCAATTTTTTAAAGAGGCTCTCATGTATGGTAACTCAGGAGTTCTTTGTGCTTTCCCATCGTTATCTAACGATTCTGACATAGTCAGCTGCTTTTCTTTCAATGTCGAAGACGAACTTCTCCCGGGGATGGTTAAAGACAGTACAGGCACGATAGCGGCTGCAGCTTTCTCATTTCATGAAAGTTTACTGGATGTTTTATTTTCAAATGGTTTGTCATGGCAGAGGTATCTGGTCGAAGACAGAAAAAAAACGTCATTGTGTTTTCCTTAAGTCCACAAAGATAAAAAGGAAATGATTCAAACTTCGTCTCAAAACACGCCTCACGAAAAGTAATTCAAAATCGAAAACTTATTGTCATTATTTATATGAAAATATTCCCAAATAAGCGACCCAATCTTTACTAACGACATTTTAATTTTACCTAACCTTCAAATTAACAACGTTCAGCCGGATATTCGGCTGCCGGATTATAGGATGGCCGGATAACCGGTATCCGGTCAAACAGTTATCCGTTTCTTCTCTATTAAAAAGTATATTATATGTAACTTGTTTTTAGTATTTTTCAATCAATGTGAACGATTTTCATATTGCTGGGTAATAACATTTTAGAAACAGATCTAGTGATAAAAATGGTCTAAAATTGATAATTTTTGATTTCCAAGCTCATTCATTTTTTAGTTTAAAAAATATCCGTAATCCTATATTGGAAGAGCTTTAAACATCTATATCCAAAACGTTGTTGAAAAGTTTATTTCTCCGACGTCCTTTATTTCTATAGAACCTTCCCCCTTTAATTTTCCCAAATTCTGAAATATTATGTTTCGTATAAACAAAATACATAACACGCTCAAATTTGAAGTCTGAAATTTATTACGTTTTCAACAGTCCTGTGATGGACGGAAAGAAAGCGCAACGACAGCAATAGACTTCCTTTTCCCTTTGTTAACGAACCCTAAAAATGGTGTAATACTGCATTGAACGAAACGGGTCGTGTTACACGTGTGTTGTTTCCATGATGTAACTGAACTGTATCTGATTTTGTCGTTAATTTCGAAGCATACTTCAGAGACCCGTTCTCCAAGGAGACTTTATGCAAACTAGTTCGGGCTCAATAACCTTGACGCTGTTGAGACATGAAACTTCTCCCACTCTACTGTTATCCTCATTCGAAAGTTGCAGTTTCGTTATGTTGCTGTGGTGATATCGGCAGATACTGTACCGTATCGGCACTTATCGTGATAACATGATTATTAGTTATTCTCAAATAAACTTGTTGGAATTTGTTTGCTTACTTCTTATCAACGTCTAGGTCATTAGAGGAAGTAAAGCACTGGGGACAAGGAACGGGAAGGAATTCTTCCATTGATTTTTGGAGGAATCATCCCGGAATTCGCCTGAAGTGATCTGGGGAAACCATGGAAAACACAAATCTGGATGCGTGGACCGGGATTCAAATCAGCGTCCTCCGAATGCTAGGCAAAAGCGTTTCCACTCACCTACTACGCTCGGAAAACTTTGGAATGTTGCTTGAGTTTGTGTTGGTTGCTAGAGAAGATAGCAGCGTCGTGAGCAAAAAATAAGTGAGGTGCAAGTTCTACTAAGAATCATATAACTTAAGTAAATAGGATCGGATGCAGTAGGAGAAGTAAGTGAATTCTGCTACTTGGGAAGAAAAATTACAACTGATGGTCGAAGCAAGAATGATGTTAAAAGCAGAATAGCACTAGCAAAAAAGAGCCTTCATGAAAAAGAGGAATTTTTTAGTTTCAAACATTGATCTAGGAATTAGAAAGAACTTTTTAAAACTCTATGTGTGGAGCACAGCACTTTATGGTAGCGAAACATGGACTTTAGGAAAACCAGAAAGAAAGAAAAATTGAAGCATTTGAAATGTGATGCTACAGAAGAATTCTGAAAATTAAGTGGACAGACAAAGTACGAAATGAACGAGTTTTGGAAATGGTGGGTGAGGAAAGAAGTATGAGGATGAAGCTTATAGAAAGAAGAGACAGGATGGTAGGTCATATTTTGAGACATGATGAATTAGTTAATTTGATAGTGGAGGGAATAGTCGAAGGTAAGAACTGTAGAGGAACACAGAGATTAGAAAATATGAAGCAGATAATTGAGGATCTGGGTTGTAAGGGATATGTTGACATGAAGAGGTTAGCACTAGATAGGAAGGGATGGAGGATTGCATCAAACCAGTCAAAAGACTGATGACAGCAAAAAAAACAAAAAAACCTTAAGTCCCATATAAACATTTTTGTGTTTAGTTCTGCTGGTGTTGGCGGAAAAGTAACAATGTTTCTTTTAGAAATTCAATACTTTCCCCTGATTTTTTTTTATTATCTTTCCTGAAAGAAAGACTACCGGCATTAATGTCTCAAAGAAAAACAAAAAAAAATCTAGAGTCTTTACAAGAAATAAAAAAAGTATTTCGCTTCCTTCTACATTCGAATTACCTTCGTTTACTTAACCATTTGTCTAAGTCTTTATCACAAAATTTTGATTGTGTAAGACACATAACACCATCCACGTCCGAACCTAGATTCCAATCGGTGACTTTCCGAAGAAGAATAGTGAATTAGTTATTTCAAAAAGAAAGGAACGATTACGCATCGTTTAAAAATGAAAGGTTTTTATAACTTTAACAAAGAAGAAAGGTGACTGTGTTTTAAAGTGTAGATAACTTGGTCTCTGACAATAACTGCTAAATAACAAATAAGGAGAAGTATCAGGCAGAATAGTTACAAAAAATAATACACATTCTTTAGCCCCGTGAGTTGGTGAAGTTTCGTAGACACAGGGTCGGAAAGTCATCGAATGGAATCTACGTTCGGACGTGCATGGTGTTATGTGTGGTGCAAAATAAAAATTTTGTGATATTGTCAAGACTTAGACAAGTGGTTAAGAAAGCGAAGATAATTCTGATGTAGAAGGAAGCGAAATACATTTTTTTATTTCTCGTAAAGATTCTAGATGTTTTTCTTTGAGACATTAATGCCGGTAGCCTTTCTTCCACGAAAGACAAAGAAAAAACAAGGGAAAGTATTGATTTTCTAAAAAAAAAAATGTTGTTAGATGATTACCAAAGAAAATGCTCCATTTCAATTGCAATTAAAGAGCAAAGCAGTTACGTGTAAGGCAGATACTTTTATGAAAGTTAATCCATGTATTCCGCCGAGTCAAACAAAGACTGTGGTGACTTTGTCAATTAGAGCTACATCAAAAATTTCTATGCGCAGTGCTCGTAAGCATAACATCCAATTCATTCGTCTTTCTAGCTAGGACATAACTTGTCGTTTCTGGCCCTCATGGCCGCATATATTGTATTTATTTGGACGTAGAGGAATATATCTGATAAATACAATTTCAATAGTTTTGCAGCATCATCCAAACATTCTGAGTTTAAGAGCTATAACTTCCCCCCCCCCCCCTCCGAACTGGGTATCGAATAAGCCAGGGCAGAGGCAGATTGCAATGCAGATCAAAACTCTATAAGGAGGCCATAAAGTCCAAACGAGATTATTATTTAGTTTCGACCAGGTTCGGTGAGTTGTTTCAAACAACCGACGCATTCGGCAGGACTTGGTTTGAATCCCCGTCCAGCCATCCACATTTGCGTTCTCCATGGTTTCCCCAAATCACTCTAGGCGAATCCTGGGATGCTTCCTTTAAAAGGCCATGGCCAAATTCCTTCCCGTTATTTGTCTCCAGTCCTTTACAACCTCTAATAATATCGATGTTGACGAGGCGTAAAGCCATAAAATAAATATCAAACAGCCAAGCCTAGTGGGTGGGCGGTAACACTTGGACGAGGCATTCGGGAACAGACTATTTCACCCCTCCATCCGGCCAACCAGATTTCTGTTTTCCATGGTTTCTGAACATCATTCCAGGCGAATGGCGGGATGGTTTTTTCAAAAGGGCCGCTCTGAATTTCTTCCTGTTACTTGCACCCATCATCTCCCGCCTCTAATGACCTCGACATCAACAAAGCGTAAAAATTTCCATACAGCTTCAGTTTACGTGGATATGGAAATACAGATCGCTTGGTAGTTTTTAGCGACATTGATACCTGACTAATTTCAAACAAGGTTTTTATTTGTACCTTAAGTGGATTAACCTGGTTACTTATCTCTGATTATTTATACCTCCGTATAATGTGACAAGACACTAACAACGAAGAAATGAAATGAATATAGCTCCAAATATACAGGGCGATTTGCGATTTGCAAAATATTTAATGTTATTCTACAAATAAAACTAAAGAAAAACAGTCATATAAACATAGGTCCGCAAATGTTTAGTTATAGAGTAACGGCTAATAAAACATTTTTTTTCCTGAAATTTAGCAACCTCGCTAATATGAAGCCATCGCAAAATTGTACGAGGCTACAGTAAAGCACGATTTTCCATTTATTTTATTGTTATTGGTCTGGTGAATTTAATAAATTGTATGTACACTTTACAACTTCTTTAACACTGAGCTACGGGATTAATAAAAGAAGATTATCTGACACATTCATACTGTTTTAGTTAGCTTTATTACCATCATTTTCCAAAATTAAATTCTCTACTACTTCTGTTGAAAACTGTGCAATTGTCTGGAATTAAAAAAAAAAAAAAAAAAAAAAAAAAAAAAAAAAAAAAAAAAAAAAAAAAACGGGCCAAGTAATTAATAAATTACAAATTTTCCCAAATTATTTCTTTGCTTCTCTGGAATTTCTGGAAAACTACTGTAGATACACGTCTGGGACTTGTTTTATTACATTCACCAGATCAGTGACAACAAAATAAATGGAAATCGTGCTATACTGTAATCGTACATTTTTTGCGATGGCTTCATATTAGCGAGGTTGCTAAATTTCAGGCAAAATCTTTTATTAGTCGTAACTAAACATTTGCGGACCTATGTTTATATGAACGTTTTTCTTTAGTTTTACTTGTAGAATAACATATTAAAATATTTGCATATCTTCGTGAATCACCCTGTATATACCGTGGAAGTACCAAAATTCATGGGATACCTCCCAATATCGTGTGAGACTCCCTTATACCCTGCGAAGTGCAGCGGGTAGACGTGGCATTGATTCAATCAGTCTCTTGAAGAAATATTCAGTCATGCTTCCACTATTGTCATCTATAAACGACTCAGACAATTAATTAGCTAGTTATATGGGTGTAAATCTTTGAAATCAAAATTTACTAGGGAATAACATTTAGCAGCATGTTATCCCACTCCGAGAATGTTCAAACGCCGCTTGTCTGTGACCTTGTTGAGAAAGGCCAGGTTGCGAAACGGGTTCTTACGGAGGCGAAGTGTAAGAGTCAATTTTCAGATGGCATATATATGGTACAGGGGAACATTTGGACTATGAAGATGAGACACGGATAAGGGAAAAATTTTCGTGCCTGCCATTCAGGAGGATGCGCGTTCGATCCCTGGTTCTGCCATCCAGAATTTTATTTCTCATAGTTTTTCGAAAATTTTTCGGATTGCACGTAAAGCTCCTCTTTACGTGGTAGGATTACCGGATTTAATTAGGGTAGCCATGACAGAGGTGGATTAAGCGACGGACGAACTGTAGTAAATTGATCCCTAGAGAGGTCTGTGAACAGCTACACTGAGAACATAAAGAATTTTCAGTTGGGTAGGTTGGCAACGAATCAAGGAAATTTTCAGCTTAGTAAGTACACAGATAGGAAAGCAAGAGATTTGTTTCATTACATGAGGAGAGAATTTACTAGTTGATGGCTTAAAATGCATATCTCTGTAGATTACCAGTCGGAAATAGGCTTGTTAACTTTTCAGATTTGCACGACCGGACAAATGTCGAATTTTCAGATACCCACGACCAGACAACCAGACCCGCGGAGAGGGACGGGGTGTATGTTACGAAAAGTAAAATTTATATGGCAATTCTTTTTTATTTTTGCCAACAATTGTTGTAACACATACTTCTGCGCAAGAAACTATATTTCACTGCATTTATGCGATCAAATTTCACATTGAAAGCAGTTTTACACATTTTACAATACGCGGATTTGCGACTAACCGTCGTAAACGTTTGAGAACAGAAAAAGTTTAATTACGTTCAGCGAATGGGGGAATAAGGAGCGAGACGCGGCGACCTTATTTACTCCTACACAGTTGAGAAATCATCAACCCATACCGGATGGTTGGCTACCCTAGTCGTAAATAAGTCGAATTGGGCCGAAGACGCTGGAGCGGTGGCGGATGTGGGCTTTTGATACCTACATGTGTTGGAGGAGTAATGAGATGATGTGTAACATAAGTACAAGCGAACTAAGTGCTAAAAAAATGGTCAGACACGTAGTTTAGTATGAAGGGATCGTATAAAACCCTAATTATATAAAAACAAGGGAGAGAGGTGAAAGATCCGTCGGTGGAAATTATCGCATAACACACTCGGTAAAAAACAGATAATGTAAATATAAAACTGTGCCATATGTTGGTTATGTGACTTGGGTGGCTATTAGAGGAAGAATTATGAGCATAATGAGAAGGGAAGGATAGGATCACTACTACTAAACAGCAAATGACTATAGGAAACTGCACATATAATTGATCTAATTGTACGGGAGTATACGAGGTAGGGTCAAAAAGTTCCCGGAATTGGTTAATAAAAGTTTATTGAAAGTGTGTATAACATTTTAACCTTATTTTCCTTCAAAATATTCACCTCCTACTTCTACACACTTATTCTACCGTTCATACTATTGTTGGAAACACTCCTGAAATCAGTTTTTCCAAAGTTCTTTCAGACGCTTCATCGCATATTCAATCACTTGTGACGAATCAGCAAAACATCGTGGCTTTAATGTCATTTTCAGCCGAGGAAACATAACATTTTCGGAACCATGTGCATGTTCAAATCATTATGAAGAATGCTGTAGACACACTCAAGTGAAATATCAACATCTGAGGCAATAATATCGATGATAGTTCGCCTGTCCGCACGCACAAGTTGTCGAACGCGCTCAACATTCTCATCTGTCGTGGAAGTTGAAGGCCGCCCAGTCCGAACGTTATCTTCAATTGTTGTGCGACAGTAGTGAAAACTCCACTCGTAAACTGCCGTTTTCTTCATCGCATAGTTTCCGTATGCTTTCTTCAGCATCTCAAATTTCTCCGAGGGTGAGTTCTCAAGCGACACAGAATTTCATATTGACACGCTGCTCTAAATATTACATTTCATAATCCGACGAAAGATAGAAACTACGTCCTAAAAATATCATGCAACGCACGCACGAAACAAACTACAGCTGCCTGCTGCACAGCACAGCACCTTCCTCAGTAGTGTTGCCAACCTCCCAAACAAAAATTTCACTTCCGGCAAATAACTGCTTGACAATTCCGGGAACTTTTTGACTCTACCGCGTATTCCAACATTTCTGCCGTGAAAACGTTTTAGCGTCATTACAAGGCAATGACCCCTCCGTACCTAAATCTTTATTGTCGGGAAAACGGTTGTGCAGATTTAAGTGTCTAATTTCGCATATTTAGGCTGATCTGTAACTTAGATGTCTACAAGATCAGTTAGTTTATATTGTGAATGAAAAGAACAATCAGAGGAGAGAAATAAAATTTACAATGCGATTGTTACGCCAACGCTTCATCGTGAAATCTGACACGAACACGACCATTTGAAAGTTTTGTCATGTTTCATTGCACTAATTAAAAGCAGCAGCGGACTGTTAGAATTATGACACCTGCAGGATTAAAATGATAGCACTTAGTTAAACAAAAAAGTAGGCCTAATATTTGCACCAAAGAGTTCTGTGCGGAAAGATTGCAGAATAATATAGTCCTCAGTTCAAAGTATGGTATGACCGCGCCCGAGTAAACTTTACAACCATCCGTGGCCTCGTTAACCTTCAGAAATGTTTTACAGACTTCTTTAAAGCCTAGATAACACCAGCACTTTACGGACGGTACATTCTTCTAAAAGGGCAATATTTCCGTCCCATGTCAAAATTTTTTTCAGAGGCACTGGGAGCCTGAGAATAAACAGGAACTATTTTCAATAAACCATCAATCTATAATATTATTAGTTTATGCTTTACGAGTTATGATATCATTTTCTGAATGACGATTTTTTATGAATTTGTCCCTCTGAATTAGCCCTGATGATTTCTGATACATAAGATACGATTGTTACAAACAATCGGCGTATAGGCGAAATATCTAGAAAAATATTAACCTGAATCATCCATGATGCAGAGAAACATTTAGATATGCAGCTCAGTTAGGGATAGAGAAAAAATTTGGGTCTAACATTCGGGAGGACGCGTGTTCGATATCCGATTCAGCCATCCAGATTTTTGCTTCCCATCGTTTTCCGAAAACGCCCCATGCCTGGATGGTTACTTCAAACGTATTTGGGCGAATGCCTTCCCTTTGTTTTCAATACTCTTTCGGTTCTAATTAGACGGACCTCGACGAGCTGTAAAGCCCTACCTAAAGAAGGAAAATCAGCGACCAGTGCCCGGAAGTTCCGAATTAAAATAAGTTGGTTGTTTCGATTGTTTGGTCATGTTTGGCTGAAGTATGAAATAAAATGGTAAGTCCGTATGAGCGTAATTCTTTTAAAGTTTTTTAGAAACAACCCCAGCCTGTGTTTTAAAATTGATCTGCCGCTCCATAAGATAAATCAAACGACTGCCTGGCTCACAGAAAAAAATTTAATTTAATTGAGATAGAGAGCTATAAATTTCAATTTTTAATTGTTTCAACAAAGTAAATTATTTGTCAATTCTCTTAGTAACTTATTCCAATTCCTGACTTCCTTGCCTATGAAAGAAAATCTTCCCACACCTTTGAGCCAGTTGGTGGTCATGGTCATCTTTTTCTTTCCATGCGTTTTTTAATTCTTACACCAATATCTTTCCATGCCTCATCACCAATATACGCCTTACACACTCCCATGACTCTTCATCCTCCTCCTGTTATGAAATAAATCCCATTCCAGCTCTTTTATCATATCGGTTACTGATTGTGTTCTGCGAAAATTTCCAGAGACAAATCTAGCAGCCCTTCTTTGCAACCTCTCCAACTCCTGTATTTGATACACAAAATGTGGGTCCCATATTACACCACCGTGCTCAAGGTAGTTTAGGTTAAGAAGCGGCCTGGGCAAAAAAAAAAAAAAAAATATCGCCAAATCCAGAAGGAACTGGACATTATTATTAATTTTAATTGCGATGGAGCTAAGGCTCCGGTGGCAATTCCCCTACTCATTTAATTACTCCTTTTTAAAATTTTATTTTTTAATTGGCGTGTTAAATTCCTCCCCCATTTACTTTTCCGATTTGCAAATTTTAATTTTAAATTCCTTAAGCTTTTTTTGGTAAATTATTCATCACTTCATTTGATAATTTGTTCCAATCCCTGACACCCTTGACAACAGAAGAAAAATTTCCCACTCCCTAATGCATGAAATGGAGCGCCAGCTTGTGATCATGGTCGCCTTTCCCCTTCCATGCACTATTCCTAATTCTATCACCAATATACCTCCAAGCCTCATCACCAATACATGCAAAATACATTCCCAATACTCTCTTCACCCTCCTCCTTTCCTCCAATGACTCCCAATCTAGGTCCTTTATTATATCAGTTACTGACTGGGTCCTGCGATAATCTGCATAAACAAATCTAGCTGCTCTTCTTTGCACACCCTCCAACTCTTGTATTTAATAGCAAAAATTTGGGTCCCAAACCGCACCACCATATTCAACCAATAATCTCACCAATGTTTTGTAACCCAGTTCCCTGGTACATCCTCTTATCACCCTCTGCAGTAAATGAAGGATTTTGTAACCTTTTCCTACCACCTGCCCAATGTTCTCTATTAGGCTATACAGCCAGCTTAAGTATGAGTTCAGTTCATACAGTGTATTCAGTTTCTCCGGTGTATATATATTATCTTTCAAGTAATTCTATACACACTACAGGACGGACGTGACAAGCACACTCACACACAACACTTAAACACCCATGCCCTCGGCCGGGCGCGAACCGGCGACATTCGGCATGTGGAGCCAATACTCTAACCCCTATGCTACTGAGGCCGGCAATACTAAAACTTAAATTGCTTTAATACTCACTAAAATTCAGGAGACGACGTCATACGGTAGATTTAGATCCGGAGAGGTCGCAATTATTACTCATTGATATACAATATTTCTAGTTGCTTTTTTATTATTTGCTTCTTGTTTATTTATATTAGTTTTATTTGTTTAAGAGAATAACTTGAACAAAGCTCCTATTTACTGTACAAATGCAATAAAAAATAGTATTGTACGTCCACGCAAGTGCGAAAAAAACGTAAGAAAATTTTCACAGGAAAATACATAAGAATTTCACTTCTTGCGCGTTTACACATTCCTTTTTTTTTTTGTTGTGACTCCTGAAGTCACTCCAGGTGAATCCTGCGATAGTTCCTTCAAAACACAATTTCCGAATTCATTCCCATTCCTTGGCCCATATCCCCTTCCTCGTCTAATGACCTCGATGTCGATGAGGCACAAAGCCAGAAAAAATAAAATTAGTTGAAAACGTCCATTGAGGTTACGTTTAGAATATTCTGAAATAATCTGAGGGTGAAGGCCGGAAATCAGTATCACGAAAGATGCACAGAATAATTACAATATTACTATTTATTAATTGCTGGGTCTTACACCTCAGTTGTAATTTATATTCTCACTTACTTAAGTTATTGGTAGGGTTCGGATCTTTAGGGCAAGTAATGTTTTTTCCTGCTTTTTTGAGATGAAATGCTGAATTAAACACTGATTCAACGTTTCTGATTGTATTTACCTGGTAGTTTTTTTTTTTTTTTTTTTTTTTTTTTTTTTTTTTTTTTTTTTTTAATAATACCGGGAATTCAGTACATATAGATGAGAAAAATTAAGATAATTATTCACAGAATTGTACTTCTGTTATACAGGTGGGGGAAAAAATAAATTTTCACTGTGGTCAGAATTCACCAGTCAAAATTATACATTCTTGTCACTCTCTAAACGTAATGTTCCGCCCGCCTTTTAATCTCTACAATGCAGCAGAAGCATGCCTATGTCGATCCGCGTCAATCGATACTCAATGAAATATCCTTAGTCATCGTTAAATCTGCAGTGAATCAGTGAGTAGACCTACCGGCATGACGAAAGTAAAATTTTCTGAAAGTGCGAAGTTACGCAAGGGGATTTAGAGAAGAGGATTTCAGTACAGATGAAAGAGTTCTCTTCTGTAAATTATCTGAAATTAAAGTTATTTCAACAAAACGATTTAAAAATTAATTTCCCAATGGTGCAGTGAGTGCACGGAAGCAAATTATACTGTCTACATGAAAGCGACACCACTAGATAAAATAAATTATGTATAATTGATCATGTTTTGATGTATAGTAAATTTAAATGCTTGGTCATATTTTATTATTTTTAGGTCATATTTACCCCTTTTTAAGGTCGTATTTGCCTGCATATTTCTTTGGTCATAAAGATCCGAACCCTAGTTATTAGCTTTTTAACACTTTAAACTCTTTTACTGCCTAAGGTATACCGTTAATCATTTTCCTATGTAGCTTAATCCACTTCCAAACTGCCTTACTTCCCCTCTCCATTAATCCTGAAATCAGTTGCTAATTTATATTTGTGATCCTCTCCTTTTCACTTGATGCTCCAAATTCTTCCACAAATATTTACTCCTTCTTCATCGCCAGAGTGTGGCTACCATATGCCACAATTCTCTTTATCAGCCTCTACCCTCAAGTGCCTTCATTATCATTTGTTACTGCGTGAAAAGTACGGTAGCAAGAAAGTAGACAAAACTAGCTGCCCTCTTTTCCATCAAAAATACCCTGGAAAATTGGTCAAAAAGACGATGGTTGGCAGGGTGATAAGATCAGAGTGAGGATACGTTGACAGACGGGAAGAAATACTGTGTAACAATTTCAAGGGTTCAGAGCAACAGGAAGGATGTATGGAAATCATGACTCTGAGTGCACGATGAAGATCAAGTAGTGAGTGATTGTACCTGAGTGAGCCGTAAGGTAATTGGATGGCAAGAGATATGGTGTAACCGATTTAAGGATTCAGAGAAACTGGAAGAATGTACGCACAGTGATTTTGAGTGAAAGAAAGTGTAAGGATCGCTGGATTGGTTGAGAGATGGGAAGAGTAGCCTACATACCGCTTAAGGATTCAGAGCAATTGGAGCTGTTACAGCATAGCGGTTTTTAGTAAAAGAGTAATGAGTAATTGGACCTGAGTGAGGTGTGAGGATAGGTGGAATAGTTAACAGTTGGGAAGAAATAGTGTGAACTGATTTAAGGATTCAGAGTAATTGGAAGAATGCATCGAAGTTACACCGTAGTCAAAGTCAAATCATAGTATGGGATTTTTGGGGTAAGGATTGTTCGGCCGCCAAATGACAGGGTTTTCGATTCGCCGCGGAATGCGCCCCTTGTCATGTCTATCTAACCTGGGAACCTAGAGCTTAACGTGGATTCTGAACCAGGAAATCGTTCAGGTGCGTGAAGGTCGCGTTACGGACCTTTGAAAATCCTAGCCGAGAACGGGATTCGAACCGGGGACGTTTCTATCTCTTGTGAGACGCGTTAACCACTGAGCCACCAGAGCGATGAGGCTGCAGAAGTGATTGTTGTACCTGAGTGAGGAGTGCCATGTCGAGGTACTCGCCGCTATCTTGTGTTGCGGTCCCGTTAGCTGGAGCCATGCCTGCCGCTCCGATGTGGTCAGCCTTCAGCTGACGACTGCCGTCAGTTCGCGTGGAGTTCCCGATCCCCACCTCTGGGTTGAGGTTCTCATGCGATAAGGACAAGGCTACCGGGGCGCTCTGGAGGACTCCGTCGCGCAACTCGTCTCCCATGACTCACCTTGCGCTCTTACCACAAATTACATAAGACGACTTGCGAGTGATACTCAGGCACCGGCGTGGGACTTACATCAGAAAGCTGCAGTCCCGTGCGAGCGTCTTGTTTGTTTTCATTCTGTTTCTCTATTGGTTTGATAACATTATGTGAGAACAAATATGGGACTGTTGAGCAGTACATACTATTCTTCAAATATCAATGTTACTGATTACAGGTTAGTTACTTAGCATCCCTGAATATAAGCAGTTTACACTGTTAACTAGAAATACGTAACATCCCATGTTAGTATATTTTAATGTGATTCCCTGATACTCTTGTCGATTGCTAGATTTGTACACACTTTGACAATAAATTTGGCCGCCGCTGAAAAATTCAATGACTCTTATTTTGCACAATCTGACATCAATGTCATCCCAGGCAAGCCAGTAGTGCTTTACTGTTTCGTAGGATGTCAGATTGTGCAAAATAAGAGTCATAGAATTTTTCAGTGGCGGCCAAATTAATTGTCAAAGTGTGTACATAGTTCCCCCCCCCCCCCAAAAAAAAATCATACTTCGCATCAGTAGCAGTAAATTATAGGGTGCATGGCAGTGAGCCCGTCTATCGAGTCACCCTGATCCGGGGTGCATTTAAACTCTACCAGAAACTCCGCGAATATACTAGACCTATATTTGAATTACATGCATATTTCCCATTTTCAGCAATTTCACTCCGGAGAGCACCCTGATTCACATTAGGTGTATCTCCTACGTAACTATAATGCACTTAAAGCATAAAATATTTAATAATTCACATATCTAACATTTACGTTGCAGCTTTCACTCCTCCGATGTCAGTGACTGTAGAATCCAGATTTGATACAAAATACATTGTCATCAAGAAAACATCTTTTTTGGGATATTATTTTACAAAACAGCTTCCATTCACTATTTATTGAATAATTACTCTCGCAAGAAAGCAATATTTCACCAATTTGCTGATAAATTACGATAAAACTTAAACACAATCACAAAATTATAAAAACGCGCAGTAACTACGCCTTCGTTTACAATATGAACGTATCCTTTGACGTCAAGATTCGATTCGACCAATAGCGTTACGTTTGTATTTACCTTGTATTTTTAATACTTTTGATGAATTAAAATCAATAAATAAAAAGCGAATAAATAGGAAAAAATTCGTAGCGGTAATTCTACAGTAATAAAGTTTCCAAATAAAAATAGTAGACATATATTTGACATATATTCTATGCATATTCCCTATGCAACATTGCCTACCCTTTTCTCGAAGCAATTTGGGCCATTTTTATACCTCAATTTCTCCGGTCTAGGTGACGCTACTTGTATCAAATTTCTATTACATAGATAGCAACAATCTTTTTAAAAAAATAACTTTTGTTTTGTTCTTGGTTCGCAAGTTATTCACAAGCAATTTTCACCGATTTTTTCGTTCACTGACTCGATCACTGATTGACTAATGATAGTCAAATTGCTGAGATACTTCTCTTAGTCATAGGAACCTGAAATTTGGTACACAGATAAAGTTTAAAATCCAGATTACAAGAAAATCCTAAAACTGATAAATTTCTACATATCTACTCTTAATCCACCCCAAGCGTAAAATAGCTTAATACCCTATCTTTATTCGCCTCAGATTTATCTTATAGACAGAGATTACTAAGCTTCTGATGCTTTAAATTTTATTTTGTCATATCCTTACTTTGGAAGTTAGTGAAATTAATAATTTAAAACCGACTACGACACTGTGTCATGATAATTCCACTATACTTCCAGTGGTCCAAGAAACAGTTAATTTGGAACACATATATGATTTCACCTCCAAATCTTAAGATTCATGTATTTATATAATCGCATCCGCAAACCTGAAGACTTCGGTTTTCCATAGTTTGCCGAAATCACTCCAGGTAAATGGCGGGATGGCTCGAGACCATGGGTGTAACAGATAGCGTTCTGGCCTCGCATTCGGGAGGACGGTGGTTCGAATCCCCGTCCGGGCATCAAGATTTGGGTTTTCCATGGTTTCCCAAATCACTCCAGGCAAATGCCGGGATGCTTCATTAAAAAAGCCATGACCGAATTCCTTCCCATTCCTTGCCCTCATCCTTTCCCGTCTCTAAAGACCTCGCTGTTGAGAGACGTAAAGCAGTTAAAAAAAATCGAGACCATGGCTGAATTCCTTCCCTATCCTAGCTACCAGTCCTTTCCCCTCTCTAATGAAATCGATGTAGACGAGGCGTAAAGCCATAGGAAAACAACAACCAAACCTGAAACGTTACGACGCATATTTACGGGTTAATTGGTTTGCTCTGGATCAGGCTGTATGATTAAGTTATTTTATGCAAAAAGATCAGTAAACTTAAAAAAATTATTAAATTTTAGTTTGTTTCTTAGCTTAGTTTTGAAGTTACTGGAAATTTACTTCTGGTAGCAGTTAAATTTGTGGAAATGGGCAATGCTCGCCCAGGACGAATACCCATTGTTGGCACATAACAACATAGCCATGCACATCAACCTCTTCCTGCATGAGTAAGTTGATAGGCCGGAATATTGTTTTTTTTTTTTTTACTTTCTCTTTTATTTTTTTGTTAACTTTGCCACATGGCATTGATGCCTGCTTCATTGTTGTTTGATTGCATCTTTTTTCCCCGTTGTGAAACAAGAGAAGAAGTCGATAAGGAATACATATACTCCACCTTGCCCCAAATGTACTTTTCACATGAAATGCCTTATGTGAGGTTAAAGAGTGTATGTAGTCACCGTGAAATTATGTTGCTATAAAAATTAATAAGGCGAAGCACACAGTGAATTTATGCTGTTGTTGTAAAAAAAAAAAAAAAAAAAAAACATATCTATCGAACAGTAAAGCACTCAACAACCACGGAATATTATAAAAACAGTTAAAATGATTTTATTTTTTTTACATTGGCTTAACGTGCGCTACCGCGCCATTTCATTCGGCACACTAAAGAAGGGTTGAAAAGAGCTATTAGACGTCAATATATTAGTTACAGCTCAGTTTAACAGCGTTCCCCCGTCTTTGCCCACCTTACCTAACATGTTACAGAATTATGGGCTTATCACCGTCATCCTGCGTTCCAGTACTAGGAACCTTCTACCGTCTCCAATCGCAGTTTAAACCGATGATTCTAAATCTTTTTTTCCTCGGGTTGTTAACTGAGGATATCCATCCTAAAAAATAAAAGCCTTCGCTGAGTTAACTACATCCTTTTTATGGTCCAACAACGAATCTAGTCCATTTGAACTTGTTCGGCAGGAGCTGGCTTCGATCACAGGTCAGGTTATCCACGTTTTGATTTTCCCGAAACCACTCCTGGCCCGATTCATTGCTAACAATTTCTCCCGTCACTAATGACCTCATCGTCGACGAGCAGTAAAGCCATAACAATAATAAAAATATGTTCCATAAGATGTTGTTGAAATTATCTTCAACATACTCAGCTGAAAGCCTGTACGGGTAAGAACGAGTTACTAGTTTCGTTATTACTTGAAGCGACTACTAAATCTCGAATATTTTATGTCAATGATCACTCTCCAATGGCCAAGTTACGGATCAACACATTCACATGATGAAACCAATTCTGTAATAGAAAAGACCGAGCGTTGTGCGTGAGCGGTAACGCTCTGGCCTCGCATTCTAAAGGACGCAGGTTCGAATCCCTGCCAGGGCATTTAGATTTCGATTTTCTATGGTTTGCCGGGACGGATCGTTCAAAATGCCATGGTCAAATTCCTTCCCGTTCCTTTCCAACAGTCCTTTTCCTAAGTCCTAATGATCTCGATGTTGACGAGGCTCAAAATTAAAAAAGATAAAAAAATCAGAGTCCTTAATTTTTGCTTTTAATGCGGAAACTTTTATGTTTATCTTATTTATTATTAGTATACTGCTGATCAAATTTACTAGTCATTAAAAAAACCATTATAGTTGAATATTTACCCCTAAAATCCACTGTCTGAAGTTAGCATTAAGAAAAAGTCAGACATTGAGTAAAATTTCTGGAAAGAAACATCCATAATACATTCAATTTAATCGTTCGCCTGCTATTTTATTCGTATGCAATATTAATTTCGTTGTTTTCACATAATATTCCGTTTTCTACTGTAAGATGATCGAAGTTTCCACGGTGGTCAAAATTTAATAAATTATTTATTAACTTATGCGATCAAACCTCTTTTTAAAATAATATATGAATGTTAAATCCGTTTTTTAAGTGTCATCACAAAATAACTATGGCATAACATCTAATTTTTGGAAATCCCATATTTCTTCGTCGATTGGTTTTATTCAATGTATTTTTTATTCCGCTGCTAGTGCTATTAAATACGATAAAATCATTTTGCGATTTCCTTTCTTGAAACTGGAATGCGGAAGATCATCGGTCATTAATATTGAAAAATTATTTCGGACATCATGCGAAATTTGTTTGCTCCAATCGTTGAGAAATTAATAAGTATTACTAATTTATAGATTAGCTAATGTCATAGCTAAACTTCTACTTATTTAGCCACGGTTTAACTATCTGCTTTCCGAGGGCCTAGTCAGTCAACACTTGCTTCACTGCAGGCGTCATAGAGCGAATACATCTGCAAGGGTAAACGTGGGAAAGATTTACTCTTGTGTCAAGGTATTCAAGTAATTAAGCGGAGGAAAAGATTATCAGGAACGGGTATTTACAAACGTTAAAGACATTGCATAACTGTCTAAAAATAATAATAATTATAATTCAGTGAGGTCGTAATGACCTGGTGATAGGGTTTCTATTGGCTGCGCATTCCGTCCCTGTCGTAGCCGTCTTAACCTAACCCGGCAATCCTGTGGTTACAGGGGACCTACAATTTAACGTAGAATCCGAGCCACGGAAGGGTTCTGGCGTACTTCACATTACACAGCAAGCTGTGCCAGAGGTGAAGGTAGGGTTAAGGGCCTATGAAAATCCCGACCGAGACAGGGATTCGAACAGGGGACCTTTCGATCCCCAATCAGACGCCTTAACCACTGAGCCACCAGAGCGCTCATCCTGAGAAAATTCTGGTTTTTATTTTCAAGTTTGTTTCATTATCATTATAAAAGACGCCAAAGAAGATTTTTCCAATAGAGGATATTGTTTGAAATTTCGTGTCTTACTGTAACAATCTGGTACAGAATTAGGAAAAGAAAAGTGGAAGGGAAAGGGGAAAATTTGAAACTTTAGCAGAGATGGAAAATGTAGGTACACTGCGACAAATGAAGGTATATTCTTAGGAACGAATATGTAGGACTATATTTATTTGATAGAAGGGAAGAATTTGATTCCAATTCATCAAACAGTGTCATCTAAAATAAACTATTCAACATATGTTGGTTAGAAGGATAAGTAAAAGAAAAAAGCTTGCAATACTGACGACCGAAGTCAGAGCAAAACTGTTGGTCGATCATATCTTAGATGACGTACATGTGAATTAGATGTAAGAATTATCAAACAATCGGTCAGAAGTATGTGAAAATTAAATTTTATCAATACTATACGAATAATTAATATAGGAATTCAACCGCTTTTGGTTCCCAGTTAATAAGAAATGGAGTACTTCACGGCTCGACTACGTCAAGGTCATTATAACCAGGACAGTATTGGAGACAAGAAACGGAGTATTTCCAGGAGATCTTGGAAAATCAATCTAGTTAAATTTGGTGATCGAATCCACGTTCTCACGAATAACATTTGATAGCACTTGCCGCTGTGAGAATGATAAGTGGGTTGATATTATTGTAAGATTTTTATTTTAAGTATCTTCTTTTGATAGATTCAGAAAAAATATGGATAATTTGAATGTAAAATTAAGAAGTAATTGGTGAAATGCTTCACGTAATATGACTGTATTCCAAATTGAATTTGGCCTCTTTTGAATTGGGACAATATACTAAAAATATATGCACAAAGTATTTTTTCTATGTCAGTTCTCACAGCTACGAAACAGGTACTTACTTACATCCAAAACTTGTATTGCTTTTCATAATAATGCAATCCGTGAGTTCAAGTACTGAGAGCAACATGTTTTCACATGCATAATTCCATGCTTCGGGGCATGTTATCTACGGCTATGAAATGAAACCAATTCACCTGTAAGATATGCCACCACAACAGCGTTAAAGTTACGATGGTTGCCTTATACGGATACTCATGATTGTGTTATGGTTATTAAAAATGAGAAGCTCTGTTAAAAACGATCCCAATTTTTTAAAACTTATCTTTGTACTCAAAGTACGATTAATTAAGTTTGGTAATGTTCGTGTAGCGTCTCATTTCTGTTTTTGATAATGTCATTCCAGTTTTGTTTCAAACAACATCTAATTCTGTTTGGAAAATGTTTGTGGCTGCAGCGTCTTTTAAGCAATGAAACACAAAAAATAAATTAGACCTCGACAACATAGCGTGTTCTTGAGCGATCTGTACGTAGCAAAAATCGTTAGCCACGTCTCAAATGTACTTATATTTAACATACAGTAAATTTTATTTCTACCATGGATCTTTCTCGTGTTATATTTTCTGAGATACTATGGAAAAATTTTCCTTGAATAAATAAAAAAAATAAAAAAATTTGTAACTCATTATTAAATAAAACTTTGGACTTCGTGGCCAAAAATTTGATTTGGATGAATTTTAACGTTTATATTTTCCGATTCTTATTTGCTGCAGTCTTAATGAAACAGTACCATCAAGTCTAAGAAAGATTAGAGAAAAGAATGTATAAAAAGTGTATGTGCAAGTTAGAAATGAAACTTATATACATGGCTTTAAAATTTAAAGGCACATTGACGTCAAAACCAGAGGCATGTCGCAATGATCAAAGAAGTGTGATACAATTGCAGTTAAGCACAAACAAAATGTCGCTAGATTCCTAGATAACCGCAGAGTGAAAGTTTGCGTTGGGGCAACGCTCTAATCGCACACTTTCACTCGCCGGTCGGTTCACCAAGTATAGTATTTCGCCAGAATCACGAAGGCAGGGACTCAAATGTGTCAGGATAAGACTCGCTATCTTTTCTGGGATTTATTAGTGACCGTTCAGTTTTCATTCGATAACCGGTGTTGATAGTGAACTAAACCCACAACAATGTTAAGAACTAATTTAACTTCTATTTCAACTAATAACAAAGCATCGGCAAGGATTTGAACAGAAAAGTGAATTTTATACCTCCAGCAATCTGCATGATCTCTTCCATACAAATATGCTGAGAAAAGTGCCATTTTTGAAGTCTGACGAAAGCAATATATCAAGAAATACCACGTACTCCAAGTAGCAATCCTAAAATTTGCTTTGAGATATGGCTTGTAGGAAACTGGTTTACATAAAACGATGACGTTACTGATGAAACAAATTATTATTGCGACCAAATGTACTACGTCAATGGTGTCAAAAACTGAGTGTCTTCGAACTTTTTTTTTTTTTTTTAATTTTAATTCTGCCTTTACTCATCGTCCAAGTCTAGATCATTGTAAGCGGGAGAATATTAGGACAAGGAACTGTAAGAAATTCGACCATGGCCTCGCTGGCCTTTTGAAGGAACGTTCCCGGTATTATCCGGGAAAGATTTTGTGAAACTACGGAAAACCGAAATCCGATGGAGCTTGAATCCCTGTCCTTGCGAAAATGAGGCCTGAGCATTTCCGCTCACCCATCGGACTCGGTGAGACTCTTTGGATTAATTTGTTTTACTTCCCGAGAACGGAAGCACAGAAAAACAATAGTATTAAGAGACTGATGGCGTTGTCATTTGCCACAGGCTGGTTGTCAGGAATAAGTGGACTGTAGTACAGTAGGCGCTCTTCATTTTGAATCAGCCTACGTTTCACTCTGTGTGATAGCTTCAATTAAAAATAAATACTTGCCTTTCAATACCGCATTCCAGAGACGATTAAGTGACTTCCAGGAGGGAGTTGAGATACAGTTGTCAAGTTGTCAGTTCTTTACTAAACTCCAGCGTTGGTTGGAATACTTGCTACAACAAAAGTTGACGTTGACAGAGAGTTAGTTGTATTTATGAAACGCTATCTTGACCCAAGTACCGTAGGTTTTAATGGATGCCAAGAGGCTGAGGTGGGTTTGCTGAATGTTTTTTACGCTCAAATTCTGCTGTCGCAACTCCAACGGCTTGTAAATCCCGATCAAAGGGCAGATTTTATTTTTATTGAAGTTCGTTTGGGGCATCTCGTGATTAGTTCGATATCCGTTAAAGGACGCTATGTTAAAAAATAATTATTTCATCCAGCAAATTGTTTTATTATTTTTGTTCTGACATAACTTGTTTTTCTTCACCACCTTTTCTCAAAGTTAGTGATCAGCTGCCGTTGATGCGTTTTACTCATCAGTGGGATAATCAAATTTGAAGCATGCCCTTGCTAAGGGGACATCCATAAATTATTTGAGGTGTTTTTCCGGATTTCCGGACCCCCCCCCTCTGGTGAGACTTCGTGAGATCTGGTTCAACCCCCCCTTTTCTGGTGAGATCTGGTCCGTGAGGCCCCCCCCCCCCCCCTTGAAATCACCCTCGCAACTTTTTGAGACATTTTTTTTAGATATCACCCTTCCAAAAGCCTGTTACACCCCCACTTTCCAAAACCTCACGTGAGATTTCCGTAGACCCCCCCCCTTGATGAGATTTTACCGGACCCCCCCCCCCCCCCTTATTTCACCTCACGTAATTTCTGGACGCCCCCAAACGGCAAGCATTTTATACCTGCTGGCAGGTGCTAATGGCGGAAGCGAAGTATTCCCGTATGTTTTGGAAACGTGTAAGTATCTTCTGTGTGTGATAAGTGTACTTTTTGTGTGAAATGTGTAGCTTATAATGCGGAGGTTGGGGACCATGCCGGAACTCGCCTTGATGACTGCGGAAAACCGCTTACAAACCGCAGTCAGGACGACCGATGCGAAGGACCTTGTCCCGTGTCCGGCCCCGTTGTATCTCCCGAACCAGTGTGCGGCGCCTCAGTGTAATGAGCCACCCTTAAAAGTGTCATTTTGGTTTATAGAGCCTGTGACAGCTGACATATAATGTCTTGGTGAGCATAACGTCCTTACTTATTGCTATATGAGCACTATCGTATAACTGTTTCAAAGGTCATACACTCGAACTTGCTTAAATACAATCTTGACTTGTATTTGATCTTTAAAGTTCACTTCGCAAAATTAAAAAAAAAAAAAAATCCTGTTTGCTTCGAAAGCATCACGTTGTTTGTTATTGAGATTGGGCAAACACTCATAATGTAAACATTGGTCGTAGTATCTGTGACGGCCAGAGAACTTAATACACATTCCATATTATGAAACAGTTGAGCAACTCCGCAGAAATGAATTGCCAGAATAGTCTATTCGGTTACACATTTGGTCTGATGTCCACTTAAAATAACCTAATAACTCACATACGGCCAACATGAATAAAGATCAATAACTAAACTGGTCAGTAAAATGCCTAAAAAGCAAATAAACCGTAACGCATAAATTTTGGTCAAGCAACAACATTAGTGAAAGTTGTAATTAGACTGAAATTTATCCTAAGCCGAAATGACAATTGGCATTCGTGGTTACAGCTGAGACCATGCGTAATTTAATTTGTTTAAAAGTTTTTTTAAGTTGCTTTAATTAGTAATGTGTTACTGAAAAGGAATCCGCGTGTTTTCAGCCGCAAAATTCATCAACTTTTTTTAACTATGAAACGTTATGAAAAGCAAACTTAATGAATGTATATTGTCAGTTAATTTGGTAGCAGTTGCTTAACTACTAAATTGTAAACATAACCACGAATTCCTTCTTATGACCGAGCGGGGCGGTGTAACGGTTAGCGTTCTCGCCTCGCATTCGGGAGGACGGCGCGGTTCGAATCCCCGTCCGGGCATCCAGATTTGGGTTTTCCATGGTTTCCCCAAATCACTCCAGGCAAATGCCGGGATGCTTCCTTCAAAAGGCCATGGACGAATTCCTTCCCATTCCTTGCCCCCATCCTTGCCCCCCATCCTTTCCCGTCTCTAAAAGACCTTGATGTTAAAAAGAGACGTAAAGCAATTTAAAAAAAAAAATCCTTCTTATGGTATCTCTGGTCGCTGTTTTGTGAGTGAAGGCTGACACGTGACACTGTTCTCCAGCCAATAGCTATCGAGGTGAGTGGATGAGTGACCTTACGAAATTATGTAGTAGATCCGTTGAGATGCACAACTGTGTGATTCCGTGTTGTCTTCTATTTCTCTATCTTGTATTTCCCTCAGCAAATCCGATGAAGAATTTTACATCGCACATGACTAACCTATGAATCTTTTAGTAATGTGTTTCATGCATAACAACTAAGTTTTATCCTATATGTATGTCTCAGTCGATATTTATGCTCTCCTGTACCAGGCAGGCATTACCAAAATCAGTATCTCCAGTGATTTGTTGCAGTGAGCACTATAATCTTTTTATTTTTTACAGTTTGTCAAGCTGTCACCTTTGATCAAGCTGTTTGGATCGCCATACGTAGAAATCTCCATTAGAGTGCTAGAATGCAGGTGGTGTGGTTAGCTTCACGATCTATCCGCTTTATTTCATAAAGACATTAATGGGATTGCGCAGTTTACTGACTGGATCTGTGACTCCTTCCCACACGTTTATTGTAGGGGGAAAATATTCGTCACTGATTTCTAAAACTCCGTCGTTCAGTTCGTAATGAGAGGCTTTTATGGCAGTAATGATATTTCCCGGGTACTCTGTGGCTACTGTGTTATAATGACTATTCGTAGATTTAACGTACACAATTAAAAACAATCTAAACGCTTCAGCTAAGCTAGTAAGGCCATACGGGAAATTTATTTTGGTCCATAGCAGGAGCTGCCTCTCTTGTTAAGAAATCTTTAGAGAAGGAATCATGTAACCAAATAAAATAATTCCCTTAATGGATTTGTCTGTTTGTGACTGACACTTATCAGGTTAGTTCATTTACTGTACAAAAATGTTTTGAAATTTTAAACATTTCGGGTTAATTGTAAATTACAACATGTGGGATCTACATAAACATGAACAGTAAAATAATTTTGTTATTAGCACTCAACAGTTATCATACTATGTGAGAATTAAGTATTTTCCGGCGTATGGCTGACAAAAATTCTTCTCGGGTATTCTGCGGATAAGTTCTTCTGTCCACAACGTTTCGGCAGCAATCTCCGCTACCTTCATCAGGTGAGATGCCATAGCGAAACTGCGTCGGTAGTTTCGCTATGACATCTCACCTGATGAAGGCAGCGGAGATTGCTTCCGAAACGTTGTGGACAGAAGAACTTATCCGGCAGATTACCCGAGAAGAATATTTGTCACTTATCATACTACTTTAGCTACTACTGTGAAGTAGATGATGAGAAATAAATAGCCAAAATGAAAAATTTCAATGTTTCATGCTTCTCGTTGTTCGAAATCGCGAGGATTTTTGTTGTTTGTTTATTTGTGTGTGTATGTTTGTGTAAATTCACAGTAAGAGAAGCATAATTTCATAAAGATGGCACCACAAAATCTGCAGAATACTGTTGCTCGTAGTTTTGAAAACTTGGAGGAGGTACGGAGCTGCCGTGATAATGTGTCGTGTAACCTTGAGTCACACCCACTAGATCGAGGCTCACATGAAGTGCAGGTGTCGCGAACGTCATCAGGGCTGACAACTTTGAAACACTCATCTCAACATACGGCCAGCAATCACGCAACAGGGAAACTGCAGTGATGAACCGAACCTGGTGAGTAAGCGGCAATGCTGGAGCCTGGTATTTGAGTGGACGCTGGTTCTAATCTCCGATCGACCATACAAATTTCGGTTTCTAAAGGCCATGGACGAATTCCTTTTCGTTCCTTGTCAACGGGGTTACTTCATGAATCTCTAACAATAATTTCTTCTAAACATAGTCATGGATACAAGTTTAATTCAATAATTCAGATTTCAATGTAAACTACTTTCTATCATTTGATTTATAATCGAAAATTTTCATTTATCAGATACATCCTTCACTCGCCTTCTATCTTCCAATGGCTCCTTTATCACATCATTTACCGATTGTATTATACGGCAATTTTTTCAAACAAACCCAGCTGCTCTCCTTTCTATTCCTTTATATACTTTAATTTGATCCCCTATAGCATTTCGCAATAAATTTCCGGTTACGTGATTGCACAATTTATTTGTCTTTAATACATGTGAGCCATGTTTCTTATAATATTACTGTGCAGTAATTTTATAAGAAATACTTTTGATTTTATGTTTCTGTAATAGGGGTGTGTTGCGATAATATATAATAATTTCTATTTGTTTCATGAAAAACACATTTTTGTTGAGTAATCTGATATTGTTACCTACACTGCTTTCTTTTCAAGAACAGATTACAAAGTTATTCATGAGAACAATGGAAGCATGCTGTAATTTTTAGTGACAGATTTATTCCTTTCTTTAATATTTTCACTACGTCAATGGAGCTCTTTCAAGCCAATTTTAGAGTAAAGCCTATGAAATTAATTTAAAATTAAGACACGAAGCTGCCACGATTGTGTATACTACAGAATCGTTTCTGTGGCACTAACTGCTTCAACCTATAATTATTTTCAACTAATAGGCTGATAAAGGTTAGCGAGAAACCCGCCAAGTAATTCAGTAATATTATTAAAACATGGCTAACATGTATTAAACACTAGTTAGCTGTAAAATCACGTAACCGGAAATTACTGCAAAAATTGCCATTTGCATTTTGGGTATAAAAATCAAGTACATAATGGGATGGAAATGAGGGCAGCTTGTTTGAGGAAATTATACAATCAGTAACTAAAATGATAAAGGTCACTCACTGGAAGATAGGAGGCGGGTGAAGATATTGCTTGGAGAGTACAAGGCGTTTATTACCGGTGATATTTGTAGAAGAATTAGGAATAGTACCTGGAAGGGAAGAGGTGGCCTTCTCCATAAGCTGGCATTTGATTTCAATAGTAAGGGACTGAAATTTTTTTCTATTGTAAGTAATGGACTCAGGGACTAGAATAAATTTTCGAGGGAAATATTGAACAATTTATCAAAAACATTGAATGAATTAGAAAATCAAATTTCCTATAGGACAAGAATAGGTGGTGACGAAATTGCAATGAAATAATTTAAGATTAAAAAAGAATAATGATTTTGGAAACTAAGTGTTAAGGGAAATTACCACCTGGGCATGTGTTCATTGTAATTTAGTTAAAAGAGTCATTTTTTTACTGTTATTGGCCAGCTCAGAGAATAGTTAAATAAAGGACATTGGAAATCAATGTGAATAGTCCTTGGCAGGTTTCGCGTTAGCCTTTATCAGCCTATCACTTGAAAATAGATTATAGGTTAAAACAGTTAGTGCCACAGAAATGATTCTGTCGTATACACCACTGTGGCAGCTTGATGTCTTAATTTTAAATTAATTCTACAGACATTACTTTAAGGCTAGCTCGAAAGAGCTCTATATCCTCCACTGACGTAGGGAAAATATTAAACAAAGGAATAAACCAGACGACGATAAAATGTACAGCATGTTTCGAGTTTTCTTATGAATAACTTTGTAATCCGTTTTTGAAAAGATAGCAGAGTAGGTAGCAGTATCAGATTATTCAACAAAAAGGTGTTTTTCATGAAACAAATAAAAATTCCTACATATTATCGCAACATACTCCTATTACAGAAACAGAAAGTAAAACTACTGAAAATATATCTTATGAGAGGAATGCGAATCTTGAGATGGCACAATGCCTTTAAAGCAAAAATATAATTTTGGTAGTAACTCACAAATACCGAATTTTGTGGAAATGTTACGAAAAATAGATTATAAAGCGTTGATTAACCAAGCGAATTATACTAACTGCGAATGTAATCAAAGCAGAATCATTGCGTTTTAAATACGTCAATAAACGAATAATATCTGAAAACAAGATCACAAATGTTTCGCGTCTCACTCCTAGAAGGAATATTAGTATTTTATATAGTATTTTAATCATATAGTTGAAATAGCGGTAAGTAAAAAGATTTTTTGTTTGATGGATCACATTTTAGTCCAGAAGAAAATATAGGATTTCATAATTATTGAGAGATTCGAAAATATGGCGGTACCCTCCAACGAACAGGAATGATATTTGATAATTCCATGTAAATTAAATGTATATGGAATTATTGTCCGGGATATCCTCGGAAGGATCGGCCGCCGAATGACAGAATTTACTGTAGAATTGTCATGCATTACCGTGACCTTTGGGTTAATGGGGAAATGCGTGAAATTCGAAGCACGGAACCTCCAAGAGTATTCTACACAAACAAATCAAAGCATTGCCAGAAATTAAGGTAAGGTTAAGAACCCTTAAAAATTCCGGTTGAGAGGGAGAATCTAACCATGGACCTTTCGATCATCAGGCAGGCAGCTTGACGAACTAAACCACTATATATCTCATTACACACAGTGAGGAAAAATAGAAGAGCTATATATAAATAATTTTCTCGGGTGACTAGTCACCCGAGAAAATTATTTATATTTGCAACGCCGAGAAAAACTACGTAATTATGTAATAGAAGAGCTATCAACTATTGCTGAGATCTTATATACAAGCATAATTGTAACAGCAAACAGAAAACTATTTTATCAAACATTTATAAACTTCTTTTCGGAGATAAGTAACAATATTAAATGCGATTATTGACCATGTAAGCGACTACAGAACCTCAGGACTGGCAGCTTACTAACTTGTGATAAAAGATCTAGCTTTTGAGTATATCTCGACACCTTGAGCCGCGCCTTTCATTTGCCTTATCGGCACAACTAGAACAGTTCTTGGAGACAGCAGAATGGTTCACAGTGAAAGCTGAGTTAAGAGCGGAGTAAAAAAAGAGTTTAGTAATGTAAAGTGTGCATGTTTGACGCTGCAGGAACAAAAAAAAAGTTCTTTGATTGATTTTCTGTTATTTTTATTCAATACTTAAAGAATAATTTATAAAATGCAAGCTGTAAAAGAGAAGGCCATTTGCCAAGCGATGTGATTTGCTTCGAACATAAAATTGTGTGACAATTTTCTTTTTCTCGGCCTCGTCATGTAAAAATATAAGTATATTGCCGTGGAATGATAGAGATTTTATACTAGAACGTTCTTCTCACTAAGGATGTTTTGGATCATACACTGCCTGACAAAAAATATCCACAAGGTGAAGAGGAGACAAAATTAAACTTCACCGGTTGATAGTACGTGTGACGTTATTTCAGTGATTACAAAAATGAGTAACATTTGCAATGAATTTCGCAGGATGAGCCCACTTATTATGAGTACGAAGTTGCACTTCCTCTTCCCTGGGTGCATTCAGTGATTCGGTTGGAAAAGGTGTCATAAAGCCGATGTATCCTCTCCTGAGTCAAGTTGGCCCACAAATCTGGATATTGCACAATTCGACCAGCAAGCCAAATGGAGACCCACAATGAAGCCACTTTCAAACTCTGTTAGGTACTGATGACGCTGTCTCACACGGCATGTCCGTGTCCTTCAGTGATCACTCAATATTTGACGGTCCTTATATATCCTACCAGGCCTGGCAACAACACTAAACACGAACAACACTATTGGTCGGCAAGTCTCTTTCTCATAAAGTTTATTAGAGAGAAACCTCTATTTAAAAAATAAACAAAATTTTCAGTACTTGGTGCAAGCCAGACTATGAAGAAACTCTATTGCCTCATCCCTTATCCAGCTTCAGCCGGGTCAGGACAAGTACGATACTTCACCCCGTCTCTCTTCCTATCCACGCTATTCCCTGTTTGCCTCTTGCTCCCTTCCCTTGAATCCTAACTTCAACCATCTATCGCTGAATCATTTCTTTATCTCTCCTTTTTATGTATCCAGATTAATTTATTTATCTCGATTTTCTCAACCAGCCTCTCAACTCTGATCTCCATAATAATATTTAATTAAATTGCGATGCAGCGCACGCTCCGGAGGCAATTTCCCCCTTTTCTGCACCCACCTACATTTGCCCTTTCCAAATTTTAACTTTAAATTCTTTCAAGGTTTTTGGCAAATTACTCATCATTTCTCTTGGTAACTTATTCCAGTCTCTGGCACCCTTACCTAAAAAAGAGAATCTTCCTACACCCTTGTGCCTGAAATCGAGTGCCAGCTTGTAATCATGGTCATCTTTTCCCTTCCATGCATTACTTTCAATTCTTACACCAATATCTTTCCATACTTCATCACCAATATACGCCTTGTATACTCCCATGACCCTCTTCATCCTCCTTCTGTCCTCCAATGAGTCTCATTCCAGATCTTTTATCATATCTGTTACTGATTGCGTTTTGCGATAATTTCCAGAAACAAATCTATCAGCCCTTCTTTGCACCTTCTCCAAATCCTGTATTTGATAGTCGAAATGTGGGTCCCATACTACACTACCATATTGAAGCAATGGTCTGACCACAGTTTTGTAACCCAATTCCTTTACTTCTCTCATCCATCCCCCCCATCACTCTCTCCAGCAAATGTAGAATTTTGAAACTTTTTCCTACTACCTGTCCAATGTGTCCTGCCCAGTTAAGCTTGTTGTCAAATGTAATGCCAAGATATTTACATGTGAAGTCTTCAATAAGCAATTCTTTCCCCTCCTTATAGTCATAATGAACCTTTAGTTTTTTATTTGCGTATCTAATATCCATTCTGTCATCCCATTCCTCATTCTGCCTCTTCTCGCCTTTCCGCAGCAAAAATGTCTTGTCACAGACTTTGATTTAAATCTCATAGTCCAAGTACTATTATAATATACTTTCTTAAAAGTTATGTTCATAAATACAGAATAATATAGCTTTCTCTGATATCTTGTTACTACATGGTGTCTCAGACTCTCTATAAACTCTATTGGGTGACGGAGGATGTTAATCTCTCAAAGATATAAGGATAATATTCTAATTCTTATGAACGCCTTGCGCGTGTCCGAGCTTAGGCGGTTTCCAAGGGGGATGTTTACTCCTCAATGGCAACAGCTGGGATGATGAACCGGGGTGGTTGACTTCTCCCAGTGTGACAGTGTGTATTCAGTGTAGGGTGTTGTGGACGAGAGATGAAAGAAGGAATAGGTTGAGACCCGGTGCCAGCCCATTCAGGCCTACTCTTCCGAAAGAGACCGAGAGGGCGCCAGGCTTAAAGTCCACATCCGACGGAGGAATCATCATCTACAGTGCCGTATGCCCTCTCTCCATACACACCGCAGAGGTTTGGGATTTAACCCAGGACAATCTGATGTTTAGGAATTGTGCTCCGCCACCTCTCCCACCCTGCCGGCCAAGTCCTGATGAAAGTTTCTTCCACACAAGGACTCGAGCGAGCTAACCCCGTTTCAGCGCCGAACAGCATCACGGTGCCGCAGGCAACGGGGCGGGCCAGAGTAATATAAATATCAATGTTTCATCCAAGTCCTGAATGATTAATTACATCATTCGTTTTTTTCTTCATAAGTTTTTGTTTTACATTGATGTACTAATTAACTATTGCCACTTAATCGTGCGAACTGGTGCCAGAAATAATCTGCTCTCGCAGCCGTAAAGCAGGTGATACTACTCAAAGAATGACAATTATCTTCTCGCAGCTGTAATGCTCCAAAGTAACTATATAATAATAACAACTTAAGAATATTTTGGTATATACTATTTCAATTCTTCTGCTGCAGTAATTTCGACTTTCAAGATGTTAGTCCAATTTCCGTTGAAATACTTTTTGACCAAGAGTCAGTGTAGTGATGGGTAGGGATGGGCATTTAAAAAAATATATCGATAAATATCGAAACGATATATATCGGGGGAAAAATATCGATATTTCAATATTTTTGGCTAAAGGGAGTAATTATCTAAAAAAAAATCATAAAATACATCAAAATATTTTAAAAAATTCTGAAAATTAAAGACACAGGTAGAAATTATACAAACTTTTATTAATTTATTATTTTTTTCAATCAATCAAACCAGTATTTGTCTGATATGGACATCAAAAGCACTCTCTGTTTTACGTGCTCCCCTGTCAATCTACTCCTGTTGTATTGTTCAGTACAGCTAAGTTGACTGCAGGAGCCACTCTCTTGGACGGCACTGAAGAAGCTTGACATATAAGGTATTTCAGCGCGCTGGAGCACTGGCAATTCACCCTAAACTTTACTGGGTCTGATTTTATGTCTATTAATGGTTGGTCCAGATACTGCTTAAGCTCATTAGGAACTGAGCCAGAGCTTGGAACCTGTTGCATAACAGTAGTGCTAAGGGATAATAGCTTTTCATGTGCGGACCAAATTGATGCGTTATCTGCGATATATTGTGTTGCTGCTGTAGACCATACTTCTGGAGAACGTTGTCCTCGTCGTCTAAGTTCGAAGCGAATATCATTACTTATTGTAGATATCGAATTTGACACACCGATTGGAGAAGTGAAGTGTATACGTTTGAAACGAGGGTCCAAAATGGTAGCTGCTGGAAGGAATGTATTTCTTTCTAAAGGACTTAATTTCTCTTGAATTCTTTGAGTAAAGCCTCTTTTACCGTGAATCCTAAAGTGGTCGAAGGAAATTGATTCTCTTCAAGAGACAGGTTCGACGGTAGAATGAAATAGTGATAGCTTTCCTGTCATATTATGGCGACTCGATATTATTTGGGACCAATCCTTCGTTACCAACAACTTTCTATATTCAGTTCTGGCAAAAAAATTCTTAATCCATGCCTACGAAGTCGCGGGTACGAGCTAGTCCTGTATAAACTAACATTCTGTATTCAAGGTTACCGTATTCAAGATTTCCGTATTCAAGATTTTCGTATTTGCGGCTAATTTACGGAACGTATTCCTTGCGATTAAGGAGTTTTGACTGTAGACTAGATTGTAGACATTTAAATGAATTAACAGTCATTCCTAATAACTTGTGGTTCACCAACCCATTAATTGTTATTCGTAAATAAATAAAAATAACAGTTGAAAAGATAATATTTCAACTACAAAGATAAAATAACTACTTACATGCTAATATAAAAATGACGTTAACGTAAAGTTGTTAACATTTAACAGCTTTTTTTTACCTCTCAACCGCTGATGAAGCTGTTATATTTCAACGAATTCACTTTTTAGCTAGGCATACACACACACATTTGTGCGCCAGCAATTCCGTGGCGATCCATAGAGACGATAAAATGCGTGTGTTAATTGTCTAACGACGAGCCGCATCACAAGCCAAATAACAATCGTTACATATTTGAACGTGGCGAGCATGCACGATGGTAACCACACACACAAATATCTCACTTAACAATTTACTCGCGGCAGATAAGACTTGCTTAGTGTCTAACAAGTTAAGTAAGATGAGCAGAGAATTCGTAACTGATTTAATTGCGACATATCTGCAACATACTCCATTGGGAAAGGTGGAACCAAAAGAGTATGCGAACAGAGGTTTAAAAAAATTGGATATAGTTCTTTGATAGAGACTTGTGAGAAATATAATATAAAAGTTTATAGTGCATTAATAATAAAAAAAATCCACTCTTTGCGGAGTACTTTTCGCAAGAATATATTTATAAACATGAAAATTCGACAAGAAGTAGAATAGGCGAAGACAAAATCTACAAAACTAATTTACGATATTACTACGACTTACTACTGTGTATGAGAGATCAACACGAACGAATGGACAATATCCAGTACAGGAAGCCCAAAGTATGAAGGGGAAGGTGTATCTGTGCATTTATGTAATACTGAAGAAATCGAAGAAACTGCTTTTCAAACAGTACAAGTAGTAGTATATGATCGTGTTTGTATTGTAATCTTCCTGCAACCACTTTATTTTTCATACTGTCCGTTTCTTTTTCTTTTTTACAGCTCTAATATAAGCTGCTGCACGAATAAATACATTTGTTTTGTGTGTAGAACTTAAAAACCTATTTCATTTCAATATTGTCACGTCGCTTGTAACATAACCTCACTACACTTGGCTCGCGATGTTTTTGAATTCCCAGTGAGCCGCGAGCCTGGAAATCATGACGGATAAATCCGTAGACCACTACCATAAACACAACAATTTGAGCACGGCGAGCCAGCTGAACGACGAATGTGTGAAACTGATGTTCGTGTGTATGGGCTCTGACAAGAACAGGCTCGTCGCAAGAATATCCGCGCGTAAATATTTGGCGAGCTTACTCGCGCGCAAATCTGTGTGTGCATGGGCAGCTAATAAGACACTTTCAAAAAATTGGATATGTACGTATATTTGTCCTATATACATGTAACGATTAAATTGGATACTGAATTGCGTTCGTAGAAAAAATATCGAATTGGTGCTTAAAATCGATACACTAAATACAATATCGATGTATCGATATATCGAAAATAAAATATCGTCGATAAATATCGATATTTATTAGAAAAAATATCGATATATCGAAATATTTTGCCCATCCCTAGTGATGGGCAAACGAAAAAATATATCGAAAAATATCGTATTGATATTTAAAAACAATATCGATATACACTGAAGAGCCAAAGAAACTGGTATAGGCATGCGTAAGCAAACTAAGAGAAATGTAAACACTCAGAGTTCGGCACTGTGGTCGGCAATGCCTGTATAAATCAACAGGCGTTAGATCGGTTACTGCTGCTACAATGGCAGGTTATCATGATTTAAGTGAGTTTGAACGTGGTGTTATTTCTGCGCATGAGAGATGGGACACAGCATTTCCGAGTAGCGATGATGTGGGGACTGGGGATTTTCCCGTACGACCATTTCACTACTGCACCGTGAATATCAGGAATCCACTAAAAAATCAAATATCCGACATCACTGCGGCCAGAAAAAGATTAGAAAATGACGTTAATTTAAACATGTTAAAATTTAACATTTTTTTTAAAAAAAAAACTCTTAACCGTTGACGAAAAACTGTTAAGTTACGACGAATTCACTTTTTAAGACTCTTTGAGAAGATAGGATATATACGCATATTTATCCAATATATATATATATAACGTATTAAATTAAATACTGAATTACATTCGTACAAAAAATATCGAATTGGTGCTTAAAATTGATACTCCAAATAAAATATCGATTTCTGATATACCAAGAATAAAATTATCATCAATTTATATTGATTATTTTATGATACCTAGTGATATTTCTATACACCGATTATTTTACCCAAACTTAAGTCAGTGGATTCCTCGTCACCTAAGGAGGAGACTGGGTTGTCTCATGTAGCAGCTCTACCTTAGGGAAGGATTCGATCGCCTTAGAAGATGTAGTTAAGGTTTACACTGTTATACTAGCAAGGGACCAATGTTTTTAAAGAGGCGTTACTCGTCTGTCACTCCCCAGACTAAATTAAAGTAGGAAAGTCAGGAAGAACAGACGAATTAACAGAACATTTCATAAAGGCAGCTCAAATACAAGTAAGGCAGTGACTAAACCGAATGCTGGGAGTAAAATGGAATGAACATGATACCAGAGAACTAGAATATAGGAGTCATAACACAACTGCTTAAGAAAGCAAACAGGAAAAGGAGCATCAACTACAGAGGTATCGCGATATTGTTCAATTGCCTTAATAAAAAAGTTTGCAAAGAAAAGATTGACAACAACAAAGGAACAGCAGTTCGATGAAGAGAAACATAGATTCAGAGGAACGCTAGATCTTATTTTGAATTTTGGAAATATTTATTTTGTGAAACATCACGGGTAGCAGCAGTTTTGGAGTTAGATCTTAAAGACGCGTCACGACCATTTTTAATTGGAGGAGCCTCCAATTTTGAAAAGTCAGAGAGATAGCACAGTTCTGATAGACATAGTGCGGAATTCTCGGTATAAACTGTCTCACATCCAGGAATCGAAGACACACCTACGCCATGTCGAATTAGAGGAGCCAATCGCGTTAACACGCTACAAAGCGTGCCGCATTGTATGTTGGTAAACACAAACATTGGTTTCCAGGGTTTGAAGAAATTCGCATAATTTTACGAAGAGTACAACGTGAAAAGCCCACGAATTCACTGCACAATGGAATATTCGTTTATTTATCTCGGGTACAGCTGGTATATACAGGGCGATTAAGAAGAAATGGTAAATATTGAAGGAGGTAATAGTATGAACAATACTAAGTAAAAAAGTTAATATAAACATGTGACCGAATTCTATTCGTTTTAGACAAAAAGGTGCTGTAATGTTATGCATAAAATAAACCTCATAAAATGACCAAAAGAACACAAATATCTTATTGAAGTACTTTAGTCATGCAACGACACATGCATATTTTATAAAAGGCTAGATTAAATGTTTAAAAATCCCACCATCGACTTCAATACACTTTGCAGCTCTCTTCGTAACAGAACGTGTAGCTCTTCTGGGCACGTCGTGGTGTACTTTTATGAGGGTAGTAGTGTTGACAATGCCAGTTAGTAATTCGTCTCTTGTGTTTACTTTTTCTTTGTACACTTCGTTTTTCAACCATCCCAATACACAAAAATATAATGGGTCATACCTTCAGTTAACAGCCGATATTCCCACACATTGTTACGTGACTACGATGGGCAAACAAACAATTCTCGACCCATAGCAAAAAGTTAAGAAAATCTCATTCCCCGCATCAAAAAGTAAATTTGTTTCCCAAATTTAATATTAATAGCAAATGGAAGTTTGAAAAATAAATAGGGGTATAGTCTTTAAGAGGTGGTGGATAGAATCAAAATTATTCAGAATTGAATTGGACCCATGGCTGGAAATGTCAACTGTTCGTCTCAAAGCGGAGATGGTCATATGAGCTAGTACTTGCGGTGGGCCATCCGTTTCTTACATTTTGGGACACTTAAACCTATTGTGTATAAAACAACTGTCGATTCTGAATTATATCTAGTTGCAAGAATCATCTATGGTGCTGTTGATATCCAAGGAAATCCAAGTGCTTTCAACAGTGTCCGCCAATCCATGGTCAATCGGTGTAACGCATGCTTAGAAAGTGATGGTGAAAATGTCCTCTAAGCTTATGAAAATAAATAAATTTTCCCCCCTTAATCTGCCTTGCATCTATCCATTTCTTGTACCTTTGATACCTCTTTCCCATGACATTTCCAGTCACGGGTTCCCATGCAGTTCTCGAATTTTTTACGTGGTTCTTCTTAAAGTTTGTACGTTTACTTATGGGATACCATGTATATAAACCACCTTTCAATAAAAAAAAGCTCCAAACCGGGTAAAGTGGCTCTATTAATAATTATATAACTTAATTAGTAACAACTAACCAAGTAAATTCTACGTAACAACTTAGAGAGCTACTGAGAAAGCAATGGGTGAAGAGCATGGACTTTTTGGACTTGGGAAAGCTTATGATTGGGTGCCTAGATACAAAATTTGCGACTGATATGAAAGGTAAGAGTACCAAACTCGCAAATCGAAATCGTACCAAGGTTGTATGGGCGATGTTTAAGTTAAAGATGTTTGATTTTAATGGCTTAGAGAAGAAGGAATGAAGTCCAATAAGATATTTCTTGTCTGTCTGTGATCGTAAAAGAATGTAAAGGATTAGGAAATAAGGTTTGCAATAATTTTCTTTGGTGATGTTTGGCTATTTCGGGAGAGGTAAAATGGGATATAAAAAAATAATAAATAAATGTGTTGATAGACCAATATGTTAAAGGTATATGTTGAAGGCTACTAAGACAAAATTAATTTAAAACTGATTATACCCTCAGTGAATTTGGACTATATGTGTGAAAAGCTTCATTTATTTTTAAGTCTTGAGACAGGGGATAGAAAAACAAAGCCAAAAGTGCAAACCAGTTTAATTAAAGGATGTAGTATTATTTTTTACTTAGTGCGGAGTGTAATCAGGATTTCCTAAAGAGCTAAGCTGACAGCATACAGGTAATGTTTGCAACCAGTCATGAATGCAGTATAATAGAAAAAAACAGACATAAGTACAAGGGGTGATCAAATTAAAAGGTACGAAACGACACGGTGGGTACAAATGTAGACTTTATTCAAAATATACACCATAGGCCTGAGCACAACGATCCCACTGATGAACAAGCCGCAGGATTCCTTGTTCCCAGAATTCCTGTGGCCGTAACGAGACCCAGTCCTTCACAGCGTCCTTGAGTACGTCGTCCGAGTTGAAGCGCTTCCCTTTCAGGTGTTTCTTCAGTGGACCAAACACATGGAAATCGCAGGGCGACATGTCCGGACTGTAGGGCGGATGGTCCAACGTCTCCCACTTGAACTTGGCCAGTTCCATGTGTGTGACTCTGGAGACGTGTGGACGCGCGTTATCATGGAGCAGAACCACACCCTCCGTGAGCAGCCCCGGTCTTTTGTTCTTGATGGACCTGCGTAGGCGTCGGAGTGTCTCACAGTACACATCCCCCACCTGTACGCCATCCTGTCCTCATTCGGACTGCCGCATCATTTGAACGCCGCTTTTGATAAGAGCCTCTTCTCTCTACTGCACATGCTCCGATCCCAGTCAGAGACTCCAATCGCATCCCGAGATGTCTCGCTACGTTCACCCATGGCGGAATATGCAAATATTTAACGGTTACGTTTTTACGTCGTTTCTTACCTTTTCATTTGATCACCCCTTGTAACTTACAAAACCGCGAAAAGAAATTTATGCGATAATCGTTACAGAAAACGTGGACGAACAAATTATGAAATGAATATATTGTAAGAGACTTGGAAGCAGGATTTTAACAGATTCTGTAGGCTATTTTAGTAAATTTATATACGTTTCGAAAGTTGTAAAGTCATTTTAGAAGCGTTCTGTATAACAGCATGAAATTTCTACAAGATGTTTTATTCTACAAAGTATCCCTCTTTTTGCACAGCTAAAAAGAAGTAAAATTTTTGGTAACATCATTTACATTAACCAGTTTAAATATGATGTAGGGAAAATTATGTACTGTAAAGATGACAGCAGACTGACCGTCACATCCGCAGTGGCTACTATCAGAACATTTTGGGCGAAACGATACATGGCTTTTTGCATGAATTTTTGACACATTCATATAACAGTACAATTTCATACAACTACCACAGTTAACCAGCACAGATCAGAATCTTAGCATTTCAAGTGAAATTCCTTCATTAATAATAAGATAACCGATTTGATATTTCTCTAATTTCACTTATTCTTCTTTGAACGCCTTCTCCGTGTCCGAGCGTAGACGGTTACCACGGGGGATGTTTACTGCTCTATGGTATCGCATGGGAAATTGAACTGGGGTGGTTTTCCGTTGCCTTCCCCAGTGTCACAGTGTTCGTAAGTACTGTTGTAAGTGTGGATGACTCTGACAGTATGTTCAGTGAGAGTGTTGTTTGTATTGTAGATGAGTGAAGAAAGAAGGGAAAGGATGAAACTCGGTGCTTGCCCATTCAGGCCTACTCTTCCGAAAGACATCCAGTGCGCCGCCATCAGACGGACGAATCACCATCAACAGTGTCGTACGCCCACACACTACAAGTATTGCGAAGAGATTTGACATTTAACTCAGTACATTGGCGCACTATCTGATTGTTAGGAACTGTGCACCACCATCTTTTCTACACTGCCGGCCAAGTTCTAGTGATAAAAAGTTCTTCCAGCCCTGGAACTCGAACAAGCTAATCTCATTTCGGTACCAGACACCAGCAAGGTGCCCCAGCCAACTGGGTCTACAGGGCAAGATCCAATTTCAGTCTTCGTTTTAATTATCTGAAAAATTAAGCATAATTTATTTAACAAAACATACCATAAAAGCGCCCCAGGAAAAGAAATAGTTATGGAGTTCGGATGCATCGCTTTTGTGCGCCTTAACGTCCCTTACTTTAGTAAGAAATTATGTTCAGAATGTATGAATCAGATCTAAGTCTCTGCACATTATGAATCGTAAAATCATCGTGTTATTAAACACTGATTCCAGCCAATACAAACAGGTTAAAATCTTATGTTGTGACGTAAGACAGGACAGTTGTATGTGAGGTCATTACAACGCAATTTTGACGTTTGTTATATAAAATTATTGATAACAACGATATGAAGACTATATGCAAAATTTGATTCATCCGTATTTTCACACCCTTTCAGAAATTAATTTGAGAATCAGAACTCAATTACGTCAAGCACAATTTCTCCGAAATAGAAGAAATTCGAAAGAAGTGAGGCAATTTAAGAATGAGGTGCGGATCGACGAAAGGCCAAATAGTGTCCCCTTTGGGAATTTTTTCCCTTGTCTTATTTACGTTATCGCCTCTTAAAAAAATAATAAATCATAATCCAGTGCAATGTGCTCTCTTTAGTATGCTGAGTAAGATATTAGAAATACTACTTTCTAAAAAGCTGAAATGGTAGACACTACTTCATTCGATGAGGAAGGCTTCGATCTATCAGTTTAGTGACAGTCATGTTGCCACTATAGCTTGTTTAAAGCGTGTGACTATCGCTTTATCGTTCGAACCTCCCGTTTATAAGATCCTACAGTTGATTAACACTATGAAGCTTCAAGTTTATCACTTCTTTGGCGAAACGTACTTACATATATGTTGACTTATACAAAAGCCAAATGTCTTAAATATTTCTCTGGGGAAGGGGGAAATGGGTGAGAATTATTGAGTTAGCATTATTCTTGCCAACGTTGGCTGTATCCGAAGCGAAATCCCGATACGGTAGCAGTAATTATATCTGTCCTTGCGTGGACTATACCAGTAAGGCTTCCTCACTCTCCAGTAAGCCGATCAATCGGAGCAGTCACAACAAGCAGACAAAGACACAGGCATCAGAAAGAGCGCAATCAAAACAGGCCTGGTACAACTTGATAGACAGGGAATCATTGGTAACGGTACGACGAATACAGTAAGGAAGTATAAGTATGTTTGTATTCAACGGGAGCCAGGTAGGGTTGCTTGAAGAGAAAGTTCTAGTAAAAAAAGAAAGTACCTGTTCATGTATTTATCGAGTCTTGAGTTTATTTGTACCTTTTTCCGCCATGGCATTATTTATTCTTGAATCTGGGACAGACGATGTATCAAGTGACATTCATTTGAATACACTGAAGTTGATTTAGTCCGTATTTTGATCCGATTACTTTTTAAAAATAGTGTTTCTGACAGTAAATTTTTAAGTAATCTGGACCCTTCCTGACTGTAAGGGTTATGACTGGAGTCCATCTCTATAAATGTTTTTCTAATATAAAATATAGTTTAAAGTTCCTACAGTACCTTCTCTATAGAGACGTTACGAAATCAATGCCCGCTCACATCATTGCGGCACCAAGATGATGTCCGGAAGACATCTTCATCGAAGATGCCTGGAAGAAATTATCTCCATTCTTAACTAGGGCCAGCAGTGGTACAGTACAAGATTCCTAAGCACCAGATTGTGTAACAACGTCCTAAACCTCTCGGCATTGTTTATGCTGTCAGTACATATTGTACGTACGGGTGCCATTCTTTGCTATTTATTCATAGGTAATTTGTCCTGAGATATTTACTCCAAAAGCAGTTGATTGGTTATAGCTTCTCTTTAGGTTTTTCTTCTCGGATGACCATTAATCTTGATTGTCCGTGATGTTGCGGTGTGTCTTCTTGAGCGACCGACTGCTACAACGTAACTGCCGAGACTATATCTTTTGTTGATAGATGGTGGACGAGTTTCGTTATAAGGATAATTAGTTCACCGAGCTTGTCTTCCCGGCAGTCGACGACTAGTTGGGCACAGGTGTTGTGCGTGCAGCAGTAGGTGCCGAGTAAGGAGTTGAAGAGGGTGCAAAAAAGGACTGCTAGATTTGTTTCTGGAAATTACCGCAGAATGCAGTCAGTAACAGATATGATAAAAGAGCTGGAATGGGATTCATTGGAAGACAGGAGGAGGGTAAAGAGGGTCATGGGAGCGTTCAAGTCGTATATTGGTAACTAGGCACTGGTGTAAGAATTGAAAGTAATGCATGGAAGGGAAAAGATGACCATGACCACAAGCTGGAACTCGATTTCAGGCACAAGGCTGTACGAAGATTCTCTTTTTTAGGTATGGTTGTCAGGAATTGGAATAAGTTACCAAGGGGAATGATGAATAATTTATCAAAGACGTTGAAAGAATTTAAGGCTAAAATTTTCAGAGGGCAAATGTAGGTAGATGCAGGAAAGGGGGAAAATGGGTGTGTAGGAAATTTGCCACCGGAGCGTGCGAAATTTAATTAAATATTATTAAATGCTGGTCGATGTTTTTTAATACGACGTTTGAAGCTGTATCAACAACTTTGTGTCTTATGTTTTAAACTTTCTGCATTTCTGCAGATGACGCTGGGAAGCCTTTAGATGGTATTTCACAGTGTCTAGAGGCGAGAGATATTCTTAAAGCCTTCTGGTAGCTAGTAAGGCGAACATTATTGAAAGTTTTTATCGTATTTCATTAAATTTTTACAAGAAATTCAAGTTATTGAGTTCAACATGTGACGAGTTGTCTGCAATGTGGTGAGTTTGACTCTTCCGAAGGAGTACTACTATGGCTTTAGTATTGAGGTGGGATTACAATCTCCTTTCCGCAGAGTGTTTTAAGTGATGCATGTGAACTGTGGTGGTTACTATTGTGCACACTATATGAACGTACAAGAAGGGAGATGGTAAAACCCGGTCCTGGTTTAGCTAAGTGGATTCATTCGCCAATATCCTGTAGCTTGGCGGACAATGCCATGGCCGTACGAATTACGCTCTATAAGCCGTTTCCTGTAACCATATAAGTCGCTGCTTGGAAGGTGCATACTGAGTTTTGGTTTCAACATCCAGTATGAAGGACTACATTAGTAATTGAAAAGAGACAGGCTGATTTCCAAACTACGTTCCGCTTTCGATAACTTCGCTGTTGAAAACGCGATTAGTGCAAATACAAGGTGTAACTGATATTTTTTCTACTGTAGAATATTAAAATGCGCTCTCCTTGTCACTCGATATATGGTGACGTGAAATGAAACACAACAGTGTAGTGTAGCGTTATTCAAATTTATTTTGAATAAAAACTTGTTAATGTATGAATTTTTTTTATAACGATGGGTGTTACAATATAGAGGTGATTTCCGAATGCATCCTGCATATTGTTCCATCTTTTGTTAAGGCTAATATGGAAAACTAGACGACCCGTGCGAAAATTTCGCGAATAAAATGCGATGAATAGTGAGGTTGAATATAATTGTCACCAAGTTCAGTCATTACTCTTCATACTCCTACTTCATTTATCGATTTTGGTTAGAAATCCAGGAATATAAATGGCTCGAAACACAAAAAACGTATTTTAGAAATATTGACAATTTGCGCTTTATGGGTCGAATTACGAAAAATTCCTTTCTTAGAATATAATGTTACCACGGCGGAAACCTTAGTCTTTAATACGATATGTCATTTATCTATATGGATTAGATATCAAGGGAAATATAAGGCTCGTGACACAAAAATAGGTTGTAGAACAATTTATACTTTTTCCCTTTAATAGTTGAATTCCAAACATTTCTTTCTTAAATATGATGTCAGCAAAGCAGAGACATTATTCCTCACAATCGTACTTGATTTATCGATTTTGGATAGATATCAAGGGAGATAAGTGGCTCGAGACACAAAAAACGCATTTTAGAAAAATTGACTTTTTTGCCTTTTATGGGTCGAATTACGAAAAATTCCTTTCTTAAAATATAATGTTACCACGGCGGAGACCTTATTCTTTAATATGATACCTCATTTATCTATATCGGTTAGATATCAAGGGAGATAAATCGCTCGTGACACACAAATCGGTTATAGAAAAATTTATACTTTTTTCCTTTAAGGGTTGAATTCCAAAAACATTCTTTCTTAAAATATGATTTCACAAAGCTGATACATTACTCCTTATATTCTTACTTCATTTATCGATTTTGGTTAGATATCCAGGGAGATAAATGGCTCGAGATACAAAAAACGCATTTTAGAAAAAGTGACATTTTTGCCCTATAAGGGTTGAATTACGAAAAATTCCTTTCATAAAATATAATGTTACCATGGCAGAGACCTTATTCTTTAATATGATACCTCATTTATCTATATCGGTTAGATATTAAGGGAGATAAATCGCTCGTGACACAAAAATGCGTTATTGAAAAATTTATACTTTTTCCCTTTAAGGGTTGAATTCCAAACACATTCTTTCTTAAAATATGATGTCACAAAGCTGAGACATTACTCCTCATAATCCTACCTCATTTATCGATTTTGGTTAGATATCCAGGGAGATAAATGGCTCGAGATACAAAAAACGCATTTTAGAAAAAGTGACATTTTTGCCCTATAAGGGTCGAATTACGAAAAATTCCTTTCTTAAAATATAATGTTACCATGGCGGAGACCTTATTCTTTAATATGATACCTCATTTATCTATATCGGTTAGATATTAAGAGAGATAAATCGCTCGTGACACAAAAACGCATTGAAAAAATATTGATACTTTTGCCCTTTAAGGGTCGAATTCCGAAAACTTTCTGGCTTAATATATGACGTCACTAAATCGGAGATCTTAATCTTTAAAACGATACTTCATAAAACGGTTTCAGATAGGTATCCAGGGAGATAACTGACCCGTAACACAGAAAACAGCATTTTAGAAAAAATTACATTTTTGCCCTTTAAGGGTCGAATTCCGAAAACTTTCTTGCTTAAAATACGATTTAACCAAAGTGGAGAACATAAGCTTTAAAATGACACCTCATTCATTGATTTCGGATAAGTATGAAGGAAGATATAGGCTTGTGACAAAAAAATACCTTATAGAAATAATATATATGATAATTGTATGTAAAAATATATATTTATATGCAATTTTATATGAGAATTATGTCTAAGACAGTATGTTATGGTAGAACAATCATAGCTATTAACAGGATAGGTAACACTGGTCTACAGGGTATTTGTAACATACATAAAAATACCATTTTTAATATCCGTTGGGCTTCCTAATAACGTATTAATAATTGAAAAAGTGCTACCACGTCACATTTGTATGTTATCACCCCACATTATATAGTTATTTTACTATATTTCTGTATTTACAACTCGAAAGTTGGCAACACTGCAGAAGAGTGGTGGAGGACTTTGAGTTTCTTTGTTTATTATTGTCAGTGAAGAGACAGACCTGTAAAGTGTGATTGTGTAGTGTTGTACATAGTTTAGTTTGAAAATATTATCAAATAATCGAAGATTGTGTAAAAATTCACCAGATAAGTATTTTTACATTTGTGGACGTTACGTATTGAAATCACAAGGTGGGCCTATAACTGAAGACGTAAAAAAAGCATATTTCTTGTATTATGGTTGCAAATTGGGAGACCAAGATAAACACTGAGCGCCTCATATCTGTTGTGTGAGCTGTAATGTAACACTTATTCAATGGATGAACGGTAACCGAAGTTCTATGCCATTCGCTGTGCCTATGGTTTGGCGTGAACCCACTAACCACTTTAGTGATTGCTATTTTTGCCTTACGAATACTGAAGGATATTCCAAGAAGAAGAAGAACAAAATTGACTATCCTACTATACCTTCTGCCATTAGACCCGTTCCACACGTGGAAGGCTTACCGGTTCCAACTCCCTCTTTGAATAGGGGAAATGTGGTAATTCCAGAACTATATGACAATGAAGATTTGCATTCTGAAAATGGACATTTATTGGAAAACACAACTGACCCTACTTACGTTCCGTCGTCGAATGAACCTCATCTCATTACGCAAAACAAACTAAATGATTTGGCCCGTGACTTAGGCTTATCAAAACAGAAAGCTGAACTTCTCGGTTCAAGATTACAAGAATTGAATCTTTTGGCCAAAGGCACAACCATAACTTCCTTTAGAAAGAGAAATGCTAACTTCTCTGTATTTTACAGAATTGATGGCCCTATGTGTGTATGTTTCGACATTCTGGGGTTAATGAAAGAACTTGGAATAACACATACTTCTACTGAGTGGCGCCTTTTTATTGATTCTTCCAAATCTAGCCTCAAGGCTGTTTTACTCCACAACGGAAATACAAAGCCATCAATTCCAGTTGCTTACTCAGTTTCAATGAAAGAGACGTATGAGACCATGGCTGCAATTCTAAGAGCAATCAAGTATTATGATTTTAAGTGGCAAATTTGCAGTGATTTAAAAGTGATTGCTATTGTAATGGGACTTCAAGGTGGCTATACAAAATATTGTTGTTTTTTATGCTTATGGGATAGCAGAGACAGTAAGAACCACTTTGTAAAAAAAACATGGCCGTCAAGAAATCACTCCAGGAGAAAAAAATTTATTGTTTGATCCTTTAGTTGACCCTAAACATGTGCTTCTTCCTCCTCTGCACATAAAGTTAGGGCTGATGAAGAATTTCGAAGGTATGGATAGAGAGGGGCCAGGTCTCAAATACTTGTCGGAACTTTTCCCTAAACTTAGTGAGGCTAAGATAAAAGAAGGTGTTTTCACTGGACCTGACATCAGGAAGGTTATACGTGATCCTGAGTTTCAAGAGACGCTAAATAAAAAAGAACTGGCAGCATGGAAGGCATTTGTGAAGGTAATAAAAGGATTTCTTGGAAACAAAAAAGTAAGCAACTACAAAACTTTAGTTAACAACCTCTTGAAGACTTACAACGCCATGGGTTGCCGAATGTCTCTAAAAATTCACTTCCTTCACTCGTATATGGATTTTTTCCCTGAAATCTTGGGGCTGTAAGTGATGAGCAAGGAGAGAGATTCCACCAACAAATAAAAACCATTGAAACAAGATACCAAGGACGGTGGGATCCTGCGATGCTTGGAGATTACTGCTGGTTTTTGAAAAAAGAAGATGCAACTCCGCATAAAAGGAAAAAGTGAAAAACCATGATAAAACCTTTAAATTTATGTAATAATTCATTAATATACTTCATAAATAAATATAATTCATTAATATGTAAATAAGGGTATATATTGATTAATAAATTTTACACCTTCTGTTTTCATAAAATTAACTGTGGTGTTCGTTTTCCCTTTGTCATCACACTTTTGACAGTACCTGTAAAACAAAAACTAGACGTGGTACGGTGTTTTCATTGTCATTTTCGGATTTCGGAGTGAAAAATACATAGGAATTAGTGTAATTAATTTGTGTTACAGAAACAAATATTTTTTTTTGTAGGCCAGTGTAATAAGTATTGAAAGCCGGTAATAGTATATGCTATGTTGTAAACCTAAGCCATGTAGTATTTTTGCTACATCTGAAAAGCATGATTCCCTTACAAGATGAGTATTACAAGATAGAGTGATTTCTGACATTAATTTGTAAATTTTCCCTTTACTAATCTTAATATGGAACATGAAAACTGGATTGTAGAATTAATGTATATAAATTGTATATCTATAAGCAAATTTATATCTGAATCTTGTCTAAGGGAGTATGGTATGGCAGATGAAACATAGATACAAACTTGTCATGTAATATGTATTAAAGTCTGTAATTGTATATGCTCACTTGTAAAGACAACTCTGTATAGTATTAGAGCCACATTTGTAGGTCAAAAATGTAAAAGTATACATGGTTTGGCTGTATAGTCATGAAACCCAAAGCCAATTAAAAAAAAGGAAGAATAAAATCTTGGAAAATATTCAAATAAGTTCCAGGTCAATTCAACAGAACAGATCAAAAGCTGATGCTGAGATCAAACAGATGTGAAATAGAAGAACATATAACAGATGAAGATGCTCCGGAAATGGAAGGAAACACGTACGGTGGAAAATAAATAGAAATAAAATTCAATTGAATTGGTGCAATATAATTATACTTGTTCGTGCGATTTTTACCTCTATATCTTCTTTTTCTTCACCGCCTTTCTCAACATTTTGGTGTCGGCTTCCTGTGATGAGTATCACTCATTTTGCATGTTTAAATTTGGGGGTTTGGTTTTACGGCCGCATTCAATTGCTGGCGCCAAGCTTTTTATACTTACTGCCATGTCATACTAATGGGGGAAATGAAGTGTTGCAATCTGACTGTGAAATGTTCTATGTTTGATAAGTGTATTTTTTATTTGTGAAATGTGTAATTTATGAGGCGGAGATTGGGGATTGTCCCCACATTGGCCCTGATGTGTGCGAAAAACCGCCTAAAACCCACAATCAGCATGGCCTGTAAGTGGGGACCAGGGCTATTGCTAGGCCCCGTTTTTTTGTTTTTTCTTATGGCTTTACGTCTTGTCGGCGTCGAGAGGCCCCGTTGAACCCCCCCCCCCCCAAATCCAGTGTGCGGTGCCCCCACGCACAGAGCCTCACTGGCAGGTGCATATTGGAGTCAGTATGGAGTCTATATCAGGCGACCACAGATGGGTGTACCAAGAACATTTTATATAATACAGAAACTCCCAACAGCACAATGATGACTTTTTTTACATAAACGAAACCAAATTCTTCTTCAGTCTAATATTATGGGAAAGCCGGGAAAAATGGCCAAGCTAAGGTATGGCGATGTTTTAACCCTGCAGTGGTCGCGTGGATTACATATGTAGTCCACTCAAACCATTTCTAATGGGACTTTTCAGAGCGCGACTACTGCAGGGTTAAGGTAACGAACCTAAAGGCATCAAAATCAGCGATTGCGAAGTTCAACTACCTTAGCAGATACCAGAATTTTTTAGTTACCTTCGCATTATGTTTAGTACCTAAAATAACCAATTTTTCAGGTTTTTTTTAAAAAAGTTATTGCTTTACGGCTCGTTGACGGCTAAGGACATTAGAGGCGGGATGGGACTGGGGACAGGGAACGGGAAGGAATTCGGTCATGGCCTTTTTGAAGGAAGCATCCTGGCAGTCGCCTGGAGTGATTTGGGGGAAACCATGGAAAACCCAAATCTGGATGCCCGGACGGGGATTCCAACCCGCGTCCTCCCGAATACGAGGCCACGATGATAACCGTTCACCCACCACGCTCGGTCAATTTTTCAGAAAGTAACCAAATGTAACCCGACATGCTCCGGCAAAGTGGCCACTTAGCTTCAAAATCAGAAATGAGTGATTAAAAACGCTCCAAATTTGCAAAACAGTGTACTTTATTTTAGAAAATGTCATATAGCTTGTAAATACAATAAATTATAACGCGCAAAAGGCACTTTAATTGCTATTTTAGCAAACGAAGGAATAGCTGTTTCGTTCGACTCCATCACAGAGTTCGTGAACCCAAAAGTACCACTTTTGGCACTTGATCCATCGTTCTTGTGATCTTGAGCTGAGATACTTTCGTTGCAGTACAGGCACTGTGTGCATTCTTGATCATCGTCATAATTAAATAACACTGTTTTGGTTAGATTTCCTGCGGCTATTGGTTTTCTATCTAGGATTGGTTTACTCCTTTGTTTGTTTTCTTATTTTTGCTTGCTTTTGCGGGTTTAAGTTCAATTTTATATGAAGTTGATGCGAACATCTGCAAAGAACCTTTGTTTCGGGCTTTGCATTTGCTTTTCCTGCTGTAGTTTCACAACAATATCCTTTGGGCTCTCAGAAATAGAAGTTTCCGGTCGTTGAAATACCACCACAAAAGAGAAATGATGTAATCACTTTTGTTTATGATTATTATTAATATACTCAATTCAGCTTCACATGATAATAAAGCATTAATTTAAAGCATTGTATAAAGTTAATAATCTGATAGGAACAAACAGAATCCGTGCGCAGCAGACAGAGGCCACTGTGCCCGGTTTGGCACCGTTATGGAAAAGTAATTCTATCTTAACAATGCAAAGAAACAATCATGATCATCAAATCAGGAAGTTAAAGCATCACTCTTGCAAGAGAATTTTGTTCAGAAGCGGTATCTGATTTCTTAGTAATAAATTCATAAACTGAGCACAAACATAAGGCTCATCAAAAACCACAAATATTCTAGTAACTTCGAGAGATGATATGCTAATCGGATCGGGCTTCTCAAGGTAACTGAAGGCATAAGGTGCACTAGTTATGATTTTTCCCGCGTGATGGCACCATCCCTTGGCCCCAAAAAATCTTATGGCCACTTTGCCCGTCTCTCCCCTACATAGGTGTATTGTTAAATGAAATCTGTTTGAGCTAAGATCTAGTTAACTCGTCGGAGAAATGGCTGATTTTGGGAAACATCTATCCTTTACACACACTGCTGCGTATATACTATACATCCGAGAAAGTTTTCGGCCTAGGCCACAGAATGCGGTGCTAGCAGGAAACTAGGAAATCTCGAATTTCACAAAAATTACTTTCTGCAGGCAGATTTGTTATCCGATACATTTCATATGAAATCAAGAATGAAATGATTGGCATCCCCAGCAATGGTCGAAGTTTTGAGGGTACAATTAGTACGAAAAAGAAGCATTTGCTGATGTATACGTGCTGAGACGCGTGTGAGGGATATTACCAACCTGCGAGTATACGTGCCATGAGTGTCCCTGCGACGCAACATCCACACTGTACAATCAGGATTCTTTTGCGGCAATTTCAGTCAGCCAGAGCACTGCCACCTCATAAGTTATAGTTTAAAAGCCCGTCAAATATGACGGGTATCACCTATGGTGGTGGTAAGAATTTATTTTGTAAATCTTTCTAACAAAAATAAATAATTGTATACTGCATATGTATGTTGGTTTAGGCCAACTAGGACCACGTTAAGCCCTCGTTTGGTTTTAATTTGTATACATCCGTGTTACTACTAGGGTTGTTGGTCCTAGAGAGGACCTACGTGGAATCCGAACCACGGAAACGTTATGACGTAATTCACAATATACAGCAAGCAATGCCAGAGGTGAAGGTCAGGTTAATGGACTTTTGAAAATCCTAGACGAATCCAAGATTAGAACGGGGGACTTTTCGGTCAGACTCCTTTACCACTGAGCCACCAGACCACTGAATAACGCATAATTATTATCTTTCTTGTTGACGTTTTCCGTGTTGTGAGTAATCTTTCTATGATTAGCTTTTCGGAATATTTAACTAGGAAGTTTGTAAGTAAGTACATTTGATTTTAAACGACGGAAGCTTTTATTGTAATGATAAAGTTTCTATGTAAAGTATAATTTCAAAAATGAATAACTAATGTATTCGATTGACATATTTAGTGATTACGTAGGTGTTCTGGAAACTTTCTTTGAGTTTTTAATAAACATCCCGGTTTATCATCTTCTCTCAACAAATTCATAGGTTATGTTGTCACTTGGTTCCAGTAACTGCTACAGAGGATACAGTGTAATCATCGGATGCTTTTAACCCTACATGAAATTATGCATGTAACTGCTACAGAGGATACGGCGTAATCCTCGGATGCATTTAACCCTACATGAAATTATGCATGTAATTGCTACAGAGGATACAGCGTATTCATCAGATGCTCTTAACCCTACATGAAATTATGCATATAACTGCTACAGAGGATACAGCGTAATACTCGGATGCCCTTAACCCTACATGAAATTATGCATGTAACTGCTACAGAGGATACAGCGTAATCCTCGGATGCACTTAACCCTTCATGAAATTATGCATGTAACTGCTACAGAGGATACAGCGTAATCCTCGGATGCACATAACCCTACATGAAATTATGCATGTAACTACTACAGAGGATACAACGTAATCATCGGATGCACTTAACCCTACATGAAATTATGCATGTAACTGCTACAGAGAATACAGCATAATACCCGTATGCACTTAACCCTACATGAAATTGTGCATGTAACTGCTACAGAGGATACAGCGTAATCATCGGATGCTCTTAACCCTACATGAAATAATGCATGTAACTGCTACAGAGGATACAGCGTAATCATCGGATGCTCTTAACCCTAGATGAAATTATGCATGTAACTGCTATAGAGAATACAGCGTAATCCTCGGATGCACTTAACCCTACATGAAATTATGCATGTAACTGCTACAGAGAATACAGCGTAATCCTCGGATGCTCTTAACCCTACATGAAATTATGCATGTAACTGCTACAGAGGATACAGCGTAATCATCGGATGCTCTTAACCCTACATGAAATTATGCATGTAACTGCTATAGAGAATACAGCGTAATCCTCGGATGCACTTAACCCTACATGAAATTATGCATGTAACTGCTACAGAGAATACAGCGTAATCCTCGGATGCTCTTAACCCTACATGAAATTATGCATGTAACTGCTACAGAGGATACAGCGTAATCATCGGATGCTCTTAACCCTACATGAAATTATGCATGTAGCTGCTACAGAGAATACAGCGTAATACTCGTATGCACTTAACCCTACATGAAATTGTGCATGTAACTGCTACAGAGGATACAGCGTAATCATCGGATGCTCTTAACCCTACGTGAAATAATTCATGTAACTGCTACAGAGGATACAGCGTAATCATCGGATGCTCTTAACCCTACATGAAATTATGCATGTAACTGCTACAGAGAATACAGCGTAATCCTCGGATGCTCTTAACCCTACATGAAATTATGCATGTAACTGCTACAGAGGATACAGCGTAATCATCGGATGCTCTTAACCCTACATTAAATAATGCATGTAACTGCTACAGAGGATACAGCGTAATCATCGGATGCTCTTAACCCTACATGAAATAATGCATGTAACTGCTACAGAGGATACAGTCTAATCCTCGGATGCTCTTAACCCTACATGAAATTATGCATGTAACAGCTACGGAGGATACAGTGTAATCCTCTGATGCTCTTAACCCTACATGAAATTATGCAAGTAACAGCTACGGAGGATACAGCGTAATCCTCGGATGCTCTTAATCCTACATGAAATTATGCATGTAACTGCTACAGAGGATACAGCGTAATACTCGGATGTTCTTAATCCTACATGAAATTATGTATGTAACTGCTACAGAGGATACAGCGTAATACTCGGATGCATTTAACCCTTCATGAAATTATGCATCTAAAGGTAAAGGCAGTGGGTTTTCGCAGCTTTCAAGCCGTATTCCCGTAAGTTTAGCGGAGGAAGAGCTCCGCATTCCTATTTTCTGGGCATTAGAGTGGACGTGCTGTGCTCAGCGACACGGCTCGGCCCTTTTTGTTTACCTTTCCGCAGAGTTTCCCCCTCGGTACTTATTTGATAGCAGGCTGAGTGCGCTTGGGGAGCCGTTCGGGACGTTCAGCTTGAGGAAAAATATCGGCTTCGTCGGGGATCGAACCACGGCCGTAGCCAGACGCTCTACGCGGCTTTCAAATCATGCATGTAGTAGTCCTAAATAAACGAAAATCTGTCAATTTAAACGAACATCGCATTATAATTCTTTTCAGTCTCTGCCTAGCATTAAAAATATTTTTATTTTTCAATACAACAGACAGTTGCATCTAAATTGGCATTGCAGTTACACTTCCCTTTTGCAATATAAACGTAAATAAAATCAAGGTAGTTTTTTATTTGAAATTTCCTGTGTAAAGGGACGCATTTTTACTATATTAAAATCTTGTATTTTACTTTGTCTAGTCTGAGCGAAGGCGTGCGTGCGGTAAACACTGAACGGAAACACTGCCATTAGCACAGCAGAAATCTTCGGCGCGTGTCAGAATCACACGCGTAGCTAAGATCACCTTGCAGCTTGTAGCTTTTACTTTGTCTAGTCTGAGCGAAGGCGTGCGTGCGGTAAAACACTGAACGGAAACACTGCCATTAGCACAGCAGAAATCTTCCGCGCGTGTCAGAATCGCCCGCGTAGCTAAGATCACCTTGCAGCTTGTAGCTTTTACTCATTCGTGTCTGATCTGTGAGAGCGACAAGTCCGGCCTCGGATCGACTATCGATCGAGCCGCGAGTACCCGTCAAAATTCTCGTTCAGCTACATGTCGTAGAATAATTACTGCAACATACCCTAGCTTTGCTAACATTACGTCGCGTCGAGTCGCAGATGTATTTTTCTTGTGACAGAATTACTACAATGTTGCAATAAACATCATGTATAGCGACTTCAGTATTTTATTCGACTAGTGTAAGGCCCGTATGATTCTCCGTTCCCGTGAAGCCCACAAACAATTTATTTGGATGTCAGACAAGTACAGAAGATACAGTCAATGATGGAGGTAATAATCAGAATCTTATGTTATTTATTCGGGGAAAAGCCATATCTGGGGCCCCAATTATTAAGGGTACTAATCAGTTTCCAAATCCACCAATTATGATTGGTATAACTATAAAGAAAATTATTACGAAAGCGTGTGCTGTAATAATTACATTATAGATCTGATCATTTTCAATTAAATGTCCTGGCTGTCCTAATTCTATACGAATTAATATTCTTAAAGATGTTCCTACTATACCTGCTCATGCCCCGAAAATAAAATATAATGTTCCAATATCTTTATGATTTGTGGAAAATAGTCATTTTTGCGGTGAGATGGCTGAAGATTAAGGCGATGGACTGTAAATCTATTTATGAGTTAAACTCTCTCACCACAATGGCTTTATATTCAATAATGATATTAGACTGCAATTCTAATGGTGTAGTAATACTAAGGCCTAAAAGTCGTTCTTTTATTTATAACTTTGAAGGCTATTAGTTTATTTAACTTAAGTCCTTAAGTTATAAATATTATTATAGGTACTAATCTTAGACCCATATTTCTTATTACGATAAAATATATTATATAATTGTTTGTTTTTGAGATATTACTTTTTATAAAAATTCATTTATTTTCGGAATTTAAAAATGTAAATGCAGAAAAAGTTAATCGTATATAGTAATATAAATTGATGGTTGTAATAATGACTATAGTTGATATTAAGAATATAAGATTTATTCTTACTATGTATTGAATAATAATTCATTTAGGTATAAATCCTAGAAATGGGGGTAGACCCCCTAATGACAACAATCTTATGAAGATATAAAATTTGATGTTTTTATTATTTACGGATCTGACAATTTGATTTATTCAATATAAATTATTTTGATTAAATAATATAACAATTGTTAATCTGAGAACTGAATAAATAATAAAGTAAAATTCTCATATTGTTTCTCTTACTATTATTGATCCAATTATTCATCCAATATGACTAATTGAAGAATAAGCTATTAACTTTCGTAGGGATGTTTGATTTAACCCTCCGATTGCTCCCACAGTTAATGATAGAACAGTAATTATTACTATTATTGTATTTAGTTTTATACAGTAAGACATTACTGATATCGGAGCCAATTTTTGTCAAGTTATTAAAATTGAACAGTTTAACCAATTATTTTTTCTTATGACTTCCGGAAATCATATATGAAATGGTGCTGCTCCAATTTTAATTAATAATCTCGATGAGATTATTAGTACTGAAATTGAATTATTCTCTCAAAAAAATATTTTGTTTATTTGAATAAACAAAATTGTTATTAGTAGCATAGTTGATGCTAAAGCTTGAACAATAAAATATTTAATTGATGTTTCATTCATTGATGAATTTTTTGATCTTGACAGTATTGGAATAATAGATAGTATATTAATTTCTAATCCCATTCAAACTCCAAGCCAAGAATTGGAGGATAAGGATAATATAGATCCTATCACTAAAAATGAAAGGAACGTGAATGCCTGGAGCAACTGCGGTGTCTACCGTAACGGGAACGAACACGCCCTGCCTTGTGTGGAAATAGCTGATGACGGGTGCGGCGTGCTTCCTAGAAGATCGTGCTAATCTGAGACCACTCGCGAAATAGGGTTTCCTTTTTATAGCCAGAGGTTGCTAAGACACCACGACGGTTGGTGTTTCTGTATAAGAAGCAATTTTCATCATTTAGCACTTGGCCATCAGTGTAAGGTGGGAAATGATGCACGATTCCTAACAGCCATTTTATGTACCAGCCCTGGTTTAGATCCTAAACTCATCAGGAATGAGGGTATACGCCACTGTTGTAGGTGATTCGTCCGTCGGATTAGGTCTATTCACGATCCTGTTTGTATTCTTCGGAAGTGTTGGCCAGCCCTCGTTTCACCCTCTCCCTTCTTTCATTTTTCTCAACGAGAACAACGTGTTTCATTGAACCCACACATCTTTACAGTCATCTACACATTCAGTAACAGTTATCAACATTTCGACTTTTTTTAATAACAAAGAATACTAAAGGCCAATATTAGAAATCAGATCAGCTCACGATCCAGTATTTCGCTAGTAGCATTTACACTCATGACAGGTCAGTTCAAAACACCCTTTTTAAGAAATAAATAAAGAATTTCATCTTTATAAATTATTTTATTGTTGAGTTTAACAAAATGATTAATTCTACATTAACAAACAAAAGAGGACAATAAATCGAATCAACTATATAATTTCGTAAGGTCACCCACTCACCTCGATAGCTATTGGCTGGAGAACTCGGTCACGTGTCAGCCTTCGCTCACAAAACAGCGACCAGAGATACCACTAGCAAGAATTCGTGGTTATGTCTACAATTTAATAACTAAGCAACTGCTACCAAATTATTTGGTATAATACATTCATTAAGTTTGCTTTTCATAGCATTTCATAGTTAAAAATTTTAATAAATATTGCGGCTGAAAAAACGTGGATCTGCTTTTCAGTAACATGTTACTAATTAAAGCAACTTAAAAAAATTAAATTAAATTGCTCATAGTCTCTGTTGTAACCACGAATACCAATTGTCATTTCGGCTTAGGATAAATTTCAGTTTAATTACAACTTAAACTATTGTTGTTGCTTGATCACAATTTTTGCATTACGGTTTACTTGCTTTTTGGGCATTTTACTGACCACTTTCGCTATTGGTCTTTATGTCATGTTCGCTTTGTGTGAGTTATTAGGTTATTTTAAGTGGACATCAGACCAAATGTGCCACCGAATCGACTATTCTGGCAACTTATTTCTGCGGAGTTGCTCAACTGTTTCATAATATGGAATGTGTATTAAGTTCTCTGGCCGTCACAGATACTACGACCAATGTTTACATTATGAGTGTTTGCCCAGTGTCAATAATAAACAACGTGATGCTTTCGAAGCAAACAGAATTTTTTAAAAAAATTTTGCAGAGAGAACTTTAAGGGTCAAATACAAGTCAAGATTATATTTAAACAAGTTCGAGTGTGACCTTTGAAACAGTTATACAATAGCACGATTATTCCTGTCCGTGTTTAATACCTACCTTCTGAGTTCTTCATGCTCAAGAGATTTTATTCATCTTAAGGGTGAAATACAGGTCAAGCTTATATTTGACCAGATCAGATCAACCTGTCAAATTTTCATCGTAAAAACTAGAACTATTCTAGACCCGTGACGATACGCAAAAAACAATCACGGGCTTACGCTAGTTCTCAATAAATTAGACACAGGGCCGGCGCTAGAATTCTCGGGCCCGGAGTAAGCGTTCTTAACAGTGACATAATCGGTTGAGGCCCGTGACTAATTCGTCGGATGGGGCCCTCCCTCAGGCCAGCTCTAGCAATGCGCGGCCGGATTCTTGGGCAAGGGGGGCCCATCTGGCTGGTTATCGCCCCCTCCCCCCTTGTTGGCGGGCCCAAGGTATATTTGAGCCGCTTACCCCCTCCCCCCCTCTCTCCTGACGCAGGCCCTGTTTAAACATGAATAATATAAAATAATCAGTTTTTGCTACAATTCTACTTATTGAGCCATATTGTGCTATTTTATGATTTTTACTTGCTTTACGTGCGGGATTTTTTTTTTTTTTTTTTTTTTTTGCGTCTCTATACGTAGCGTAGTTTCGTGAAATGATTCACAATGTTTTTATGAGTAAAATCATCCAATTCACTGAAACCCCGAACAATCTCTATGAGAGGTTTGTCTTCCATGGTAATTTTGCCTATTTGCCGAACGTTCGTACTAGCGGTTCGATCACCTAAAGTGTAGCGCTTCGGTCTTGCCCTGAGGTGATCGAACCGTGCAGAGAGAATTTTTTTATTGTATTACGTGTACGGTATAGGTTCCCAGACAGGGTGGCGCCGAGACATGTCAGCGAAGGAGATGTAGCTTCGCCGCTCGTGTGCTCTACACCGTCGCTAGTACCTCTCAGAAATAAAACCTTTATTCCAACAATACATATTTAGTGATTTTCTTCTTAGGTATCATTGTTAGTACTGAGAAGTTGGCATTTACTTTTTATGAATAGTAAAAATGTGGTGTAGGATGCGTGGGAAATTTTCTTTTGACGGAAAGGGGGGGGGGGGGGGCGTGATAAGAAGATTTTGTGAATCCCTGGGGTATAGCGATTTTGATCTTTGCCTTGACCTGGCTTGATCTCTAGTGAGAACCGGACTTAACTGATAGCGCAAATCCGTAAAGAAGCAAAACAGTTGGATATGCTTAAGAATCGAATAAACAAAAAACCCACTGCGCAAAAGTTGTTGCCGTGTTGGCATTAAATTTTGTCTAACGTCGGGATAAACTAGTGAAGACACATTTGATAAATATGTTTAGGTGATCTATGTTTAATTGCGGTATATATGATTCTAAGATAGTCGAGAAAGGTTGAGAGATCTGAACGTCATGGAAGCCCTCAACCAATGTAAATGACAAACACGTTGGACTTTAACGTGCAACTGTGTGGAAAAATGGTCGAATCGCTATTATTATTATCACTATCCAAAAATACAGGCTTTAATTTCGTTCGGTCGAGATGATTCTTCCGTACATGTTGGGTGTTTTACGTGGTGCTCCCAAATTATGCCAAACTTGCTTTCAGTTAGCCAAAACAGGCTCGTAATTAAGCATGTAGAAGAAGATGATAATTGTCAAGCCATGAAACGCGTTTTTCTTCTAAAATATTTACTCTGAGCAAAACGCAGTACAAGCCCCAAAATTTGTCAGAGCCAGAAATCACCCCATAGCTAGGGAGCGTCCATAAACCACGTAGCTCCATTTTGGCCTCCTGTTAACCCCCCCCTCCCCCTCACGAAGACCTACGTGGCTTTTGCTTCTACCCTCCCCGCCCCACGTCGCACGTAGCTTTTTTCCTTTTTGTTTCCAGAAGACATTTTGCACTGTTTTCTCCTGTCAGACTATTGTAAATTACATACGGAGATAATTAACAGAAGGAAATAAATATTCACATGCTGTTGTGTGTTATGTTCCTCATTTTAACTGTGAAAAATAGTATGAATGAAAAGCTACGTGGCGTGGCTCGGAACCCCCCCTCCCCTCCAACCGCCACGTAACCCAGGGTAGCCTTATAGCTAACCCCTCCTCCCCCTGGACCGAGCCACGTAGCTTGTGCACGCTCAACTACTACAATCTATGACTGCGCAGTCTTTCTTAGATTTTTATGTAACTATTGTAATGTCCCTTGGTGACGGGAAATGTATGCGTGTGAATTCCACGTTTCTTTGGCATCGGCGAGAGCAAGGTGACTCATACCTGCACTGAAAGACCGAACGATTTATGGCACGTCGTAAAGTTAAAAGTTTTACGCATTCAATGGAATTCAAAGGACAGTATAGGAACTGTGCCGAAATGAGGATTTCCTGGTACAGTAGGAAGTTGAAACTAGAGAAACGATGCTTCGGAGAAAAAGTCAGGTTGGGGAACACCTCTGTTGGGAACCAGCGAATCAAACTGTGTTACGAACTTTTAGAAACCATAAGTTTTTTATGTTGCATGAGGAGCGCCAATGGAGACGGTGGACGACCCGCCAAACGCTGCGACTCGCTGAAATTTCCCGCGTTTGCTAAAACTGGGGAGCCTGTAAGTTTTCAACGGAGCGAACACGCGGGAGGGACGACAGTCTGTTTCTGGCCAGCAAACAATCCACACCGGCGCACCACGGGAGATTGCCGGAGAGCTGCGGGGAGCTACCTCGCCAAGTGACCTTCGCCCAGCTGATCAACAGGGTCTATGAGACTCTGTTTTATCTGCACGTCATCTGCTACGGTAAAGAACGCCGACGATGTATAGACACTCTTGCGTCATTCAACCCTAGGCAACGCTCTGAGATGAGAATCATGCTCTAAATTGTTCAAAAGAAACTTTTAATGTTCAGTTCTGTTCAATAAATCAATCAATTTTATATTCAAATAATAGGTGTTGTAAACCCTGCTTTCAATAACTTCCTTTCCAATCAATCAGTATATCATTTGAATAGATGAAGATTTGTGTTTTTTAATGGTATTTTAAAATTGCAATTGCTTTGATTAAAAGTATTTCAGAATTGGAATGTCGCTTCTCTCGGATAGAGAACACTTCCATTCTTGGCGCCTACCCGGGATTAATTTTGCAAATAACTTATTAATTAATGATGCTCATTATTTTATTCTAATTTTAATAACGTCAAAAAGCCAGATGTTACAACATGGCACCCTTAACGTGGGGCTATCGAAATATGAATGATTGCAAGAGTTTCTATGAAGCATTGGTATTAAATAAATGGTGAAATTTTATTTGAGTGGAAACCAGATGAGCCAGCAGAAAATTTTATTTTATGTTATATGTGATATGTTAATACTATGCCATGTGAATTATTTTATTTTAGTCCTGCAACGGAGACAGATGCAGTTTGAAAATCATACTATATGATGTATTGTGTTGATACATGTTCAAATTGACGTTGAAAAATGATTTTGTTTTGTCAATGGTGGAAATATGATGTGACGATTGTCTTTCATTCGATATGTTATTGCTTTGTTGAAATATGATTTTTTGTTTTGGTTTTGTCTAATTTTGGTAGTGAATGGTAATGGATCTGTTGAGACGATTTCTCGAGACTGGTGTGTAATGGTAAGATTGTTTCATCGATTCAGCGTTGAAAAATGGCATGTTTGATTTTTGAATGTCTTCTAGGGACGGCTGTTACTTTTTATCTTTTTCGTATCCTGCTTATTCGTGTTTTATGCGTGCTGACGTGTCGACAGAATATTCATTGTGATTTACCTGTGGTATCGGGAGTAAAATTACGTTTGCTGGAAATCATATGTCACGAGAAGTGTTACTGCACTTAAGTGTTTTTAAGTTGATGGTTGATTTTAAATTAAAGCGGGCTGACATCTATTTTTGGTTTGATTTCTTTCCATATGATCACTAAGATCTCGCGTTATGCTGAAATTTTTTCTAATTGGTTTTAATGAAACAAATTCCAAAGACTAATAACACGAGATTTATGTGCGCAAAGGTAAATTCTGTGATTGAGTTTTTAATGTCTTGCGGGGATATGCAGAGGCTGGTCTCGGTTTATTTTCTTTGATACCGTTGTGTGATCGAAATTTCTATTGATTCTGATGATCCAGAAGCTTGTTCAAATTGTCAATTTTATTTTCCTTGTGGTATTCTTGGAGTGTTCGTGGAGATTGAATTACGGCGGTCGTAAAGATAATTTAAAGGAGGTTCGACTAACTTTTATGGCGTAAACGATTCTCTAAATTAACACTGATTTAAAATGCGATCGCTAAAAGTTAAATTGAATGCTGCTCCGGAGTGGAAAGTTTATTAAAATGGCACAAAGTTTGAATCAAACGGAGTTAGGAAATCTTGACGTAGCTATGGAAGGAAATCACGCGAATTTGATAGATAACTCCGCGATCGTTAATTTTGAACAAACTCCTAGTGAAGCGGGTAATATAGTTTGCGCTCCCATCAATGATTCCCGGGACGAGTCAACAAACCCATTGCAAAGCAAGCCGGACGAAATTCTAGCACCACCGGTAAATGATTTAGGTATTTCTGGCCAGATTTTGGGAATGATGCAACACATGATCGAAAAAATTAATGCCCACAGAGCGGAAATGAATGAAAAATTTGTAGCCCATAGAGCGGAAATGAATGAAAAACTTACTGCTCTTAGCGAACAGCAAGAAAAATCCAAAGAGCAAATGAACAGAATAAATGAAAAAATAATGGCACAAAACTGGATGACTTCGGGAATAAACAGGTTGAAATAATGGAACAATTTAAAGCAGATTTGAGGAAAGAAATGTCCGAAATGATTCTTGGCCATTCCGAAACAATGCAGTCTTCCGTAAGATTGTCAGGACGGAATCACAAGCAAGAATTAAAGTGCAACAAAATCAAATGACTGAAGAGGAAAGTTCTAAAGAAATAGGAACCAGAGATATGGATAGAGAATCTAAATCTGATGTGTGCACAATAGAACCAGGCAGAAAAGTGGGTGACCTTGAAAGGGAACAAGAAAACCGCGTGTATGAAAATATCAGTTTTGCATTTTCAACTACCGAATCTACAAAAATCAGGATGGTGGAGGAAATAAAGTCCATCCGGCAACAGCTGTGCGCTATCACACCCAAACTAGAAAAGGAAAAATCATAAAAATGAAACCATGGTTATATGGATATGGTGAAAGAGGATATTTGAAATATGCAAAATTTTTGCAAGTGCAAGGAACATTTGGCGTGATGCGGAGGAGATTTTAACACTTTGCATATCCGACGGAACCGTAGCTGTTGCAATAGACTCCGGGTAGAACACCGCTGGGGGTCTGGTCTAACGACCCAAAAGGTCTCTCACAGTGAGCTAAAAGGAATTCCCGACATGACTGCAGTGCCAGAACATATATTTCGCCAGAATGTTTGTGTAGACCCAGAGACAACAAGAGACCAACAAAACCGTAACAGATCGTTGATCGTCGATGAACAGATATGTTTGATGCATCGAATGATTTTTAGTATCGATGTGCGTGAGAGCACAAATTTTGATTGTGAAAAATGGATTCAAAGATTACATGGCCGTTTAAAATATTAAAAAGATGACGGAGCCAGTTTTGAAACCCAGATTTATGTAATGACCGTGCAAGATATTGGTTAGCTTTGTTGTAAGTAAAATATAAATGCAGTATAGATGACGTAATTTTAAAATTTTGTCCTGCTAACTAAGAATCCGTAGAGGTAATTTTAAACTAGACGATCCGTGCGAAAATTTCTCGAATAAAATACGACGAATAGTGAGGTTGAATGCTTGTAATATAATGAATAGTAGAACCGTAGTTTTGTAGCAAAATTATTTTTTTTAGTGTAATAGGTACACAGCAAAATACTCACAACATATTATGAAACAGTTAGGAAAATTTAAAACACACTTTATTTATGACAAACTGTCACTGACCTAGGTAGAATAAAACCAACCTTAACAAACTGCACAACATATCAACATCTCTGTGATATTTGTTTGCTGAGCGAATAAAATGATTACATTGGAATTGTATAGCAAAACGACATTGTTTCCGTAAAAGAAAACCATATATACGAAAAACTACTTATTGAATAAAAAAAAAGTTATTCACTTCTCTGAGATATCCGCTGCTGAAATCTGGCGACTTGGCCTCTGAACAGTCTCATACGCGCTACCACTTTTAGCACCAAATTCTGAATATTTTTTTCTTAATTTATGATTTTACCTAGCTGGAGACCTTAATTTTTAAAACGATATGTCATTTATCGATTTCAGCTGGGTATCGAAGAAGATAAATGGCATATAATAAAAACAAAAATTTAAAAAAATCAACACGTTCTATAACTAATATTGATACTTTTGCCCTTTAAGGGTCGAATTACAAAAAATTTCTTTTATAAAATATGGTGTGACCAAAACAGCCACCTTGGTCTTAAAAATGATACCTCATTTATCGATTTCGGTTAGTTATCAAGCAAGGTAAAAAGACAGTTTTGAGAAATGATGTTATTTTTGCCCCTTAAGGGTGTAATTTGGAGAAAGTTTTTTCTAAAATATAATGTGACGATAGTGGATAATTTAATATTTAAATCGATACGTCATTTTTTGATTTCGATTAGGTATCAAGGGAAATAAATAGCTAATGACAGAAAAATGCGTTGTAAAAATATTAACACTTTTTCCCTCTAATTTTAGAATTTTTAAAAATTTATTTCTTAAAATGTGGTAACGGAACCGAAGACATTACGAAGACCTTAATCTTTTAAATGATACCTCGTTTATCAGTTTCATTGTCAACGGAGGTAAATGACTTGAGACACAAAAACGCATTTTAGAAATACTAATATTTATGCCCTTTAAGGGTCGAATAACGAAAAATTCTTTCTTAAAATATAATGTGACTATGGCGGAGACCTTAATCTTTACTATGATACCTCATTTATCTATATCGGTTATATATCAAGGGAGATAAATGGCTCGTGACACAAAAATGCATTATAGAAAAAATTTATACTTTTCCCTTTAAAGGTTGAATTCCAAAAACATTCTGTCTTAAAATATTATGTCACAAAGCTGAGACATTAATCCTCGTAACCCTACTTGATTTATGGATTTTGGTTAGATATCCAGGGAGATAAGTAGCTCAAGACATAAAAAAACGAATTTTATAAAAATTGACATTTTTGCCCTTTAAGGGTCAAATTACGAACAATTCCTTTCTTAAAATATAATGTTACCACGGCGGAAATCTTATTCGTTAATATGATACCTCATTTATCAATATCGGTTAGATATTAAGGAGATAAATCACTCGTGACACAAAAAATACGTTATTGCAAAATTTAAACTTTTTCCCTTTAAGGGTTGAATTCCAAAAACATTCTTTCTTAAAGTATTATGTCACAAAGCTGAGACATTACTCCTCATAATCCTACTTCATTTATCGATTTTGGTTAGATATCCAGGGAGATAAATGGCTCGAGATACAAAAGACGCATTTTAGAAAAAGTAGCCATTTTTGCCCTTTAAGGGTCGAAAAACGAAAAATTCCTTTCTTAGAATATAATGTTACCACGGCGGAGATCTTAGTCTTTAATATGATATCTCATTTATCTATATCGGTTAGATATTAAGGAAGATAAATTACTCGTGACACAAAAATGCGTTATTGAAAAATTTATACTTTTTCCTTTTAAGGGTTGAATTCCAAAAACATTCTTTCTTAAAATATGATGTCACAAAGCTGAGACATTACTCCTCATCATCCTACTTCTTTTATCGATTTTGGTTAGATATCCAGGGAGATAAATGGCTCGAGATACAAAAAACGCATTTCAGAAAAATTGACATTTTTGCCCTTTAAGGGTCGAATTACGAAAACTTCAGTTCTTAAAATATGATGTGACCAAGTGAAGTCCATAAGCTTTAAAATGACACCTCATTCATTGATTTCGGTTACGTATGAAGGAAGTTACAGGCTTGTGACAAAAAATACCTTATAGAAATAATATATATGATGATTGATAAAGTAAAGATATTTTAGTCTAAGAATGACATTTTAGTTTGTTTGTAGAAAACATTTCAAACCTATGACGAGCGGCAACAATAATAATACAACCCTAGAGTGAAAAATGAAACGTTGATTGTTTATTAATTTAAAACTTCCAGACGCAGCAAAAGCTATTATAAAAATAACTAGCCACAAAGCCCGTCAAAAATGACGGGTTTGGAGTATTCTGGCAATTAATTTCTGTTTACTTGCATACCTAATCAGAATTGTTTTGAAATAAAGCTCAATGTGCTGTAATTTCTCGTCCATTGTGATGTAGTGAAACGTTTCAGTTGTCTACTTGATGCAGGTCGCATTTCAGTCTAACCACAATCTTCGCTAATAATGCGATGAAGATCGATGTGTTAACGGATGATATAGGTTACATACAGTCAGTGGCGTAGCTAGGTCAATAAGAGCCCCGGTGCAAAAAGTTTATTTTGGGCCCTCAGGCCAGACGGGCGACGTTATTTTTGCTTTGTGTGCTGGTAGGGGCCCCCTGAACTGAGGATGGGGGCCCTTGAATTGTTCTTTAGGGGCCCCTGAGCTGTGGCTGGGCCCACCCTCAGCACAGCGAGGGCCCTTAGTGAGGGGTTCCTGTGATCTCAGGGGCCCCTTAGACGACGGTAGAGCTAAAAAAAAAAAAAAGGTCGCCAGTTTGCTGTGAAGGCTCGTGGGCCCTCTAAACTGCGCTTAGGGGCCCCTTGAGGTTTGCTCGGGGGCCCCCTGAGTGTGAGGGCCCCGGTGCACTGCACCGCCTAACCGCCTAGCCCCATAGTAGCTACGTCCCTGCATACAGTTGAAATAATGACCACAGTGAAAACGAAGGATGCTAAATTAAATCATAACAAATTCAGTGTTCTGGCAAATCATTTCTTAGCAACCGCTTAAATAAACACAAAAATAAAACATAATGTAATTCCTATTGCCTTGCGCAATAACAAAATGTTTCTGTTGCTATCCTAATCCAGGTTGCATTTCAATCTAACAAAAGGCAGTTCTATCATTACCGTGGCGCCACAATCTGATGATGAATTCTTGTAGAACTCGACGAAACAAATCGAAAATAAAGTTAAATTTTTTGATATCTTTCTTGGTTTTCGAGATATAGCATGTTGAAAATCAATTATAACTGTGATTTTGGTGAAGTTTCCTCTGGTCCAGGTCGTATTTCAACCTAACAACAACCACCAGGAAGAAAATAAACCACATATAGTGTATTTCCACCGTGTACATATAGCGGTTTTGGTAATTTGTTTTTTCTGGTCCAGGCCAGTTTCACCAAACCACCTAAATTTTGAGATACAATATCTCGAGAACTAAGCGAGATATGGAAAGAAAATGTATTCTTTGTTTTCGATTTGTCTCTTAGAGTTACATACGACATCATCATCAAATTTGGTAATGTAGAAATTTTTCTTCTGTTCCAGGCCGCATTTCAACTTAACCACGTCAATTTTGAGATACAATATCTAGAGAATTAAGTGAGATATCAAAACATTTTATTCTCTACTTTCAGTTTTTTTCGTCGAGTTACATAAGAATCCATCAACAAATTGCGTCTTCACGGTTATCATAGAATCCCCTAACGACATAAAGTACTACGCTAAACCATGCAGGTAATATTTCCTTCCTCCATGCGCTAAACATGCCGCCAGAGAAACAATACTTCCGTTACACGCATATTAATACATATACTTATCACATTTTAATGGTCACATTGCATGGCGAAATAAACCAAATAAAAAATCTATAAGGGTTCTTCAATCTTAATTTTTTATATTCGTTATTCAGAATTATACTAACACATTTGAATAGCTGACACAGTTACATGCGGCTGAAATAAGGCATCAGTAAAACCAAAGAAAATTAAAAATAAATCTTAACAACTTACGTCATTCCAACGTAATATTAGTTTTAATGGGTAGAAGGTGATATTTTTCACCGGCGGAAACTGGTATCTACTGCCCTGTTGAAATTTGTATCAATTGCTTCGTTATAATGGCATCTTCTTCACATTTGCACCCTCCTTTTTTCGGAAAAGTCGCCATGAATTAAATTAAAAAATCGGAAATGTAAAACGCTCCGCAACCGAAAAATGTTAGCAACACTTTCGCTAGAACGAAGTAATGATTTAAGTAACAGAAAAAAAAACTAATAACAATCTATCAAAACTGCCGCTAACATTGCGAAAATTAACTTACATATATGTGATTTCAACGAATACTTCTACATAAACTAATATTAAATAAATCAAGCAACTAATAAGTATGTACTGTCAGTTAATTTATTCGTGGATGCCTAGAAATGTTATTAAATAACGTGGGTATTTCTCTGCAGTTGCTTAACTAATCAGAATTGTTACAAAATAAAGCTCATTGTAATTTATCGTTCATTGTGCTGTAGCAAAAAGCTTCAGTTGTCAACTTGGTCCAGGTTGCATTTCAACTTAACCATAATATCCACTAAAATTTCTGATAGAAAAGCAAAGCTTCAATCACGCGCAAATTAATACATTCCTTGCATCGCGATATAAACTTGATCACAGGTTCTGACACATTTCTTTCTTAATACCTATGATGAAGATCGATATTTTAACGGCTAAGAAAGCTTACAGCGGCTGAAATAATGACTCCAGCAAGAACGAAGGATGCTATAAATAAACCTTAACAACTTAAGCTATGCCATGTAATATTTCATTGTGGTTTAGGCCGTATATATCACGAACATTTGCAACTTCTTTCATTTGAACCATGTAATGTTTCAGTAAAAAAAAAAAAAAAAAAAAAAAAAAAAAAAAAAAAAAAAAAAAAAAAAAAAAAAAAACGGATAATTAATATGCCAATTTAAACGCACACAGTTTAAATTAAAAAAACTAAATTATTCATGCCTTCTGCGTTAACGTCAAATGCCACTTGTAATTCTGATCCATGCTAGTTATACTCTAACCAAACTTTTCGCAGCACTGATGCTCGAAATACAAAGCTTTTATCTTACAATATCTATGGACAAAGAATTTAAGGAATACTTCAATATATCAAGAGAATATTACGTAAATATAAGCATCTAATGATTGATATATCGATTTTAACGCAATACATACTTTTATTTCAGTGCTATGTGAGTTAATTTATTCACTGTTGCTTGGAAATGATATTAAATAACGCGCACTCCCACAAATAATATCGTAAAGCGTGACGTCATAGCGCAACGTCATAGGTTGACGTCACCGCGTGACATGACGTAGGTGCGACAACGCTACATCTTGTGTATTATACTAATAGATAATAATAATAATAATCCTCGGAGAAATTGTTAAGAAGTGAAAGATCGTGTTTGATTACGGTTTCAATTCGAGACGGGTTTGCCAAAATAGTCATTAATATTCTGTGTCATTGAGTTGTGGATTAAAATTGGTTGAAGTTTGACCTATTAGAAGAATAAATATTAGCAGTGTGTTGATGTGTTAAAATATTAAGAGCAGAAAGAAAGGACGTGTTCACGATAGCGCAGAGTAGATAAAGTTGTTAAATGTAGATCAAGAAATGATCGTCTATGAAGAGTTTATAAAGAAGAAACAAAAAATATTGCGGACCGTGAAACCAAAGAAGGTATCGGCCAATATTAGTGTAATGACGAAAGAAATCGTCAGTTTGAGTTTAGAGGATGACAGATAGTCATCGAACTTAATAGCCGAAGCTAGAATGAACATGTACTTAATAAACTGTGAGTAGGGCTTGTTCCAACACGCTAATAATTTTAAGAAGGTGAAAGTCGAAACCATGAATAGATGAAACACTAATGACACGAAGTTATTTAAAGAGAAATGGCTAAGGATGTAATCGATTGTTGATTAGAAATAAAGTGTTGGGTGAACTATGATATGATAAGAAACTAGAAATACCGATGAAACCGCGATGGAAATAAATTACCGAGTTTAGAATCAGAGGATATGGTGTAAAAACAATAAATTGTTGTATACAAGGAAGAAGATTTAATGAAGAAGTATAAAAATGTTGGTTGCCGCTAGAAATATGTCATTATCTTGAAGTCTATGTTAATAAGTGCTTATAAAAAGTAGTAATAAAAATTAACAATATGATATAATCGTAGGAAATATTCTCTAATTACCGATGTGAATAAACCTATCAGTGCGGAAGATGTTGAGGATTAATTATAATTCTTAATCTTATTGAAATAAAAGATTTTAAGAGATCGTTTGACAAGTCAGCGCTAAGGTTTATTGTCAAACTTGGCGAATGCAGCCGAAACCGAACTGTAAGCGGGTGTGAAGTGACCGTTAGCTCAACACACAATAGGGAGCTGGGCATTCTGTTGTGAGACTGTCTCTTATACCTGCCCCTTAGAAAGTGAAATCGTTCGCAGAATCGCAGTGGGGTTTGTTTACTCCAGTCAGCTGGCTTGTCAAAGTTAACCAGTGGAAATGTTATGAATGTCTCTGTTGTCTTGGAAAACATTCAATAAAATATATCTAAAATAATTGAATGGAAAAAGATACCAGTCTGAGAAATAATTTCAACAGAGGTTATTAAAAAAAAGGAGGCAGTAATAAAATTTTGTAATTAATTACAAGCACTAGGATTTAAAATGCTAGTTCATGTCATGTATTGATTAGACAAATATAACTGTTAGGATACTTTTGTGATGAAAAGGTGAATCAATAAATAATTATAAGAATCATTGTATGGGAAATCGATGAAGTTTAATTCTTAGGAAGTGGTGGTCGCATTGGAATATGTTAGTAAATAGATCGTTGTTGTTAATGAAAGCATGACACTGTCGATAATGCAATGCTAGTTAATATGATTGCAAGAATAATTATCAATATAACATTTATGTTAAAAATTTGCAAGAATGATTATAAATGTAAATTTTGTATTATTCTATAAGCTAGTTTCTTCTTATTTAGATCAAGAACTAATATTGATGTTGTACAGAATGTATTATAAAGTAAGATTTATAACGATAATCGGCAAGTTATAAGATAGTATATGTAAGAAGTATTTTAAATATCGCTGGCTTCCACTGGGTTATGTCCACACAAGTTTCCGCACAGTGAAGGAATTTGGAATACGGGTCTAAAATTTTACTAAATGATATATATGCAAGGAGTAGTTGAAAGTGGGGTATTTCTTTTGTAATTATGTTGATATTTTGTAAACAGAACAGTAAAAGAAAAAGGGAGTGATAAAAACAGTGCTAACGAACCTAGGGACGAGTTATAAAGGAATTTCAAATTCATCCAGAGGAGAATTTGAAATCATCAGGTGGAGAGGTAGTTGTAATGTCCCTTGGTGACGGGAAATGTATGCGTGTGAATTCCACGTATCTTTGTCATCGGCGAGAGCCAGGTGACTCATACCTGCGCTGAAAGACCGAACGATTTATGGCACGCCGTAAAGTTAAAAGCTTTACGCATTCAATGGAATTCAAAGGACAGTATAGGGACTGTGCCGAAATGAGGATTTCCTGGTACAGTAGGAAGTTGAAACTAGAGAAACGATGCTTCGGAGAAAAAGTCAGGTTGGGGAACACCTCTGTTGGGAACCAGCGAATCAAACTGTGTTACGAACTTTTAGAAACCATAAGTTTTTTATGTTGCATGAGGAGCGCCAATGGAGACGGTGGACGACCCGCCAAACGCTGCGACTCGCTGAAATTTCCCGCGTTTGCTAAAACTGGGGAGCCTGTAAGTTTTCAACGGAGCGAACACGCGGGAGGGACGACAGTCTGTTTCTGGCCAGCAAACAATCCACACCGGCGCACCACGGGAGATTGCCGGAGAGCTGCGGGGAGCTACCTCGCCAAGTGACCTTCGCCCAGCTGATCAACAGGGTCTATGAGACTCTGTTTTATCTGCACGTCATCTGCTACGGTAAAGAACGCCGACGATGTATAGACACTCTTGCGTCATTCAACCCTAGGCAACGCTCTGAGATGAGAATCATGCTCTAAATTGTTCAAAAGAAACTTTTAATGTTCAGTTCTGTTCAATAAACCAATCAATTTTATATTCAATGAAAATAATAGGTGTTGTAAACCCTGCTTTCAATAACTTCCTTTCCAATCAATCAGTATATCATTTGAATAGATGAAGATTTGTGTTTTTTAATGGTAATTTTAAAATTGCAATTGCTTTGATTAAAAGTTTTTCATAATTGGAATGTCGCTTCTCTCGGATAGAGAACACTTCCATTCTTGGCGCCTACCCGGGATTAATTTTGCAAATTAACTTATTAATTAATAATGCATCTCATTATTTTATTCTAATTTTAATAACGTCACAAACAGACGTTACACTATGCATCAAACATAACATTCACAAGGACAAACCGCGAACAAAGATTAAAACAATTGTACTGCAGTTTTCAAATGTTTTATCAATAGGCAAACTCACGGACCACAAATTGTGGAGTGATTTATCTAACATGCATCACATTTCCAGCCATCATTTTCACCAGATCTCGTTCATTTTGAATTTGATTCTTTTTGAAAAACCAAAGACCAAAGGAGAGAATGTTTCTCGGACTATGGTGAAATGTGATGGCATGCGAAGTAGCAATTGTTTTCTATTAGAGAATATTTTTAAGATGTCTTTCGGATAACGGGAAGAGTGCCGTTATAACACAGTGCGTGGCTTCAGAGTTTAATTGGATATTCTTTTCAAAGTAAATCAATTCCGGCTATTTTTTGATCAGAGTCTGTGGCGACATGTTACGCACTTACAACGAATAGCGACACTTCGTGTACCTGCTCCTCAGAAGAGTCGTAAAGAATAATAAACACAGATACGCGTTCATCAGGGCCGCATATAAGCGTAGGCTACAGAGGCTGTAGGGACCCGAATAGTGTTCTAAATTGAAAAAAAAAAATTTTTTTCAAATTTGTGAAAAAAAACATGAAAAAAAAACTTAGCACCCTTGTTTTTTTCTAAATTTGGTTTTTTTTTTCCAGAAAACAATATATTTGATAAATTATAGTTTTATTTACGGAACTTACATTTTACATGTGTGTTTTAAATCATATAATGTTTACATAATGATTCATAAATGTATCTCTATAGGTAACATAATTTTTTATTCATCCTCTATGTCAGAACCACTTTCACTAGTATCAGTACTACCAACACTAGTTCGGCCGGAGTCGGAATTTTCAGTTTGTTATTCTGTCTGCTCTAGATCCATAACTGCAGAACTTGGCTTGAGTGAATTTTGGTTCAGAGTGCTTGCCTTCAGTGGATTTTTGTTTTGGGTGGGGGGGGGGGGGGCTTGTGTCGGCCATGGGGTAGTCTTTTTAGCCTCGAATCCGTAGAGTTAAAAAAAAAAGTCTCCAAAATTACAATGTTGGGGGCGGACCTAGATACATTTGGGAGTGGGCTTCAGCCCCCTAGCCCCCCCCCCCCCTGGATCAGCCCCTGTCAGTAGCTGTGTGGATGTGGGAGATATGGTGGTTGAAATTGGTCGACCTAGTTCGGCAAAAGGATTCTAAAAAATCTTTGGTATCATTTACAATGTTCTAGAATGTCTTTGAATGTACGAAAATGTTCTATGTATTCTTGAATAATATTGTAAAATATACACTTTTTCAGCTTTTTTAGCTATTAACAAAAAGAAATAATTTATATGCAGCATATTTAGTGTGTGAACCGATTTTGATGAGGCTTTCACTGGCGATTTGCTGATTTGGCAGGGAGTAACATAGGTTACTTTTTATCCTGGAAACATTTAAAACCTTAAAAATTATTGACAAATACGAACGAAGTTGCGAGCACCAGCTATTATCTACTAAAATATGTAAAAGAAAAGAAAAAATTAGTGCGGAATGGTTAAAAAATCTAGCGTCTTGAACAAAATCGTAAGAAATGGAGAAAATCATGAATTCCAGATCTAGACACCAAAATTCGGTAACTGAGAACGAAACTTCTAGCAATTTCCAAGGTAACTTCTTGCATTATCATGTTTTCGAAAAATCTTTCGTAGACAGATGTTTACAGTCAAATGGTTTCAGACAGAGGAAAATTCTCGGAGGTTAATTCCAGAAGTAAATCTAATGATTGTACGATTATAATTCTTCTCCTTACGATGAATATAATATTTTTAATCAGTTGTTGGGATCGGATAATTTGAAAGAAAAACGACGTAATTTCAACAGGTATTTCCTTCGTAATACGTGATGATTTATTTTAATTCTGACGGTAGTGTAATACTTGTTTTTTATTATTATTATTTAAAATGGCTTCGGTCGCAGCGACCATTTTTCCAGCTCCAATTTGTTTCTTTGTACTGACTATAGTATCGGGCATTGTTCTTGTAATTCAAGACACTATAGTGAAAACAACACAACGCAACCACAACACATAGTTACAATAACCAATGCCCGATGCCGGAATAGAACCAGCGACTCTAACAATGCATGATCAATGTGCTAGACCAGTGGTTCCCAATTAGTGGTTAGCGTACCCCCAGGGGTACGTGAGGTTTCTTCAGGGGGTACGCGCGGTAGTCTCTTGGCTAAGGTGATCACTAAAATAATTGAAAAAATCCACTTTTATCAGCCAAAAGAAACATTACTATCACCCAAATATATTTTAAGATAAACTGTGTTTGTGTAAATTATATTACTGTAATCCTGTGGTTGTGAGAAGCATTCTACTGGGATGAACGAATTCATTTATTTATCATTTCAGCTGTAAGGGGTACGCGCGGTTGAGCTCCTTCTTGCAGTGGTACTAGGGAAAAAATAATTGGGAACCACTGTGCTAGACCATATAACTTACTGCTAGGGTCGGCCTGGAATACTTCTTCAACCAACACATTTAAGCCACAGTTTCTCAGTAGATAAAATCAAGGAAATAATAGGCCAATCCATAATGGACGATAAATGTATTACTTCTCCCTTACTGACGATAGGAATTGTAACGTTCAGTGGTGACTGTTGTGGTGGAAATTGGCTCCCAAATATTTGTAAACTAGATCTTACAGAGCTCTAATGTGGTAAATAATCTTGCATTTCGGTTCGGTTTCTGTCGTATGCTCCTAAGTGAATCCAGGCACTACTCCGCACTGTTCAACGTGAGTCATTGTTTTGTTGCATCAGTTTTACTGCCAACCTTGGAGCAAGCTATCTCAAGAGATACTGTTGTGGGTCAACAGCCGGACTACTCCAATGAATCATCTCGCGTCATATGCTGCGGAGGATTCCCTGCCTCGACTGATTCATCCCAGAGCTCGATGAAAAAATTACCCCTGCAATGCAGGAATATCTTACGCAAGCATCGAGCGCAGCATGTCAGCTTGTTTTCTTTACTTCGAAGTAAGTGTGCACGTCACAATCGAATTATTTATATTATATTATTATTTATTTTGTTATTTATACGTCAGTGAATCAGGGATTAAAAATATACTATACAATATTATTTTAGAATTAATGAAGGATTAACGTGATCAAAATTAATAAAATATCCTAACCTACTTAGGAAATGTATTGAATACAATAGAAAAGGGCTAAAACAGGTGACTTAATTTAACTTGGGGGTTAGGCGATTCTTCAGTTTTGCAACCAAATAGACTTTCTTAGTTGCTTCCTGCTTCAATTTACTAGATCGTCATCGTAAGAAATTTTTCTTTTTTCTAAATATATTAGACTCTGAGACTGATTTAATATATTGAGAAAAGAGAAAAACTGCCACTGTTGATGTTATAATGAAGCGAAAATCGTACGTCAAAAAGAAAGCAGATTTTTATTTGTTTTGCCATATGCTAATATAATGTAAAAAAAAATTAGTTCAAATTTGATGATCATATATATTATTTCTATAAGTTTTTTTTTTTTTTTTTTTTTTTTTTTTTTTTTACACAAGCCATTATCTCCCTTCATATTGAGCCGATCTAGCATTTTAAAACTTAA
>CM061919.1:107231160-107265414 GCA_031002005.1 Vandiemenella viatica | reverse complement strand
GAAAGCACTACCTCACGTAACTGCTGCCGAAGAACGACTGACTACTGGGGCTGATAAACAAATATTCAAAGATGAAACAAAAGAAACTAAACACTTTAAATTATATCACTACAGAAAGCACTGCCTCACGTAACGGCTGCCGAAGAACGACTGACTACTGGGGCTACTAAGCAAATATTCAAAGATGAAACAAAAGAGAACTAAATACTTTAAATTATATCACCACAGAAAGCACAACTGTCAACTGGCGCTGTTAAATAAGCAAAGATTAAACAAAAGCTATCTACACACTTTAAATTAAACTAAACACAGAGAGCACTTCTGGCGTGACGTTGCTTAAGACCAACTGTCAACTGGCTATATGAGATCTGTCTTAAAAAATCTAATCTTATTTTACTTATGGAGAGAAATAATATATGCTGGCAACACCTGACAACATTACACATTGTGCTGTAAGAAATATTCATGTAAGGAGTTCTTGTTGTGTTCATGGCTATTGGAAAAGCCCAAAATATTGTGTTTCTGTAGTGTTTTTTTGTCATCACACCCCTCCCTCCTTCAACTTTGGTCAGTGATGTGTCTATTTATCCTCTCCTTTGAAAAATAATGTTGCTTCATGCTGCTTCTCCCTGCTGCATTGATTGCAGGCATTTTTTTTTTTTTTTTTTTAAATAAAGCATTTCAATGAAATCTTGGAAGTTTTATTTGCAGTGACTTCAAGGTTTACAGTCTTGTGATCTGATTAATTCACATTTTGTAATGAAACTAAATTTGTCTTGACTCTGATGACTGCTTTAATAAAATGGTGACCACCCCTGACATAGAATTAATTTTGAAACATTTGCCCCATGTTCCCCACTAGTAGCAATAGGAGGAACTCTGATGGTGTATTAGCACATAAAGTGAATTATGATGCAACTAAGGAAAATGGAAGTGGCTTCTAGGCGATATAAATAAGAAAAGAAAGGGAAATTAACCCATCACATATCAAAGTGGATGGATGCGATGAAAGGGAACACTTATGCTGACAAACAAACTACACAATATTTCGGCATCTGCCTTGTTCACAAGTAGAAAAACAGGCCATTATGCTCGGTTGGTGGTGTTTTAGGGCGTGTCCCATTAGGCTCGGAACGTGTCTACACAACGAATGTTACCTAATGAAATTATGTAACATTAATGTTACCTATGAAGTTACAGGTGTCTTAACAGGTTTTCTGATGAATTATTGTCTACACATGTACAGGAATTGATTTCTCTACTACCCATGTGTTTTTCTGTATATTTCCATGACATATTTGAAGACCTGTTACCTATAAAAGGTGTAGGTTTAGTTGTAACTACAGATTCTGCCAGGGTAACTGCAAGACCTACTGCAGCATCATTGAAAATGTAATCTATGACTACATTGCAAATTTGATCAATATATATTACAATACATTTAATGGAAAATGACTCATCACTCACCAAAGTTGAAGGCTGCAACAAGTGAAAAACATATTTTACGAACACAAGAATACACGATATTTCAGTTTTACACGTTATTCATGCTGTAGAAATAAATCATCTGGTTTTGGAGGTGTGCACATGCCGAAGTTTAACACATGTCTGAGTGCATTATCAGTATGTCAGAAGAGACTGAGATGTTACATATAAATATGTATAATGCAGAAGGTGATAGAATTAGTAATATACCAAAAGGGTATAAAATGTTAATCAATCATATCAGGCCCTTATAGGTGACTGAATATTTTATTTTGTATTGGTGATTATTTAATACATTTTATGCAATTATAGGTTCTCAGGCAAGCTCTGGAGCAGCAGGTGATGCCGTAGTTCTTTGTCCAACAAACAGGAGAAGTGTGTCCTTTCTATCAGCAGGAGAAACAACTCTAAGAGTCTGGAGGCTAGACCCTGTACATAGGCACCTTGTTGCAATAGATGTGAGGCTTGGAATGATCAAGAGATTCATCACTTGTATTGTAGTAAGTATTTCAGAAGAAACTTCAGATAACTGTTCTCATCAGCTTCTGGATTCTGATTTTTACTAGTATTTTCACATCATTTACTGAACTTTAATATATTTTCAGTGTGGTTAAAAATTAATCTTGGAACTGCTAATGTTCCATTTATAAACTTGGTATAATGATACTAACAAAAAAGGAAGTGGCTTCTAGGCAATATAAATAAAGGACAAGGAAAATAACCCATCACTCACCAAAGTTGAAGGTTATGACAAGTAAACAACACATAAGATGAAAAGGCCTATAATATTTCAGTTTACAACTTTATTTATGTGGTATTGAATGAGACATTAGTTTTGGGGTGTCCACACACCAAAGTTTACCCCATGATTGGCCAGGCAGCAAAAGACAGGGTGGGAGAGAAGGTGGTGGGGGTGAGCTGTTAAGAACTGAATTATCTATATGTTAGAAAAGACTATGGGGATATGTTATATATAGGAGTACATGTCAAAGGCTGTGGAGAAATGAATATAGGTATTTAACAAGAGTACATTGTATTTAAGTGGATAATAAATGTATTTGGAAGAAACTTGTTAAATTATTATTAACTAAAAAAATAATAATATGTGCTAGGTTAAATGGTAGGATTTTATTAGTGGTTGATGCCAGATGGGGGTGTCTAGACCAGAATATTTTGTTAAGCTTGTTCGATTCTCCAAAGTTCTGATGCAGTGGTGGTTTCAGAGAAAACTCTGATTGCTCTCACAGTAAAGCAGTAGTTGAGGTTGTTAGAATCATGGTTATTGTTATGTTCGGATACTGGAAAGTATACATTGCAGACGTAGATTGTTTGTGTATGGCCATTGATTCCAAATGAGAGTTGCTGTGTAGTGAGGTCTATGTAGGAACTGGTGCAGTGGTGGCAGGTTAGTTGGTTTATGATGTGTGTTGTTGAACATGTGCATGTCCAGTGATGAGGAAGGATTTCCCTGTCATAGGATTGTAGTGGGTTGATGCAAGCTGCAGTTTTGCAGCAAGGTCTATTGCATGGAATAGATCCATATGGTGTTTTTGGAGAGTCTGACTGAGGGTATTTGGAGAACAGGGTGTTCTTGAATTTGGTGGTGTGCTAAAATATATTTGGAATACAGTGGATAGAATGGTGTGCATTTCTGGAAAGGAGTGAAGAAAGTCATGCCACTGTTGCAAGATTTGATTGATGGACTCGAGGCCAAGAGAAAACTGAGTGACAAAGACAGGGCTATATATATATATAATTTCATCTGGTTATTGGTTATAGATTCTCTATTGCCTGACCAAGCTCTGCTGTGGGTTTAAAAACTTCACAATGTTAACTTTCATTTCTCTTTTCTTGACAGTCTGCCACAGCTTATCTACTACTACATCTGAGTGACACTTGTTCTTTGACCTGTAGCTAGTTTATACACATTCTTTCCTTTCAACCCAATTTAATTTTTGTTCTTCCTTTTTACATCTGTCAGTTAAAACTGATTGCATTCTACAGATCTGAAATCTTCTTGTTCCTGAAAGTAATCTTTTAGTAGCACTGGAGAGCCCCAGTCATCTCCATCTTTACTACAGTCCTCTAATGAAACATTATAACACACTCATTATAATAAATCCTCTTCACCACCACTCTTCCATAAAGATAATACATTCCTATAATGTTATCTCAATAACCCATCACTCACTACAGATGCAGATAGAAGGGCTATCAGGAACACACATAAATGAACACAATCGAAAATATTTTGATATAAACATTTATTATGATTAAAGATGGACATATAGGAAGGGGATCAAATGTGTACACTCCAAGACTTACTATACAACTTAAGTTACAGCAGTAATGTATTGAGTCTTGGTGTGTGTGCATCTGATTCCCCTGACGTATCTCCTCCCTTAATCATGATTTAAGTTTATGCTAAAACATTGCAAAGAGCGTTTGTCTTTACATGTTCACCTTTGTGTATTCCTCTTGAATGTGTTTCCTGTAGTGCGAGTACAATTTTCAGTGTTTTTGTACAAAAATTGTTTCTATTCTTCATCGGCTGTAATTAAGCTATGAAAATCCTGTGTTAATTTTACAACTCTTTCAGCTGATTCTTGGCTGTCCGGGTGGCGCCGCATCATGTTTCTTGAAACTGACATTTCGACCCTCATTCTGGGGTCTTCTTCCAGGGCCGGACAGCCAAGAATCAACTGACTCTGGCCGTGGAAGCCTATGATTACTCTTTCAGCTGAGTTATTCAGATAAAAGAACTTTCTTTTAGCATGTACAAAAACTACATTTTCTTCCAATGAAGAAACACTCTTCTGAAGAACACTTCTTTGAATTTCAGACACAAAGGTGTGGGAAGATTCTGTTTTTTTAGGTAAGGGTGTCAGGGTTTGGAATAAGTTACCAAGGGAAATGATGCATAATTTAGCAAAAACATTGAAAGAATTTAAAGTTAAAATTTGTAGAGGGCAAATCTAGGTGGGTGCAGGAAAGGAGGAAGATGGGTGTGTAGGGAAATTGTCACTGGAGCGTGAGCCCCATTGCAATTAAATTAAATTAAATTTCCAAGTGAGGAAGCATATGTTTGCTCTTTGCGGAATTTGTATTCACCATAGTTTTTCCTAAAACAAAATATAGGTAAGCATTAAAAAAGTTGCCAAAGATACAAAATAATGTAAATCTACATACAAGACAGCTAACTTTACATACCATACAAAGTAGAGCCAGATATTTCTGCCATCAAAAGAGTGTACCTCTTGACAAAGTCAGATGCACTCTCCCTTTCTAAATTGCATACCATTTTGTGTTCCTTGTTCTGTTTAAGTTGAAAACTTTGGAAATATATTGTGAGTGAATAAATGGCTCTTTCCATAACTGCGCTTGATGTACTGCACAAGGAGGTCTCATTTTCAGTTCTTTTAGACTATTTCCATCAAAAATTATAACTCATAGCTCAACCAGTTCTCTGTAGTTGTCTCCGACAATGGATTTTTTTAATTCAGCCAAACAGAAATGTAACAAGTACTCAATTTGTATGTCATTGAAGTGTTTCTCGGAGTGCTGATATCAGTTTGATGCTGTCATGCAAATACTAATAACTGTCTTTATAACATTTGCTCCAGAAGTGCCCAAGCACCATTGAGGTGACCTATGTTAGATGCAATGGGTGGCAGCTCATTATTTGCTCTTTATCATTTAAGTCCCAGTTATTCAGAGCATTCAGAACAACTCCACTTTGGTCTTTATCACAAGATGTTGTTCCCTATTACAGAATATAATTATGCGATAGATAAGCAGTCATTCTTCTTTGCAACCTCGTATGCCCAAGCCAGGCAACAACTTGCCATTCCACTGAATGGTCACTACTTGGGACACATCATTTTGAAATTGGTTATTATAGCTTCTCATTCCTCCCTTGTTTGTGTCCTCAGTCATTGAATGGAAGACTTGTTTATAGAAAAATCGTCAATGCTAAGTCCTAGTGCCTCTACAATAACTTGAAGAACATAAACTGAATCTCCTACACTTAATTGGAATCTATCCAAGGCAGTGTCCGCTCTAGACATAGTGTCATTGAGACATGTCACCCTCTACGAATCAAGAATAAATAAATTAAAAAATAAATGAAGTGAAAAGAAAATAAATATTTATAAAAGCGATATTCTCTAATATACTATTACTTATGAAAACTATTGAAAAAACTAGGGAAACTATTGAACACCATCTGTTGGCCAGACCAGTGAACTATTTCACTGTCGTGGAGACAGCTTTGTTTTGTCACCAATTGCGCATGCGCTCTAGCACTTTCGCGGTGATATTCAAGATTTTGGGACCGCTTTGCTAGTGGCCGTTGCGGATAAGTTTGTTCTGTCTCAAGCTGCCCCGGCCAGTGGGCAGACATGCGGCCACTGGAACATTATAGATCTCGAAAAAGTTAATAACACTGTTGGTAGAGCGCAGCAGTAGCTACCTCCATTTTTTGTCAAATTCAGCTACAGCCACTAAGACAGTGTTTCTCAACCTATGATCCTCAAAGACGATTCAGTCGTTACAAAAATTTGACTCTGGAAAATAAGGGACACCCTAATGTATATATACCTTAAGTATTACCAAATCATGTATTCAGTCCAGCTTTTTGTTTTTAAATCAGAACTAGGCACCAAAACTGAAATTTGCTAATATGTATGAAATATTCACTGTCACTAGAAAGTTAATTTATTAAAATATCTGAAGCAAAAAAGATTAAATGTTACTAATTAAAGAACATGACATGGAAGAACCACTCATGGTTGATTTGAAAAAGAGACCATATTTCATAAAATAACATTTGATGTGCAGTTATGTGTTTTATTGTATTTAAGCAGCTCTTTATTTACTTTGAAAATCTTTTTCTCAGATAGATGACAGGGATGAATACGCTTACTGCGGATCAACTTCAGGAGACATTATCAAAGTTCGCTTAAACTATGATTACGACACAGACATTTTGGATCCAGTAGCAAGTCCATCAATGGTGGGGTGTTATGGAAAAATACCAAAGAAAAAGAAACCACCTGGAGTAGACCCAACAGAACGGTACTGTCAAGGTATGAGGAATATATTTTGCAGAAAATATTATTGTAACTGCGTGAATCAATCATCATTTTGCTGTACCATTCAATCACTTTATGAATGTTACTATCTAAGAACTTCTGTATCATAAGTGTATTGTTTGAAATATGTGTAACAAATGAAGTGTTGTAATTTTAATTTTGTTAGTACGAACTTTTACAAGAGATTGGGCAGTGAAAATTTATATACGCAACTTTATCTTACTTTTAACAATACAAATTGTTTTTACTTGACTGTTAGGAGCTAAGTGGTAGTTAGATGAATAAGGAAATTGCTACCAGAGTGTGTGCTCCATCTCAAGTAAATTAAATTCAGTGACATCATAATAGCTGTTTCCTTCTACATTTGAAAATCTATATCCTGTTTTGGTTCCATCTTCATTCAGCCATTTTTTATGCTTTTCGTGTTTGTGCTTGTGTTGAAAATGATTCTAGCTATCCGAAGACATTTTTGTCCTTCAGGTACATATTATGTGCTTTTTGCATACTCATACCCTTCAGATCTTGGATTATGGATTATGGATTAACAACTTAGGATCAGACAGGGAAGCATCCTGATTGTAGGTTTTATCTTTCCTCAGGATAGATAATCTGATGTGGCTGTTTGACTCCAGCCCCTTCCATTAGAATTAATAGTTTCCCTTCCTCTTATGGATTATTGCCTACCATGCTAAAAACAGCACGACACATTCTGCCATTTCATTATGCCACTAGATGCTACTGTGAATCTGTAAAAACATTGTGATGGTGAATTATAAGCTGATAATAAACTGCATAAAAATATTTGATCTCAATTGTTCCTAGAAGCATGTAGTGTAACATGTTAAGTAACAATAATATTGCTGGTATGGAATAATTTCAGTTCCAAATCAACTAAATAATGGAGTAGGAAGAAATTCCATGAGACTGAATTATAAGGAATTTGTAATTAATATGCTATGTAATCTAATTAATTCATAATTGTAAAATGTTATATAACTCCAAAATATTAATATCCTACATGACTGTCATTCACTCTTAATATGGATGAGGTGTCACTTCTGATATATATATATATTCCTTATCTTATTCATCAATCCACTTAATTTATTTTTATTTATATGTGTTAATTATTTAATCTTACATTCAGCAAATGTATTAAAAGTTGACCCAATGAAAAAACTCTTTATAACATATTATGTGCCACTTATAAGCTCAAAAGAGATTTTACAAGTATATATCTCTGACAGAAATCTAATTCTTTGTTTAGGAAATGTTGGTTTACTTATGTTACATGAGGTCTCAGATTAATTCTGGAGTTAAAACTTAATGGCAATACATATTTTTTTCAAACTATTACATCAACATTTCCATTCCATCATGAGTCCAAAATTCTCTGTAACATTTGTTAGTAGAATGATGTTTTAGAGATTAATTTGCTATTTTTATTCTCCACATGGATAGAGTAAATAAATATTGAACAAGTATATTCCTTTTTCATTTCATTTCATTTATTTTATTCACCATATGATATATTTTCATGTATATTGGTTTTGTCATTTTAATACATTATGTGTACAACTTGGATATTCAACTATAAATGTAAGGCATCTACATCTACATATATACTCTGCAACTCACAAAACTGTGGGTGGCAGAGGGTGCTCAGCACCAAACCTAATCTCTTTGTTGTGCATTCCAATCCCTAATGGTACGAGGAAAAAAAGAATTCATATAAGAATCAGTGCGGCACCTTATTTCTCTAATTTTATCTTTCCTGTCATTCCGACCCAAATAGGTTGGTGGACGATGTATTTCACTACACTCGTAAGTGAAAGTGGGAGTACGCATGTTTACTAATAAGTTTATACGGAACGTGCGTCGTCTATCTACCAGAGACTCCCAGCCTAGTCTACTAATCAGTTCTGTAACGCTTTCATAAGGACTGTAGCAAGCGGTCACGAATCGAGCGGCTCTTCTCTGTACTTTCTCTATACTCTCAATCAGCCCCTTACGAAATGGATCCCAGATGGCACAACAATAGTCCAAATGTGAACGCACAAGAGATTTGTACGCTATCTCCTTTGTTTGTTCATTACAATTTTTCAAAATTCGACCAAGGAACCGCAGCCTAGAATTAGCTCTACCTACCAACGTATTAATATATAAGTCCCATTTCATGTTCCTTTGTACTGTTACTCCCAAATATTTCATAGAATTGACCATATCAATAACTGAACTGTTTACCTCGTATTTCTGAACAATTGGATTCTTTTTGTTAGTTATGCTCATTGGCTTACACTTTTTACAATTTAGTGTGAGTTGCCACTGAGCGCACCATGCCAAGATCACGCTGAATTGCTAAACAATCGGCCAAATTCCTTACTTCCCTATAAATAACTGCATCATCAGCAAACAATCTAAAAAGGCTTTTCAATTTGTCTCCGAGATCGTTTATAAAAATTAAGAAGGCACATACATAAGATTTCGTACATTTTATCTATAACTACTAGTTTAATAGACACAGCTGTTTTACAATTCGACTAGTCTTATATGGAGTAATAAGCATTTTCTATTAGATACATTTTTAGCCTTTTCTTAAAATGTTCTGGTTTTTTTTTTTCCTCAGTATTAAATTACAAATTATTTCCTCATGCTGGTGTTGGGTTTACACCAAAAATTGCTGTATTTTGTTTTTGTGTACCTGTGCAATCCCTTCTTCATATGTAATGAAAAGGAATTTCTTTAAAGCAAAATGAAAGCAAACAAGGACTGGGAACATAAACTAGTTACCTACCAAAATTAAAGATTGAAAGGCTGGGACATTGCAAAATCAGGTTGTCTAGAAAAAGTGATATAATTGGTAATTTGGAAGGAGTTTGAATGTACTGGTCTATTAACTGTGGTCAGATGCTATATGGGGTGCAGAGTATTTTTAATGGAGAACAAATAATCAGGGATTTTGATGTATTAAGGTTGTAATGTGTACTGTGGATGGCCAAAGTCTGTAAATTTTAATGTGGTAATTGTTTTTTTTTGTCATTGCAAGACTGCAACTTTTGTAAATGGTGCGACTTCTTTTCCTTAACCTAGTTTTTTTTTACACGTGCATTATTTCAGTTCAGATATTTACTCAGCTTTATAAACAGGTGTAACTGCTCTGGCCCTAATGACAACTGAACAAGCAGAACTTTGGATTGTGGTGGCTGCAGGTGATGGTACAGTTGAAATTGTGAAAGAAAGAAGCGAACCTTTACCACAAAAACCAATGCCCCTTCGTCAGCCATCAGAGCCACGTCTCATAATGGTGAATCAGTTGAATTTAACTTATAGTATCAAATTATAGATTTAGTTTACCTGCACTAATGAGTGTTGGTATGTATTGATTTTATATCAATGTTGCATTTAGCTGTGAAATTGATTTAAAAATTAGCAGTAACAATGGCCAAACATTATTAATTAATTTCAGGTGTAAGGTAATGGGAAAGTTTTGTTTTGTAGATTAGTGGGTCAGGGTTGGAGTAGTCAAGAGAGGCTCTGGGCAGTATAATACAAACAGAAAAGGCATTTAAACTAAAAATGAAGAAGATAAAGCTTAAATACTGGTGTAGGTAGATATCCATTGTAGCTGCATTGCAATTATTATTATTAACAAGTCGAGTACTTTTACTATTTTACCCCTTAAGTGCAATTCAGATCAGAATAGTAACCATTCTGCCTTTCACTTGTTACTTGCAATGATTATATCAAGGTAACAGCAATAACAAAAAAGTGGTTTTAATGTGAAGTCTGTATTTCATCCAGGACCATACTATAACATACTATTTTTATTCCACTCCATTGATTTTTTGCTTAAATAGTTTTCTGATTACTCTATTTTAATAAAGAATTTATTCTACAATAATAATGCACACATGGAACTGATTAGTGGTTTCTTTATTTTGACATTTTCTATTTATTAATGAATATGTCTGGATCATATGTTTCTAAATTTGAATTTTTATTCTCTCTCTTTTTTAAATAAATTAATATTGTAAAAGTAATAGTGAAAATAAGATAGGATAGGGAAAATAAACAGTTACCCGTCACTTACCACAGGTGAAGGCAGGAGGGCGAGACACGTAAAAACACAAAAACAAACGAATTGCACAATATTTCGACTTTAGTCTTAGTCATGTGTGTGCAATTCGTTTGTTTTTGTGTTTTTACGTGTCTCGCCCTCCTGCCTTCATCTGTGGTAAGTGACGGGTAACTGTTTATTTTCCCTATCCTATCTTATTTTCAGTGCCTCGCAGCAGTTTCTTTGTTTCCTTTATCCAAAAGTAATAATGAAAGATTCAACCCAGATTCTCTCATGAGATCCTGTTTTTGTCTCATTTTCCATCACATTATTAGGGGACTCTTGAAATTATTTTTATTTGCAATGAAATATTCATGGATTGTAACTTCTTACATGATTGTTACATTTGCTGATGAGTTTTTAAGAAATGGTAAGCATAATATTTATTTAATGATTTTTGATGAGAAGAATCCATGATGTTCTCCTATTGAACAAACAGAGATGCAACAGCTAGGACCCAAGTGGAGCTCGCAAACAACAAGAGAGTATGTAGATATGTATACTTGTCTAGATAATATAGTGGCTAGCCAAAATATGCAAATTCTTGAATGTCAGTAGCATACTTGAATAAGCATGAGTGATGAGAATTGTTAGCCAGATGCTTGTAAGGTGAAAAGATAAACTGAAGGATGTGTTGTGCCAAGACAATAACTTACCTCATAGGAAGGAGTGAGGAGGCAGGAAAAACCAAGTCATGTGCTTTTATCAGGCAATGGAATACAAATGACCTAGGATTTGCACTGTGTAAATGTGTGTAGCAAATATAACCCATTTTTTCCTTATGGCTTTACGCCTCACTGATGTCGAGATTTTTAGAGGCGGGTTCAGACTGGGGACAAGGAACGGGAAGGAATTCGGCCATAGCCTTATTGAAGGATGCATCCTGACATTTGCATGGAGTGCTGTGGGGAAACCATGGAAAACCCAAATCTGGATGCCTGGACGGGGAGTCGAACTGGCGTCTTCCCGAATGCGAGGCAAGAGCGTTAACCGCTCACCCACCATGCTCGGTGTGTAGCAAATGAGAAAGCAGAAAAGTAATTGTTATAACTAATATTTGAATTGTGTTTTTCATGGGCTAATAAATGTGTGCTCCTGTTTGATGGATATTTGTATAGAAGATTTAGCAACAAGGGTATGCCATGCAAGGCATTATGTTAGCAAAAAATGTTATGTACTGTGTCCTTTCTATTTTTTTTTTTTACTGATATCATGCTCCTAGCTGATGAGTGGCACTGAAGCGGTGTCACTGTACATGATGCCATAACTCTGAAGGGAATGCCCATTATCATAGAACAACATGATCTATTGGTGTGATTTTCATATCACACTCTCAGCAGAAACATTCAGTAGTAATAACATTGATTGATCTACCATTCACTGCAAAATCAGTAATGAAAGCACATAACATTTGAGAGTAACCTTATAAGATGGGATTCTCTTTGATCTGTTAAATATGTTGAGTTAGCATTAGGGGGCTTTTTTTTTAGATCTCGCCCTTGCAAAGGCGATTACACCCCCACTTTTCGACGAAATACCCCCCTAAAATTTTCATTTGTAGACTTTTTTTTTAGCTCTACAGTCCACCTCATGTGAGATTTCTGTTCACCCCCCTCCCCTTTGGTGAGATTTCGTGACCCACCCCATTTCATCTCATGTAATTAATGGATTCCCCCTTAATTGTACATTGCCTGGTATAATTCTTTTTAATTAATATTCAATATCATGTTGATAATTTTGCATTCATGTTTATTTTGTTAAATTGAATAATTTCTCAGATTGATTCATGTCAATAAATAACATGAGATATTGTGTTAACTTTAATAGTGTTTTAGTTCTTTTAATATTATATCTCAATTTTCCTAATGTTTCAAGTTATTGATTTAATGGTATTTTTTTGAACTATTTCCATGGCACCCAATTTAAAATTTAAGATAATAAACAAATTAGTCATGGTAATTATTAATATTTAATCATATTGTGTAGTTAATAATTACCCCAGTGGTATGCCACAGGTTAAGCTTTTGGAGTTTGTTGTAAATACAAGGTGTTTTGACAGTTAGCTCTGCCCATCTTTCAGGTGTGAATTCATTTGTACTGGTCAATGGACTGACAGCTTCTGAATCAGCTTCATTGCTGCATCCCTCTTTTATAGCATTTGTCACCCGGTGCTTGCCATCAGCAACTACCCCTTGCTTGGTTTAGTCTGACTCCTGTACCAAGAGACATTTGTAGGCTGGATTCTAGTGAAGATGCACACATGATGCTCTCCCTTAAGTTTTGTCAGGGCTTGTAAATCAGGCTGATAAAATTTAGAAGAGAGTGTTGTTCATGCATAACTGTTGTATGCAGGAACCATACAGAATGCCACATGTGGTGTGTGGGTGTTCACTGGTAATTAGGAGAGCAGGTGAGCTAATGCTTTAAAAGTGGGGTGGGATGTTGGAGCTCATTCAGAAGCTGTCAGTTTGTTGACCAGATGGATTCACACCTAAAGAAGACAGCGTTACCATCCTTTGAAATTTGGTGTCTTTACAACACAATCTGGTGGTGGTACACCCTTTAATATTTCACTATGGAAATCTCCAGTCTTACATCAATATTTATTTGTTAATTTCATCTTTTTTGTCACTGAAATATTTGTACTTACATCACCGGTGACCTGTTTAACTTCTTTGCCTTTGTTCAATAAAAAATTTTGTTTTAAATAATTCTGTAGTAAATTACTTATTTCATTTCTCAATAATAATTTTATTTTTTCACATTCTAGTTTTTAACATGCCAGATGCAATAATATGTCTTCCTTTCTTTCTTTATATGAATCTTTAATTTAATTTAAAATTGTTACAATTCATGTGCAATCATCAAGCTGAAGTCTACCAAACTGGACTCTGGAGCCACATCAATCGATATTATGGGAGATGAGATTATTGCTGGAACTGTGGCCTGTGAGATATATACTATAAATATTAAAACATTCAATGTTTTGCTGCATATTACCTGCCATACCGACACAATATTTGATCTTGCATTTCCATAGTAAGTGATTTATCAGCATTGCTTTCTATAAGATCCAGGTTACTGATTTACTTATATAATATTTTAAAATATGTTTTCATCATTACTTTCAGCCAATTATCAGATGTTTTTGCTACATGTGGTAAAGATGATGTGAGAGTTTGGAATATTCATACATCAAAGGAATTGTTAAGAATAACTGTCGCTAACTTCACATGCGCCAGTGTTCTGTTTACTTTTGATGGATGCTGTATTATCACTGGTAAAAACACACTTTATTTTTAAAGTATAACATTAAGACACATATTTGTTTCTGCATATACAAATTCTATATGTGAAAACTACCATTCACAAACTAAGTAAGACATCAAAATTAGTAAAAGTGTTACACGTGTACCACCTGAGTATCCAGTGTTTTATACAATTGCTTTTGCCACCTCATTATTTTAATACCTACCCTTTTTTTTAGTCAGATAATCTTCATGACTTCTTGTGACTTTGATACTTTTCAACTAGTCCTCATTTTATATACATGCAGTTCTGTGTATATGTATAAAGTAATTTTCCTTTGATTTAAAAGGATATTTTTAAGCATGATTTGGTTTGTAGTATTTCTTTCTCTGCTTATGCTTAGCACCTACTACCAGGATTAAATAAGACTATGCCTACTGATTGTGATTTTCAATTTCATTTTAAATTTTGTATTCCATATCTTTATATGCAAAACTATCATAATAAGTGTATTAAATATTAAGCAAAATGCTGAATTAAAGAAATTGAAACAGAAATTTGAACAGAAAAAATTGTATCATACGAATGATCATACTAAGTTTGATGTACAGATATATTGATCATTTTCAGATTTGTTTTTCAAATTCTTCCTGTAGTTTTTTTTAATGTTCTGATGGGAATCTTTGATTTCTTATTCAATTTGTAAAGTTTGAAAGTTCTTTTTTCTTGATATTTAATGAACCTGAAATGATTTTTTTAAATATATTTCCAGTATTTGTATAATATCTAATAGAACTGCTTGTCACAGCCCTCAAACCCAGCATTCTATGAATTTCTATCTTATGAATTAAGTATGTTGATGTTAATAAGATAGGATAGGGAAAATAAACAGATGCTCGTCACTTACCACAGATGAAGGCAGGAGGGCGAAACACGTAAAAACACAAAAACAAAACAATTGCACAATATTTCGACATAAGTCTTAGTCAATTTGGGAGACGAAACATATGGCAGGGGTAAAGATGTGGTCACATCCCAACCTGCCACAGTATGTTGATGTTAGAGAGAGATAAACATCGATTAATTGTAAATTCGTAAATTTTTTATATAAATGAATATTGTTTTGAGGAAATTATTAAAATGAGGTGTAAAATTATTAAAAACAATAGAACATGATAAATGTTAACTAAAAGACTGTAATTTGAATGTTGTGTAAGTTGTAACATTTCATGTATCATTTTGGGCTATTTGGAATTGTTTAAATTCATCTGTTTTATGCCTAAATAGCTGTAAGTAGTCTCTATTTTTAGTTAATAATGTTTCTTCATCATTATAAATAATATAGTAAAGGTTTTTTGTACTATTTCCATTGTTTGAAGTGATTGTTAATGATCCAGAAGTGTCTGTTGGCACTTCTGATGTTTACCTGGAGAATTTGGTAGTGCCTATATAAGATTTTGAGATCACTAGGAGTTCAGTTCAGTTCACTCATTCATTATTTTTGCTGAATTCACTGGAAACAGTGTATTGTAGTGTGCTATGTGCTTATCATCTATAGAAATGAAGCCGATGACTTATTGATGTTATTTTGAATGGTTCAAAAAAAGACAATTTAAACATGAATCTATGGAATTATTATTGCATTAAGTTTATGATCTTTCAGAAGATGAAAGAATTATTATACTTTGGTGAAATTATAATCACCTGGATCACCTGGCTACAAACATTGATTAATCTAAAATAACTTTCAGCAAACTAACAGTGAGTTCCTCTATCACTGGGGGAAAAAAAAAAAATTCCAAATAATTATCTAATTATCTCATAATCAGGAATGGGATAAAGTACAGCAGACTGGCATGTCAAACATTACTCATGGGAGAGATGGCCCAGGAAAATATTCAGATCTCAAGCAGTGTATGTATACAAGAGAGAAAGAATGAAAAAAAAGAAGTTAATTGAGATATTCAGAGGAGAGATGAATATAATCGTTAGAAATAAAGACCAAACATGTTGGGTGAGTGGTAACATTCTCACATCGCATTTGGAAGGTTACAGTTTTGAATCCCCTTCCACCCTTCAAGATTTGGATTTTCCCTGGCCTAGATGGCTGCTGAGATGGTTCCTTTAAAGGACCATGTATAAATTCCTTCCCCTTCTTTAGCTCCTAGTACTTCCCTGCCTATAATGATGTCAGTGTCAATGTAATGTTAAATCATGTAGTACCTGGGTGACCGATCTACGCTCGGTATCTTTCGATTTCTGTTCAATATCCAAGATTTCGAGTAAAGTTTGATTAAAGTAAAAGGCTTGAAGGCTTCCTAGGCATTTTGAGGTGCACAGTTCACCAAAGAGAAGCTTAACTAACATCAGTAGGCGTACTGGTACCTGAAACTTCTACGTAATGAGGTTAGAGCCGTTTTCGAGAAAACAAATACAAATGTGCTCCTTTCTTTTTTTTTTTTTTTTAAAAAAAATCGTGTTAAAAACTTGAAAAGCAAAACGTTATCTATATGTGAAATTTCATCCAAATCGCTAGATCCATTTGCGAGACCGCCTCACATATTACTTTTAAAAAAATGCTATTATTATGTAAAATAGAAATCTTAATGCCAGTTTGATAGGCCCTATTAATTAATGGTGCGAGATTTGTGGTATTTCAGAGGATTCTACGATAACCCTTGATGATGGATTCTTATGTAACTCGACGAGAAAAACTGAAAGTAAAAAATATTTTTTTATATATATCTCGCTTAGTTCTCGAGATATCGTATCTCAAAATTTACGCGGTTGGTTGAAATGCGACCTGAACCAGAAGACATATTTCGCCATAGCCAAGTTTGATCGTGAATTCGTATGAAACTCATCGAGAAAACTCGAAAAAAGGAATTTTTCTGATATCTCGCTTAGTTCTCGGGATATTATATCTCAAAAGTGAAGAGGTTAGGATTAGCTCCAGCCTGGACCAGAAAAAAAAATCCACCAAAATGACCATGTCTATATGGTGGAAATGTAATTTCAATGTTTTATTTTGTACCTAGTGGTTGTTGTTAGGTTGAAATACAGCCTGGACCAGAAGAAACGTCGCCAAAAGCACAAGGAACTATACATATAAATGATTTTTGACATGCTATATCTCGAAAACCAAGAACATTTATTCTTTATTTTCGATATGTTTCATCGAGTTCTATAAGAATTCATCATCGGGTTGTGACGTTAATAGAACATCATCTGTGCTAAATTTATTCACTCTGATAAAACTATGCTCATACATGGCAGTAATCTCACATCTTCTGATCAGTATTTCAAAATGCTAATAAAACAATTCCCATAAGAAGTAACCTTCGTTATAAACATTAATAAAGCACAAGGTCAGACGATTCAAAAGGCAAGATTCTATTTATCAGAACCCTTTTTTTTCGTATGTGCACTCGCACGCGGCTTTTTACTTTATTATCAAACTCTACTCGAAATCTTGTACATTGAATAGAAATCGAAAGATGTTTTATAATTAAGGAGGTAGTATTTAATGACTAACTAACAACCACTTTTTACGGTCAAAAAGTAAACGATGATTACTTTATAAAGAAGTTTCTGATAAAACCATTGATAAATTTTTAATTATCTTCCTTTTTAAATGTTTTACAATTAAACTTGCAGTGTTAATATTTCCACGGGTCAGCCAGTATACAAGAACTGTTCGTTTAATTATTCTTTGAAATCAAAGAAAATCAATTTGTAGGCTTTCTGGTACCTGAATTGTCTACGAGATGGCGCTAGTGCCGTTTTCGATATACGGAGTGACAAAATTGTTCGTATTTTGTAAACTCGCTTTTTTGTAGGGAAGACAACTTTTTAGGTAATCTTAAAAGTCAAAACGTTATCTAAATACCAAATTTCATCCAAATCATCACAGCCGTTTCCGAGATCCGAAATATATATATATATACAAGAATTGCTCGTTTAAAGATATAAGATATAAAAAAAGAAAGAACTATAATGAGATGTTGGATTTAAATCTGAGAGATGGCTAAGTCAGTTTTACCAGAATTTGATCCAGGTCTTGCTGCACCTTTCTAATCTAAGAAGTTACATCATTATTTCTGAGCTATCCATCCAGTTTCAAATAGCAACAAAGAAGAATCTGAGTGCATGGTCTTGGGTATAAAGATATGGATGGTGGTAGTGTATAACAGTTATTGTATTTTGCAGACTTCAATCTGAAGTGAGGCAAATATCAAAATAATCTTTTCACTTGTATCTAAATGTGCTTTTGGGCATTTACTCATCACTTTGCTTTCTGGTTTGCCATAGATTATTTCCTTTACAAACCTAACTTTCAATAGACTTTATTCCTTTTACTTCTCTTTTTCAATGAATTGTTGTAAAAGATTGAAATTTTCTTGATAACCTTATTACATTAATAAATATTTGACATTTTACATATAGAACAAAAAAACAATAAATAATTATTGTTTTATAGGTTGGAATGATGGCGTAATTCGAGGCTTTACACCACAGGCAGGAAAACTGATGTTTGAGATACTTAATGCTCACAACAAAGGAGTGACATCTATTGCAATATCTAAGTGTGGCACCAAGCTTATTAGTGGAGGAGGAGAGGGACTGGTAAAATGTATCTTCTCTTATGATAATCTAAGCAAATTTTGTAGACAATTCAATCATTATTCTGTTACACTTTAAAAATATCATAAGACTCTTTGTAAGCACCTTAGAATTTTGGTAAATTCTAGTTTGCTTAGCTTAAAGCATAAGGGAGGGAGTAAGCTTTCCAGTAAACATATAATTTTTATTGCAAGTATAGGAAGAAAGAAATGTTCAATGCAGAAGCTGATACCGCTACCTAATTTAATAAATAGACCATTTTAAAAGCAGTAAAGACCCACAACACTTAATATAAGCAATTAATAAACATTTTTTAATAGTAAAGAATCTTTAAACTAACCTGGTATAGGGTAATCCATTATTATCCAACTTTCAAACAATAGATTTTTGCTACGTGACCATTTCACTAATTCTTGACACATTTTGATACAGTAAAGTAATTTCAAAAATAATAATAATTCAAAAGAAAGCTAAATTCATTAAAATTCCATAGTTTCACACCATGTAAATAGCATAAATATAATTTTAAACACCTCGTGGAAAACACTTTCACTTCTACATTTTTTACATATGTTTTTGACATTTTCACGAACTAAAAAGTAGATTCCCTGAAAGAACTAAAAATCTGGTATAACATATTAAAATTTCAGAACATTTCATGCAGTAGAACAGATTTTATATACATTTTAAAGTTATTTCGTCACTAATCACAACGTGGTAATTTCAAAATTAAATTGTGATTAAACCAAGCCATTTCCATAAATAAAACGACTGTTAAAACATGTAATTAAATTCAGATAACTTCACTTTTTCAAAATAAACAACACTATAATAATAATGAACTAGAAATCAAGTATCTGCTAGACAGATTTAAACCCGATTTTTGACAAACTAATAACTTTGCCATTTCACCACCGATCATAATAAAATTTACACCACTGGAATCAGAAATTTTTATAGAACACGATGACACTAATTTTATTGTGATAATTTGCAATCTGGCAGGGTTGCCTAAAAATTAAATAAATGCAGATAGAAATCGGGGAATCACAAGTTAATTTTCGGACATTTGTTAACAATGTGCTCATAAACTAAATTCAATTGCAAGAAAGGTAACCATTTAAGAATTTTCATGAAACAATGTTTATAAACCTAGCAGACCAAGCTACACAAGGTTAATTTTGAAACACATTCTGTCATTACATTTTTTCACACTATTTTTGGAGGTATATAGGCAGGAGGCTAGGAGAGGGGGTTGTCTTTTGGTCTTTACTCCAGGAACGTTGTGTGAAAGTAATCTGTGCTAGGTATGGTGCACGTGTGTCAGTTAGGCCAAGCTATAACCCCGGAAATAGTTGAACTTTGAGGGATCGCATGATTTGAAGGACCACCATGCTAAATTTTCTGACGAGTGACTAGTAATGACTTTGAACTATTCATTTTTCTAAAAAAAGGGGTTTGTTCAGTTCTCTTCCTTTCCATATCCTGCAATTTTTGTGGAAACGTTTGTTCGATTGCCTACTCAACTGTAACTGCTATTTTCTGAAATGTGACTCTGAAAATAAACTTCAAATTTTGATTCAAGTGAATTTTTCTGATTTCATAGTAGACTGAAACCCTTCCTCAGCTTTGGGTAAAAAAAAAAAAAAAAAAAAAAAAAGAAGCTTTGCAGCGGCCGTTAAACATTTCAGTTGAGTATTACAGGCAGGCACATGGTCAATTTAAAATTATTTAGTTAAATTTAACAGAACTTTCTACAAGGTAACATTCAGTTAAGGTACTAGGCCTATACAATACTTCAAAATTAGGAATGAAATAATATTACCTAGTCAGTAAGTAGTTGCAATATCAAATTTAATAAATAAATTGCTCGAGTTGAATGATATATAACTGGCACAGTTTATTAGTAAATTGCAACTAAATTGCATAAACTACTGCAAAAATAATGTACCTCACTCTCCAAATATTTCCTTGAAACTACACTGAGAAACTGTTGTGTAATTTTTAAAACAATTAAGCTATATTTTACCAAACAAATGATTCTATCAGACTTATTTGTAGTCATTTGTATGTGCAGGTTACAGTTCATCAAAAATAAAATGATGTAAATGAAGTGTCTGGAACTGTACTTTAGAATTTATATAATGCTAGACTCAGAGAAGTATTTTTTCATGCTATCCTTCCTGATTGCAGTGGTGCTTGGCACCTGTCAAAATTATGTATGTATTTTAATTTCCTCTTCATTTTCAGGTACGAGTATGGGAAATGAATCCTTGTTATCAGAAATTATTAGTAAGTCTGAGAGAACATAGAGGACCAGTTTCTTCCATAGCCATGTCAAATTCTTGCACTGAGGCAGTATCTGCTTGTACTGACGGCACATGCATCATATGGGATATAGAGTAAAAATTTAAAGAAATATTTAATAATATTTAATTACTCCTTTAAATCACACAAATCATACAAAGCCATAAGGCCACATCATCAAGAATCATCATTTTTCTTAGTAGTTATTATTTGTTTTATTCTTTGTTTAACACTAAATAATAGAAGCCAGAAGCTTCTTGGTGGAAGTAGTGCTGAAGAAACCATTACATGCTGCTGTAGAGTTATAATACACTTAAATCAAGAAAAATATTATATTTTTGACTTCCCATGCACTGATTACAGTTGTTTTGCAAAAAGATTATTTATAGGATTTATTTTTGGCAATACTTACAAAAAGGCCTGAAGCTTGGTATGAAGGAAAGAGATATTAGAAGAATTCTGGCAGAGGTGAAGTTTTAGAGGAGTGGGACTGGTGCAAATTAGGGAATGAATGTGTTAAGAAAACAATTTGACAGGAACCTGTATAGGATAAAATTGTAAGAAAGATTTCAGTAGTATGGATAGATTTAGAGGAAGAGTTATAAAAGGATGCTTAAGAAAATGTATTATTTTAAATTGGAAGAGAAGAGGCCTTGGGGAAGATCATGGTATAGATGAATTAAGGGAATAGAAAAGAGTATGCAAGATAATGTATTAAAGCGTGTATGGTGGGGATTTGGGTGATAAGATTTGATATTTATAATTAATATAAGTTTTGAATGTTTGGTAATTTTGTGGGCAAGAATCTCAATAGCTGCAGGATTATAGGAAAACTGACAACTAAGATTAATTTGGTCTTCTGGCAATTACATTGCTAGGCATATTTACAATTACCATTAATACAAATTAATGCAAAATGTCAATGCAATGCCTAGACCTTACAATTAGACAATTAACTGAAGCAGACAATCCATGGAATTATGTAATGCATGAAATATTGTGACAACAAATATCAGCAACTTGACATTGCGCACTTAAACAATTAAAATTAGTGTCGGGTGCCATTTATAAAAGGAAACATTATATAACTCACGATGAGCAAGGGGCTTTCTTAACACATAATGTTAAGCAAAATATGCCAACCATGGTGATAGTTGAAATCCTATTCTTGGGATCATTTATGGGTCTTTACTGTCTCGTGAAACAGAAAGATTTTACCACCTAGTAAACTGCGACGTGATGAGTGCGACACACGGCATGTCATGCAGTGACATTGATCCCACAACCAGTTGGATCCATCTGGGCAGCGTTACAGCCAAGAATCACAAACCGTGATCCAGCAAAGAGTCTCAAATCAAGTCCTGATCCAGGAGTCAAACCAACTGTATCAGGCCACGATCCAGCCCAGAATATCGAACTGTGTTCAGGGCATGTTGGTCCAGAATGTCAGATTCAGCTTCTTCTGCCCACGAGGAAAGAGATGGGTCCTCCATTCTTGAAGCTGACGGAACATGCAGCACAAAAAAAAAAAACCTATGTTAACTTTTGTAAACACAGCTGTTACATTTCATTGATGGGATACGCATATGCTGAAACTATATGGTGTCACAGCACACTTGCAATTTGCGAATGTCACACGCCCGCGTGTCACCTTGTCATGGGCAAGCTGTTTGACCTTCAGAGTTTAGTGTCTCACCCTAGGTGCATTGCCCCTGACCTTGAGCAGTCATAAGGGGACAAGGTTTGTTCTGTTCAGCGCCACTCTGATCAGTATTGTTTCTGCCCCTCACCTCATGGCATCTAAGCTCTCTCACGAATCAGCCTTACAATTTCATTCTTTCACTTGCATATTTGCATTGGCTCCTCTAAAATAAAAAAAACTCTTGCATATTAAGGAAAATCATTTAACAATTTGGATCACCCAAGATCGCTATCAATATTCTAATCTAGGACCTGAATAAATTAACATAATAAAATAATCTGAATAATAAATGGAATATAATGAGATGCGTCATACTACAATAGATGATCAAACTAAACAGTTGTGCACAAGCATGAATGGTGGAAGGACAGGAGATGCTGGGTAGGAGTGTTCATGTTGCTGGAAGACCTGCCCAGATATTTAAAAATTTCCAAGATGACGATGATCAACTAATCATAAGAGAAAGAAGGTACGGAAACCACAAGAACTCATTTGTAAAATATTTAGGATTCGTAACTGAGCAACATTGGTTTGGTAGTATTTGTGTCTAACAAAACAGTATCAAACCAGAGTGAAAAGAAATAAGTTAGGCTGAAGTAGAAAATACTAATGAAATAAAGTAATGGAAGTTAACAAGGCCTGTATTGGCGATGAGCATAAAAAAAATATCAGTGAACGAATTAATACATATTCATGGAAATGATGATCTTGACCACAAGCTGGTACTGAATTTCAGGTGTAGGGGTGTGGAAAAATTTTCTTTCATCGGTCAGGAGGTCAGGGACTGGAATAAATTACGAAGGGAAATGATGAATAATTTTCCAAAAATGATGAAAGAATTTAAAATTATTATTTATAGAGGACTAAAGTAGGTTGGTACAAGAAAGGGGGAAAATGTATGTGTAGGGAAATTGCTACTGGGGCATGTGCTCCATCAGAGTTAAATTAAATTAAAAAAAAGACTGGAGGCATTTGCTAGTAATTACTTTCATTTTAAATATACCAGGTGAATGCAAACTGTTAACTAACTAGCAAAAAATTTCCTTTTGCTAAAATTTTGGCAACTGCATGCTGATAAACAAAAAAGATAATTACAATTGAAAAGAAATTTTATCTTACCACTGTATCTATTAAGCACTTGTGCAAAAAATTAATGTTCCTTCAACAGACTGAGTTTAGAAAAGAGTAAAAGCCAAAGTCATTTTGTTAACAAAATACATAATTAGATATACAACATGGCTTCATATGTCTACAGTTAATATGAGGGTATGTCTTGATATTACACTTCCGTCCCTCCTACCTGTGCAATACATCTATAATGAAAGTTAAAGAATCCACAGTTAAAAATTTACTGAAGCTGCGAAATAACATTTGGCAAGAATTTCTTCCCAAATATTCTGCTTGTTAGTCACTAAAATTATGAAATATGCTCAAAATAATGATGCAAGGTATCTGGCAGATAAGCTAAAGAATCTGACTAACTCTATTTTTACAAAATTTTCTGATTTTATAAACAGGATCAAGGACAGACATATGGAAGACAATGACTTATTAGTTAGCTTCGACGTCACGTCACTGTTCACAAACATGCCATCAACATCACCAGGGAATGACTAGAAAATCTCAGCCTGCCAGAAGAATGGGTGTCACTAACTGAATTCTGCCTTAGGACTACCTTCTTTAAATGCAAGGGTGACTTCTGCCAACAGAAACAGGGAGCAGTAATGGGTTGCCCCCTGTCCCTAATTGTGGCCAATGTGTTTATGGAGGATTTGAGGCTGAAGTGGTAAACAATTACATCTGAAACCTTCTTTATGGCTGTGATACATTGACGACACGTTTTTTCTGTGGCCTCACGGGTGAAAATCTCTCAAGGCTTTTTTCCCAGCACTTAAATAGTGCCCACAACCAAATTAAGTTAACCATGGATGTTAAGTTGGACAAAAACTTCCTTTTATGGACATGATCGAGAGGTGGAAGGAAGTTGGCTCCCTGGGCCATGGAGTTTATAGCAAGCCCATGTACATGAATTGATTTTTGAATGCAGCACCATCCAGCAGTAAAATATAGACTTATAAAAATATTAACCATCTGTGCTTCCACAGTCAGTGAAAAGTGAGCATAGCCACTGAAAGTGACATTTCTGGCCAACGGTTACAACCTTGATGTCATCAATAAGGCCACTGCAAGGCTTAAATCTCAAGGACCACCCTGTGCTCCAGCACCGGAAGTTGAAGCTAGAAGACAAACAGATGGACCCATGACAGTATTACCCTATGTCCATGGGGTGACAGATAAAATTGGCCATCTTTTAAAGAAAACAAAATATCCGTCTGATATACAGAGCGCCTAAGAAGATTTCTGATGTGCTCATAAAGGTTAAAGACAGGAGGGAGAAATTGCAGACAGTGGGAATATACCAAATCTCAAGGACCACCCTGTGCTCCAGCACCGGAAGTTGAAGCTAGAAGACAAACAGATGGACCCATGACAGTATTACCCTATGTCCATGGGGTGACAGATAAAATTGGCCATCTTTTAAAGAAAACAAAATATCCGTCAAATACAGAGCGCCTAAGAAGATTTCTGATGTGCTCATAAAGGTTAAAGACAGGAGGGAGAAATTGCAGACAGTGGGAATATACCAAATACCCTGTAGCTGTAGCCAAGTGCGTATTTATGAGACTGGACGGATAGTCAAGGAAAAGAAATCTTAAAAATAATAACATCAGCAAATCAGCTGTAGCACAACATTCTGCTGATAGTGGGCACACAATTTTATTTAGTGACACTGATGTACTGGTTCAGGAAAGCATGTGGTGGCCCAGGCATATCAGAGAAATCAGAGAAGTGTTGGAAATAAAAAAAAGACCAAATAACATGAACGCTACAACATGGTCGTGCTTGATCAGGAAAGCACAGGACACAGGCTCCAATCAGACTGGCCACGTTGGTGGCAGTAGCTTGAGTACGTCACTCTGAACGGTTAGCGCATCCTTTGGGAGCTATATATAGGTGGCACCGGTTCCAGCCATGACAGTCCTCTGAAGAAGGCCACAAAATGATGGCCGAAATGTTAGGTTTCGATAAATTGACGCGGCTCAACCTGAACAACCAAGATAACATCGACAATGACCACAGAAGTCTGTACACCCAACAGTAAGCATGTTATTGGGTACTGTAATAGAACACAATTTTGGGTGCTCAGAAAAAAGGGAGGGGGGAATTAATATTAACTCTGAAATAATTCCTGAAAATGAAAATTACATATAATAATGATGTTAAAAGGGGATCTAATAGGTTACTAACTAGAACCATGAATTTCAGACACAAAATAAAACCTCATTTATTGAGTCTTATGGCCTTACAAGGTCGGGTAGTAATTAACGTTACGTTAAACACAATTAGATCAGCAAAAACAAGCAATACCCGACGTTTACAATTCGCCGGAGTAAGCAAACAAAACTGAATGAAATATCTCAAACAAGTAATAAAAACAGCAAAGTTAACATTGAAATAACATGGCAACACAGGCCATCAAATTGAAGCTAACATTTTACTGTACAAAGGAAAATCCCAGGGGGCGCCGTATAAAGTGAATGAAAAGCATCAAAATTGAATTAACAAACAGCAAGATGCTTAAGAAAAAAATTGAATCGAAATATAAATTCAGCTAGCTCAGAATTTAAGTGACGGGAGCAGAGTCTTAACCCAGGCGTCGCTTAAGGGCACATAAGTCTGTTAAAATCCACTGAATAGTGACCGTCGTTTCTGGTACATTACCATAGAATCATCGCCGTGATGGTGAGCGACAAACACAATGCCACTGCAGCAATGGAAGCTAAATAAGCGGCTACGACCGCGTTATTAGCATAACTTCCAAATAATGGCAAGCATGCCACTCGACATCTCGCTTTCCCAAAGCAAGAAATGATCAACCACAATGATCATCAGAGAGCGTGCCGGGCTGACACGTCTATTCACCAGCTCGTCTTGGACCCAAGTCACGTCCGTTCATCAGCTCGTCTTGGACAGAAGTGATGTCTAAAAATGGCTCCTTCTTCTTCCTCGGCTAGTTGCTCGCCACATGTAAAAGAACTCCACGGAATTAGTATTGTAGACCCCAATAAATGTTCAGGATTGGCTATCTACACATTTCCGTCGTCACGTGTTTAATATCATGCGTCGCATTCGCCGTCTCCTTCGCGCGTTTCCTACGTGGCCTTCGGGGTAGTAGCGGGGTAGGGGTAGGTCACCGCCCGATTTCGAACGGGACTCAAGCCGGGCTGTCCCGGCGCCATCGAGTCGCCTCGCCTGCTCCATTGTTCCTCTCTCAACCGCCGAAATGGCAGTTTCTAGCCTTCGATATTCAGCCCTTCTGAGCCATGCGTTTACAGAAAAATTGATTTACAATAAAATATACCTTTGGCCGCCCTGGTTTTAAACATACATTTAACCTATCCAGACAACCCTCATTATTTACAATTAATTACACGTTGCAAGACTAAATAATTAATAAATTTGAATATAATAAAAAAAGGAATTATGAATATAATTAATAATAATTTAATTATATTCATTGTGGGTGACGCTGTCACACCACAATATACCTGCTACCCAATCAAAATAAAATTATGCCAATAATTTTATTTGAACTATTCTAACCCTACAGTTGCATCAAAATCATTGCCTACACTATAGTTTCATGGTTCCAGCTCACTCGAACTATCGCATACATGTGACCTCTTTAAATATGTAAATACGACACGTGACTCTGGTTAACATAAATAATGAAATGTCTTATCCTAATATGCAAAGTAAAACATCATAAAACATTGACAGGTACATAGATGTAAATGAACGACAAAATAGATCTGTTCAATCAATAAACAAAAAAATGATGTAAGCACAAGATATTAACATTAAAACTAGACAACTCAATTAATTATTTACAACGGGCTATGCAAATCTAGCACATGTGTTGAAGTTAGATACAGCAACAACAAGAATAAAGAATGCACCGAATGTCCATTATCAAGGCCGACACAAGTATGCCGAAACCACATAACATGAAAATCAAATGGAAAAGAAAAATCTTCCGCGAATTTACATAATTTAATCCTTCCGCGAATTTACATAATTATCCATACAATACAAAAGAAAGACGGTTCTCGCAAAATGAACTATATTATGCTTTCCAAACTACACTCGTAGCAAAGACATTATAGCGGTGAAACCTAAGCGATCAGCTGTTTCCACTTTGCCCGCTCTGTTGTTGTCAGTAAGCGCTGTCCCGTTAAGCTTGCGGCTCAGGCTACCTGTTTTCGTTTAACCTGATTGCAATCCTTCCAGGAAAACTGGCGGTCGGCACAGCTGCTATTCCCAAACAGCTGAGCGTCCTTTACCTGTTCTCGCTGCGTTAGCGCTACGCTTGTTAGGCAATTACGTGTCTCAAGACTGACACTCTTACTTTCTAAACATATGCTCTACTGTTATTACCTAACTAAATGTACATTGATCCTTAAGCTATATTTACAAACATCCGTCCTAGGAACTTGTAGCCTATGCTGTGTGAAACGGGCGCAAATTCCGGGCATTATGCGGGCCGAGCTCCGTTCTGCCGTCGGTCAGCATGTAGCAGTTTGGGGAGATAATCCGCGCTACTGAGAACGGTCCCGAATACAGCAGAAAGAATTTGGAAATTAATTTTCGCTGTGCGTCAGACGGGGTCATAGTCCTAAGTAGCACCTGCTGCCCGACGCTAAACGTTTGCGTCCGCAATCCGTCGTGCTTGCGTTGCCGCTTCGTAGCTTTCTCTACCAAGAATTCATGTGCTTTCTTGATGTCATCCTCGGGATTCTTCTCGGGTTGATCCTTAAATTTTACATTGATACGAATCAGACGCAGTCTCATCCCGCACGAAATGATCGCGAGTTTCTCATTAGCATCGGCATAGCTTTGGCTTTGACTGTGGTGCTGTCGTCAAGTTTCTCGTCAGTATCGGCATAGCTTTGGCTTCCGTGCTGGCGTCAAGTTTTCCTTTTTCCCGCATTTTGTCGGTTGGGTTCTGTGGTATGAGATTTTGCTCGTCAGCTGATGCGCATATAGCTCTTCCTCCGTTATTCAAATTGCCTTCGCGTTCCGCGGTGTCTTGCATTGGTTTGGAACTATTTATTCCAAGGCTCTGCTCACAGGCCTCATGTTTCCAATGCAACACCTCCGGAACCAAATTTGTCACCGTCTTATTTCCCCAATCCATAATGACTTGACGTTTTGCTAAGAGGTCGCATCCAACGATCACATCTTGCGTCAAACCGGGTACTATAAGTAGTGGCAACATTAACTCGCTATTCGCGACTTTCACGGGGATTAGCGCTTGCGTGCTAACGATCTTTTCTCTCTTTCCTATTGCAGGAACCACCGTACTTGCGTTGTGGGAATTACTTTTAGCCGCGGATTCTTATCTTTCAAGCGTAGCAGAAATTTCTTAGACATTACGGAGACAGACGATCCCGAGTCAATTAAAATATTCGCCCGTATGCCATATGCAATAATATCTACACGGGGACACTTCGCGCGTGCCATGAGGCTGTCGCCGGATACCATATCTTCTTCTTCGTCGATATTTTCCGGTCCTTCGCCGCGCCAATATTCCAAACTGCCGAGGCAAATGCTGTCGGCGTTTGCAGCGTCCCCCGAAAAATCTCATTGTGACGGCGGGGAGTTAGACGCGTTGTTAACGCCGCCCACATTTTCCTCCGTCGCCTTTGCACACATTTCCGGTTCCGCGTTTTCAATCGAGATCGCGTTCACTGGAAATTCTTGTGGATACGCGGATCGGTTGTTTCCCGACCGCTGATGATTTTTATCATCCTTCCATTGTGCATTTCCGTTCTTCCATTTCTTCCCTCCATTACGATTGCCGGAATTTTGATTGGAAGATTTCCCATTCTGTCCATCAGCATAGGAAGCTTTATTGCCGCCATGCGGTCGCTTAGACTCGCTTTGCGCTTCGCCATGGTTTCGTTCCGCGTCTTGTCTCGCCAGATTATCGGCCATTTTCCCGATTCTGTCTAGGTTACCGACGGTTTCTAGCAGTTCTGGTATCGTACGAATGACCACGGGGTTAATGAGTGACTGCACTTGTGGACCAAAGTGCGCGATCACCATCTCTATGAACTCTCCGTCCGTCATTTTGTCGTCGAATTGCCTACACTGCACCAGCAAAGTTTTCACGTAGCTTTCCATCGAATAATGCCACTTGGGAATGTACCTTCCTTGGTACAGCTTTATCCTCGCCTGGTTCTGGATCTTTTTCGACCAGAAGGTCTCAAGAAACAGGACTCTGAACTCGGCGTAAGATAAGTTAGTTTCGGACGCAATTTTCAGCCAGAGTCTGTCTGTTTCTGAAAATGATTCCTCGACTAACACAAGCTTCATGGAATCAGGCACTCCTTTGATTTCAAAATACCGCTCCATTTCGGTAAGATAAATCCTAGGATTTACGTCTTTGCGAGACCCAAAACGTGGCAACTTAAGCTCGATATTAGCTGCTGCGTACTGTGCGTAATTCGCGTGAACAATACTCCCGCTAGCGTTGGAATTACTCACTTCCTTCATCCTTGGATTCCAACTGCGCCAGCTTTGAGTTAGTGTTCTGCACGAGTGTTTGCTGTGACGCTTGCAAATCCTGTTGTGCCGTTTGTACTTGTTCAACCGAACTTGCAACCTCCGACATCTTTGCATTTACAGCCTGCAAGCTTCGTTCAGTATTATCCTTAATCTCGTGGACAAATTCCGAGATCTGACCGAGACTCTGGTGGCTTTCTTGCCGCACGTGCTCGACAGATTTTTCGGTCGCGTCCAAACGCTTCGAGATTTCCGCGCTTGATTCCTGCAATGCAGTGCATGTTGCCTGAATCGTATCTGTGCGTCTCTCCAACACTGAAACATTCGCTCGCATCTCCGATTTGAATGCACTCATTTCACGGGTCATTTCCTCGCGAAAAACGGACAATTTTCCGTCCATGCCCTTCAACAAAGCATTTTGCGACTCAAATTTTTGATTTTGTGCATCTAGACGCTTGTTTATGTCCTCCCTCAATGAATCAGAATTTGACTTTGTGCATCTAAACGCTTATTTATGTCCTCCCTCAATGAATCAGAATTTTGACTTTGTGCATCTAATTTCTGATTTTGCGAAGCTATTTGTTTACTTAACTCCGCCAGCATGTTAAATAGCAGGTTTTGGTCTTGGGGTTGTGCGGTCGCGGGTGGCAATTCTACCGTTATTTGCGACGCACGTGTTTCAACTTCTGCCCGCATGGGTGGATTTTGAACGGTTTCATTGTCTGGGGTTGGAAAAATTCCTAACTGTTCCCCATCTAATGATGCATTTGAATGGATGCTACGCGTACTAGGAGTATCATTACACTCTTCGTTCGCCAACGGCATTTCGTGTACTTCCGGTGCTTGATCCATCGCGTTAGTTTGCTCGGAAATGTTACGAATAATTGATCGATCTGCCCTATTAATGGTGCGTGACCTCAACTTCATAGATTTGATCGTAAGATACAAAATTTCAACTCCGAACAATTTGAACAATCGACAACAAACAAAATACAACCGGCACGATTTAACTCGAAAAGTACAGCATTAAACAAATTTCGCGCATAAATCCCTTCAACATGAAATAAAACCCATCCAAAATTAAACAACAAGGAAAAACAACGATGTTTCATGCGACACAAATACCTCAACACATGAGCAAAATCAGCATAAAGAAAAATCTTAACTTTTACCATGCATTAAAATTTCAAAAGCACTGACTCTATCTTTAATTTTAAACTAACCATGCTTGATGCAAGTGAACGAAAATATACTTGAACAACTGATTGAAATAAATCACACATTTAGATTTAAATCAAGCATGGCAAACAAAGCAAACAAATTTCAACATAAAATTTATTCTAAAATAATAAAATGAATCAACACAGGTCACATCCATGGATTTTTTTAGACTTGTGAAATTCTCAAAATAATTTCGACTTGCAAAAGCCCGAAACGTTGGGTGCCAATTGTAATAGAACACAATTTTGGCGTAGAACCGTGGGTGAGCAAAAAAGGGAGGGGGGAATTATATAAATCTAAATAATTCCTGAAAATGAAAATTACATATAATAATGATGCTATAAGGGGATCTAATAGGTTACTAACTAGAACCATGAATTTCAGACACAAAATAAAACCTCATTTATTGAGTCTTATGGCCTTACAAGGTCGGGTAGTAATTAACGTTACGTTAAACACAATTAGATCAGCAAAAACAAGCAATACCCGACGTTTACAATTCGCCGGAGTAAGCAAACAAAACTGAATGAAATATCTCAAACAAGTAATAAAAACAGCAAAGTTAACATTGAAATAACATGGCAACACAGGCCATCAAATTGAAGCTAACATTTTACTGTACAAAGGAAAATCCCAGGGGGCGCCGTATAAAGTGAATGAAAAGCATCAAAATTGAATTAACAAACAGCAAGATGCTTAAGAAAAAATTGAATCGAAATATAAATTCAGCTAGCTCAGAATTTAAGTGACGGGAGCAGAGTCTTAACCCAGGCGTCGCTTAAGGGCACATAAGTCTGTTAAAATCCACTGAATAGTGACCGTCGTTTCTGGTACATTACCATAGAATCATCGCCGTGATGGTGAGCGACAAACACAATGCCACTGCAGCAATGGAAGCTAAATAAGCGGCTACGCCCGCGTTATTAGCATAACTTCCAAATAATGGCAAGCATGCCACTCGACATCTCGCTTTCCCAAAGCAAGAAATGATCAACCACAATGATCATCAGAGAGCGTGCCTGGCTGACACGTCTATTCACCAGCTCGTCTTGGACCCAAGTCACGTCCGTTCATCAGCTCGTCTTGGACAGAAGTGATGTCTAAAAATGGCTCCTTCTTCTTCCTCGGCTAGTTGCTCGCCACATGTAAAAGAACTCCACGGAATTAGTATTGTAGACCCCAATAAATGTTCAGGATTGGCTATCTACACATTTCCGTCGTCACGTGTTTAATATCATGCGTCGCATTCGCCGTCTCCTTCGCGCGTTTCCTACGTGGCCTTCGGGGTAGTAGCGGGGTAGGGGTAGGTCACCGCCCGATTTCGAACGGGACTCAAGCCGGGCTGTCCCGGCGCCATCGAGTCGCCTCGCCTGCTCCATTGTTCCTCTCTCAACCGCCGAAATGGCAGTTTCTAGCCTTCGATATTCAGCCCTTCTGAGCCATGCGTTTACAGAAAAATTGATTTACAATAAAATATACCTTTGGCCGCCCTGGTTTTAAACATACATTTAACCTATCCAGACAACCCTCATTATTTACAATTAATTACACGTTGCAAGACTAAATAATTAATAAATTTGAATATAATAAAAAAAGGAATTATGAATATAATTAATAATAATTATATTCATTGTGGGTGACGCTGTCACACCACAGTACTGAACACTGGTGATATGCAAGATGATAGAAAAATATTTAAATAGACTTAAGTAATTAAGGCTGGTAATAAATTTTAAGGTTAAATCATGAAAAAGGTCACAGATATATTTTAAAGTGTAAAATCTGTTCTGAGTGAATAGTGCCTTGTCTATTTGTTAGGATGTATTAATGTGCTCACTAACATTTTGAAGAAAAAACTTGGTGTGCATATCAAATTATTTCAAACAGATGAAATTAAATATTTGGACTTTTGTGAGAATGATTTTTAAGAAATGTTCATAACTGTCAGATCTAATATCATGATGTGTATAACTGTATTTTATATATAAATTTTATTTTGAGAAGTCAAATTTAATTTACTTGGACGTACAATGTTTCAGTAAATTTTGTACATGACTTCTATAGTATGAGGCTAAATTTTCTCCATGCCAGATATGAGTGCCCAGCAGATGGGCACAGAACAATTGTTACCATTGATAGATCCACAATATGTAACAAAGTGGTGCTGGGAGTTTTCAGAAGGCATGACCAATGTTCATGGTGAATGCAAGAGTTGTACGGTATCCATGATGACTGTTGAACTTCAGAGTGTTTAAGAAACAATTGATGAAAATTGAAGTATCATGATGAGGGAAATGCATGAACTCATTCCACATGCTTCTAAGATAACACCGTATAAATTAGTGACAGTAACAATAGAGTAAACAGAATTTCAATGGCTACAACATAAGCTTCCAACTGTTCCAGGAACTAAACAGTGGCTGAAAGCCAGTGCAAACAGTTGTTTATTATTAAATTAACTTTATAACTATTTCAAATCTCTTAATTCTACCCAATTATGTAATAATGATTTTAAACAATAATATAGATAATTTGAAGCTCTTTAGAATTACTTTAAATATGACAAACCATTTTTATTTTAATTTCTTTAAGTATAGTAGTGATCACAGATGCAACTAGTAATTTCTTTCAATTAAAATATTCGATATCAAATATTACAAATATTAATTACTGGGTGTAAGCCAGTAACCATATTTTGCATGTTGTTGCCGATTAGAACAGTTCCCAGTTTTAGGCTTAAAGGTCATGATTGCTTGATCTAATCTGGTTGAAATGTGTACTTGAACTGTTTTTTAACCTAAGAATTTGCTCTGCAAAATTTAAAGATA
>CM061919.1:107073586-107230160 GCA_031002005.1 Vandiemenella viatica | reverse complement strand
CCACAGTACTGAACACTGGTGATATGCAAGATGATAGAAAAATATTTAAATAGACTTAAGTAATTAAGGATGGTAATAAATTTAAGGTTAAATCATGAAAAAGGTCACAGATATATTTTAAAGTGTAAAATCTGTTCTGAGTGAATAGTGCCTTGTCTATTTGTTAGGATGTATTAATGTGCTCACTAACATTTTGAAGAAAAAACTGGTGTGCATATCAAATTATTTCAAACAGATGAAATTAAATATTTGGACTTTTGTGAGAATGATTTTTAAGAAATGTTCATAACTGTCAGATCTAATATTCATGATGTGTATAACTGTATTTTATATATAAATTTTATTTTGAGAAGTCAAATTTAATTTACTTGGACGTACAATGTTTCAGTAAATTTTGTACATGACTTCTATAGTATGAGGCTAAATTTTCTCCATGCCAGATATGAGTGCCCAGCAGATGGGCACAGAACAATTGTTACCATTGATAGATCCACAATATGTAACAAAGTGGTGCTGGGAGTTTTCAGAAGGCATGACCAATGTTCATGGTGAATGCAAGAGTTGTACGGTATCCATGATGACTGTTGAACTTCAGAGTGTTTAAGAAACAATTGAAGAAAATTGAAGTATCATGATGAGGGAAATGCATGAACTCATTCCACATGCTTCTAAGATAACACCGTATAAATTAGTGACAGTAACAATAGAGTAAACAGAATTTCAATGGCTACAACATAAGCTTCCAACTGTTCCAGGAACTAAACAGTGGCTGAAAGCCAGTGCAAACAGTTGTTTATTATTAAATTAACTTTATAACTATTTCAAATCTCTTAATTCTACCCAATTATGTAATAATGATTTTAAACAATAATATAGATAATTTGAAGCTCTTTAGAATTACTTTAAATATGACAAACCATTTTTATTTTAATTTCTTTAAGTATAGTAGTGATCACAGATGCAACTAGTAATTTCTTTCAATTAAAATATTCGATATCAAATATTACAAATATTAATTACTGGGTGTAAGCCAGTAACCATATTTTGCATGTTGTTGCCGATTAGAACAGTTCCCAGTTTTAGGCTTAAAGGTCATGATTGCTTGATCTAATCTGGTTGAAATGTGTACTTGAACTGTTTTTTTAACCTAAGAATTTGCTCTGCAAAATTTAAAGATAAACTGTTGAGTGTGAAGGTACTTAGAAGTAGTGAAGGCAAAAGCTTTGTGTGGACAGAGTCTACACACTATATCATAAAAGGGTTAACATTCATGATGGCTTGATCTGATCTGGCTGACCTATATTTTTTCCTAAGGGTGCACTGCAAAATTGAAAGAATTTAAATTGTGCTTGTAGGATCTTAGGACAAATAAAGAAAAACTAGACGACCCATGCGAAAATTTCACGAATAAAATGCGATGAATAGTGAGGTTGAATGCTTGTAATATAATGAAAAGTAGCAAATATTAATTTTTTTAGTGTAATAGGTACACATCAAAATACTTATAACATATTACGAAACAGTTAGGAAAATTTAAAACACTCGTATTTACGACAAACTATCACTGACCTTAACAGGATTTAATTTAATTGCAATGGAGCACACGCTCCGGTGGCAATTTCCCTACACACCCAACTTCCCCCTATCTGGCGCCCAAACCAACCTGAACAAAATACGCATAAAATATCAACATCTCTGTGATATTTGTTGCTGTGCGAATAACATGTTTACATTGGAATTGTATAGCAAAATGAAAGTGTTTCCATAAAAGAAAAAAATATCCGAAAAGCTACTTATTGAATAAAAAAAAGTTTATTGACATCTCTGTGATATCTGCTGCTGTAATCTAGGGACTTGGCTCTGAACTTTCTCATACGCGCTACCACTTTAAGCACCAAATTCCGAAAAATTCTTTCTTAATTTATGATTTTACCTAAATGGAGACGTTAATCTTTAAAACAATATGATATTTATCGACTTCTGCTAGGTATCAAAGAAGATAAATGGCAGGTAATTTAAAAAAAAAAAAAAAAAAAAAAAACACGCTGTAGAAATAGTATAGATACTTTTGCCTTTTAAGGGTCGAATTCAAAAATTTCTTTTATAAAACAGGGTGTGACCAAAGCAGCCACCTTGGTCTTTAAAATGATACCTCATTTATCGATTTCGTTAAGTTATCAAGCGAGGTAAAAAAAAAAAAAAAAAAAAAAAAAAAAAAAAAAAAGTTCTAGAAGTGATGATATTTTTGCCCCTTAAGGATTGTATTTAGAGAATGTTTTTTTCTTAAAATATGATGTGACTAAAGCGGATAATTTAATATTTAAAATGATACCTCATTTATTAATATCAGTTTGGTATCAAGGGAAATAAATAGCTCGTGACAGAAAAATGAGTTGCAGAAATATTAATACTTTTCTCTCTATGGTTAGAATTTTGAAAAATTTCTTTCTTAAACTGTGGTGTAATGGAACCTAAGTTCTTTCAAAGACCTCAGTCTTTAAAATTATACCTCTTTTATCAATTTTGTTTAACTATCAAGGGAGATAAATGACTCGAGACACAAAAAACGCATTTTAGAAATATTGATATTTATGTCCTTTAAGAGTTCAATTCAAAAAAATTCAATTCTTAAAATGTGATGTTACCACAGCGGAAACCTTAATTTTTTGAATGATAACACATTTATCTATTTCGGTTAGATATTATTGGAGATAAATGGCTTGTGACATAAAAATGCGTTGTAGAGCCATTTATACGTTTTCCCACTAAAGGTTAAATTCCAAAAAAAAAAAAATTCTTAATATAAAATATATAAAAGCTGAGTCATTACTCTTCATACTACTACTTCATTTATCGATTCTGGTTAGATATCCAGGGAGATAAATGACTCTAAACACAAAAAACGCATTTTAGAAATATTGACATTTTGCACTTTACGGGTCGAATTACTAAAAATTCCTTTCTTAAAATATAATGTTACCATGGCGGAGACCTTAGTCTTTAATATGATAACTCATTTATATATATCGGCTAAATATCAAGGGAGATAAATGGCTCGTGACACCAAAATGCGTTGTAGAAAATTGTTTACTTTTTCCCATTAAGGGATGAATTCCAAAAATATTCTTTCTTAAAATATGATGTCACAAAGCTGATACATTACTCCTCATAATCATATTTCATTTGTCGATTTTGGTTTGAAATCCATGGAGATAAATGGCTCGAGGTACAAAAAACGCATTTTAGATAAATTAACATTTTTGCCCATTAAGGGTCGAATTACGAAAAATCCCTTTCTTAAAATATAATGTTACCACGGTGGAAACCTTAGTCTTTAATATGATACCTCATTTATCCATATCGGTTACATATGAAGTGAGATAAATGGCTCGTGACACAAAAACGCATTGCAAAAATAGTTATACTTTTTCCCTTTAAGGGTCGAATTTCGAAAAATTCCTGTCTTAATGTATGACGCCACTAAAGTGGAGATCTTAATCTTTAAAATGATACTTCATTAAATGATTTCAGATAGGTATCCATGGAGATAAATGACTCGTAACACAGAAAACAGCATTATAGACATATTGACATTTTTGCCCTTTAAGGGTCGAATTCCAAAAACTTTCTTTCTTAAAATATGATGTGACTAAAGTAGAGACAATAAGCTTTAAAATAACACCTCATTCATTGATTTCGGTTAAGTATGAAGGAAGATACAGGCTTGTGACAAAAAAATACCTAATAGAAATAATTTATATGATGTTTTGCACTGACAGAGACTGCACTAAATACTGTTAAAGAGTCAAAAGTTATTATTGTGTTAGATGGTCTGGCTGAAGTAAGAATTGGATTTACTTTACAAAATTTGAAGAATTTATCTTTATTTTGAAGGATGCTAGAACTTATATGGTATATATTTTGCACAGACAGAGACTATGTACTCTATATAGTAAAGGGTCAAAGATCATCACTGCATGACCTGACCTGGCTGAAATACATACTGGAACATTCTCCAAAGTTTTGAAAATTTCTGTTTTTCTTGAAGATAGTTGTAATGGCTAAAGCAGATTTGTGTCCAGAGGCATGGCCTATAAATATAGTATAAGGAATAAAGGTGTTGATCTGATCTGACTGACATGTGAACCTAACCTGTATTTTACCCAAAGGGTTTGCTCTGCAAAATTTGAAGAATTTCTGCTTAGTTTGAAGGGAGTTATCATTTGTAAAATAAGATTAGCAACATTCATACACTAACTCAAAACTATTTTGCATTATATTCAAAGTATAATCACACATGTTAATGTTAAAATCTTACAAGGCTCTAGAAAGTAAACCATTTCAAACATAAAATGGTTAATTAAAGGAGGAATAATTAGAAGAAACACAGAAATGTTAAAATTATAAGTGAAAATAGGAATGTTATGGGTTGGAGTAGTACTGTCACATCTGTCTACTATTCTAATGAAGGATTCTGTTGTTATTTATGATCAGGAGTTATGTTTTCACATATAATATGAAAACAAGCCATGACAGAGGTGAAATGCCTAATAGATCAAAACTTTGGAATCAGGTCTTAAATGCCTCAAGTATTTATTATATTATAATTATGTTGGTATCAAATTAAGAGTTGTAGATGAAGAAAAAATGACAGTTTAGCTAGTCTGTAGAAATTAATGTGTAACACATATGAGAGCCTGTATGATAAAAAATGCTTGGTTGGGAGCTATTGGAGGTAAATGAAAGAGTGATGGATGTATAAACAGTTCATGTTGGCCTTGAGATAGATGCTAACTAAATAGTTAGGAATAGTAAAAGAAATGTAAGTGATAGTGATGACCATAAATTAGCACTTGATACATGGAATAATAAAGTTTTCAGTTGTAGCTAGGGGAGTCAGGAGCGAAAATAAATTCTTAAGGAAGTTGGTGAAGAATAGAAGAATTTAAAGTTAACTGTGCATAAAAAATAGGTATGTAGGTAAATTGACACTTGGGTATAAACTCCATCACAATTAGTAATGTGTGAAGAAAATGTCAGTTTTCAGAAAAAGGGACAACAGTACTATTTAGAAGAAACTGTTTTCCAAAAACTGCTGCAAGATAACTAGTGTGAAATGGTGGTTTAACATGACCATACTTTCATGTTTTTCTCAGATATATATAAAAATGCAAATTTCATAACAACTTAGAAAAATAATCATAGACCTATTCTTATTAGGTCTTTATGCATATATGTTTTTAAAAATTATGTATCTTCACTATTGACAACAATATGAGGAAACCACTACCAGTAATCTTTCTGCTTTAAACACGTATTTCAAAATTTGTGGAATGAAAGTCTAAAAATACTGAATTTATGACTTTGTGTTTAAACAACAAACCAGTAAACAACTAAATATCAAGTCTGGAGAACTGAGATTATGCTACAGGAAGTCCCAAAACATGAGAGATACTCAGTGAGAAACTGCCAGGAAAGAAGCAATGTCCTGGGATGCTGGTGAAGGTTTTTGAACAAAAAGCAATATTTTGTATGGTTATAATATATTTATGAAATGTGAAATTGAAAAAATAGTGGTGCACTCATATTTTAGTATTATGAATTTTGGAAATATACTAAAATAATAACTACTTATAACTGAGTCATTTGGTGAGCCTCTGTATGTAATCTCATCCCCTTGCCATATGTCCTCCTCAAATCATGTTTAAGGTTTATACCATAATATTCTAAAGTGTATTCATGTTTGTGTGTTTGTTACAGCCCTCCTGCCTTCATCTGTGATGAGTGATGACAGGTTTACTTTTCCTATCCGTCCATCTTTATAAAATTAATGTTCTAATGCAAATATGAGGCATCCACCTAAACTCTTATAATATTTTCAATTCTTAAATCTCTCACCCTACTGAATGACAATTTTTTCCCCACTGCTGCTATATTTTTTTGATACTTGTTATTTTTATTTTGGGTGTACTCTAATCCTACCTCTCTGCTTTCTCTCATATTTTTATCCTTCATTTGGATCCCACTTTACATTCTTCCACTAAAGATTTAGTGTCAGTTCCTCTGTGACTAGTGTCCAGGACATCACTTTCTTCTGTTTATGATAAGTAAAAAAACCGAAAAGTCGATTGTTCTTCTTGTATTAATGTATCTGTATTATACTGCAAACATGTTGCAATCTAAGTTTCACCCTCTTTCTTAATTTAATTAACTGTAAATATTATAACTGATGATCAACATATAATATGTTTTGTAAACATATAATATGTATTTGATTTTTTTAAAGATCATCTGACAACCTCAAATTTTTTAGTGTAAAAATTATGATTCTCTGCATTAAGACGCAGCGCTTGAATAACTCAAATAAAATTTTTGCCTTAATGAATAATGAGAAATATTTGTTTGTGTATTAAACATAAGAAAAGTCACTGAACTGTCAATATTACCTCTGATTTCAGGAGGCTACATTTGAAACAAGTGCTTTCAGCTGCAACTCAATTCTTGTGTGCCAGATTTGTTCCAAGTGATGTTCAGGTTATCACTGCAGGTGCAGACCGTAAAATATGTTATTGGGAAGCATTTGATGGATCACTTGTACGCAAGCTTGAGGGATCCACTGCTAATGGCATGACTACACTAGACATTTCTCCAGATGGAAATTATATTGTTACTGGAAGTTGTGACATGTATATTAAGGTTTGTGATAGTGGCATTTTTAACTTAGCTGTATAACAACATTTTAAAATGTTTAGTAACAGCACTAAATTGTAATTTAAAGGCCTTAGTGGTTCGTGAATGTGAAAACTAAGATAAATTTCTAATACAGCTAATCCTTTGTCAGTTCTTGACCTAATCAAGTATTATTTATCATGTAGACAGAAGCTGTTAAATACAATAGCACAGTTGTTGAAAAATGGTTTACTGAACATGGTGAGTGAGCGGCAATGCTCTAGCCTCACATTCAAGAGGATGTGGGTTCGAATCCCTGTCCAGACATCCAGATTTGAGTTTTCCATGGTTTCCCCAAATCACTCCAGGTGAATGCTGGGTTGCTTCCTTCAAAAGGCCATGGCCGAATTCCTTCCCATTCCTAGTCAACTCCTCTAATGATCTCAGTGTCGACAATACATAAAGCCATAACAAAACAAAAGATATTGTATGCAACTACATCAGAAATGTCTGTGAAGAAAGAAATTGATTTGTGAAATGGTACAAAAATAAAATTTTTGAATAGGACTTTTACCAGTAAGAAAGGTTTTACATAAATGTGTTATCACAGATGATGAAAGGAAAAGACAAAGGCTGACAATGAAGGGAAGGAAAAAATCTCGGTCCTTTGGTTTGAGATTGAGGTTAGAGATTTTTTTTGTTGAGGCATTGTTGCCTGCCTGTCAATGATTCAGATGTCACTGGTCTCAGTCATCAAGTGGATGTGGTCAATCACTGCATTGTCTATGGAAGGAAGTAATGCCAGAAATTACATATTTATGGCACACTCTTAGCCCTGTGGATCAAGGAATGTCGAATTCTCTAATAGTTTTTGCCATGGAATGCCCCATGTGTCTATTCACAGTCTGTTAATTCATCATGCAGCCATAAACACACCAGAAAACCTTTCACACGACTTACAAGATTACAAATCAAAGCCCCGACACTTCACAGCACATTTATATGTTTCCTCCATTGTGTACCTCCATTCTGGTATTTGCATCTTCCTATTCCATGACTTGGCACTTCTGTTTATATACTGTTGCTTTTCAGCATACATCAGTCACCTTTCTTTCTTAAAATGATCATAGATTTCATAGTGACAAAGGCAATGGGAAAGCATAACATGGGAATTCAATGCTAAGGGAAATATTGTCTTAAAGACCTGGGCTTTGTATATGATACTGTCCTTTTATCAGAAATAACAGGAAGTTTACAACAAATAATGTGGCTGGATACAAATAAGTACATTAAAGAGACAAACAGCATAAGTAAATTGACAGGAATGTAATGTCACATTGCTTTGCAGCAGCATAAACTAGAAACTGAGTGATTCTGGTATGTCTGTATCATTATCAGTGATAGCAAGGATGCAGATGCTAAAATCAACAGCAGAATTGGAAAATCCTCCACAATTTTTGAATTCTGTTTTCAAATTTAATTGAAATTATAATAAAGATACAGCTTTATTCTTCTGGCACTATGCCAATGGAGCAATACACATGTGTCCAAAAAATGCAAGTTAATTTAATTTAATTTAATTGCAATGGAGCACACGCTCTGGTGGTAATTTCCCTACACACCCAACTTCTCGCTATCCTTCACTCACCTACATTTGCCCACTACAAATTTTAAGTTTAAATTCTTTTAACGTTTTTGGTAGGTTATTCATCATTCCCCTTGGTAACTCATTCCAATCCCTGACACCCTTACCTAAAAAACAAAATCTTCCCACACCCTTGTGCCTGAAATCGAATGCCAGCTTATGGTCATGGTCATCTTTTCCCTTCCATGAACTACTTTTCATACCTACTGCAATATCTTTCCATGCCTCATGGCCAGTTACACCCTGTACACTCCCATTACCCTCCTCATCCTCCTCCTGTCTTGCAATGAATCCCATTCCAGCTCCTTTATCATATCTGTCACTGATTGCATTCTGCGATAATTTCCAGAAACAAATCTAGCAGCCCTTCTTTGCACCTTCTCCAACTCCTGTATTTGATACTCAAAATGTGGGTCCCATACTACACTACCTATATTCGAGCAATGGTCTGACCAAAGTTTTGTAACCCAATTCCTTTACTTCTCTCGTGCATCCCCTCATCACTCTCTCCAACAAGTGCAGGATTTTGAAACCTTTTCCGACCACCTGTCCAATGTGTCCTGCCCAGTTAAGCTTGTTATCAAATGTAATGCCAAGATATTTACATTTCAAGTCTTCAGCAAGCAATTCTTCCCCACCTTATATTCAATAACTAACCTTTTGTTTTTTATTTGTGTATCTAATTAAGCTGACTCTTCTTTACATTTATCTTCATCCCATGTTTACCAACCAACTAGATATCCTGTCCAGATCACCCTGCAACTGTTTACAGTCCTCTATCGTTTGATCCTTTTATACAGCATTATGTCATCTGCAAACAATCTAATATCAGATAGTAAACAATCAACACAATTATTCATTAGAATAATGAATAGCAATGGTCCCAATACGCTACCCTGCGGCACTCCCATTTTTACTTCCACTTCCTTTGATACCGCATTTCCATACCCTAACTTTCTGTTTTCTACCTTTAAAAATTCTTTACCCAGCAAATCACTTTCTCATCCACTCCAATAGTTTTTACCTTATTTACTACCATTTTGTGGCTTACTCTGTCAAACGCCTTTGAAAGATCTAGTGCTACACTATCAATTTGGCCTCCCTTGTCCATTTCATCTGAAATATCTTGCATATATCCCACCAACTGAGATTCGCATGAATATCCTTGCCTGAACCCATGTTGCCTACTTGAAAACCACTTACGTTCCTCACATATATTTTCTGATGTGGTTGCATATCAATCTTTCCATTAATTTACCTACCACTGAAGTCAAACTGATTGGCCTATAATTCTCAACTCTATTTCTCACCCCTCCTTTATGTATCGGCACAACTATTGCACTTTTCCAGTCCTGTGGTAAGCAGCAAGAATCTAGACTCAATTTAAATAATATTTCAAGATAAGGTACAATGTCACACCCGGTTATCTTTATGATATCTGTACTAATATTATCTACACCAGCCCCTCCAAGTTTTTTCAGCTTTCTTATTTCCTTCACCATTTCCTTAGGATGTATTTAAAAATTTTGGTATCTTTATTTCTAATTGTGTTTTTAAGTTCGTCCTTTGAATTAGACCCCTTCCCTTTCTGATACATTGACCCTAATGCTCTCACTTAACCATTTACTTAAAATATCTACCTTTTTCAAATCCTCAGTAACTTCTTCTCCACCCTTATCTTTAAGTGTCTCAGCACCCTCCCTTCCCCTCAGTTTTCTAACATAGCCATAGAAATTTCTAGATGCATCAGTCAATGGTCCTCCTGCACTGACAATACTCTTCATAAACCCATCTTTAGCCATTTTCTTTGCTATTATTACGTCCTTGTTTAGTTGTTTTAAATATTCCCTACTATCCTGCTGTCTCGTAACTCTATTATGTTCTCTTCTTACCTACTTATTTAACCTCCTCACTTCCTTATCATAGTTCACAGGTTCTCTACTTCTCTTTATTTTCTGCTTTGGAATAAATTTTTGTTCCCCCTTTCAATTAATCTACGTGAACTCTTCCCACCTTGACTCTACTGTACTTGTGTCTTTCTTCCATTTGCTGAAACTTTTTCTGAAATATATCTTTAAATTTGAAATCTGTGCTTTTTTATAACTGTACTTATTTCCCACTTTAATTTTTGCTGCTGGTTAACCGATTCCTCTAATATCAATCAGAAATGCTTCATGTTCACTTATTACTTCGGTTATTTGACACCACACAAGGTTATTATCGGTCTTTAATAGGAGTATATCCAAAATATTTTGTCCTCTGGTGTTTTCTCTACCACTTGTGTATTTCCCCTTATTAAGGTATTTGCAAATCTTTGTTCCCGGGTGTTATTAATCTTATCTTCCTTCCCAGTTAACACCTGGTAAATTTAAATCCCCACCAATAATAACCATTCTATTCTCACCTCTGAAATCTGAGTATGAGTTAAGCCGGTGTACAAGCTCATTTTTGAAAAATTAGTGTTGCTTGAGATCGATACTACAAATAATTAAAAATGATGAAATCTTACATAGCAGTTGTCAGTCAAGCTTGTTAAAAATCATTGCAGAGAAACAATACGACTTGAGGGAAATGTGGCACCAACATTTCTCAGAGATCTGCGCAGGTGGGGATTGGCTGATCAACACATCCTGCAGACTAGACAACGCCCAGGACTTAATTTCCGTTAATTTCTTCCATCCTCACCCGTATAAACCTCATCACTGGCCAGCACAATAGTTTCATATATTTTTCAAAATTTTTCAATTATATTTTTATTTACATTTTATATATTTATATATATATATAAGTATGTATTTCTATCTACCTTTATTTTCATCCCAATAAAATTATAACTTTTTGAATTATGCTACACAAAGATTGTTTTGTTTCACTTTTATCGCTGGTCAAGCTTATCCCCCCTCCCCCCCCCCTCCTGACAATTCTACCAGCACCGCGCGTTTTCCACCAGTGCTTCATTCATGTGGCGGGCTGGGATGTGACCACATCTTTCCCCCTGACATATGTCTCATCTCACATGATTAAGACTCGTGTTGAAATATTGTTTTTACTTTGTTGTGTGTTTTTTTGTGTTGCTGTTGCCCTCCTCCCTTCAACTTTGGTGAGTGTTGGGTGTATTTTCCCTTTCTTTTCCTTGTAAATATTGCCTAGCGACATATATATATATATATATATATATATAGGATAGGGAAAATAAACAGTTACGCATCACTTACCACAGATGAAGGCAGGAGGGCGAGACACGTAAAAACACAAAAACATACGAATTGCACAATATTTCGACTTTAGTCTTAGTCATGTGGGAGGCGAGACATATGGCAGGGGGAAAGATGTGGTCACATCCCAACCCACCACATGAATGAAGCACAGGCGGAAAATGCGTGGTAGTGGTAGAATTGCCAGGAGGGGGGGGGATTGGAATGTTTAATTCCTCCCCCATTTACTATTCTGATTTACAAATTTTAATTTTAAATTCCTTAAGTGTTTTTGGAAAATTATTCATCACTACACTTGGTAATTTGTTCCAATCCTTGATACCATTACCAACAAAAGAAAATTTTCCCACTCCCTTATGCATGAAATCGAGTGCAAACTTGTGGTCATGGTCGCCTTTCCCCTTCCATCCACTATTCCTAGTTCTTTGACCAATATCCCTCCAAGCCCCATCACCAACATATGCTCTGTACATTCGCAACACTTGCTTCACCGTTTAGTGGCAAACATATGATATCATTAAAAGGAAAATTAGTTGTTCTAGAACTCTTGCTTTGGGCTGGGCAATGGCTAAAACAATGTTACAACTATTACTGAAATGATGATTAACTGTATGCCTTCTGATAACTCCAATCTTTTATAACACGGCCGCCACATGATTGATTACCCTCAAATGTGAAAGGGAAATCAAAATGAGTCCACATTACACAACTTCAAAGTCCCAGAAAGTCTATATTCTTCCAAATGTTTCTCCTTTGCCAAGTTCGGTACCAGATTTGGAAAAGCAATTGGACTACTTCTCCATCGAAGATTTGCAGGTATCACACATTCACGAGTGAAAACAATCTCTCATTCAAGCCCCCTGTCTTGGATAAAATCACTACTGCTACATTATAGAGACATGTTACTGCCACATGGAGCCATTTGCTCAGCGAGTCATGCACAAGCCTACCTCAACCAAATCTGCTTGCAGACTGACTGCGAGACTAACATGCCTGTTCTTTGCACCCCAGATTCCTCGACCTTGTGACATCTGCACAAACCTTCTAAAAATAATATCTTAAAAACTACTTATTCATTTGAATCATAGTTACTATCTGGGCTTCTTGACATCTTCCCCACTATCCCCACTTAGCTTAGTCTTTTAAAGGGTTTCTATTAAATTTATTTTAAAGTCTCTTATGTCATCAAATCTGACCATTTCTTAACAATGACAACAAACCATTTCCAAAATCTTGTTTATCTCACAGATGTTTTAAACTTTCTATAGGAATCTATATATATTTTAACCCTCTTAATTTGAACTATCTTCTGGTATAAATTTTTTGTTCTTATCTCTTATAGTTTAAATTTCAAGTTTTTACTTTTAATTAAAATTCTTAATTATACTTTACCTAATTACTTGATTTTATATTCAAAATATGTTTTGAGGCGTTAACGTTCTGTCTCAGCTGTGACCGTGATCTTGCTGTGGATAATGTCCAGCTATGGCTTTGCCATATTAAATTGGTCACCACTTAGCTTAATAAAACCCCAAACTAAGGAAAGTGTATTGATAAGAATTTTCAAAGGTCTATTGCTGGTAAAAAAAAATTATTATATTCTGCAAACTTTAGCAAAGTCAAAAACTGAACTGACATCAGACAAATTTTCCAAAGACAAAGTTGCAAATCCGATTAACCTTCTTGAGCCAGACCAAAACCCATTATTCAAAGTCCAGATAATTACCACATGAAAGCAGATAAAAGTTTGTCACACGCTTCTAAAGATCAACTTATCCACTGACGACCAACATTTAAGTCATGCCGACACACCACATGTCTCAAATATACATAGTAACTCTCTACCTGTACATGGCCGACTGAGGGAAGACTGTGGGAGTCTACATTGTGTCAGAACAGGGCATGGTTATGCCCATACTAATTCTGTGATACTGCCCGGCCGACTGAGGATGAGGAAAATTCTGGGCTACTATTTATAGAAGTGGACTGTGGGAACACTACGGCTTCCTGGTTTCATACGAGAATCGTCTGATCACTGGTCAGATATCTTATAAACTTGCATCAAATATCTTGACCTTGACAGCAAAAACAATCTTATTATCATTCTAAAATTTTGTGAATAGCAAGATCTTCTAAAAAGCGTTAATTCTTAGCCTTATGAAAAATTTTGTAGGTTTAATAGTTTAACCGTAAATAATTATTTTAATATGATTCCGAAGACCTGTTAATAACTTTTGTAATTTTACAATTATGAAACTGAAAATAAATGTTATTTTACCCCTAATTATCTGTTCTACTGTCTGATATCAAATAAAGCGTGCTTACTATGAAATAAAATTCACAAACCAAAAAATAGAAGCTGACTAATTAATATTACAGAAGTTATTAAAGATATTGATCTGAAAGTAGCTTTAAATAATTCTATGTACATCAAAAATGATTATTTAGCAAACTTGAAGCTTCTAATGCTTTCTTTGATTTACTATGAATTTTCGAAATAACATCCAGGGGAATACTTGAGAATAATGCAACAGAAAATTCTATCTTTAAACTGTAAACACCTGATTTCTAGCTTGAATTAACTTAGTAACTCACTTTAAAAATGATATGCAATACTTTTCAATCTAACTCTTGGTTCTGAAAACAAATTTTTTCATGCAGTTACAAAATTTATGGGTTACCTGACAATGTTAGAAGGTGCTGACTATAACTGATGATAAAAGAACAGCTGTAACTTTACGTGATTCCAAATTATTTCAAATTTTAGGTTTTAGTCCTTACTGAACACATGGCTTAAAAACATAAAAAACTCAAATTATCTCTTAAACTAATTTTTTTCCAGGAATAATGAATAAACTTAAAAATGAACCTTATGGTACTTTTTAGTGGTGGAAGTGTATGCAAGAAAATCTATCAAGGCTGAAAAACCACTTTATCTGAAAATTCTATCTTCCACTTAGGAACCAGTAGCCTTGAAATCAAACTATAAAGCATGTTATTACTGGGGATAGATAGTAGAAATGCTTTTAGTGAGCTTATAGATATGTTATAATGTGTACATTGGAAATATATGTATCTTGATATTATGTTATCAAAACTATTTTGTGATTTATTGACCAATATGGTGCAATAATACGGTTCAAGTGATTCATGGATATGCTGTTTGTTCTCAGGTATGGAAGTTCAAGGAGGGTATCACAACTTATGTGGGCACAGGTCATGCAGCTGTGGTGACAGCAGTTCGCTTCTCCCCAGATGGGCGTTATATTGTAAGTGTAAGTGCAGATGGTGCAATATTCATCTGGAAATGCCCATATGACTGTGGTGAAGTGACACAAGGTGTAGGCGATATTGACCTGGAGTCTGTGTCATCTCGGAGTAGCTGCAGCGTGAGAGAGTTTCTGTGGGAACGGAATGGCCAACGCAGGTAGGTTTATCATATTTTAGGCTAGTAGCCAGACATTTTAAAAATTGTGAGAATAGTCTGTATATCCATATAATTTCTACTGTCAAATATAAAACCTAGTATCATTCATAAACATAAATGAAAAATGAATCTCAATTGATGCATATAAGACTTGATTTTGAATCTGAATTCAAGTTCATTTTCATGAGTATATGTCACAATTCGTGAGCCTCACGTTTTTTTTACTTCAGGCCTCTGGCTTGTTGATAAGCAGGTCATTAAAGGTGAATGAGGGTTTGGGAGGGGGAGGGAACAAATAATGGCCTTTTGAAGGAGTCATCCTGGCATTAACTGGGAGTAATATCTAGAAATGGACAGTTGAAATTTGAATGGCCAGATGAACTAGCATTCAGGTCTGGCATCCACCAAAATGCTAGGTGTATCACCTCGCACCTAGACTCTGTGCGATTCAGGTTATCCTATCAGCTATGGAAATTTATGTATCTGACTCTCTTGAGTTATGTGTAATGGGAGAAGATAATCCCAGTAGATTTATATATGTTATCAGTATGTACACTGAAGAGTCAAAGAAACTGGTACATCTGTCTAATATCGTGTAGGGCTCCCGTAAGCACGCAGAAGTGCCGCAATATGACGTGGCATGGACTCGACTAATGTCTAAAGTAGTGCTGGAGGGAATTGACACCATGCATCCTGCAGGGCCATCCATAAATCCATAAGAGCTTGAGAGGGTGGAGATCTCTTCTGAAAGACAAGTTGCAAGGCATCACAGATATGCTCAATAATGTTCATGTCTGGGGAGTTTGGTGGCCAGTGGAGGTGTTAAAACTCAGAAGACTGTTCCTGGAGTCACTCTGTAGCAATTCTGGATGTGTGGGGTGAATTGCCCAAGTCCGTCAGAATGCACAATGGACATGAATGGATCCAGGTGATCAGCCAGGATGCGTACGTACGTATCACCTGTCAGAGTCGTATCTAGATTAGAGATGGGTAGGTCCGGATGGATGCAGTTCCGCGGACCCGTATCACTTGCGCTAGGGATGGATGTACATCCGAGAGCTTGTCGGATCTGCTTCCAGCCGGACCTGTAACAGCGCCACAGTTCTCGCGTGGCCGGAGGTTGAACCACGGCCGGACCTGCAACGCGGAGCTGGAATGCAATTTTTCATTACAGTTTCGATTTGAAATCTATGTTTTGAAGAGTTTAATGTCATTTACTGTACGATTGGATTACAGTTCTGTTTAAAGATGAGATTATAAATGAAAAACTATTTCTTAATGTCTGACTGCTAGTAGATAATTACAATAACTATTAAATGTCAATGGGTAGGTAAAACACGGTAGTACTTTATTGGTCGGGTTCATGCTTCTAAGGTGAGGAATGTTTTACGTGCTAAATAAGAATGGACTTATAATTTAACTTGTAATTTTAATGCGTTGTAGTATTATTAAACTTTTAACGTTCAGTTTGATTGATCACAAAGTCTCAAAGTCGTAGAGTTTTCAAGGAACATTATACATATCTATACTAATATTATAAATGCGAAAGTAACTCTGTCTGCCTTTATGTCTGTTTGTTACGTTCCTTGGGCTAAACGGATACTCCGATCGTGATGAAATTTGACAGGAAGATGCTGTTGACATTAGGATCGAGATTGGATACTATATTATGTATAAATAAGAATATATTGTCATTAAATTATGAAAACTATCTCAACTGTAAAAGACAAACGCATAATATATACGTATATTTGTAATGCGCACCTGACTCAGGCAATGTTAGAGTGGCGTAGTGGTAACGAGTTTGCTTCTTAATAATCCTTCAGCGTTGCTCCGGGATCTAATCCTATTGGGTACAAATATTTTTATGATTTGTTTTTCATAGTTTGAGCCAAGCCTAGGATTTTATAGTAAGGATACCATGTTCTGGCAAGTCTTTGGCGGTAGAAAGCGTTAACTTTATTCACGGTATACTGGTTCCACAGGTAGTTTTTGTGTGATCTAAACTAATAATATTGTGTATGTGAAAGTGAGTCTCCATCTTTTTTCTTACGTTTTGATGAATATATGTGTATACCGATGACAAGGAAATACTTTGTATATTTGGGAACGAAATAGGATACTTTTTCCGATATGAATAACAGTTTTAGTCATGAGACAGGTTCGAAGGTAGAATGGTATATCGATGGCATTCCCGTCATATTATGCCGACTCAGTGTTGTTTGGGACATCTTAGATAATTTTCAGCTTTGTATATCCAATTCTAGCAATCAAATTCTAAATCCACGCGAAGTCGCGGGTAACAGCTAGTAATATATATAAGTGATTATATGACATTATTGCGAGCTACTCTGCTGGCCGCTTTTACAGAAATGTTTTATAATCCAGCCATGGGCGCCGGGAGGGGGGTGCAAGGGGGTGCACTTGCACCCCCCTGACATCCAGGGTCGCCGTCTGGGCAGTAGTAGAGCTAAAAAAAAAAAAAAGGTCGCCCAGCCTGGAAATTTTTGGGCCGATAGGGGGGGTGGGGCACCAATGCAGCCCTGGTGCACCCCCCTGCATCCCGGGTCGCCGTCTGGGCAGTAGTAGAGCTAAAAAAAAAAAAGGTCGCCTAGCCCGGAAATTTTTGGGCCGATAGGGGGGGGGGCACCAATGCAGCCCTGGTGCACCCCCCTAGAAGCAATCCTGCCGGCGCCCATGAATCCAGCCGTTTCTAGAACGTCTAACAATGGCTCAAACAATCGGTTATTATTACTAAGAAGTAAATCTTGCTTAAAAATACTTTCAACTAAATTTGAAATAATTTTAAATAAAATTACAAAGAAATTAAAAGTTTCTGAAATTGCACAAAATAAAATAAAGATTTTGAAAGCACCAAAAACACTTGATGGTAGCTGGCAAAACATAAATATTACTGTTTGATTAAAATGCATTGTATCGCACTCGATTTAGCATTCACGACAACGTTTTATTTACTCAATCAAAACAGTTTCACATAGTATACAGAGCAAAACACTATACATAATATAAGAACAAATCTCACGTAATTTCTCGCTCACAATTTAAAATAAGTTATACTTGCAATTTTGTTTTTTTGTTCATTTATAATAAACTGTTTCTTAAGCTGGTATATTGTGGAAAGGCAATATTTATCTAAAAATGTTGACTCTTGAATAATTTCATTTTTAGTAAAAAAAAAAACTAACAGTTAACAAAGACTTTCGATTTTTTTTAGTAGTACTTAAACATTATTAAGAAATGATTTCATTTTATTCTTATAGAAGCCCACAGAAATTTTACTTTTACTTTTATCATTATAAAGTCTGATTATGCTGTGATTTTCTAATATTACGTACAATTGTGAGTTTCAGACAAAAATAAAACAAAATTATCAGAATTAATATTCTTTCATTTCATAAATTAATGGATAAACACGATATAACTCATACTGCAGTTCTCCTTGGTAGGATTTGTATCCACCATATGCTCGATTGTAGGTTCGGACCCATACAGGTCCGCCGGACACGTATTTGGATGTAGGTCCGTACACATCCAGTTCCGCCATACACTCCGCGCGCTCGATTGTAGAACCGGACCCATACAACTCCGCCGGACACGTAACTGGATGTAGGTCCGTACACATCCAGTTCCGCCGTACACTCCACCCGCCCGATTGCAGAGCCGGACCCATACAGGTCCGCCGGACACGGAACCTGGATGCAGGTCCGCAGCGCTGGATGTACATCCGGACCCGACTCCTTTAAAATCTCGGACCTGCCCATCTCTAATCTAGATGTATCAGGGGTCCCATGAAACTCAAACTGCACATGCCCCACAGCATTACAGAGCCTCCACCAGCTTGAACATGCAGGATTCATGAATTCATGAGGTTATCTCCATACCTGTACACGTCCATCCGCTCGATACAATTGGAAACAAGACTCATCAGACCAGGCAACATGTTTCCAATCATCAACAGTCCAATGTAGGCGTTGATGGGTCCAGGCGAGTTGTAAAGCTTTGTGTCATGCACTCAGCAAGGGTACACAAGTGGGCCTTCAGCTCCAAAAGCCCATATTGATGATGTTTCGTCGAATGGTTCACATACTGACACTTGTTGATGGCCCAGCATTGAAATCATCAGCAATTTGCGAAAGGGTTGCACTTCTGTCACATTGATTGTTGTTGGCCCCATTCTTGAAGGATCTTTTTCTGGCCGCAGCCATGTCGGAGATTTGATGTTTTAGCAGATTCCCGATATTCATAGTGCACTCGTGAATTGGTTGTATGGGAAATCCCCACCTAATCGTTACCTCTCTCTCGTGCGCTGGGCTATATCACAACATTGAAACTCACTTAAATTGTGATAACATGCCACTGTAGCAGCAGTAACCAATCTAACACCTGCGCCAGACACCTGTTGTCTTATATATGCGTTACCGACTGCAGCGCCATACTCTGAGTGTTTACATATATCTGTGTTTGCATAAGTATGCCTATACCAGTTTCTTTGGTTCTATACATTTAAGCAACCTCCAACATTTTAATTTAGTATGACACTGTACTAGAATTTCATCATAAAATAAGAACAATTAATTTCTTGCCATTTAGATTCATTTTTTTCCAACTTCTTAGCATGAGTACAGTTATTTCTTAAATTAGATAAGAATATAGGCATATATTTGCACACCGTTAACTGGTTGTCCTTTGCCCAGACAGATTATACCTGCCTGGGCTGTCTGCAGTGAGGTTGTCAATGGCTGTTCCAAAAGTGAATTTCCGGAAAAAAAAAATGCTAGCCAAATTGCATGAAAACTCAAAACAGCTATTTTTGAAAGGGTTGTGACACCATTTTCTAAAACATTATTACTAAACAGTTGTATTTTTATGGCCTGTCCCTGAAGAAGACCTGAAACCTTAGTTAGTAATACTCATAATTTCCGCCATTTGAAAAATGCTTTCAGTACACACAGCGTATGCTTATTAGGACATGGTTATAGTGGCAGAATTTCACAAAAATGGTCCATAAATTCTTAATATACTTTCATAAAATATTTTGAGAAGCTTGAGAATACTGACCTAAATTTCAAATTTTGCACGTATAAATCATTTACTAGAAGATGGGACAACTGTGTTCAAACCCATGTCTTATCTCCCAAATTTCAGTTTACCATAATCATTTCAGCAGAGTCAGAGATTAATTTATACTAATTCATTTGTGAAAAATCACCAATAGCCTATCTATAATTCCATGCTATTGGAAGGGTGTAAGCACCTTAGAATTTGGATAAATTCTAGTTTTTTTGGTTTCAAGTATAAGGGTGGGAGAAAGCTTTCCTCTAAACATAGGGTTTCATTGTAAGTACAGGTTGTGGGAGGAATGTTTCATATAGTAGCTGATACCACAAGCAAATTCATTAAATAAACCAATTTAGAAACAGTAAAGCCACTCAACACATTCCATAAGCATTAAATAAACTTTGTTTAATAGTAAAGAATCTTTAAACTAACCAGGAATAGGGAAATCCATTATTATCCAACTTGCAAAGAATAGATTTCTGCTACGTGAGCATTTCACTATTTCTGAATACTTTTCAAATGAAGTAAATTAATTTTAAAATAATAATAATTCAAAAGAAAGTTAAATTCACTAAAATTCCGTAGTTTTAGATCGCGTAAATAATGTAAATAAAATTTTAAACACTTCGATAAATACACTTTCACTTCCAACATTTTTTTTATCATATGTATCTAGTAATTTCTCATTGTAAAAAGTAGATTTTCTAAAAGAACCAAAAATCTGGTATAACATATTAAAATTCCAGAACATTCCAAGCAGTAGAACAGATTTTATATACATTTTTAAAATTATTTTGTCATTGAACACACATGGTTCCATTTGAGATTTATTTGCAATTAAACCAAGCCACTTCCATAAATAAAATAACTTTAAAAACATGTAACTAAATTCGAGGAAAGTTCAGATAACTTCACCTTTTCGAAATAAAAAACAGTTTAATAATTATGAACTAAAAACCAAGTGTTTGCTAAACAGTTTCCTTGTTAAAGTCATAACTTTGCTATTTCACCAAAGATTATGATAAAATTTATATCACTGGAATCAGGAATTTTTATAGAACATTTTGGCACTAATTTTATTTAGATTATTTGAAATTCAGCAGGAATGCCTAAAAAATTGAATAAACCCAGACAGAATTAGGGGAACCACCTCTGAATGTTCGAACTCTTTATCACTACTAAAATTCATTTCTAAGCAAACTAACCATTCGAGAATTCTCATTAAGCATTTTTGTTATGTACCTTGAGGACGAAACTATATACAGTTAAAGTTTGAATACTTTCTATAATTACAATCATTTTACACTATTTTGGGAAAGTAGGTGGATACCTGATGTCGCGCGGAGGGGTTATATAAGTGGGTACCTCATAGAGAGGGATGTCTTAGAATTTCGTCTTTTGCTTTTACTCCGGGAACGCAATGTAAGTTGAATCTGCGGTGGTAGTTTTGGTGTGTGTCGGGTGGGTAGCCGGAAACTGGCTGTGACAGGCTAGGAACATGTGTCGTTCATGATGATTTTCTTTGCAACTACCATGAACATTGTGAATTTTCTAAAAGGGGTCTTCGGTCGGTATTCTATTCTCTCCACAATCTGCAATTATTCTGGAAATGTTTGTTTGATCGCCTACTCAACTGTAGAATACAATTTTTGAAAATGTGACTTTTAAGAATGAACTTCAAATTTTTATCAAAGTGAACTTTTTTTTGTGATTTCATAGAAGACTGAACTCTTTTCTCAGCTTTGGGGTTACAAAGGCTGGGTGGCGACCATTAAGTATTTTAGTTGAGTATTCCAGTCAGGTACATGGTCAATTTAAAATTATTTCGTCAAAATTCAACAAAACTTCCATTTTAAGTGAACGTTCAGCTATGGTACTAAGCTTGGCATAAGCCGGTATAAGCTTGGGTCCTTACAAAGGTTATCTCCTGGAATGAGTGTGTATTTGATTAGATGTAACAGTAGAAACAAGCCTATTCAAAACGCTATTGGGTTTTAATTCACAAATTAAATTTTTTGTAATTTACAAAAAATATCATTTCTGGCATCACGAACACAATAATTGATTAGAATAATGAGCAGCTGTGGTCTCAATACACTACCTTGTAGCAATTCTTTTTAAATCCTGCATTCCCTACCTCTTAAGAATGTCTCCACCCAAAAAGTTCCTTTTTCCTTCACCCAAATAGTTTTAACCTTGCTCACCATCCTGTGGCTCATTCAGTCAGATGCCTAGGAGAGATCCTTTCTCCATTTCTCCTGAAATATCTTGCATGCAGTCTACTGAAATTCATATTAATAATCTGTCCTAAAACCATGTTGCTGTTTTACAAACTACTTTCTCTCCACGTAAACAATCCTACTGTGGTTGGATATGAAGCTCTTCTCAAATTTGGTTATCTCTGAGGTCAATCTTAATAGGTCTGTATTTTTCAAGCCCTCACTAACAATTAGTTGATTTGGAAAAACCTGAGTGAAAATGCAACAGATTTGCAGGTTATATGCTTTGTAGGTAAGCTTCAGGATAAGAAAGTGAAGAACTCTGAAGGGAAGATGCTAGAAAATGTTGCCCCACAATTTTTAGCAACAAGGTACATCACATAGAAGGTAGCAGGTACAAATAATCATAAAATGGTGATCAGCGAAAATCAAGAAAGTCAGAAAAAAGTACAGTAGAACTCCAAATATCCGAATCAATTGGGACCGGACCCCATTCAGATAATCAAAAATTCGGATAATCAGATTTTTTATAAAAAAGGGTCCTTTTTAAATAATTATTGTATTTATGTACAAATTGCCTTCTTTTCCAAGGTTTTTTTTGGTGCTTTTGCACTTCAGGGATGAAAATTTCGCAATACAAGTCATTAAACAAAGCTGCAGTCATCCAAACTTTGGGTTGGTTTTCATAAAAGAGGGGAAGCTTTTTCGCAGTACATTTCCGTCTTAATTAAAAAAGCGATTAGGATAATTGGAGTTCGGCTAATTGGAGTTCTACTGTAGTGATTAAATATTTGCCAAAACTTTCACTCTTACCGGTAAGGCATCGCAGTCCATTTAATTATTCTGCAATTAGTCATTAAGAGTGTAGTAATTTTACCAGTGTTTACCAGTACGTATTTGTGTTTTCCTGTCACTGTTGTTAACTGTTTTCTTTTACTCTGCCATTGACTACTGTTCTGCTACTTTTGTGGTCTTAGATGTTGCTTTGTGAATTCTGGCAATTTTAAGGTGACTTTTGGCCAAACAACTACTTTCCTGATAGTGCCTGGTAAAATATTCATTAAGTGTACGCAAGAAAAGAGAAAAAAGGTTCATGTTACGTTTAGTCATGAAAAGCAGCGGTTATAGGAAAGATACAGTAAAATAACTATTTTGTCTGCCTCTTATTTACGGATTTATAAACATGGGTCACTGTATAGTGTCTCCGTATGGATTAAATCACCCTGAAAGTATTCATGATAACCACAAGTAGTCACTTATTTTAGCCATAAGGGAGTGTGAAAATGACTTAGGGATGGAAGGATGGATGTAAATTACCAAGGGAAGTATTGAATAATTTACGAAAAATGCTGTAACAATTTAAAATTCATAAATGGAAACTGTAAAATGGTGGAGGGGTTTTGTGAAATATACTCAAAGGATTTAAGATAGTAAAAATAATAATAAGAAGAAAGGGGTAAACAGGTAACTAGGAAAATTGGCACCGGAGCATCTATCCATTTCAATTAAATTAAATGATGGATAAGCTATAGGGAGTGTGAACACAAGTTATTAACAGTTTCGTGCAGCACTATACATCTCTTAGCAAAAAATTTGGAACCATTACAAATGAGTGTGCAATGTTCAGTGAAATGATCCTCAAAGCTCTAAAACCTATTTTCTTTTATTCCCAATACCTTGAAAGAATACCGTCTGCATTTATGGACTAGAAGATATTCCCACTTTTTTCTCAAAATTTTAATGAACTTAGGTTTATATGCAGTATTATTTTAGTGAAAAGTATACCTGTTTGAGTAAACCGATATTTAGTTTCACATGGATACTTTTTTTTAACTACCTTATTCATAAAACTTTTCTGTTCAATCCAACAATTGCAAAACCACATTAATTATTATTTCTCTTATGAATATTTGAGTTTTATCATCAACAAACACAATTAAAACAAATGCAGAGTAAAGATAAGGCAGGCTATCCATTTTATTATGTTTCCATTAGAAGTGTGGAGTGCAGATAGACCATCAGTAAACACCCGGAGGGACAATTTTCCATTATGTATTCAATCAACTGATCCATTCCATGGTCACATTGCATTAATAACCAGTGTATTCTTCCTTGTTTGACCATACTCTCAAATTATTTTATCAGATTGTTTTTTGAACTTCTTCTTCCTGGTTTGGTTATTCCAACTGATCTCATTTTTAATTTTATCTAACAGAGAAAGTTAAAAAAAATTTGGCTGATTTAACATAACTGAATTGTATTTAGCATAATATTCATTTATCAAAAGTTTATGAACATCTAGACATCCTTGCTTATATTCTTTTGCATTTCTTTACATTTGAAATTCATTTTGAATTTTGTATTACAATTTTTTAAATGTCTTACATTGAAGTTTTGGGTATGTTTCTGCTAATAGAGTGGAGAATGTGAAGAACCATTCAGCACCCAGTTCTGCCCGGTCCATAAAGTCACAGGTATCTGTCACCAAGAAGAGTGCACCAGGCTCGGTCAGCAAGAAGAGTCCAACGGCCAGTGTAGCTGGTGGCTCAGCCAAAGCAGTCAAGGACGAAGGCTCCACTCATGCCCCAAGCGAGTAATTGGAGACTTTTTTTATCGTCATACACATGTATATATTTTTTGGAAGTCATTTTACTGTGGACCATTCTTTTGAATAAATCTTTTTGTAATTTGAAGAGCATTTGATTCACCAAATACCACAGTATAAGAATAGTATGCAAAACATATCTGAGATTTACTAAAGATAGTGCAGGGAGTGAACAAGACTTATAATCATGATGAGGCTATTAAGGATATTGGTAGAAGAATTAGGATAAGTAGATGGAATGAAAGAAGAGTTTCATGCATAAGGGAGTGGGAAATTTTCTACTCTATGTAAAGGGAACCTGACATTTGAATAAATTATGAATGGAAGTACTGAATAGTTTACCAAACATAGAAAAAATTAAAAATTTTAAAGGGGAAAAGTGGGAGTGTATGGAGATTACTCTGAAAGAATTTAAGATAAAAAATCGTAATAATAATGTGTATGGAAATTTGTGAAAATTTCTCAGGAAACCAACTGAATAATACTATTATTTATACACAGTATTTCAGAGAGATTAATATCCATCATAAGGTGCAGTCATAAGACTTGGAGTTTGTCTACAGTGTGTTGTTTAAAAACTGCCTTGGCAATGACAGACATAGTCACTTTGCCTAGCAGCATCTCAGACACCTGCAAAGCACAAAACACAAAATGTTGTTGACGAGCAGCATCAATAACATGTATCCATGCATCACTTAGTTGGAACCCACAATCCTGGTTAATTTCAAATGCTTCTGTAATGACGCTGTCTCAGAAGCTTCTCGCATGTGCCAGCACCATGGTTGATTAGAAATAGAATCCATATCCTTGTTCAAAACTATGTTCTGCCACTGCAAATTTGTCCTTTTGCCCAACTACATGGTTTAATACACTGTACTGTCTGGCCGATTTACTATTTTATGCATTCACACAGTATGTGATAAACTCCCAGTGTACGGAGGGCAAGGTCATCCATTGGGGAGCACAAAATGTTCCTCAGTTTTGGTGGTGACAGGAAAATAGTCTTATTTATTTGTCATATGGCTAAGCAACTAATGTAATACATATTAATATCTACAATATATACAATTACAAGAACATGGGTAACATTCAAAAACTGATGTCCATTTCGTGCTAGAACCCTTCCGACCCTCGGTGTTGTGGTGTCAGAATGTGACAAGTGATCGCGTGGAACACTATCTCGATTATTAGACCTGTGTTTGCTGGAATGCCAATTGTATTTGATGTTCACTGTACCCATTCTGTCTGAAGGTATGGTGTAAATGTTCTAAATCATCAGGCAGGCTGTACTCATCACATATTGCCCCTGCTCTGTGGACTAGAGTAGCGAGTACTGGCTTGTGCTGTACCTGATGGTGATGACTGCATGCATTTAGGTACAGGTCCATGTGTGTTGACTTTCTGTACACAGTGTGGCCTAAAGTTCCATCAAATTTCTTTTCAATAAGAATGTCCAAAAAGGGCAGGCAGTTTTCCTTTTCCACCTCCATCATGAATTGGATGTTTGTGTTGATCCTGTTCAGGTGAAGGAAATACCTATCAAGGTTGTCTCTACCATGGGGTATCATCCACATACTGATAAAAGACACTGGGCTTCATGGAGGCACTTGTCAACACTTTCCCATCAAAATCTTCCGTGAAGAAATTATCTATCACAGGTGAAAAAGGACTGCCCATGACAACTCCATCAATCTGTTCATAGTAGTGCCCATCATACAAGAAGTGGAAGAACAACTTAACTAACGTCGGCTTGAAGTGCTGTTGTAGTAGAGACAGTGTATATGTCAAGTTTAGACTTAATATTGGTAGCAGGTTTCAAAACTTTACCAGATGGACTAAATTTTACTCTGTGGGCACTCGTGTTGTTTAATATTTCAGAATAGCTTTTCAAATCCTTGGCAGTATATATTTTTGGGTTTTTTAAAAACAACTATTCCATTAACCCTCTTGTTCTTTCATATTCATTACCATTGATTACAATTACATTTTCATCAATAGTAACAGGTGAGTTTCAAATCATTGGTGAATCATTTTTCTTATACGCTGAATCAAAATATCGCTCACTCCGACTTAGTGACTTCAAGAAATCTTTGATCAAGACAGGAGACTGATGCTGCATATATCGCTGAGGTAAGAAAACTCTTTCCATAGTATTCATCACAGGTCTTAACGAATCCTTGAAAAATTTCTGAGTCAATCTGGCCCGTCTTCAGTTTGAGTAACTTTCGTTAAATTTCATTTTGGGCCTTTATGATACTACATTAAGTTGTTGGGTCCATGTTTACACACCAAATGAAGCTTGTGGGTGGTCACTGTACTATTTTATATCTCATTTTTAATGTTACTGTAAATGGTTTGTGGGGTTGAACATTTACTGTTGCTGGAAAAAAAAACTGAGTTCATCACCTCGCTTCACATAGAGTAACCTTGCATTTTTAACCCAATTCAGTCACATCAACCCTGCCGGGTTTCACCATTGATTGGGGTTTCATAATAGTTTAGACCTGTATCTAGTATGTATGCGTGATCTTGAAACATATACATTACCACAATAGTTATAACCATAGGCACTTTTGTCATTTTCAATTCTTTGATAAATTTTTCAACATTGACATATAAAAGAACATTTTCCAATTTATCAACATATCATTGGGTAGCAGCATCATCTTCATCGATGGGTTAGCAACGTGTTTCAGTATTCCACCCTGACAAAACAAATTACCCTACTTCGTAAGAAGTATGCATTGAGGTGGATACACCAACACCCTCTTGGTTTGTATTGCTGAAGTTCTCCCAAACTTCTCCATGCTTGTAATGATGTCAGTACATAAGGTGTTTGGTTATTTATTCAAAAATGAATCAAATCCGTAGTGACACCTCCCATGATACATGTTGCAGTCTTTGTCAATCACCAAAAATCTGTGTTTAAACTCATTCCAGCAGTACCAAAAAGGTTTCTAACTCTTTGAATGTCATGCCAGTGTTAACATGGTCATTATAAATGTGCTTGAGATTAATGACGTCCTATTTAAAGAGCATGATCAAGTTAACACTGTCTCTAACCAACTATTTCGGTTTCTGGCTATATGTCTGACAAGTAAAAAGAATTGACTGATCCGTACCTACCAATGCAAAAGTAATCTTGTATATTACTCTGCTTCTTACATGAAACATGGCCAAACACAAACACTGAATTAAGTAGAGTTTCACTTGGAGGAGGTACACTTTGATTATCATTAAATGTCGAATACTGAATTTCTTTAATGGCTTTTAATATTTTCCCGAGTAACTGATACTTTGGCTGATACAATGACTTGGAAAACATGTATCTAACAGATCTAAGTCCACTGGGATATTCCAGCAGGGAGAGTACAAGATTGGTTTTTGCACAATTTGATGGGCCACACACTGTTGCCCTCACTTTCTCAGGGAACAGAGGTCTGTTCTTCCACGTAGTATTGATGCCGGCAACATCAACCTTACTCACAGGTAATGTGTCTCTCTGTTTAACGAATCACGTCATATTGACAAGGTTTGGTGGTTGCTCCGACTATATAGAGGCATGCGCACAAGTAAAGTAAGTCAGTGGGTAACAATGCCTCCTACGAGGAAGAAAAAGAAGGGTTATGGCTTTTTAAACAAGCTCATAGACAAGATGCCTTTTGAGGTGGATATTCCTACATACCAGTTTTGGGGCTCCGGTACTAAATTGGAAAAACTGTTTGTGCTTGGGCAGAACAGTATGAACCCACTAGATGCAGCCTGCACATTGATTATGCACAGGGAGCAAATAGAGCCGAAGGAGATCGTATACTCGCCGACAGGGCTGCAGACAGAATGAAGGCTAAAGATGCAAAGTTTGGTGAATGTGCAGCAGCATTCTTGGTTAACAGGGCTCTGCGTGTCAAGTTAAAGTTGGGGAGGGGGTATTAAGAAAAAGAAGAAGGGAGGTATTCTTCCCTTAATACCATTTTTGCCTGCTTGTCAGCTACCAGTGCTCTGGCAGGCGTTGTGGCAAATTTTGTCAAAGCTGTCAGAGCGGATAAAGAAGCTAATAAGCATTTGGCTGAGGAGAAACGACGCAACGAAACGATGGAGGCACTTGCAGTGAAGGGTAAGGGTCTACATTTGAAACCATATCAGAAATATTGGTCTGGAATTAAAAAAAAAAAAAAAAAGTGGTTCAACCGCTGACAGATCAAGATATATATAGGCACATAAAGCATTTGCTCTTACCCCATTTTTGTGATACATTACCCAAAAAAATCGTGAACATGAATGTGGAATCATGAACTTGGACAGTGCTGAAAATGCTGGAACACATTGAGTTGCTTACATCAACTACAAAGATGGTGTAGTTCAGTGATGTCAAAGATACGGCCCGCGGGCCGCATCCGGCCCCCGGGCCCTATCAATACGGCCCGCCATCGCAATGTGACACAGAAAGAATAATCATGTTTTTAGAGCTTTTAGACTTCACTCGATTGCTCTACGGAAGTTTTAAAATGCGCACACTACATTTGTAAGTAATTTCAAGGGCAGCGCGTGCCTAGACAAGCGAGAGAGATAGATAGTAACGCCATCTCTTAACAACAAGCGGAATCTTCCACGCGCTTCGAGAACCTTCCTTATCGAAATAAAAGGAGTGCGTCGGCGCGACGTGAGTCAGTTGAGTCGATTGTGAAGGTATTGTGCATTTGTTTGTGTTGTGCGTGAGCGATATCCATAATTGTTGTGTCGAGTTCCATAATTGTTACGATTTTGGCATAATGTCACAAAAACGTAAAGTTGATAGTAAGTGCAGAGTTTTTCAGTCTAAATGGGTACTTGCATATTTTTTCATAGAATTGAAAAGAAAAATTATAGAGGTTAACGCTCTTACATTTTATACACAATATTTCAAGAGTTTGGATAACTACCCGGAGTTAAAAAAGCATGTAGCACGCATTAGAGCATGTTTGGTAGCACCTATTTATGTGAGCAGATGTTTTCCGTGATGAAAATAAATAAGAACAAACATCGCATAAGACTTACGAATGAACGTCTCCAATCTATTCCTAAAATAATTACAACAAATATGATACCTGACATCAATGAGCTTGTCAAAAACAAGAGAAGTCAGGTATCTGGATCCTCAAAATAATTACCCTATTTTATAACTTTGATATGATGTTTAACAACCATATATTATATACTATACAATTAAATAAATAAAATGTTATAATAATTCAGTACAATTTTTTAATTTGAATCTGGCCCCCCTACACATTCTAAATTTAATATACGGCCCTGTGCAAAATTGAGTTTGACACCTATGGAGTAGTTAAATATTTCGACAGTTTCAGTGACTTACCCCCTCTGTTCGAATTGCAGCGACATTTTGCAGGGAACAGAGTACTATACAATGCCCAACAACACCAGAAATTTGGTACATATAATTGCGGGCATTTGTGTTTAAAATTCCTATATGAAAATATATGACATCAGTCTTGAACGAACCTTGGACAGGATAACACATATCTACGACACTCAGCTTGACAGGCAACAGTTGACTTCGGCTGTGATTGCTTCCCAGTGAAAGATTTGAGCCAAGGCAATTATACGATCGGCTTGATTGACTTTCAAACTTATAATTTGATTCCGAATATAGATAAATCAAACTATAAATTTAATTAATCTAAGAATAAGGTTATTGACATACCCACAGGATCTTACGATATTGACAATTTGTCGAATTATTTGGTTTGGCACACTAAAAACGACAAGCAAGTAATTAGAGCAAACAACAATTCACTCAATGCGGAATACAAGCACCAGTGGAAACAGACTAAACCAAACTCAATTGGATCTCTGTTTGGATTTTCGAAACGTGGGTTAAAATCTGGATTTCATATCTCAGACTACACTGTGCATATATTCAGAGTTAATGCTATACGAATAGGGTGCAGCACATGTACAGAAAATTACGTCAACGATAAGCTAAACAAGTATTTTCCAACAGAGCCGCCAGGCTACAAGATTGGAGAAGTACCCCTTAATGTCATCTATCTGCTCATCACAGTGAAAACTCTCAGCAACATCAACATTTAAGGTTTCGACCAGGTCGGTGATCTAGTGGATTATAGAGGAGAAACTATTACTCTGAGAGTACATGTGAAGACTGGGCGCTCGTTATAACAAGAAGCGTCAACCTCACAAAGTTGTCAGTCGTGAACCAACAGTGAAACGATTAACACCTGAGAACGTGACTGATTTCTTTAGTCGAAGCTAGCACAGTTAAGGAGGCGTCCATTAATTACGTGAGTTGAAATAGGGGGCAGGGGGTCCGGTGAAATCTCACCAGGGGGCGGAGGGTCGACAGAAATCTCACGTCATATATATTTTTTTTAAAACAACGGCAACAACAAAACGGTCCACACAAACTACTTGTGGCGTCAATCATAACGCTAGGCGGGGGGGGGGGGGAGAAGTCCCTCCAGATCTCACATCACCTTAGGGTAGGGGGGTCCCGCCCAACCTCACCAAAACTCAGAAAAAACACATCACATAATAAATGGACGCCCACTAACCTAGTGGATCACATACACAGATCAGCCAGAACATTATGACTACCTACCTACTATCGATATATGGTAAACCTGTCCAGGCAATAGCAACGTCACCTGACTAGAAATCACTGCAAGTCAGACACACTCCCGGTGCATGTAGTATCAGTGAGCATGCTATCAGTGTTTAGAATAGGGAAGGCGCGTGATCTATCTGAGTTTGACAGAGGGCAGATTATCATGGCCAGGAGGCTCGGCACGGGCATTTCTGAAACTGCACGCTAATGACCCCGTCGTCGACGCGCCCTTAAGCCCCGAAAACTGCACGAGTTGTCGGATGTTCTAGGAGTGCTATGGTAAGTGTCTTCAACAATTGCCGAAACCAAAGTGAAACCACGTCCAAACGTCGAGGGATTGGGCGGCCACCCCTCATTACAGATTCCGGACGTTGTAGGCTGGGAAGACAGGTAAAACAGGACAGGCGGCGAACCGTGGCGGAACTAAAATCAGACTTTAATGTTGGGCAGAGAACAAGTGGGTCTGAAGACACAGTGCACCGAATACTCCTAACTATGGGCCTCCGCAACAGACGACCATGTATGTTTCAAAGTTAACACAACCACATCGACAACTATGACTGAAATGGGCACGTGCCCATCGTCACTGGACGTTGGCGCAGTGGCAGAGCGTTGCATGGTCTTATGAATCCCGACACCTTCTTCATCATGCCGATGGGAGGGTGCGAATCTTACGATTTCCAGGAGAACAGCTTCTTCACACATGTACTGCGGGGTGGAGACAAGCTGATGGCGACTCATTCACGTGGGCATCCATGAGTCTAGTGGAGCTCGTGCAAGGCACCATGACGTCCAATAACAGACCACGTACACACTTTGACAATAAATTTGGCCGCCGCTGAAAAATTCTATCACTCTTATTTTGCAAAATATGACATCAATGTCATCCCAGGAAACAGTAATGCAATACTGGCAACCCACTATTGCGTTACTGTTTCTTAGGATGACATTGATGTCAGATTGTCCAAAATAAGAGTGATAGAATTTTTCGGTGGCGGCCAAATTTATTGTCAAAGTGTGTACATCCCTTCATGACGACCATGTTTCCCAACGGCAGTGGTATTTTTCTACAAGACAATGCGCCATGGCACAAGGATGTGATGGTGGTTCAAAGAACATAATGGCTTCTTGGAATTTGTGTGCTGGCCACCCAACGCGCCAGATCTGAATCCAATCGAACACATCTGGGATGTGATTGAACGTGGCGTCAGAGCTCATCCCCCTTCCCCCCGGAATTTTCTGGAATTAGGCGACTTGTGTGTGCAGATGTGGTTCCATATCCTCCAGCGACCTACCAAGGCCTCATTGCTTCCATGCCAAGACGCGTCGCCGCGGTTATCATTACCAAAGGCGGATATACCGGCTATTAGGTAGGTGGTCATAATGTTCTGGCTGATCAGTGTACAGTGATAAGCATTACGACCACTGTGGACCTCGAGATTGAGTGCCATTTGGCGATGTTGTGGATACGTCTTATGGCAAGGTAAGTATACAAGAGGAGCAGAGACGAGTGGGAGTCATTCTAGCGACTATACGTGGGCTCATGGGGAAATCCGCTGACGTAAGTGACTTTGACAAAGAGCAGATTGTTATGGCCCGGCGACTAGACACGAGTATCTCGGAAACGGCGAGGCTGTTCGGCTGATCGCGTGCCACTATAGTGAGCATCTATGGAAAGGAATTGAAGGACGATGAATCCACAAGTAGGTGACAAGGGTGTGTACGTCCACGCCTGATTACATAAAACGGAGAATGGAGGATTGTCCGCTTTGAATAACATGATAGGGAGCGATTTGCAGCAGATTTTACGGCGGAGTATGATGCCACTGTAGGCAAAAGTTTTTTGGAGCACACTAATGTGCGCACATTGTTCAACAAGGCGTTCTGCAATAGACGGTCTCTGCGCATTCCCATATTAACTAGACGACATCGTCAATTATGTTTGCAATGGGCACGAGATCATCGAGATTAGGCCATGGATCAACGGAAACGTGTCACCTGGTTGAATGACTCACGTTACCTGCTACACTAGGTCGATGGTGATGTTCCGAAACGTCGTCTTCCAGGCGAATGGTTGCTCGAAACATGTACCGCGGGCCGTTAGGAACAGTATGCTGAGATGGACTTTAACCTGGGCATCCATGGGACCTTTGATAGTTATCGAAGGTACCATGAGAGCTATGGACTACGTGAAGATATTTGCGTACCACTTGCATGTCATCCACAGCGGATATGGCATTTTCCAGTAGGATAACTGTTCATGACGCAAGGCCAGAAACAGTTGTTTGAATATCATGATAGTAAACTCGTGTATATATCTTGGCCTACAAATTCACATGATCTCAATCCGACAGAACACATGTGGGACGCTATTGGCACCAGTTCAGCACCCACAAACAACCGGACCGAAATTTAAGGAAATTGCCTTGCCTGTGCATAGACACCTGTGCCAGATTCCTCCAGAAACCTACCAAGGACACGTCTAATTCATGAAACGCCAAATCGCTGCTTTACTGAGTTACAAAGGTGGAAAAATACACTGTTTTGGGTCATCACTGTATGACATCAAACCAAGTTATCATGAAGCTCTTCTTTCCATTAGAAATTTTATTAGTAGGCTATTATTAAGATACTGCTCCACTTTATTAATCATGGCGACCATACGAGAAATTATGAGACTGCAATATAATTTTAATAAGAGAATGAGGGCTGTTCTAAAAAACGAACTGCAAATGTCAATAAAATACTAAAGGACTTAGGATATATGTATATTGAAAAGGAAATAATTAGTAATGTACTGACTTTTGTTTATAGTTTGGTAAGTGTATTGTTACCAAGATATTTGTCTAGACTAGTACAAAAGAACAATGATATACTTAATTATAAGACAAGGCAAGCAAATAATTTCTAATCGACTTATAATAGACGTAGTAAACCACAAAAAAACAGTGTTGTTCGAAGGTTTAACAATGTATAACAAATTACAAGGAGAAATAGAAAGTACCAGAACTATTGCAAGTTTCAGAGAAACCTGGGTAAATGGCTAGAGGAGAGAGAATGTAACATTTCTTGTAAAAGATTCAATGAAATTAACACCTTGTTTTTTTTTTCTTCTCCCTTTTGTTAATATGGTGTATGAGTCGTAATGTAATCTATACTGGCCATAGGCCATCTGAAAATAGGCAAAATAAGTAAATAAATAAATCAATAAACTGTTATTTTAAGCATATTAAATTCGACTACTGACGCCAAAAGCAGTGGCGTAGCTAGGTCAACAAGGGCCCCGGTGCAAAAATTTTTTTTGGGCCCTTAGGCCAGACGGGCGACCTTTTTTTTTTTGCTTTGTGTGCTGGTAGGGGCCCCCTGACCTGAGGATGGGGGCACTTGAATTGTTCTTTAGGGGCCCCGAGCAGTGGTTGGGGCCCCCCCCCCCTGAGCAACGAGGGCCCTTAGTGAGGGGCTCCTGGTGTTCTCAGGGGCCCCTTAGACAACGGTAGAGCTAAAAAAAAAAAGAAAAAAAAAGGTCGCCAGTTTGCCGTGAAGGCTCGTGGGCCTTCTAAACTGCTCTTGAGGGCCCCTAGGGGTGCGCTTAGGTGCCCCTTGAGGTATGCTTGGGGGCCTCCTGAGCTTGAGGGCCCCGGTGCACTGCACTGCCTAGCCCCATAGTAGCTACGCCCCTGGCCAAAAGTATGATTAGAAAATGCGGCGAGAGGAAAATAATTTGTTCTCGGTTTCGACGAAACTAGAAAAAGACGGTTGTTTGAGGAACAATTTTTAGAATCATACCATTAATTTAAATTTAGGCATCAATTGCAAAAACATACACTGAAGTGGAATATTCAGCGATCTGGTTTTCTTGGAACGCAGGTAATTTAGGGTGTTGAGTCTTTTTTTTCTGCATATTCAGAAATAATGTTCGTCAGAATTATATTTGAAACAATGTTTAACTTCTGATGTGATAGCTAGACGCTTATCCTGTTTTGAGATCTGGTATGTTTTTCGTAAGCTGACATCGTTGGTTCATAGATACTTTTGTTATGTTTAAAAAAATGATGGTATCCAGGCGCTGAAGAAATTTATTTCAGACAAAGAGAGATGACACTGAATGATTAGGGTTACCAGATGTCCTCTTTTACCCGGACATGTCCTCTTTTTTGGACCGTAAAAATGGTCCGGGCGGGTTTTGAGAAAAATCAAGGAATATCCTCTTTTTTTTAGTTCCGTTTTACTACTGCCTGAACTTGAAAGTGTGGGAATAAAACTCTCCCATCTGTCAAAATGGTAAACCCTAAAGAATTTAACCTTTATGCCAACAATGTGATATTTTATCTACACTTTTCCTTTTTCTGTCTCGGCACTGTGTCAAGATATACTTACGATTTATGAGCAATAGGTGGCGAGGCAATTATCGTGAAATACGAGCTGCGGGGCGGCCGGTGAAGAACATTATGTACGCAACATTGCAAAGTACTTCGGTAGTCAGCTCGGCTTCTAGAATCATTGTTTTCAACTGCTTTACTGTTAGTTGCGTTTTGGTTGTTGTGAAGTGAAGCAGTTTTACTGTTCAAGTGAAATCATGCCAAAACGCAAATGTGTCTTCAGTGACGAATTACAAAAACGATTTCCTGACTTCAGACCGGGAAGAATTAGCTCAGAGGCAGAATGTCTTATCTGTCCATCAGGAACATTTGTTTCAGTTGCTAATAAAGGTAAGATTTATAACCATGGCGACCGATTTTACGTAAATATCGTATGACACTGGAAATTTGCGTGTAATAGATCAGATTTTCTTACACTGAATAACGTATAACACGCACAATTATTAATTTGCAGGAGGGCTAGACCTAGAAGCTCACAAAAACACTGAAAAACACAAAACGCGGATACGTACTGCAGCATCTTCATCCAAAGTTGACGATTTTTTTGCAAAAAAGGATTCCAAAATTAATGATCTGGTCCATGCAGCTGAAGGCACCCTATCTTTTCACACAGTCAAGCATCATCAAAGTTTTAAATCAATGGACTGTACTGGAAAACTGCAGAAAGTGTTATTTACAGACTCAAATATAGCGAAACAAATGTCATGTGCTCGCACTAAAACAGAAGCCATTATTAATTCTGTACTGTCACCTCATTCTGTTAATGCTTCTATTGACGCTTTGGAGTGTATTTCATGTTTTGGTGTTGCAACAGACGGCAGTAACCATGGTTCTGTGAAACTGTTTCCAATTCTAATTCTATACTATGACTTTAAATCTGGGGGAATTCAAACAAAAGTGATAGAACTTAAAAGTAGTCCAAATGAAAAATCTGAAACGATTGCATCTTACATATGTGATACTCTTAGAAGTAGAGGTATTAATAATAAATGTGTTGCTTTTTCTGGGGACAATACAAATACAAATTTTGGTGGGATTAGTGGACTTGGTAAGAGGTCGGGAAATAATGTTTTCGCCCATCTGAAAAACAATTTAAATGATAGATTAGTAGGATTAGGCTGCCCTGCTCATGTTTTACATAACTGTATTCAACATGGTATTGACGCAGGATTCACATTAGATGTTGATTCCATAGTATTAAAAATATTTAATTATTTTTCTGTGTACACAGTACGTACTGAAAGTCTTAAGGACTTTTGTGATTTTGTAGATGTACAATATAGGGAAATATTGTGTCATTCTAAGAGTAGGTGGCTGTCCCTTTTTCGTTGCGTTACGAGACTAATTGAGATGTATCCAGCACTGAAATCATATTTCAGTTCTCAGGGTGAAATTCCAATTCTGATTAAAATGTTTTTCCAAAATGAGCTTAGTGAAGCACGATTATGGTTTGTTCATTCTCTTATGTCCATTATTTCAACATAATATTTTGGCCCTAGAAAAAGAGAAAAATTCACTGGTAGAAATGATACATATTCTTGAGGGTGTGTTGAATGCTCTTCAGGAAAGAAAAATTCCAGAATTTCAAATCTTTAAAACTAAAAGAAATTTTGAGAATAAAACGGGATGAAGGTTATGGTTCTAAATGTGATATGCTAGAAGGAGAAATAGCACATGTTTATGATGCAACAATTACGTATCTTAAGAAATGGTTGGTTCAGTATCAAGAGTTTTTGGTATTTAAATGGATGGGTCTGAAGAATTCTCCAAATTGGGGAGATGTGGAACAAACAATTCTGTACCTAAATGAAAAACTTAATATTAAAATAGATGATGTAAAGTGCTTTGATCAGTTTTGCAACTTTCAGAAATTTTGACAAACCAGGCTAACGTTAATACAGATCAGTTGTCAAATGATATCTGGTGTAAATATTTCCGAGAGTCAAAGAATGGTGCTTGTTTCTCAGAACTACTAAAAATTGCGGAGTTTTTCTTTGCTATTCCCAGCCACAATGCTAGTGTAGAAAGGATTTTTTCATTAGCAAACAGTCAGTGGACCAAAGATAGAAATAGACTCAGTGTTGAGTCTGTTAAGGGAATTATAAGTGTGCAATATAATTATAAGGATTTATCTTGTGTACAGTTTTATAATTATTTGTTGGAAAATAAGAAATTACTCTCAGAAATTGGTTCATCAAAGAAATATCTGAGTACTTCAGGGAATAATGATGAAGATGAGAAATGTACTAATGATGATTTTTTGTAGTTTATATTAAAATGTGCCACAAATTGTTGTAACGTTGCATGATTTAATAAAATGAAGTAATATACTACCTATTGTAGACGTTTCATTTGCAAAAAGTATATGAATTATGCATATCTTAAATATTTTTATTTATTAAGTGTGTAGTTATAATTTATCTTAATGCAACATCCGTAAATGTTGAGAAACCCACAACACTTTTGCAGAATTTAGTATTAATCTAGAAATGTCCTCTTTTTTGAAGACCATCATCTGGTAACCCTATGAATGATGTCATTAGCATATGACAGTGCACTAGTTTCTGCGTGTTTACAACACTGTTTTTATCTTCTTGCGATAAGATATCACTAACTGTGTGTCATTCTGTGCACTAGTAACAGAACCACAAACAAATAAGGCAACAATGGGTTGTATGCAATCTTATCTCTTTAATCTAAAACCTGTCACATTTCAAAAGTCAACTGCTCTTGTAACGGAAAATAAATAAATGTGAGGGGAAACAGAGCCTTCCTACTGTGCCATAAGTCATCAACAGAATGGAAAGTTTCATGTATTGAATGAAGGAATTTCTCGTTACCACTTCTTGTATTCCATATACGTCGTAGCCTGTGACCAACAGGAACACAAAACTAACAGGGGCTGCTCTTTCTTTTTTCTTTTCTTAGACAAATCATTAAAATGATCTTTACTTTTAGACTAGTGTAAGCCTGTGAACGTTTTTTGCGTATCGTTACGGGTATAGAATAGTTCCAGCTTTTAGGATCAAAGATAATAACAAGTTGACCTGATTTTACCAAATATGAACTTCATCTGTTTTTCACCCTTGGGTGAATAAAATGTCTTTATCTTGAAGAACTCAGAAGTATTAGTAGACCTAAATACTCAACACGGACAGGGACGATCGCACCATCGTATAATTGTTTTAAAGGTCTCTAACTTGCTGAAATACAAACTTAACTTGTATTTTGTAAAATTTAAACAAATTCCTGTTTGCTTCGAAAGCATCACATTGTTTTTTATTATTATTGAGACGGGCAAACACTCATATGTAATCATTGGTCATTGTAACTGTAACGGCTAGAGAACCTAATACACATTCCATATTATTAAACAGTTGAGCAACTCCAAAGAAGTGAATTGCCAGAATACTCGATTCGGTAACATATTTGGTCTGATGTCCACTTTAAATAACCTAATAACTCACGTACAGCGAACCAGAACAAAAACTGTTAACGAAAGTAGTCAGTAAAAAACCTAAAAAGCTAATAAACTGTAATGTATAAACTTTACTCAAGCAACAACATTAGTGAAATTTTTAATTAAATTGAAATTTATGCTAAGCTGGAATGACAATTGGCATTCGTGGTTACAGCAGAAACCATGATTAATTTAATTTTTTAAGTTTTTTATTTTTGTTTCATTAGCAATATGTTACCCAAAGCGTTGCCACGTTTTTTCAGCCGTAAAGTTTGTCAATATTTGTTAACTTTGAAATGCTACGAAAAGCAAACCTAATGAATGTAATATGGCAATTAATTTGATAGCAGTTACTTAGCTATTAAATAGTGGACATACCTTGAATTTCTTATAATAATATCTCTGGTAGCTGTTAATTTGCGAGTGAAGGCTAACACGCGACATCGTTCTCCAGCCAGGTGATTGAGGTGATTGAGGTGATCGAGTGAGTGAGCTTTGGAAATTATATAGTAGATTTGGAAAATATTGTTGGACATCTGTCTAAGAAAGATCTGAACAGCTGGCTATTAAATTTCAAATGTTTTACCTTTAAAACCAAGACATCATATCCCAAAAATATATCTTAAACGTGCATAGTAAAATATTACTTTAAAAAAAATAGCCCACTTTCATCATAAATACGAATATTTGGTATATAGTTCGTAGACAATCGGACATTTGTAATATAAAAATTAGTTCTTATTAACCGAATTTGCACTTCCCAATCTGACGGAAATGAAGAGTTGAATACCAAACCGCTAGTTTGCTGTGAATAAAAAAATAAATAGGGATGGAAGTTTGGTAGAAATACAAAAAGTTGTTAAAGCTCCATGAACTACAACGTACAGTATTATCAACAAATGAAAACTTTATCTCTCCCCCATTTTGATTATTCCCAGCCAGCGAATTAATAGTAATCTTACTGCTATGTTAAGACTCTTAATTTTTTACTCTCTGTGTGTTTGTTAGTACTAACTTACTTTCAGGAATGGAAGTTTTGTTGTTTGTTAGTAAATGTTGTAATAGCGGAAAATTCTTCTATGTGGAGTCCATCAGAAATTCATATTCTGCTAAACAGTGAAGCTGTTTTAGGCAGTAGTTTGATGAAAAGGGATGGCTGGTTTTGAGCAGGGTGTGAAAGCAGCGTCATATTGAACGTTAATAATTGTGGCATAGTTTATAATCCACATGGCAGTTTCACTAAACACGTACTTTTGCACTACTCTAAAGTTATACTTCAAATTCTTTCGTTATAATAAGTAAACTGTACAGCCTTTGTCGCAAGCTTATTGCAATGCCTAGTTCAATTAAATACAACCCTTATGCCCGAAATAAAGAGCTAGTTCATGATCATGGTCATCTTTTTCGTTCCACACAATACTTCTAATGCTTCTCCCAATAACGATCCACGCCTTATCGTAAATAAAGGCTTTAAAATCGTCCAGCGTTTTCTTTATCCACTACCTGTCTTCTAGTGGTTTCCAGTTAAACCTCTTTGCCATATCAGTTAATGACTGTGTTCTAAGACAATTTCCAACTGCCTTCCTTTCCTCATTCGCGAACTCCTATAATTGACACCAATACAATATTAGATCAAGGATCTCAACAAGCTTTCATTCTCCAGTTGCTGAACTTTCCTAATACATCCTCTTATCATCTTCTCTAAAAGATGCAGTTATTTCAAACCTCTTCCTATCTCATGCCCAATTACTTTAAATACTAAATAAGAATACAAAATATTTCGATTCTGTGTCGGTCTAATGGTTGGTGACACTCTGGCTATGTGTCTGAAGAACTGGCAATGGTAACATTGTTGCTGAACCACCACTGGTTCCTTCTTCCGTTCGACTCTCGGTCGTGCAGACTGTTGAACTTGATTGCTTGGTATGTCGGTGGTTCAGCCATCAAGGAGTATGGTCCCACCAGAGGCTATACGTCAAGTACAGTGACTCCAGGTTCTTTATTTTTGCGTTTCTTACAGCAACCCAAGGACTGAAGCCAACCTAATTTCCCTGCTGCTGGCTGCCCTCGCCATCGAGATAAAATTAGACTTTATCAAAGTCTATGGGGTATGGTCAGGCCCCTAGCAGCCTTCTCTACCGCAAGCCAGGTAAAGCCAGGCTGCCAGGCGACTTGTCACAGCATTTCAGTTGGTGCTATAGTTGTGCCGTGCAAACTTTAATAGCTGCTGCACAGGTCACTTTCGCAGCATAGTTGGCTCTTTTTTGTCATAACTGATGACTAGCCTTTTTCCCCTTTTGTCTACTGTGTGGCTTCACCTGCTGGTATCCACTATAAGGCGTAAGCCGCGAGAATTCCTGCGTTCATCTGCGAGGTATTCCATCTTGCTGCATTCATTGGCAAAAATACTTGTAAAGGGGATCCATTAAAGTCGTGCCTCTCTTTCTTCCATCATAAGCTTGGCGGTTTGGTAATGCGCTCGGTCAAGAAGTCAAAACTAGATATTTAACAGCTATTTGTCTTCTTTTCGGATCACTCTCGATGCACGGACCACTTACAAATTTTACCTGCGATCGAGGGAGGAAAGTTAAATCCAGTTCCCATATTACTGTTCACAGAATAGTGAACAGAGAGTATAAACCATAAGCCTATAAACAAAACTTTGCAAATATTTCAGTGGCCAAGCAAAATCCTGATATTTATAGTGTATGATTGCATAGTTACTATAATAAAACACGTTTTTTAAAAAAAATTAATTTAATTTAATTTAATTTAATTTAATTGCAATGGAGCACAGGCTCCGGTGGCAGTATCCCTACACACCCATCTTCCCCCTATCCTGCACCCACCTACATTTGCCCTCTACAAATTTTATCTTTAAATTCCTTCAAAGTTATCGGTAAATTATTCATCATTTCTCTTGGTAACTCATTCCAATCCCTGACACCCTTACCTAAAAAAGAGAATCTTCCCACACCCTTGTGCCTGAAATCGAGTGCCAGCTTGTGGTCATGGTCATCTTTTCCTTTCCATGCACTACTTTTCATACCTATTGCAATATCTTTCCATGCCTCATCACCAGTATATGCCCTGTACACTCCCATGACCCTCCTCATCCTCCTCCTGTATTGCAATGAATCCCATTCCAGCTCCTTTATCATATCCGTCACTGATTGCATTCTGCGATAATTTCCAGAAACAAATCTAGCAGCCCTTCTTTGCACCCTCTCCAACTCCTGTATTTGATACGTAAAATGAGGGTCCCATACTACACTACCATATTCGAGCAATGGTCTGACCAAAGTTTTGTAACCCAATTCCTTGACTTCTCTCGTACATCCCCTCATCACTCTCTCCAACAAGTGCAGAACTTTGAAACCTTTTGCTACCACCTGTCCTATATGTCCTGCCCAGTTAAGTTTGTTATCAAAAGTAATTCCAAGATATTTGCATTTCAAGTCTTCAGCAAGCAATTCTTTCCCCACCTTATATTCATAATTAACCTTTTGTTTTTTATTTGTGTATCTAATAAGCTGACTCTTCTTTGCATTTATCTTCATTCCATGTTTACCAACCCAATTAGATATCCTGTCCAGATCACCCTGCAACTGTTTACAATCCTCTATCGTTTTGATTCTTTTATACAGCATTATGTCATCTGCAAACAATGTAATTTCAGATAGTAAACAATCAACACAATTATTCATTAGAATAATGAATAGCAATGGTCCCAATACGCTACCCTGTGGCACTCCCACGTTTCCAGCTGACATCAAAAAGAGCGGAATTCCTTCAAGGATTAAGTTAATGACCGTTTTATGAGGACGTTTTCGTATGTGTAGGGTCTTAAGGGAATGCGGTATGTGCCGATTACAGTTGATAGCGTTGATTAATAATATACTCATAGGTAAAAAGTTAGGCTCATCAGAGTTAATGGTCCGTAGAATTATTTTTGACATTTAACTGAACCTCGGGTTGAAAAAAGTTGAGAAACACTACATGGAGGCTGTGCGTCACACACTGATAAGGCCTGATCTTGCTGGTGTATGCTGATAATTGGTGTTCTCAGCAGCGCTGATATTTATAACGGCGGCATGCGGATGTGATACTGACGTAGTGTCCGCCTATGAAGGTCGCTCGAATGGGAGACTGTCCGATTTCCTCGGCAGAAGCTGCGGTAAAAACATCAGATGTTCATGACCGTCGTTATGAATAATCCTGGGTTCCAGGCGTCACCTAGTTATATGTCAAGTTGTGCGTGCCTTTTATTTCCCGGGTTTTTCAGGATGAAGAGCCTGGAAAACAAAACTGGCTGTATCGATTCTGCTCCCTACATCGATCTTCGGCAGTCACGATCGTTTGCCCATTATATGTCTTGCCACTCTTAGACGGGATCTGCCCAACACGTGCAGATGCAGATGGTTCTTAGAATGGTCAAGTAAGGCCTATTTTTGTGATGAGTAGGCAAAACATGCATTTCACTTGAACGACACTTGCACTACATACATGACTGTGTGTGTAAAGTGTACAGTGTCGTTTGTGTTATAGATGCGAGATGAAAAAAAGGAGACGGTAAAATCCGATACTGGAATATTCAGGCCAACTATTCCGAAAGAATACGAACGTTTTTATTACTTTAGACTGCTTCTACCCATTTTTATTTGTTGCTCGATTTTTTTTGGTCTAAAAGTTGTCAGAAATTGTTTTTCGTTGTAACATTTCTTTTGCAATAGAATCCTAAGGTGACTGCTTCCTGGTAGCAAGCTTACTCGCTCCGAGGTGCGACTAGTTTGGTCAACAACTGTGCTTAACACACCAATGAGCCGCAGTGGGTGATAACGTGTTGATGCGTCGGCTTCCTTTTAATCTTTTCCGAGAGCCATAAGCGTTCCGAGTTACCATGCGAGATGTTTACCCCTCCATCTATAATGAGTTAAACTAAGGATTTATGTCGCTTCATTAATAACACTCGAGTGCCGAACTCAAGAACTGCATTTATTGCACAGTTTATTCAATCACAATACATAGAATGTCGGAACCAGACATATTCATTGTCTTATTGGACTATCATTAATGTTCAAGACTGCAGATTAGCACATAGAACTACAGTTCCTTCAGCACACATGTTTAACGTTCCTGTTCAGTATAGTCTAGAATATGGTCGGCACATTACCGAATACTCATACGCGGCGAAAATTTTCGCACAATCCGCTGAATCACGTGCACATGTTCTACTCGACCCTTCGCTAGTATATGCGACCTTCGCCTCTCTCGACAAATCACGACACTTGCTTCCCACACGTGACTGTACTGGCCAACCAGTGTTTTTCTCTCTACCTCGCCTTTCAGCGATATTCCACTTTCTTTTAGATCAGTGGTTCCTAATTAGGGGTAAGCGTTCCCCCAAGGGTACGTGAGGTTTCTTCAGGGGGTACGCGCGGTAGTCTCTTGGCTAAGGTGATCACTAAAATAATTGAAAAAAATCCACTTTTATCAGCCAAAAGAAACATTACTATCACCCAAATATATTTTAAGATAAACTGTGTTTGTGTCAATTATATCATTGTAATCCTGTGGTTGTGAGAAGAACTCTACTGGGATGAACTGATTCATTTATTTATCATTTCAGCTGTAAGGGGTACGCGCGGTTGAGCTCCTTCTTGCAGTGGTACTCGGGAAAAAATAATTGGGAACCACTGTTTTAGATGATGCATCTATTTGGGTGTGCAACGGTATCGTTACACATCGTAACGTCCCTGGGAAGATGGGTGGTTTACCATTCGCTTCCTCTGTGTTAATGTTATTGTTGGCGCGAATGACTGTGTGTGTAAAGTGTACAGTGTCTTTTGTGTTATAGATGCGAGATGAAAGAAGGGAGAGGGTAAAATCCGATGCTGGAATATTCAGGCCAACTATTCCGAAAGACACATGGGGGCCGTCGAGTTTGATGTCCCCATCCAACGGACGAAATACCATCAACAGTGTTGTGTGCCCTTACACCATACACACTGTGGTAAGGATGTCCAGAACTTTGGTGTACAATCTGGTGATTAGGTATTGTGCACGAACACCTGCCGGCCTTGTGCTGATGACGAAAATTTCCTAGATGATCAGGACTTGAACCAACTAATCCCGTGTCAGTGTCAGACATCATCTGCTGCAACCGAGCAAATGGGGCGGTCGTCATGTTAATAATGTGTCCCAACATTGCATCTATTGTTCTCCTGACAAGAGAACAAACTGGTTGTCTTTCTTTATCTATACGGTGAAGTTTGTTATTTCATATCACAAAATAACGTGGTAGATATTTACATTTCATGACTTCTACCAGTAGCAATTTCCCCTCCTCCATTACTATATACACAACTTTAATTTTTCTTTGTACCTTATTTTTAATCGGGCCTTTAAGACCCGTCAGCGTTGAGCTGGACATGATTGTGGACCAGGAATGACAAGATATTCGATCATGAATCTTTAAGGAACCATCCTGGCATTCGTCTAGTGTGATTACGGAAAACCGTGGACAAACGAAATAGACTGGCCGGATCGCAGATGGAACTCATGTCTTCCCAGTTGTGTACCTAATGAGTGGTATGTTCAAAACATTCACCTTCATTCCATGCTGACCTAATCAACCATATAAGTTGTAACTGTAAATCAGCAACAAAAATAGCCACTAGAATAATTAACAGAATGTTCCCATAACATCATTATCTGACGTCAGTGTTCTTACTTTTTGTCTCCCTGGGCGTTTATTTTTACCAATTTTGTTAAATGAAACTGATGAATACGACTGGCTTACAGCAAAAATACTATGAGTTCCATGAGAAGGGGAGTGCCACAGGATAGCGTATTGGTACCATTACTGCTGATAATACTAATGAATGATCGTGTTGATGGATAACAATCAGAAATTAGATTGTTTCCAGATAACATAATGCTATATAAAGGGATCAAAACGGAAGAGGACTGTGAACAACTGCAGGGAGAGCCCGACAGGAGATATAGCTGGGTTGGTAAACGTGGCATGAAGATAAATACAAAGAAGAGTCAGATTATCAGATAAAAAACTATGGGTTGATTATGATTATAAGGTGCGAAAGAATTGCTTGTTGAAGACTCGAAATGTAAATATCTTGGCATAACATTTGATAGCAAGCTCAACTGGGCAGCATACATTGGAAAGTGGACGGGGGATAGGAAAAGGATTCAAAATCCTTCACTGGTTGAAGAGAGTGATGAGAGGATGTACGAGAGAAATAAAGGAATTGGGTTACAAAACATTGGTCAGACCACTGCTTGAATACAATGGTATTGTATGGGACCCAAATTTTAGGTATCAAATACAGGAGCTGGATAGGGTTCAATGAAGGGCTGCTAGATTTGCCTCTGGAAATTACCGCAGAACACAACCAGTACCGATATGATAAAAGAGCTGGAATGGAATTCAATGGAAGACAGGTTGAGGGTGAAGTGAATCATGGGGATGTACAAAGCGTATATTGGTGATGAGGCGTGGGAAGATATTGGTGTAAGAATTAAAAGTAATGCATGGAAGGGAAAAGATGACCACAAGCTGGCACTCGAAGATATTGGTGTAAGAATTAAAAGTAATGCATGGAAGGGAAAAGGATGACCACAAGCTGGCACTCGATTTCAGGTACAAGGTTGCGGGAAGATTTTCTTTCGTTGTAAGAGGGTCAGGGATTGGAATAAGTTACTAAGAGAATTGATGAATAATTTACCAAGAACAGCGAACCAGTTTAAAGTTGCAGTTTGTGGAGGGCAAAAGTAGGTGGGTACAGGAAAGTGAAAAAATGGGTGTTTAGGAAAGTTGCCACCGGAGCGTGCGCTCCATTGCAATTAATTTAAATTGAAGACAGAATGTCATCTTGCTTTTTACAACATTTCTTGACGTGTACATAACTTTATCAACATTTTTTTATTCTGCTAGAGAGAAAACTCATTTTTTGATCTCTATATATGGTTTTGAAGAAAAAAAGAAGGAAAAAAAACAAGAAATGGGAAAACAGATGTGTAAGGAAATTAGCACCAGAACATTTGATCCATTGCATTTAAATAGGTATCAGGCAACATGAGTATTTAATGAATATAGAATGACGGTACATGAGAATCAAAAGTGAAAAATTTGACTGAAGGGTAGATATTATGACCAATAAAGTCATTTAAGTGTCCACGAAGTTTCTTCGGCTTGGAAAAGAAAGAGTATATTGGGCTTAGAACTAAAGAATGATTAATTAATAAGAGTAACTGTGACAAGGAACGCAAAATGAAACAAAAATTATTTATTACGAACTTAAATTTTAACAGTGATTAATATGTGAATGAAGACTTTTCCGGTGTGTCGCAGAAATATAATCTTCACGGGTTTGCTGCCGGATGATGTTGATAAAAGACGAGATTTCTGTCACCATCTTCACACTGTGACAACAAGAGTTGCACTTTTATATTTCTTGTTCGACGCGTATTATATAACCTAGCACTCCTACCCGTCCTCAGCCATCAGCTTCGTCATTCCCACAGGGGTGGCTACGGACGGGGTAGGCTGTCCTCCACACAAGTGACAGGTGCTTCAAGCGACAATCAAGAATCGCCAAGCGTCACGCCAAGTGACAATCAAGAACCGTTGACCGACATAAATGAAGAGACCTCCTCCATGCCGAGCATTGAGGGCAAAGAGCTGCAACCCAAGAACAACAATCAGCCGATTGTCCTCCACGAAGCTTTTGGTCAACAGACAGCTGTGACCTCACCAGAACATCACAGCAAAATTTCGAAGGTATTGTGCCTGGTCGTAATCCTACCAGATCAATCTTGGCCAAACATGGTCAGACTACTCACAATGTATACCAGACAGTCGGTCCTCGAGGCAGCCATGGAACGTCTCAGCAGCAATCAGCTCGACTCTTCTAGCCTATGCATTGTGGTAACTGAAGTGGAACCAGTGACCTCTCACCGGGATACGACACCTGTTCCTGAACAAAGTTTCTTCTCGATAGAACCACCTTCAAGGCCACTACCGCCAGCCAGACAACGAACAAAGAACCGAGTCGATCGAACCTACAAGGAAGCCGATCGAGCCCCTAAGGTAGCCTCAAGCATGAAGAAGGAGGCGGTGGTTATACAGTGTTATCACTGCCAAGGTTTCCTACATCGAGCGAAGGACTACACATCAAAAGTTCGATGCGTCCGCTGCGGTGATGGGCACAGTGTATCGGTCTGCCAGCGTATATGCGAAGCCACACCAACCTGTGCCAACTGTGGCGGCGATTACGCCGTCTGCTATGGTGCCAGCCCTGTTGGCAAGAAGATTCAATCTTTCACTAACATGTGCTGACCATCAACCAGAAACACTCGACCAACAGAACGAACAACGCGCCCAGGGAAACGGACAACTATTTATCCTAGCAATCGATACACCAGGTACCAACCAATAAAGATCAACAAAGCCACCACAAATGAGCAAACACAAATTCGACGATGCTGCACCAATGACTGCCGAGGAGAGCTGTGTCGAGAAGAGCAGTTGGGGAAAGACGTTCAACTGCTGACACAGCTCATCTCGATGATGACGTTCTGCAGATAGTCTCCAAAACTCTGATGGTGGCACTGACCATTTCCGAAGTAAAACCGGTGACAGACACCTCCCATTACGATTCAAGATGTATAGCCAAAAATTAAGATGCATTGACAACGAAGTTGTGTCTCATCAGAACTGATGGATGAAAGACAAACACTCCCCCCTACTTTGTTCGAAGGAGCAGTAACTGGCTATGGTGTGTGCCAATTATTATGGTTTATTTCCGGCGACACCTCATTTTGCTTTTTTTTGAAATGTGGTTGTCTAAGAATAGACAAAACAGGTTTCCAAGCATCACCACAGACCCGTGTCTCTGTTAATCATGTTATCATTCCTCGACGTTCTTATCCCACGTAGATCAGATGGAACTCTTTCACACAATAACCTTCACATAAGGACCGCTTCTTAGAATGTCAGCAGATTCCATCATTTGGCACAGGGGAGCACCGAGCTATATACATTTGGTGCACAGAACGAAGGAAATTTCCTACGCTGATAGCCTGCTTGCGGAACTTGAACATCTCCACCCGACCATTTGAGGGAGTGAGCACTTATGAAACATACAAACAAAAGCCCAGTAGAAGCAGATCAGTCAATGGCTTCCACCCTGCATCCCGTGTATGGATAACATCTCCTGAAAAATAGGCGAGATACTGGCTGTACATTGAATTAAGAGCATGTTCCATCCTCCTGCCAAAAACCGTGACTGGCCTGTGAAGGGCGATTTGTATTAAAAGATGCCAGGAGTCTACACCATACAATGCCAATGTATTAAGTTTTATATTGGTCAGACCATCGACTACGTCAAGGGCCTTGTAACTGAGCATGAGAGAAACATCCGACTGTTTCAGTTGGTTAAATCTGCAGTCGCGCAACACGTAATTGAAGATGGCCACAAAATGGAAATCGCGAATGTGAAAGTGCTGGATAAGTGTTCATTCTTTTTGGATTCAGTTGTTAAAGAAGCCGTAGAAATGCGGCTGAATAATGACACGATTATCAGAGACACGGGTCTGAGGTTAAGCGACGCTTGGAAAGCGGCTTTGCATATTCTTAGACAGCCACATTTCAAACAAAAGGACAGTGAGGAGTCACCGAAAAATAAACCATAATAACCGGCTCACATTTGGATCACTGACCACCCAGCGTGATGGACACAATAACTGGTTGTCACAGCATAAACATCGTACTTGAAGATGGTGGTAGAGTACGCCACCGAAAGTTCGTCTTTCATCAAAATCATCTGTCAGCGAACCCGCAAACATTGTATTTTAATGATTATAATAGTTTCCATAATGAACAATTCAGTAGGAATGTATTGAATTTTTGGAAAAATGTGGCATATGATATCATTAATATAGTTTTTATGTGTCAAAATAAATGGGCGCCACGTGGAAGCCCTACTTCTGTTAGTATAACCCACCACTTGCAATACCAGAGCACAGTCTATCGATTTCCTTCAAAGTTAGTCTTGTTATCAGGGGGAATCCTTTTATCTAGTACAAGCCAGAGCCTACTAATTGCGACTCACCTTTGAACTCTTGCTCTTGTAGTTTTTCCCCCCATTACTTCGGTAGAAGTCTAGAACTCTTTCTTGGCGTTATAGTACTAGTACTAAAATCCAAACATATGATAGGCTTGAGATATCAGGGCCTCTATCTGTATTTATGGCTATTATGTCGCTAATAATATTTTGAGATTATAAGCTACCAATGCCGTACTTTTTCTTTGTGTAGACATCTTTTGATAATGATGCATGTCGGAACACTCTCACTGCTCGGTCTGGTCAGGTCAGGGCAAGGCAGGTCAACCTGACCGATCAACAACGTTCCTGGGCGCTCCTGATTTGACCGCTAGTGTGACCGTACAACAGTCAGGTCAGATCAGATCAACATGGACGAAGAACGTCTCATAGTTTGATTGGAGTTTCAGTCCTGTGTGTTTTTTACTAATAAAAATATTGCGATTCATTTCACAAAATTACACTATGGACGAAAATCATAAAAACTCCTACAGACAGGAGCCGAACACCCAGTCAGAAAATTGGCCTCTTGTACCGTTGATGTACAGCATTTATAGCAATGGCCACCAGACCAATATGTGCAGTTGCTCCTTATTTATGCAGATGGCAAACTCATTGCTTTTAAAGACTACTCAATGATGCAGTTTAGATTAGATTAGATAGATATGTTCACTTTGATCCCATGTGAGAATAATCTCGGGGATGTGGAACAGTACATACACTTATTAGTAATGTCAATATTACTATATAATTGATAATATTATTATATATTGACAACAAGTTAGTTACGACCCATTAGTATAACCAATATTTCCTGTAATCTACAAATAAAATCCCGAGTTAATTAATACTTATTATGTGTAACAGTGTATACACTAGTTACCAGCATCTGACAACCAGTTATTTTCTTACCAACCAGTTACCACAACTCATAAGCAGTCAATTACTTAAAAAACTGTTAGTATCATAATTTTTCACAGCAGTTTTTGAGTGCATGCTATCCCATGTTAGTTACTATATATGAGTGAATTTTTGTAAACAGTGTAATTACTTCATTTGTCAAAAGTTTCATACGGAAAGAAAAACCATATATCATTTTAGTAATTGTGGACAACTTTGTCACCTTTCCCTTCCATACATCATATATACTATTTTATCAGTCATTCTTAGTTACCAAATTCCAAGAAGAAAACTCTTTCACAGAGTAAAATGGATTCTGAAGCAGAAACTCTTTCAGTTTGGACTTAAAGTAGTTGGGTTTTTGTAGATAACATTTAATTTCTGTTGGTAAGACATTGAATAAGGAAGCTCCAGAAAATGTTAACCCTTTCTATATAATTGACAATGATTTGTAATCCTTGTGAATATTATATTTATTCCTAGTATTATGGCTATGTATGTCAGCATTAAGAGTTAAAAATTACTATGGCTTTGTTAGAAAACTGAGGGGAATGGAAGGAGGATCTGATCGTGGATAAGACAGGAGTAGAAGTAACCGTAGATTTTAAGTAAAGGGTTTAATGAGACCATTAGGGACTACCATTAGGGATGAGATGGGACATGGAAAGTCACAGGAGCATATAATCAGAGGAGCATCCAGATATGTAAAAATGTGGAGACGAAAAAATTGGAAACAAATCCTGAAAATATTCAGAAGAAAAGCGTGAAGGAGCTGGTGCAGATAATATTACTATATATGTATTAAATATGGGTGGATACGATTTGCATCTTACCTAGAAACATTATTTAGATTGAGTGTGGAAACTTGCTGCTTGCCAAATGTCTGGAAAAAAGATATAATAATAGATGCGACGAATAGAGTTGAATATTATAGACCTCTTAATTTGACATCAGTGGCAGGTGAGTTGATGGAGAGATTGATATTTAAATGTTTGTGAGGAAAGGAACTGGTTTGAAAAATGGCTAAAATGTTTCAGGTGACGATATTCATGTGACTTTGAATTAATGAGGTATGTGTAAGATACCTCATTATTATTTAGGGTGAAATGGACAAGGGAGGCAAAGTTGATGATGTAGCATTGGAACTCACTAAGGGGTTTGACAGAATGAACTATAAAATCGTAATAAATAAGGAAAAAACCGTGGAGGTATATTAAAAAGTGACTTGATGGGTAGAGGAATTCTTAAAAGATAGAAAGTAAATAATTTAGTGGAGGAAATTCAGTAACAAAAGAGGTTGAAGTGAAAATGGAAGATCCTTAAGGTTGATACCATTGCCATTCATCATGCTAGTTTATGATTGTGTTATTTGTTAAATTAGAATTCAGAAGTTGTTATGATAAACAAAACAGTTGTTCTTTGATAAGATGGTGAGCGAGCGGTAACGCTCTGGTCTCGCATTCGGGAGGACACGGCTTTGAATCCACGTGCGGCCATCCTGATTTGGGTTTTCCACGGTTTCCCCAAATTACTCCAGGTGAATGCCGAGATGCTTCCTTCAAAAGGCCATGGCCGAATTCCTTCCTGCTCCTTGTCCCCAATCCCATCCCGCCTCTAGCGGAAGCATCTCGGCATTTGCCTGGAGTGAGACCGACCGTGGTGGGTGAACAGTTAACGTTCTGTCCTCGCATTCGGGAGGAAGCTGGTTCGAATACCCGTCCGGACATCCAGATTTGGGTTTTCCATGGTTTCCCCAAATCACTCCAGGCGAATGGCGGGATGCTTCCTTCAAAAGGCCATGGAAAAATTCCTTCCCCTTCCTTGTCCCCAATCCCATCCCGCCTCTGGCGGAAGTATCTCGGCATTTGCCTGGAGTGTTTTGGGGAAATCATTTAAAACCCAAATCTGGATACCCGGACGGGGATTCGAACTGCCGTCCTCCCGAATGCGATTCCAGAGCGTTAACCTCTCACGCACCACGCTCGGTCTTGTAAAAAGAGAATGTGTTGCTAACCAGTTTGAAGAATATTAACTGCATTTGAATATAAATTAAACAATCTGTAAGAAATTTACTATTAAAACTTTGGTTTGTGTGTTATCATTACGCAGTGTTGGTCCATTTACGTAGTTGTCTATCGGAAGGATCCTGGTTCGAATCACAGGCATGCTGAATTTTTCGGTAACTGTGATGCTGTTTGCAGATGTAAACTGACTATAATAGGACACACCGTGTAATCCAAGTTCCGTTGGATTAAATTAATTCACAACAAAGACAAAATGTATGTTAAATAAAAGCTTTTCTCAAAGTCACAGAGCTTGAAGGTCCCAAAACTCCTATTTCAGTTAATTTATTTTGATGACCCACTGATGTGGCCTTTAAAATCCATCTGTATTCTAAGCCTTTAAGGTGTTTATGTATGTAATTTCAACAGAGCGTTGAAAAAGTTTTATAGGAAAAGAAGCATCGAATCATGTTGGCCTTTTATTGACAGAAATGCTGAATCCTGAGCGAAAATAATGACGAGTCTAATAAGATGGTTGTACTCGGCGACAGCTGTTTTCAGGCTGGATTCCGCGTTTTGAATACGTAAGGACATGCGATGTAAATAGAAGAGCTGCGATGTAACTGGTACGCCAGTTGCTATGTGATGAAGCATAATTGTCAAGGAGGCTGATAAAAATCCCTGTGTTTCTGTTTGATAATTCAGTGTACACCTAACGAGGTCGGAGATCTTCACCTTGGAGCAACGCTGTCATTATGACGAAACTTCATTCCGGCAACCACAGTGCTCCACGGAAGGCATTGTTTCCAGAGATTATATAAGTCAATTCACGAAGCGTCCACAGCAGTACGACGTACGGGGTCTGATTGTAACAGCTCAGTTCTCGTCCAGAGAAGACTTCAGCTTCTGCCTGCTTCCATACCAAATAGTAGTAAGAAAACATATCGCATGCCAAAAATTAAGATAGCGCGATGGTGGCTGCTTGCTTCCAAATATCTTCATAGAAAACTAATTATATAAATTATAAAATACATGTAATGCAGCAGTAGTGTAAGGGATACAAAAAGTTGTTATAATTGTCCTAGTTGTTTAAGTAAATACTAAAGCGCTTCCTCCCGACTTCCAAATTAGAAACGAACAAATATTAATGCATCGGAAAGCCTAGTGAGATCTTAATTGAATTCAGTCCATCTATCCCACTTAAAATTAAATGAAAAGTCAAAGTATTGCTGAAAAAAGTTAAAACTGACCTGGAAGAAACTAATATTTATTTTAATATCAAAAGACCCTGAGCCGGATATAATATGATCTAGAGAACCACTTCAGGATAAATATCTATTAGCTCTTTAGTGAAACAAAAGTGATTGCATTACAAATACGACGTAACTATTCATAGAAATAGCCATGCCTTGAGCTGTTTAAAAAAATAGTAATACTTGCATATCACGTGTGTACATGCAGAACTCGGGAACTTCTCTATTTAAGGCATTTTTTTTTATTTCTATGTTTTTAATTCAATTGCGGTGGAGCGAATGTATCGTGGCAATTTCGCTTCATTCACATTTCCCCCTCCTCCCCCTCCTTTTTCTTGTGCCTGTCCACTTTTCCCCTTCACGAATTTTAATTTTAAATTCTTTCAGCGCTTTTTTTGGGTTATTCCTACCTTCCACTGTTAATTTATTCCAACCCCAGAGTCCCTTACCCACATAAGAAAATTTTCCCACTCCATGCCTGAAACCGAGTGTAGTTATAGTCATCTTTTACCTTCCATGCACTATTTTTAATTCTTTCAACATTATCTCTCGACGTTAATATACACTTTGCACACACCCTGTACTCTCTTCACCCTCCTCCTGTGTAATGTTAATGAAAACTTACACACACATCCCCCTCTCTTTTCTTCCTCGATCCCTGAGCTGACAAATTCTTCTTTGAAGTTTTTGCAAGCTTTAGTTTCGTTTTTATATTTATTTTTATTGTTGCTAACACCGCTCTTATAGATTTAACAACTCTTCACTTGGTAACAGTTGCCGAATCTTTCCTATATCAACTAACCAATCAGATTTTAAGCCAACTCTTCCCTGCCTAATCCAGCATAGGCAAGAAGCAATTAAATAATTTTTGTTTATGGTTTTACACCTAATTAATGTTGAAATCATTAGAGCCGGGAGAAGATTGGGGACCGAAAGGAAAGACAAGGAATTATAGCCATGGCCTTTTGAAGAAACCATCCCATCATTCACCTTAAGTGATTTCGGGAAATCATGGAAAACCCAAATCTGGATGGCCGGACGGGGATTTCGAACACTCCAGAAAACCAGGCCTGAGAGTTACAACTCAACCAATCAAGCTTAGTACAACTAAATAAATGACAAATCTATTATGAAGCGTACGGGGGCAGCGAAAGATTTCTTCATGTATTGTGTATTCTAGGAACTTTTGAACGTTTTCTAAAGTTTCAAAATTCCACAAGTTTCACTAGACGCTCGTACGTAACATTGCTCATTAATCCTTTAGAATCCTCCGGGATCCTTAAGATGGAATTTGCTATACAGAGATCTGTATCCGTATCCAAAATTCATAACGAAAACGGAGGCGGCATGATAACTGTCAGACCCCGGCCAATTTAGTTGTTGTCAGACCATTGCTCGAATATGGTAGTGTAGTATGGGACCCACATTTTGAGTATCAAATACAGGAGTTGGAGAAGGTGCAAAGAAGGGCTGCTAGATTTGTTTCCGGAATCATCGCAGAATGCAATCAGTGACAGATATGATAAAGGAGCTAGAATGGGATTCATTGCAAGACAGGAGGAGGATGAGGAGGGTAATGGGAGTGTACAGGGCGTATACTGACGATGAGGCATGGAATGATATTGCAGTAGGTATGAAAGGTAGTTCATGGAAGGGAAAAGATGACCATGACCACAAGCTGGCACTCGATTTCAGGCACAAGGGTGTGGGAAGATTTTCTTTTTTAGGTAAGGGTGTCAGGGATTGGAATGAGTTACCAAGGGGAATGATGAATAACCTACCGAAAACGTTAAAAGAATTTAAAGTTAAAATTTGCAGAGGGCAAATGTAGGTGAGTGAAGGATAGCGGTAAGTTGGGTGTGTAGGGAAATTGCCACCGGAGCGTGTGCTCCATTGCAATTAAATTAAATTAAATACTCCCTGAGGCCGAGTGAGCGTGGGGAACTTATTTTTAAGTTCGATTTCAGCGCCAGTCCAGTTCATCATTAGACAATGTCCTATCTGTACCACCATTACTCAGCGACGCCACCGATTGACTCGGAATTTATCTGAAGATCTTGAGAAGAACTATAAATTTACTAAGCTGATATCCTCTGCTTTGAATTTTTTTTAAATCGTATTCGAGCCACCGATGTATTAATAGCACTCTACACAATGGAGATTTTGAGAGTGCTTCCACCTATCCGTGAATGGTACAAGCTTTGTGCCAGTGAGTTTCCAAAATATACGGGATATTTACGAACAGAAACTACGATCACTATTTCCAGTACATAGACGAAATAATGTTAGTTGAAATTGTTTGTACTACCCCCCAGATAAAGTGTGATGATACTAACTACTCAGTTGAACGGCTTCGAACTGTAACAAAGGAGTAATTAACAGTTCGAAGTATCGTATTTAAAATGGTGTAAAACACGTGTTCCTGTATATGGGAATTAAAATCTTTTTTCACTTCAGCGTGTTGGTTATCGTTATTTAGAAGTAGAGGACGAGATTTTTTTTCCTCTTTTATTAGAAAGTCCGTCAAAGATTTCAGTTTCAAACTATTTTTTGCAGCTATGTCGGTCTCGAAAAGTCTGTTACATTTGCACGTTGAATATTGTCTCCAGAATCTATCAAGTGCCGTATTTAAACAAATAATATTTATTATTAATTAATTTTGCAGGTTGAGGGTTAAAATGCAGAAGTTTTTACTTGTTGTTTTTCTCTTATTTTGCCATATATTTATAGTACTTATTGAGAGGGTTCTTAATTCAGAATGAATTTTGTCAGAATGGATGATACAGGCAATTTACAGCTTTAATAAAACACTAAACGTAAAAATACTGTAAACTGAAGATATTTTTGATTAAAGTAGTTTGAGACACTGTTAATAAGCTACAGACAACAAATCGATCTTTTTTGATACACTTCTTTTGTCTGCCTATTTCTCTGAATGCTTTCTTTTTCCTATGGCTGTACGTCTCAAGGATGTCGAGGTTATTTGAGGCGGGAAAGGACTGGGGTGGGGGCAATGACCATAGTCTTTTAAAGGAACCATACCAGCATTCACCGGGAAACGATGGAAAACCGAAATCTGGATGGCCGATCGAGTATTTGAACCCGCGTGCTCCCGAATGCGTGCCAGAGCGTTACTACTCACTCACCACGCTTGGTCTCTCTGACCACGATTTAAGCTAAAGATACTGGACGGATTTTCTTTGAGTTCCTAATATTGTACTGTCCCAGATCTAAGGAGCGAGACGAGGTAGCCTACGTTTCATCTTTAAGCGACGTCGGTAAGCCAAGAAATGTGGAAAAATTGTGTACAAATTTAATCCGTCGTGTATGTTTTGTTTATTACCAGGTTCTGGGCCGTCAGTTACTTCTCTCAGTAGAGGTATTTAGGGTGATTCGATATAGCCAAATCCAACTGATTTAACTGCGATTTAAGTTGGCGTTAATATATGGTAGTAGATACTCTTTTATTTTTTTATTTTTCCTAGTGTGACTGAAAATGAGGAAGTCAAATCGGCCGTGCGAATAACATGGGAATAAGATATTTTCTTCCTTTTTTTTTTGTTTATGGCTTTGCGCTTCGTCGTCATCGACGTCATTAGAGACCGGAAAGAAATGTAAAGGAATTCGGTGATGTCCTTTTGAAGGAGTGATTTCAGGATACCTGGATGAAGGAAGGAAATTTGGCGGATCTACGAATTTTCCGAGCAGGGGCAAAAACTTAAGATTATCGCCTCTTCAGACATGAAATTGCTGCCTGCGGCAGCAAAGAGCTATTATTTGATTTTGTCGCCCGCTAAGGGAACAGAAAAAAAAAAAAAAAAAAAAAAAAAAAGGGAATATTACTGCTCACACACCAGGATCGGTTTGACTCTTTTAGGAGAGATGTTGTAAATAACACATGGAAAGGACTCTTGGATCTACGAAAATCCATTTCAGCGGCAAAATCGAGCATGAAGCTGCCTTTAGCAAGAACATGTGGGTGGGATAATCCTTGACAAACACCACGCATGATTAAAATAATGCATGTGATTACGCGGTAGAATTTCTGACTTCTTTGAGCTCAGCCGTACTCACCGAGAATATAATCAGTTATCAGACATATAGTCGGTCACCTGATTATGCTTATTCGAAACTGCTATAAAATGGTTCAACGGAATATGACTCAAAGTGATTCCCATGTAAGTGATCTGATCGAAGCTCAAATTATAACGGCCTATGACAAAGCATGAGTCTATACTAGACATTCCTTCAAATTTTCCTTTCAAAATAGTGCAGTTTCCTAAGAACGTCTGTTCACTGTGACGACCAACAAATCATTGAGACAAAGGATCCTCGCTGGAGTTGTTAATATCGAAAGCAAATGCTTTTTCGTAGCCGCTTGCTTCCCATCGCGTTGACAGTCAGAAAATCTTCACGCTTTTTCGTTCCCGTTAAAAAAAAGTAAAAGTGTTTTCTGTTTGCTTTTTATTTATTTATTTATTTTAAAGTCCATTCCAATGCACGGAAGAGAAAAGTTGACCATGATCACAAGCTGGCACTCGAATAAGGGAATGGAAAATTTTTATTTTATATGTACGGTAACCAGGATTGAAATAAATTATCGAGGAAAATAATGAATAATTTTCCAAAAACTCTAAATGAATTTAAAATTATAATTCGTGAAGGGAAAAAGTAGGCAGTTACAACTATTACTCCACGATTCACTAAAAGTGTTTGGCGGAGGGTGCATTGCACCTATCAGGAAAGGTAATTGTTTGGAAGGGATATACGGGATATGGCAGGTGGCGCCCATGGGCTATTGTGAGGAACCATCCCAGCATTCGCCTGGAGCGATCTAGGGAAACCATGGAAAACCCAGATCAGGATGGCCGGAGTGCTTTATCGGAAGCTACTCCTGTCCGATTTTGTGTTTACTCGCCCGGTAAACCTTTCTATTCCACTCCCTAATCGCTCGTGGAAAAAATGAATAGAGAAATGTATCGGTTCTGGCCCTGATTTCTCTTATCTTATTTTCGCGGTCATTTCGAGATATGAATGTTGCAGGTAGCAATATTTGATTGCTGTCATTCCGAAATACGTCAGTCGAGAATTTTTCAATTAGTTTCCGTCGAGAAAAACGCCTTCGGTGCTCCAGGTCTTCCCAACCTAACTCCTTCAACATGGCACTTACGCTTTCCCTCCAACTATATATACCTGTCACGAATCGGGCGGCTCTTCTTTGGACCATCTCTAATGCCTCCATTAATCCCTTTTGATGGGGACCCCATACAGAGCAACAATATTCCAAGTGAGGCCTCACTAGTGACTTGTACGCAATCGATTTAACTTCCGGAGTGCATTGTTTTAAATTACGACCTAGAAATCGAAGCATACGATTTGCTTTCCCAATTACATTCTCGATATGCTCATTCCACGACAAATTATTACGAATTGTTACCCCTAGGTATTTAGCGGAATCTACCGTTCTAAGGACAGTGCCATTAATTGTATATTCAAAGCTAAATGGTGTCACCTTTTTACTTACACGCATGACTTGGCACTTTTTAGCGTTTAACTCCAACTGCCAATCTTTACACCACGCAATTATTTTCATAATATCGTCTTGTAACAAAGCGCAGTCGTCCTGGGTTGTGATTTCACGATAAATAATAGCATCATCGGCAAATAATCTTTTCATTCCCCTTATTATGTCGCACAAATCATTAATGTATATGAGAAACAACAGAGGCCCTATCACGCTTCCCTGGGGAACCCCGGACCTCACTTCGGCAAGTGATGAACGCTCACCGTCGAGAACTACACACTTTGTTCTGTCCTTCAAAAAGTCTGCAACCCAATCGCATATTTGTCTAGATATACCGTAACCGTAACCGTAACTAAGTGGAAATAGTGGGTCTGTAGAGAAATTGACACCGGAACATGCGCTCCTTGGAATTAAAATAAGAGGGCAATTCCAAAAGCAAGGTCTCCAAAGCTTTGGAGATGTAGAGAAAATGTTCGTGCTTCAACTCCCAAACAAGCATGCGTGCTCCTCACTGGGACCCCTGGTTTGGCAACCAATGAGATTGGAGCTTCCGTTAGACATTACCTCCAAGTGCGAAGTAATACAGTTCAGTGGCGTAGCTATCGGAGGGCTAGGTGGTGCCGTGCACCTGGGCCACCAACCTCAGGAGGCCCCCAATCGCAGCTCAGGGAGCCCCAAGAGCAGCTCATGGAGCCCCCAAGCGCAGCTCAGGGGGCCCAAAGCGCAGCAAAGGGGGCTCCCAAAGCTCAGGAGCCCCTGCCAGTAAACATCAAAAGACCTGGTAGAGTTAAAAAAGAGGTCACCCATCTGTCTTGGGGGCCAAAAATATTTTTTTGAATCGGGGTCCTTGTTAACCTAGATACGCCACTGATAAAGTTATTCGATTTTTTAAAGCAAAAGGCGTTAAACCGATTGAAATTCATTCCCAATTATCGGAAGTGTATGGACATTCGTTCAAGGATGTCAAAAACTTTCGTGAGTGTTGTAGATAGTTTATGATCAATCATGCCGAAATTCCCGACGAACCAAGGAGCGGAAGAATGTCAAGTTCCGACAAGACAGGCGAAGGTTGAGCAAACCTGGCATGAAGATCAGCGGATCACTTAGAATGATCTCTGCATTTAGGCTAAGTTTCCCGAAGCACCATTCGCAGGATTTGAAAGAAAAATTTACAGTATCGGAATGGGTACCACGAATGCTGACGGTTGACCAAATCGGTAACGAGTTAATTTTTCTCGCTAATTTCTTCGTCGGTACAATTTTTGGACTCGATTGTTACGATGAAATCTGAACTCTATACCTCAGACCAAGTAACTATCACGTGATTGGCGACATCCCTCTTCGCCTATGTCGCGAAAATTCAAACAATCAAACACATAGTCTCCCGATAAAGTCAAGGTGACTATGTTTTGGGACCGGAAGAGTGTATTGTTAGACGACTTTATGCCTGCTGGGACCACAATAAACGCTGACAAGTATTGTGAAACACTAGAAAAAAGCTCAGGCTGTTCAGAACCGAAGAAGAGGAATGTTGAGCAATGACGTAAGAATTCTCCACAACAACGGTCATATCGTCGCTTTTCTGCACACGTTTGGTTGGAATATCATCACCCACTCAACCTATAATCAGATTTGGCACTTAGTTACTACCACCTGTTCCTTAAGCTGAAAGAACATTTGGCCGTAAGGCGACTCAGCACTCACGAAGAGAGGAGAGATGAAGTTCAACGCTTCCTCAAAGACATGGGACCGAGGTGGTATGGATATCGGCATACAAAAATTGTCGCAACGTCTACAAACATCCAGTGACAAAAATTGAGAATATGTATAAAAATAGGTAATTGTTCAACCTTTAAAATTATTACCAGATATTGCATTTCTAAAAAGCTTTGAAAACCTTAGTTTTGGGATTTCCCCCATAAATTAAAATGTAAACTGTACTGAATTTACTATTCTTTTGCAAGTAGTTCTGTGATACTGCGAAAGCTTCACTAATAAGTTATTATCGAAATCATTTGTTTTAGAAAACATTAATGTTCGAGTGAACTGAGTCACGGATAATAACTATTACGATAATAAATTTTATTAGAATTGAATTACTGTGTAACATTTGAGGGCGTGGAACAGATTTCAATGGGTTTTGCGCCAAGCGATTGCCTTATAATAAATTCATTTAAACTATGATTTGGTTACTGGAGCTCTAATCGCTCCTGGCACTTAAATGTTGTGATCATGTGGTAAAGCCCCAGGCGTGTTTTAGAATACTATTTTGTTTATTTTCAAACGTAACCACGTTGGCACACACCGGATATTCCATTTACTGTAATGACTTTAAAGGAAAGGTTTCCTTTTTACACCAGAATTAAAATCTCTTAAGGTTTTTTCGTATAAACAACGTAAAAAACAAAGTCGGAAGGTTGGATGTATTCCGGAACAAATAATGAGACAAGGTTAATTTTTGTACTTGGATAAATTTTGCAGTGGAATATTTATCACGGTCTCCCGTAGTTGTGATAGTAAAGACGAGACTGGATATAAAACGACACTGGAAACATCTTACCGAGCCTGGTGGGTGTGGTGACAAGTTACTGCAAACATTCTGAACGTGGTTTCGAATTTCGGTTCAGCAAGACAAATTTAGGTTTTGTTAGTTTCCCGAAATCTCTCCCGGTGAATACTGGAATGGTTCCTTCATAAAAGGCTGTTTGATATTTTCTTCACGTTCCTTTTAAAAATATTCTACTTCGGCTTCAACAGCAAGGTCTTTTCCCCTTGTTTCTCTGAAAATATTAAACTTCTGTCTTTCTCTGAAAATGTCTTCATCAAACCAAAAAGCAGCAAATTGAATGAATGCTAGAACCTTTCCTAATCATGGTTACTAAAAATGTTGATTTCAGTATGCATTGAGCCATGTATCGCGATTCTTTTCACTTTTTCTTCCCTTTAAAACTTCATGCTTGATCAGTTTGATCCCTCATTCACCGTTAAGAAGGTTAATTCAGAAAGATTCAATCACAGACTTGACTTCTCAGTAGACTCATATTTAGTTGCCTAGTCCTTTTACAATCTGAGGTATGAATCACACATTCGTCGTCTTTTTATGCCTTGGCGAATAAAATTCTTTGCCATATTTCCTAGAAGTGATTTGTTTAATTCATACTGATTAGTGCAGAAATTATAAATCCTATGATATCGTACTAAACTACTGATATGACTACAACTTTGTTTTACACCGACCGGACATCAAAGGGCCTAAAAGTATAAATCTGGAACAATTTCTGTGTAACTATAGCAAAACTATTAAGTAGTATTTCGATGGGGTTTCTGAGCATGCAATACTCTCCTCTCCCCCTTTTCTCTATGTTTACAACACAAGCAGATAGTAAGTTATGCTATAATGGAGTAATAAATTGTGTTAATTACAGCAATAAATTTCGTTAATGCTGCAGGAAATTGTGGCAATGATGATAATAAATCGTGATAAAAGCGGTCATAAAACTGTCTCACAAATTACGATGATAAATAACCCCTGTCACGTTTCTATGTTCTCACTACCATCAAACCCTTTTTCTACATGCAAGGCAGGCATGTCACGCCATGTTTTCCGACAGTCATTGCCCTCACTTCCTTCTCAATCCTTGTTCTACCAATAAGTGATAATTTAACTTTAATAGAAGTGATTTCCCTACTCACTTTCTTTTACATTTCACGATTTTTTTATCTAAAATTCTTTGAATGCAGCTTCTCCACCAATCTGCTTTACTCCATTTACGAATTTTAATTTTAAATTCTGGCAGTGTTGCAGCTAAATTCTTCAGCACTTCCCTTATTCATTTATTCCAGTGCCTGACACCTTTACTTATAAAAAAAATGTTTCAACCCCTGTTAAGTCTCAAATTAATTGCTGGCTTATCGTCATCATCTCTTCTGCTCCATCAATTACTCCTAGTTATTCTAACAAAATTTAACCAGTTCTCATCATCAATAAATGCCTTACACATTCTCTTTACTCATCTCTTGTCTCCAAATGACTCCAAACATAATTCTTTTATAGTGTCATTTACTGATAGAGCTCTGCTGTAATTTCCACAAACAAATCAAGCTGCTCTCCTTTGCTTCCCCTCAGTTTGAGCAATTGGTAACCATTATGGAATTCCATCCTACTTCACCATATTCGAGCAATGGACTGACACTTACATGATACATTCCATCGACACTCTCTACAATAAGTAAAGGATTCTAAGACCTTTCACTGTCACCTGTCCAGTTTAGTTTATTGTCAAATATTATACTAAGATATTTACACAAGACATTCCTCCTACACGCTACAATGATAGGAAATATTTATTTTTCCATATGTTTTGCCCATAAGCTGACTCTTTTTAGCATCTGTATTCTTTGTGGAGACGCCACAAGCAAAGAATCGATGAGTGTATGTGTACGTTGCACAATTCTCCGTTACCAACGGAGGTATAATATATGCAATATAATATAATTGATAATTGATAAAATGGAGCGCCCGCTCTGGTGGCAATCTCCATACACATCCCTCTTTCTCCTTTCCTCTTCCAAACTACTTTTTCCCTCTACTAATTTTTGCTTTAAATTCCTTCAGTGTTTCCGGTAAATTATTCATCACTTCTCTTGGCAATTTATTCCAGTCCCTCACACACCCTTTCCTACGAAAGAAAATTTTCCCGCACCCTGATGACTGAAATCAAGTGCCAGCTTGTGGTCATAGTCAACCTTACCCTTCCAAGCACCTCTCTTAATTTTCCCACCAATATCATTCCTTGCTTCATAGCCAGTATAGGCTTTGTACACTCCTATGACTCTCTTCGCCCTCCTTTTATCCTCCAATGAATCCCACTCCAACTCATTTATCATATTAGTTACCGACTGTGTTGTGCGGTAATTTCCAAAGACAAATCTGGCAGCCCTCCTCTACAACCCCTCCAACTCCTGTATTTGATACCAAAAATGTGGATCCCAACCATGCACGTTTACTATCTAACGCAGTTACTCAGTAAACAATGACAGCTGAACCACCGGAAAAATAGGTCAATACCTATCCAAAAATGGTTGCAGAAAACATGCCACATATATTTGCGATGGGGGGAAACAGGAGGGAGGTTTTCGAGATGGAATTACAGCTTGGAGTTCATGTTATTTATGGGCATCATCATCACAACTGATGTGTCTAATTTCTTAGCCTAATTAACATAATTTATTATCATAACTCATTCACTCGATGATCTAATTTATTATCCTCCTCTCGAAGGTTGGTTGGTGTACTGTTTTGGTTAAAAAACGCCATATAATCACGGTTTCTGTACTTTTTCCTTAATTATGTTAAAGGTTGACTATATTAATGTCCTACTATGATGAAGTAACAATTTCAAATTGTGTTGCCTTAAGAGAGCAAGGATACTGAATTTTGACGGTCAATGACTTTAAACTGAAGAGACGTTTCAATGTGATGTCCAGTAGTGCTGTATTATATACTGCTTTGATGCGGGAAGATCCTCTAGACGTTTCGTCGCATTAATACAACACGAAACTGATTGACGTCGTTGAAAACCTGTTACAAAACTATTTTCACAACTTCATGTAATAACTTACTGACTATTGTACATATATTTAACAGCATTGATGCACTGAGGCTATCTGTTCTGCAAAAATTTAGGATAAACGAGACGTGGGCATGTTACCTTGATGAATAGTTATACACGAACATGTGTTAAAATAATCTTCTGACATATTCTTCTCTGACTCCTGTAAGATTTTTTTTTCACTATACCCACTCTATCTTTAATATGGAGGAAACATGCATGAGCCAATGGCCAGTTGTATCAATGTCATTATAATTTGAACGGTGGGGAGAAGAGTCATCACTGTAACGCTGCTGAGTTTTCTTCTTACTTCCTTCTGTTGTTATCCGCCATAACTTCTAATGATGCGCTATGCACTACAAATATATTCGCCTTTCTTAACAGCATAGTTCATGCGCCCTGTCGCAGATTGGAGAAAATGTTTCTCATACCCTAATGTCTAAGCGGCTGCAGGTCACTGCAGAATACCTTATAGTAACTTATGAATAAAGAGACATTTCTGTAGTCACTACTTGAATACAGATCGCATTTCTGAAGTAAAAACTTCTTTAGGCGCGTGTGGCATTTTTGGCAGGGTAAAGTCTTATGAGTTAGCATCACCAACATGCTATGACGTGTTGTGCTTGGACAGCAGTGAAAGTATAGATTACACTTGTATATAATACTAGCTGTGCCCGCGACTTCGTCCGCGTGGAATAGTTATTTTGGGCATCATATTTATTTTTGCAAACAACCTCCTCAGCTTTATAAATTATAGCAGTTACCCACGACTTTGTCCACGTCAATTTCTGTTATTATTTTAGACATATTTTTTGCAAATTTAGTTTTTAAGTTTTTAAAAGAACATAATTATTTTAAAGTACTTCTGCGTAAATTATATTTTTAGTTTTATTTTCTTGTGGCAGAAGAACATATTGGTTTTCTCCGCAACCTGATCTTGACAACGCGTCATATAGTTGGCCGTGTGGAAAGCAGTCTTGACGTAAATCGATTCCTACGTGTTTAAATGTTTGCCCCTGTGATTTATTAATTGTAACAGCGAAAGATAGCTTAACGGGAAATTGAATTCTTTTAAAATTAAAAGGTAAATCATTTGGAATCATTGGGATGCGAGGTATAAGCACTGTTCGACCAACTGCTGGACCAGTCAAAACTATTGCAACGATCACGTTATTGCGTAGAAATTTAATTTGAAGTCGGGTTCCGTTAGATAAATTTGGTGGTTTGAGATTTCTAAGTAAAATTATTGGGGCACCTATTTTTAACTTGAGGGAATATGGGGGAAGGCCACTTGGGTTCAAAGAATTAAGAAACTCTTGTGGGTAATGTACCGCATCTTCTTGATCCATTACGTTATCAATAGATGTGTAGGTAACTATGTCTCCTGGAAGTTTACTTAAAATTAGGTCGTTAATTTCGATTTTGTTCACAATTAAATACTCTTAATCAACAACACATAAAAGTGTTAATAATTGTGAAATTATTAGAACCAAAATATTATCCTTAAAACCAAATGAAATAGTATTATTACACGACAATATTATATCGCAAAAACAAATAATGCTGCATACAACCGTTCAGAAGGGAGCCGACCGCGCGTAATATCTTCTAAGATGTTTATTGAAATTAAGTGATGCCAAAGACAATTTTGTTCACAATTAAATACTGTTAATCAACAACACATTTATTTGGATAAAGATTAATATTATTATGTTGATACAACTCTAACAAATAATTGGTAATAATGCATTAATTTCGACCAAATTTGATTACCATAAAAACGGTTCTAGTGCGTTAATCTTAAAAGATAGACATATACTGTCGCGGACATTTTTTTAGATCATTTCAAGAGGAATAATCCTTTCATACATATGTTTTTGGTATCTTGAACCGTTTTCGCAGCGCAGGGATTCATTGCAAGACAGGAGGAGGATGAGGAGGGTCATGGGAGTGTACAGGGCATATACTGGTGATGAGGCATGGAAAGATATTGCAATAGGTATGAAAAGTAGTGCATGGAAGGGAAAAGATGACCATGACCACAAGCTGGCACTCGATTTCAGGCACAAGGGTGTGGGAAGATTCTCTTTTTTTAGGTAAGGGTGTCAGGGATTGGAATGAGTTACCAAGAGAAATGATGAATAATTTACCGAAAACTTTGAAGGAATTTAAAGATAAAATTTGTAGTGGGCAAATGTAGGTGGGTGCAGGATAGGGGGAAGATGGGTGTGTAGGGATATTGCCACCGGAGCCTGTGCTCCATTGCAATTAAAATTAAATTAAATTAAATTAAACAGAAGCCCTCAAAGATGAATAATTTTCCCCGTTTTTTTCCACATTTTCCATTGTTTCTTCGCTCCTACTACTCGCAGCGTGATGTTATATAGCTTAAAGCCTTTCTCGATAAATGGTCTATTCAACACAAAAAGAATTTTTTAATTCGAACCAGTAGTTCCTGAGATTAGCGCGTTCAAACAAACAAACAAACAAACTCTTCAGCTTTATAATATTAGTATAGATATATACCTACTGGCGCGCGGAGCGGCCTGTGTACACATAATCAAATACATTGCATACACCTGATTGTATGATATATATACCTTATTACCACGCGTCCTCACTCCTTGTGGAAGGTTATACGTTGTATCTATAATATCGGATCTATGTAAAAAAAAAAAAATTGACTATCTTTATTTTTTTTTTTATCTGAATTATCGTTTGAATTATATCTTACAAGTTTGCAGCAAAGCGCCTTATCGTAGAATGGAAAGTTTGCGGCATCGAATCCACAATCGGAGAAACTTTTTTTGAAGTGAGAACTTCTCTAGGCTGATTTTTAGATGGGTAAAATCTTATGGACTCGCGTCACCTACATGCTAATGTTAACAGTATATCTGTAGCTGTAAGTACGACGTGTTGCGCGTATGATAGTCATAGTTATCAGTTTTCACTTTTGTCTGCTGTCCCCAATGACTGCAAATTGTTTATTATTATTATTTCTGTCTGGTTACCACGTGTTAAAATTACCATTTCACCATTTTATTGATTATTTGGATCTATTACTTCCAAGACTAATGAAAGTATGATAATTTTTTTCTAGGTGATGGCGTCTGGCGAAACGGCGATGTTGCCCTCGTGGCTGAACAAAGAACTGGCAGCCTTATCGTTGCAGAAAACCAAATACTCCGACGAGTTTGCCATCGCTGCAGTCGACGTAACGAGGGCCACTGCAGCCGGCGATAACTACCTCAGCGAAGTCTACAGAATGAAAATCTCGCTCAGACATAACACTGACAATCGCCAGAAAATATTCTCCCTCATCATAAAGTGTCTGCCGGACAAAGATGTGATGAGGCAAATGGCTCAAGAAATGCGGGCATTCGAGCAGGAAATATTCATGTTTACGGAGACTCTTCCTGCTATGACATCTTTATTGAAAGACGCGGCTCCAGACAAATACACTCAGCTTGCTGCGAGGTGTTGGCATGCAGGAAGGGAACCTTTGACTTATATTGTCCTGGAAGATCTAAATGCCCGCGGGTTTACGATGGGGAAGAGACACTATGGCCTAGATCTGCTTCATTCTAAGCTAGTTATGAAGAAACTAGCACATTTTCATGCTGCCTCAGTAGCATTGTACACGAAGTTCCCAACATCTATGGATAATTATCAGACTTTCATAATATTCCATGGCGAAACAACTGAACATATAAAAAAATTCCTTCAAGCTGCTTGCACGACGCTGGGTAGTGAGCTTGGAACGTTTGATAAAGAATATTCCAAATACGCTTCGAAGGTAACTGGGCTAACTGATAAGTTGTATAACGATTTGTTGGATCTGACGAAACAAAAAAAGAGAAAGTTTGGAGTGTTGATTCATGGTGATGTGTGGGTTAACAACATGATGTTCAAATATTCTGATGGAAAGCCAATTGATATGGCATTTCTCGACTTCCAGCTCTCTTCATTCTCATCTCCATCTATCGATCTTCAGTATTTCTTTCACTCGAGCCTGAATGAAGATGTTTACGCCAACCATTTAGACGAACTTCTGGTATATTACCACGAATCATTGAGTGAATCTTTGGAAGACTTGGGTTTGCTGGAGGACCATCATATATCTTTGGAAGAGCTCAAGAAGGATTTTAAAGACCATGCAATGTACGCTCTTTTTTCAGCATTCAGCATATTGCCAATAGTGCGATCGGAGGAGAAGTCGGGATTCGACATAGAAGCGTCACTAAGAGGTTCTGAAAGTGGCGCTAACAAAAGCTCGTACTCCAGCGAAAAGTACAAAAGCGCCTTGAAGCAAATGCTTCCAGAATTTGAAAAAGCTGGTCTTCTGTAAGATTAGATAATTCTACTGTGTGTTTGCAAGGTTTTTTGGTGTTAAAACATTTATCTCTGTGTACTAAAACGAAATATTGTTACGTATTAAATGTAATTTGAATATAGTTTGAAGTGAATCTCGACACAAATATTTGTATCACACAAACCAGTAAGGCTGCAAGAACGATCCGACTGAAAGTTCTTCACAAAGAACCTCCTTTAGCTATACAGTTGTAGACTATGCCTCCGTTCCTAAAAAATGAAAAATTACAATCTCGAAGTTTTTCTTTGTAATGAATTCTTCTATTTAATTAATAAATAGATAATTTATTACTCAAAAAAGATCAAGTAGATGAAGCATATACAAGGACCATAGATCAGGTGGATGCACCAAGTGAAGAGCAACATCGAGACAAGTGATAAAGGAATAAATTTGGAGAGATCGGCATGAATGGAGGTGGATGTGCTAGACGACTCACATATTAGGAAACGTCACAGAATGATGGTGGCGAACATGTAAAAAAAATATTATTTTTATCTTTAAATTTGTTACAACTATGTGTGTTTGCACAATAAATTTTTATATTTTGCATGGTCTGTAATATTATTGGCTCACACTTTAATTAAAGTTTAACATTCTTTTTATAACTACAGATCACCTTGATTGAAATATTGTTAAGTGTATTTTTATTTAATATGTTACATTTTCAACATATTAGTATGAATCGCCTCTTTAATACAATAAATCAGATGTTCTACAGTGTATGTACACCAGAAGGAAAAGATGCTTCTTAACGTAATAATGTCAAGGATAGCGAGTGTAACACACATAGGCTGGGGCTTGATTTAAAATTAATGGTTGCTTATAATGATGTTGGTTCATATGCTGTTACTAGGTACTGCCCCAGGTTTTACACATTTTCAGATTCTATTGATTAGGTCGCCAGTCCAGTGGGCTATGCCTAACGAAGGATTGAATAAGTCATATATAGGTACCGCTGTAATGAAGAAAATCGACACTCACATGTAGTTAATCACGGATCACAAAAGTTTTATTGAACCTAACATACATTCGCCAGCGCTAGCCACCAGACACTTTTAAAACTTCTTCACGGAAGTTGCTAGGTTCGTGAAAAGGATCGATGAAAGTGAATCGTAGCCTCAATAAAAATGCAGATGAACAGTAATGTTATGTTCCACACTCTTGTAGAAGCAACAACGCTACCAACAGAAAGTTTTATTTACTTGCGATTCAGTCCTAGCTCTGTCCAATATCATACACACAGCATGTTCTCTATCTCCACACTATTTCTATTAAACGTCTCGGTCATTACGCGACGATGCTCGCGGATTACAATTCACTTTAAACATGTATACTTCGTACCAATATCATCTTGACACGTCCGACCCGTGGGTACTCTCGCGACCAACCCCCCGACAATCGACTCCCGCACTCAACTCCTGCGATGTTATTTATCACCCCTGAGAAATCATATACTCAGAAATTTGCAGATATTTATATAATTCTCATTATGGCGTTGCAAGAGGAAGGCCTTCACTTACTATAGCAGAATACATGACGACATAGGTAGAACATACACAACCACAGCATGAAAAAAATTAAAATTTTAGGGCACGACCTTTCTTAAGTTTGATGTATGTCTGCATGACTACATTGCTGCAACGAGTGTAAACATAGAAATAACTCCTTGTTTATTTGATAAATTAGGCCTTCCGTTAGGCACCAAGGGAAAATAGCCACTTACATCATCATAATATAACTGTTAATTAATACCTGAAAATAATTTTCTTTACTAAAGTGAAATAGGGATTATCTGAACAAAAGATTTTTCACATATGAATGTTAAATTTATTTTCCCACGCAACAAAGAAATGAAATATGTAACATTTATCAAGATCATTAACGTCTGAACTCTTATAATCAATTAAAATTAATTTTTAGGCTTCTTAGATACAAATGCGCAACATTAATTTATGGCAAACAAATATACAGCATCGACGTATCAGCGTTAAATTGCCTCATCAAAATGTTACATGACATTGAAATAAACAACGAAACATATCACAACATAAAATATTATTATTTAGAAGTACACACAAATGTACGTTTATTGAGATTCAGACTAGTTAAATAAATGAAGTTAAGAACGCATTTTTTTGTTTTTGCTGTCATCAGTCTTTCGACTGGCTTTATGCAATCCTCCATCCCTTCCTATCTTGTACTAACCTATTCATCTCTACATATCCCTTACAACCCACGTCCTCAATTATCTGCTTCATATTTTCTAATATCTATTTTCCTCTACAGTTCTTACCTTCGACTGTTCCCTCCATCAGCAGATTAAGTCTCAAAATATAACCTACTAGCCTGTCTCTTCTTTCTGTAAGCTTCTTCCACAAAAATCTTTCCTCACCCATCATTTCCAAAACTCGTTCATTTCCTTCTTTGTCTGTCCACTTAATTTTCAGCATTCTTCTGTAGCATCACATTTAAAATCCTTCAATTTTCCTTCTTTCCGGTATTGCTAAAGTCCATGTTTCGCTACTGTAAAGTGCTGTGCTCCACACATAGAGTTTTAAAAAGTTTTTTCTAATGCCTAGATCAATATTTGAAACTAAACGATTTCTCTTTTTCATGAAGGCTCTTTTTGCTAGTGCTATTTTACTTTTAACATCATTCCTGCTTCGACCATCGGTTGTAATTTTGCTTCCCAAGTAACAGAATTCACTTACTTCTTCAATTGCATTCAATCCAATTTTTATATTTAATCTACTAATATTGGTACCATTCCTACTACATTTCATTACTGTAGTTTTGCTTTGATTTATATTCAGTCAAAAATCTTCCTTCAGTTTTTTGTTCATGCCATTCAGTAATTTCTCAATATCTTCGGCACTTTCTGCTAACAAGACAATGTCATCAGCAAATCGTAGCATACTGATTTTTTCTCCCTGAACACTTATGCCACATGAAAATTTTTCTTTTACTTTCTTTATTCCTTCCTCTAGATACAAGTTGAATGTTAACGGGGATAGATTACAACGTTGTCTCACACCCTTTTTAACTGAACGCTTTATGTTTTGGTTGAACGTGGGCATTGAGAGTTGATTTGATATTACGGGCGTTGATAGGTCCCACACTTGACGATGGACAGTTCACATGATAATTATTCGTAGATAACATCACCACTTCTCTGCATGTTGATATGAAGTCTCTGTCATCAGATACCTCACCTCGGGACCTGACTGTATCTCGTTAATTTACCAGCTTGTGCCACCCTAGTTACAAGAACGATTACACATGGAACCGTTCATCTCTGACTCACTTGTATAGGCAAGGCCAGCGTTCCCATCTCAACTGCGACAGAAGACATAAAAGTTTGTATTCTATTCAAGCATAAGACTGATCGTCCGACGTATGAAATATGACAGAATACTGAAATCTGACTGGCTGTAACTCGTATGAATAAAAATGAAGGCTTCCCGCAAACTTTCACTTCACCTTTCACATTTTGTTGCGTGTATCCTTGCACTATGCGCCCCAAGCCGTTGAGATGGCTGAATTGCACTCAGCTATGGTTTTTTTTCCAGAATTTTTAGATTTGGTGCCGCTAAGTCGCCTCTGCCAACATTTTCTGTTGTCACCAGTAGCTAAGGAGACCAATTCCAGCCACCCCGACTTCGCCCGAAGATACCTGCTGTTACTATGAAGCCATAGCGGAATATTTAACGAATTATTACTATTTATCGTATGAATATCTTATTATACCTTTAAACGAGGAGGAATTCTTATATATATTTGGTATCTCGGAAACGACTCTAAGGATTTGGATGAAATTTCATATTTAGATTACGTTTCGCTTTTTAAGTTTATGTAAATAGGTGTCTTCCCTGCAAAAACGCGATTTTACAAAAAACGAAGAACTTTTGTATTTCGTATCTCGGCAACAAATCTCAAGCCATCTAGTAGACGTTTCAGGTACCATAAAGCTTACTGATAGTTAGTTTGTCTTTGGTTACAAGGAACTCCTATATCTTAAACCGAAAAATTCTTGTATACTAGGTGACCAACGCAAATATTTCGCACAGTATCATGGTCAGTCATCGAATGCTAATATAACAATCTACTGAAGGAAGATTTTGGACTGAATATAAATCAAAGTAAGACAAAAGTGATGAAATGTAGCAGAAATGGTACCAATACTAGCAGATTAAATATAAAAATTGGATCGGATACAATAGGAGAAGTAAGTGAGTTCTGTTACTTGGGGAGCAAAATTACAACCGATGGCCGAAGCAGGAATGATGTTAAAAGCAGAATAGCACTAGCAAAAAGAGCCTTCATGAAAAAGAGAAACGTTTTAGTTTCAAATAATGATCTAGGGATTAGAAAGAACTTTTTAAAACTCTATGTGTGGAGCACAGCACTTTACGGTAGTGAAACATGGACTTTAGGAATACCGGAAAGAAAGAAACTTGAAGCATTTGAAATGTGGTGCTACAGAAGAATGCTGAAAATTAGGTGGACAGACAAAGTAAGAAATGAACGAGTTTTGGGAATGATGGGTGAGAAAAGAAGTTTATGGAAGAAGCTTACAGGAAGAAGGGTCATATTTTGAGACATGCTGGATTGGTTAATTTGTTTGTGGAGGGAACATTCGAAGGTAAGAACTGTAGAGGTAGACAGAGATTAGAATATATGAAGCAGATAATTGAGGACGTGGGTTGTAAGGGGTATGTAGAAATGAAGAGGTTAGTACAGGATAGGAAAGGATGGAGGATTGCATTAAACCAGTTTAAAGACTGACGACAGAAAAAGAAAAAAAAATATGTATCTATAAATGAAGAAAATTAGAAAGTTCGGATGTGTGTTTGGATGTACGTCTGCAATCAATCACGCCTTAATAACTCAACATATTTAAATGAAATTTGGCATGAAGTCAGTTAATTGCGTGCGAAGTGACATAGGATAAGATTTTATCCCGCAAAAACGCATAGTTCTTTTAGAAATTGCCGTTAATATCGATTCGGAAGCAACAAAGAGTTTCCTACTTCGTAGATATCCGTGCCACGTTTACTCTTTGCTTTTTACGTAAATCACAAACACTACTTTTCAGAAATAAAAGCAAAAACCTTTTTACATATGAAAGTTTGTGTATAGTTTAAAAGCCATAAAACTGACGCACTTGACAAATAATAGTTTGGAAGCAGGAAATATAAATCTGTACTTAACCTTAAATTAAAAAAAGAAAGGTAGGTACGTTATCAAGTTCGCAAAGAGATGTTTTCATTTGTGTACATAAAATAGTATGACATATCAAATATTACACCATAATTTTATTAATAATATATGCGTTATAATAAATATAAAAAATCAAAGCTTGGAACAAAAAGTAAAATGCTATGAGTATACCAGCACGAAAGTCGGTTCACTAAAAGTGCAAAATGGTCGTGCCCCAAATGTCGTATTTATAAAAATGTAAAGGATTCCATTCTATCTCGGTTTAAGTTATTTCCTGTTTCTTTTTTGTTATTAAACAGTCCGTGTATTACAAATTATTTTTGCCGAAATTTAAAACTTAACTAACCCTTTTTATTTTTTGTTCAGAATTTTTGTACGAATAGTAGACCTACTGCTTTTTGTTTACTGTTCAATATTCTGCAAATATCTATCGAATGCTACACTTAAAACGAATTTATTCCATTGAATAATGTATAATCTTATGGTTTATTTCACTATTCATGACGTCACTAACATACAATATAGTGAATGTATTAATGTGCGAGTGATAGAAGCTTTGATTTTCTAGCAGTAATTTTAAAACGCAGCCTGGGACGGAATGAGAACTGAAACGTTATTAGTTATTAAGCTTCTTTCATGAGCGCCATTTTAGTGACATCATTATCACTTTGTACCGATATTGTATCAAAAGCTTCGACGATTTAACAGAAACATGCGGCGTTGCCCGAAGTAAATTTTTTAAATTTATCAATGTTTTATTCAGATAGTGGAGTGGCGGTCAAGCGGCGCCGGTAGTCATTCAATTCTATTTGCAGAATGAGAAACCAAATGTGAAGAAACAATCTATTACTACTTTAATATTGAATTTTGTATTTTAGCGCAGAATTAATGGATCGAAACGAATGAACTATAGTAAACTGGTCTATAGGCAATTCAGTTGTTTCCAGAGATAGAGAAACCATTACCGCAATACCACTGATTATTATGGATAAAAGAATAAATTACTACTATACTTACTACTATAATATGTAAATTTCTGTTGATAGAACCAATATATCCTCAAAAAAAAAATCAATATTCAGAGATCAAATTAAGTTATCCTTTTTTAAAGATTGTTTTCAGATATTCAATGCAAATCAAAATATTCATTTTTAGCATCGCAATTTTAACGGAAATGAGCGTCCTTGGGCCACTTAAGTATTTATTTGCTGTTTGGATGTTAGTATTTTTTTGTTGTTGATATTTTGTGGATTCCATCAATGTATTGCTATGTTGATGATTTGAGCTTCCATTAATTAAAACTATATTCAGTTTTATTCGCGAGATGAAATTAGTAATTTTAAGAGATGTTGGGTAAACGAAATTCAAATATTTCAAAGAAATGTAGGAAAACTAGGGCTATGAAAATAGCCAAAACCTAGGAGACAAATCCTCAATATTGTATATACGGATATATTAAACTGAAAATACTCCTTACAAACAGAATATTTTTACTGTTTTAAAAATTCAGAGAAGTAGTTGTGGACCATAAATAGATTTTTTTATTTTATTACAACATTTATTACTACTATTACTAATAAAAATAGCTCTAAAATAAATTGTATGGTCGTATTGACCTGGTGACAAGGCTTCTTTACATCTCCGCAATCAGTCCCTTTTGTAGCCTCTTAACGTAACCCAGTAATCCTACCGGACATAGAGGACCCACAGTTCAACACGCAATCAGAACCAAGATAGCATTGTGGCGTAATTCAGGTCACACAACCTATGACCGATGTGAAGATCGAGCTAAGGACCTTTGAAAATTCTCACCGAGCCTGGGATTCAAGTTGGGGACGTATCCATCTCCAGTTGGTCGCCCTAAGCACTGAGCAACCAAACCTCTCAAGAAAATCTTATATTACAACACTTTTCAACGCGGACGAAGTCGCGGGTAACTGCTAGTGTGGATATAAGTAAATGCAAGTTCATGTATTAATGAAAGGTATTTTATTTTGATGGGTAATAATAAATATCAGTCTTACCGGTATTGCAAAAGGTCGTTATCATTAAACACTATATATTCAATTGTAAAACATTTAAAAAGTAGATAATTAAAAAATACATATTGGCTTTTCCAGATGCAATTTTCCAAAACTTCTTTACTTTACATAACTTTTTCAAAAACAATAGTAGCAGTTATAATGTTATCGTTTACTTTCGGATCGTACGTGTCTTTAACACAAACATGAATATTATTGAATCTACGAACGCGTGAAAAGCACGTACAGGTGTCCATATGTAAAAAAGGTTCTGGTGAATACAAACCTGTGCTTTGAAGCCTCTGATCTTGTGCTTTGTTAATGGTTGTCCCGAAGGGAATTACCGGTAGTTGTTTTCTTATCATTTGAAAATGCACGGTAGGTATGAGCACAGTTTTATCTGAATGAATGAATATAGCACTGATATATTGGTTTAAATGAATAACCATTAATCTTATATCATTACTTAATCCTGTTTTTACTTATGGCTTTACGCCTCGTCGACGTCGAGGTCATTAGAGGTGGGATGGGACTGGGGACAAGGAACTGGAAGGGATTCGGCCATGGAATTTTGAAGGAAGCATCCCGGCATTCGCCTGGAGTAATTTGGGGAAACCATGAATAACACAAATCTGGATGCCCGGACTGGGATTCGCACCGGCGCCCTCCGGAATGCGTGGTCAGAGCGTTAACAGCTCACTCTCCACGCAGGGTAAATTAATCTCTGATTACTGTTAAGATCTCTAACATATAATAGCTTTTTTCTTTAAAAGCAATTTATGAAACGGTAAACAGGACGATCTCGGAATGGCTCTATTGATTTGGATGAAATTTCATACATAGGTAACGTTTTGCTTATCGAGTTTGTAAAACGATTTTACCAAAAAGAGATGAATTCTTATATTCCGCGTCTCGGAATGGTTCTTAACCCATCTCGTAGAAGTTTCAGGTACCAGTAAGTCTACCAATGTTTGTTAAACTTCTCTTTGGTCAGAGCAAGGTATTGTACAGTTCAAAATGCCTAGGAAGCCTTTAAGAGAAACGTTTAACTTTAAACAAAATTCACGCAAAATTTTACATGTTGAACAGAAATCGAAACATGCCGAGCAAGATCGATCAGCCAGGTACTTTCCATTATAACAATAACATTCCTTAACAACATTCATTACATACAGAGTGACGTCGAGAAATTCTATCAATTCGATTATGCTTCCATTAGCAGAATGGAGAGCAGACAGACAACCCAGCTAAAGTCTGGTGGAACAATTTTCCATATAATATGCTCAACCATCTGCTCCACACTGCAGTAATAGTGGGGGTCGTCCTTTAAGTTCCATTGGTGTAATGACGCACGGCGTGGACCATAGCCTGTTTAATTGACTCCAGTACTACCTTCCGAGGTCAATATGAGTTGGCCGGCAGGTTCTGCACAGGATTAGTTACAAGCTGTCCGTTCTGTGACAAGTTCAGCTGCCACTGTCACCTCCGTCCCATAGCAGGGTTAAATTGGGGAGCCAGCTGGGCTTCCAGAACAACAGATCATTTTCTTGATATAAGGTGTGAGAATGGGAAGTCTGCAAATCGACTGACGGACTAAAGCTGCTTGGTCTCTGATCTTCGGAGGACAGATGTTGGAAATGACTGGAAACCAATGCAGGTGTGCGCTCCCCTGAGTACTTCGGTTTTCGCTAGCAATTAGGTGCTCGCCAGTTTCCTCAGGGCTAAATTATCACAGCAATATTTGCGCGATGCTTTTGGTGAGTGATCTATGAATTGTTACGTCGAGGTATTTTGGGTAGGCATTGAAAGGAACTGGTCCAGTACCGAAACGAGGAGACAGCTATTACCTTGCCTGCAGACCTGATTGATAAATAAAAACAACACGCCTCTGTGTTCGTACGATATTGTCTAAGACGTCATTTACTGAAGTATTTTTTGGAGGCTCCCTAAGTCCACTGCCAGTACATTCTCACATCCTTCCGGCATATAGTGTTAGGAACAGAACTGAAGATAGGATAGATCCGTGATGATAATGTACCTAATTTCCTCTTCGCATTAAAAACGGCCATCAATGGCGTTTAAAGACTTTATAACCGAAATTTAAGAAAGGAACCGATAGATTCCATAGTTTTCTTTTTTGAAATATGAAGTTGCAATACCAACATTTAGTTGGTATTGCAACTTTGGAGTTTCTGACGATATTTTTATAATTTCATTTACTGCTCTGGCGTTTTTTAAGTCTGGTCCTAAGCTTTAAAATGGTGAAAACACCATCGAAATGTTCTTAGCAATTTTTGATGATACCTGGAACAGATATTCACGGACTGAGTTTTACTTATCGAAAAAGAAAGAAGAAGAAGATGATAGAGATAGACGATAGATTCAGTGACTTACGAGTACTTATTTACGGTGGTTACGTTACAGGCAAATAACGAAAACGTGAACACGGAATTGAAAATTGTATATGATTACAAAGGGATACGTTACAAGTTTACAGAACCATTTTCATGTTTTCATTATGATGTTTGACTGTCTCACTTTTAACGTATTAACCCAGGCGTCTGATACTTGAAATCCTGTATCCAAATATTCACTATACGGTTCCTCAAAAGGTGGATAAAGAAGTTTAGCTCTCTCACGCATTATCCCACCTTCTAATTGCAGTCTTTAATCCATTTGGTTAATACAACTTCCATTTTTTCAATCGCTGTACCACTATAGTTTTTGCTCATAGCGAGGTTGTTATAATTCCTTATTTTGTTATCTGGTTTCTTGATTGATCATACAGTACAGTTGAATCATTGATATTTAAAGAAACGACTCGCCAAGACATAAACGATCAAGAATTTCTATTTTTACTTTAAGTGGGAAAAGACATAGTCAACATAATAAATCGCGAACAACACGCAGAATTAAAAAGACAAGTGCTCTTCTTTCACAAATGCTTTATTATGTGAAATAACCAAATTGCGGTTATGAGATCACGAAAAGTGAGGCCAGGTTTATCGAAAGCTAGTGCGGCGCTTGTAACCTGGCGGCTTTTGTCCAAGACTTCAGACTCACCGAGATGGCAAAGCGGCAATGTCAAAGGCTAAGGACCCGTTTACACGATGCGAGTTGACAGGAACGACAATTGGCCAGACCGTCGATGGTGGGGATAAGAGAGTGGACTAACCTGCTAGTAATCATTTGAAGACAGTCCACTGTCCATTGTACAAATCATAGCATTCTTATTGACTTGGTTGAGGTCAACCGATTAGGGCCCCTCAGTAACTACATAACAGTGATACAGTAAATATTTTGCGACAATAGTGAAACAGTGTCAACAGTATTAAAATAGTAATAAGAACAGTTATTAGTATTAAATATATATATATATAGAACAATTATCAGTGTGAAAATAGTAAAAAAAATTGTAATGAAATTGATTTAAGATAACTACACTTTTGTTCATGAATTACATATAGTTTTTTTTTTAAATTTTCAGTGCTGATGATAATCTTGTTTCACAATACATGGTTTACTGGTTCATTTCGTCTTCAAAGTCACTGTTCGATAGAGAAATGTCTTGAGAAAGGCGTTTCTTTAGTTTAGTTTGACCCGATCTTTTTCCTAGCTCATAAAACCGCGCACCAGGTACTGAATTCATTCGATTTATAAAATTTTTAGTTTTTTGCCTTATGAATTCATTACTGTAAGAAATATTTAATTCTTGGTGTAACTGACTGTTGCGTACGTACCATGGTGCGTTCACAGCTAATCGAAGAAATTTATTTTGGAATATTTGCACTCTTTGTAACTTGCTACGACTAGCACATCCACATATTGGACATGTGTATGTTATGAGCGGTCGTAATATCATTTTGTAAATTAATAGGCAGCATTCTGTTTTTAATGGTGATTTTCAATTTAATACTGGGTATAGTTTGTACAATCTGGCATAGGCTTGGTTTATTTTATTATTAATGTGTGTGTTCCACGTTAACCGCCTGTCAAGGTCGACACCGAGGTACTTAATTGATACTTAATTGATTGGTCAGGTAGGTTCCATGCAATGTTATTTCCCATGATGTTTATGTTTAGTGGGCGATTCAGTGTAAAAATTTTGGCTTGACATTTTCCGGGGTTTAAAGATATTCGCCAGTTATTTAACCATTCGGTTAGTTGTGCAATTGCATCCTCTAGGTAATTTCGTGCGTTGTGGATGTCGTTGTGTGAAGTGTATATTACTGTGTCATCAGCATACATTGCAGTCGAGGTATTTGTGAAAGTTGGAATGTCCGACGTGTATATGTTGAATAGGATGGGCCCTAAAACAGATCCTTGTGGGACTCCTGCTGTTACTGGTCGTGCTGAGGATATTTTTGTGCCCACTCGTACAGTGAAGGTTCGGTTCTGTAGAAAGCTTTCTAATATTTTGTACAAATATAGAGGAATTCCTGTATTTTTGAGTTTATATAAGAGTCCAGTATGCCATACTTTGTCAAATGCCTGGGCAACATCGAGAAAAGGGTGTGATGTTTAAGTTCAAAGCCCCTTGTGACATCTTCAACCAGGCGTAGTATTTGGTGTGAGGTTGAGTGCATCGGGCGAAATCCAAATTGTTCTGGTGGGATGGTTCCCGTAGCATCAAGGAAGGAATTTAGCCGCGTCCGTATTATCTTTTCCAATAATTTTGATAAGGTTGGGAGTAAGCTTATAGGTCTATAACTAGAGGATAGGGAAGCTGGTTTATTGAAAACTATGATATTAGCATGTTTCCACGCTATTGGAAAATATCCAGTACAGAGAATGCTGTTAAAGAGTGCTGTGAGATAACTTATTGCCTTAGGGGGTAATGACTTCAGCGCTATATTGGGTATATTATCATGACCTGGCGATTTTCTTACGGGAAAACTTTTAATTATATTTGTCTCAGTTCTCTTGGGGTAGTGAATTTGACACAATTCTGCGCTCCAATGGTCATATGCCGATTGGAATCTTCGATTGTATTGTTGAACTCATGATCTACTATAGGAATCGGTTTGAAGACGTTTTCAAAATGATCTGCTCAAATTTCGCACTTCTCTGAATCACTAGATATGTATTTGTCGTTCCATTTTAAGGGCGGTAAGACAGTGGGTTCCCTGAGAATTCGTTTCGTAGTTTTCAATAGAGATCTATCACCAGGTTCTAATTCCGATAGATAATTTCGATATGTTTCGTAGCGAAATGAGTCAAGTTCTAGTTTGACCTGTCTAATTAATTGGTTTAGGAGTCTGCGTTGGTGTGGGAGTCACTGCTTTTGCCACTGTCTGCGGGTTGGATTTTGGTAGTTGATCAAGTCAATGATTCGTGGCGGTATTCTTTCATGGAGTGACTTAAACGTTCTTGTTTGAGGCTTCTTGGTTGATAGTTCTATCACTTGGTGAATTGCAGTTTTTAGATGTTGTACGCCTTCATCAATGCTGTCTTAAGTGTCTTGCCTAGAGAATGGTAATAGTATCTGGTTGAGATTAAGTTAGAATAAATTCCAATTTGTTCTATTGTTTCGGGGCTTGTACCAAATTTTGCTAAAACCGGGAGGACATCTGAATCTAGCTCAGAAATTGCTTCCATATATATGGGTAGTGGTGTGTTTTTTGCTAGGGCAATATCAAGTATGTCAGGCACAACATTTCTATTATTAGAAAAGTAAGTCGGCCCGTGTGGTGCGACTATATGCAGACCAAGGTTACCTGCAGCGTCGAGCAGTTTCCTACCGTTTGGTGTTGTTGTTTGACATTCCCAAGCTAAGTGCTTACTGTTGAGGTCCTCCATTAATATGATAGACTGGTTATGATCAAATATTGGCACGAGTTGTTGTTGTGTAAGCCTCCGATTTGGTTGTTTATAAGCGCCAATGATTGTTATTTCGGAGTTAGTTTTAGTTTGTATTCGGATTCCAACTTGGTGGGCATATAAATCGAGTAATGACTGATGTGGTTTTTAATCAGTATAGCTACACCGCCGGAGGCTATAGGCGCGTCACGGTCTGTTCTTTAAATTTTATATCCAGTGATTTTGAAAGTATCGTTAGAGGTAAGATGTGTCTCGGTTATACAAGCAATATCAACATTGTGACGACTCATAAATTCTGCAAGCGTAGATTTTTATTCAGTACACCGTTTGCATTCCAGTTTTGGAGTGTTATTTGAGAGACATTGACAGTATTATTTGCCATTTTGGAGGAAACTGGCTACTGGCGACATAATAATCTCCTTTATCATGGGGAGAAAAGCAGAGATTAATCCATGAATTAATTTGGTCCAGGAGAGACCTTGCTCGGTGTTGTGCTCGTTGTGTGGTATAAAACATAAAGTAGATTAACATGGAAATCGCTGCCTAGGTGCAACTTCCACGCAGTTAATAATGTCTCTACCACCATCTATACATTCCAATAGTTTTTAAGTCCTTCCTTTGTATGATTTAATAATGTCAATTTTTGCTGCTAAGTTTAGTTCCAATCGAGTTCATCATGAATGCAGATATTATAGTTCTTAGAAACTGTAGGAAATGTGTCTTTTTACACTGCAATCACTCGTACATTAGTTATACTGTCAAATTAGTAGCGGCTCAGATTTCTTTAAACGTAAAGCTATATTTTGCGAATAAAACAGAGAATAATTACAATAATATATGGAATTAGTGGGTAAATGTAGCTGTTTTGCTACATCTTTACTGAGAAATCACTGCTATCTATCTCTCTTATTACTGACCCACTTGCCTTAATTTTAAAGATATTCTTTCCCGCATTTCTAACATGTCAAACTACGGAAGGTGCAGGATACGCTTATTATTGCCCACATACTAACGAGTACGGACAAACATTACTACCTGCAGAGACGTCAATTTACACAGCGGAAACTATAGCCATGTGCGCAGCTATCAAGTACGGACTAGACAAGCACTTTCCAAGGATCTTAATACTTACTGACGCTAAGAGCGCTCTCCAGAAATTACAGAACCCAGTATGGAGTAACAAAATGCATCAATACCTGTATGAAATAATAAGATTAGCTTCAGAAGCTTCTTCAATTGGCATACAAGTACATTTTCTCTGGATTAAAGGTCATATAGGAATAATGCACAATGAAATCGTCGACCAGCTAGCGAAACAGAGCATCAACGAAGGGCACTTTGCAGGCATTCAGCTACCTTGGAGGGATTTCATCCCACTAGTCTCTAGGAAGGCATACCTCAGTTGGAATGAAGACTGGTCCCGGACGCAGCTACTAAGAGGAAAACACTACTCAGCAGTACAACCTACAATACCGAAGACACCCTGGTTCGCAGAGCACAATATTGCAAGAAGACACGCAACAACAATCATTAGAATGAGGCTAGGACATGGTTGTTATCCTCACCACTTATGCCGCCTTCATATAATAGAAAGACCTATATGCACCTTAGACCAAGAAATTTCAGACCTCAATCACATTATTCTCTCCTGTTCACGGTTTCAATCACAACGAAAACGTTTCTACAGGCGCCTCGAACAGCTTTCAGTCAAATTCCCTGCGAGTGTTACCACAATTCTTCAATCAAAAAATGTCCAAATCTACAAGGCAATAGTTCGCTTCCTTCAAGACACAGAACTGACGATTTGAAGCCTCCAATACTCTGTAAGAAGAAAATAACAAACAAACATTAATGTATAATGCTGGCTAAATGGTCTCAGACCAAAGGGCAAATAAATAAATAATAATAATAATAACTATCAAAATAGAATAAATAACAAAATATCTTTGCGTTAAAAAAAGACAATCGAACCAATCCGTTCATACTTCATAAGTGTAGCACGGTTAATTTTTCCTGACGTATCATTTAGTATTTTATTTTGAAATTTAAATATGGAGAATTTAGATTTCCTCAATATTGAAGAAATATATGAGCAGTTGTTCCCCGAAGAAGAAGGTTTTGAAGGTTTCAAAATGAATCTAGCAGCGTTTGCGCAGTGCTTTAAGGAACTTCAAACACAAATGGAGGATCTACAAAAGAGTTTGGCAGCTGAAAGAGAGATGTGGAGGAACGAAATTACAGAGGCGTCTGTTGACGATTTAGATGATTCATGTTCCGAAAGCAATATTACAGATTCGGGTGTGGGAGATTTATCTCCTGGGCGAGCCTCGTCATCATCGTCGTCCTTTCTATATAATGATGGATTGCCACAAAATAATGCGGAGGAATGGCTAGAAAATTCGGAGTATGACCAAATTGTTTCGTTGGACGACTATGTGAATCGTAAGATGACGAAGAAAGATTGATAAATGCCGAGAGAGTTTGTGCAGCTAATTTGGCGAGAATGACGAAGGGAGCGTCCGTTCTTGGTTCGCTAAGCGAGATGCTGATGAAATTCTCCAGTAGCCCTGATAAAGATAGTGAATAATCCAAGTCATCCTGCAGGTTTCAAAATGGAAGTGCCTATTAAAGTAATAGATGATCTTGAGAGTAAAGTAAAATTGATAATTACAGAAAATATTTTATTTTTTAAAAAAATATGGAAACTCAGTATGTGTTATTCTATAATTGTAAATTAAAAATAATCATTATTGTATTAAATATTTTTCACCCAGATTTGTATCCAACTGTTATTCCGCTTAGGATGAAATGCTGCCTTAATCAGAAAATTCATATTCTACGTTTAAGACGAGGAATTAGTTTTTAAGTGTTAATTAAGCTGCTTTCCTGAGCGCCATTTTACTGACGTCATAACCTCATGCGGATGCAGGAATTTGCACATAGGGCCTATATCGGGATTTAAGCAGCCTGGACCAGAATTATACCTAACATTACGTGACACAGCATAATGATTTCCATATTTATAATTTTTTAAAATTTTTACTTTTTTTTTTAACTTACTTCCCTCGGGGATTCTACGATTTCCAAGCCACGGCACGGAAATTTGATGGTCGATTCGTATATTTCTCTACGAGACAAATCGAAAGTAACGTATAAAATTTTTTGATATCGCGCATAGTTCTCGAGATTCGTATGTCAAAATTGAGGTCCTTACGATGAAAAGTGGCCTGGAAAAATTTTGCAAACGCCATATTCGATGATAAATTCTTCTATAACTCTACAAGACAAATTGAATTTAAAAAATTCCATTTGTTGATACTTCTCTTAGTTCTCGATATATCGTATCTCAAAATTGAGGTGGCAAGGTTAACATGCCACCTGGACCAGAAATTTTTTAGCATAAGTCCCGAGGAACTACACCGTAAGGTGTTTTGTTTTCTTGCTAGCCGTGATGGTTAGTCTGAAATACGACCTGCACCAGACGAAAAAGTCACCAAAATCACAAGGAACTATACCCATAAAAGATTTTTAAAATTTAATATCTCAAGAACTAAGTGAAATATCAAAAAAAAAAAATCTTTTGATTTGTCTCGTCAACATTTATGAGAATAAACCATTAAATCATCAAATTCAGTGACTTGGATATTGTTGTATTGCTCTTCCCTCACTTCTCTGGTAAATCCCATCACTATCTGCAATAAATTAAGAATTTTGAAATCTCTTCCTATCCTTCCTTTATTGAGTTTACTGTCAAATGTTATACCAAGATATTTATAGTTAAGGTCTTAAACAACCAATACCTTCCCCACCCTATAATCATTAGAAACTGTTAAGTTTACTTTTTATCTTTGTACTCAGGAAGCTGATTCTTCTTGTTATTTGTCTTTGCTCTTTGTTCACCTACCCAACTATATAATCTCCCCTTGTTCCCATACGTTTACAGTCCTCTTCCATTTTGTTCCTGTTATATAGGCTCTACCACAATGATATTTGCAAACAACCTAACTTCTGACCATAAACCATTAGTTCAATTAATGAATGCCAGTGGTTCCAATGTAGTTACCTTTCTGTAGACATGACATTTGCTATCCTAATTCTTTGCTCTAACCAGCAAGTCACTTTTTCATCTACTCAAATGGTTTTTATCTTATTTATTATCATTTTATAGTTCATTCTGTCAATTGTCTTGGAAAGATTTAGTGTTATCCTGTAAATTTAGTCTCAGGTTCACCTGAAATATCTTACATATAGCCCACTGAGATTTACATGGGTATCCTTCCTTAAAAACACCTTGCCGATTAGCAAAACAGTGTCTTTCTTCACAGACATTTCTGATGTGGTTGCATTATCAACCTCTTCGTCAGTTTACCCACCACTGATATCAAAATAATTCACTTGTAATTTTCACTCCTATCTGCTGCCCCTACCTACTACCACTACAGTTTCATTTATTTTTTTCAATCCTCTGATAAGCAAGAAGTCTCTGGACTGAATCTGAATGATATTATTAGGGAAACTACAATATTGTATCCAATACATGGCAGCACATGGATAATGGAGACAAAGAAACTGCTGTTAGGCACTGGAAATAGGACAGGATAGGGGAAAATAACTCATCACTTACCACAGATGAAGGCAGGAGGGTGAGATAACCATGTAAAAACTACAAAACAAAATTCACAATATTTCAGTTAATAACCTTAGTCTTGTAGGAGGCGTGGCAGGTTGTGATTTTCTCTCATCTTTCTCCCTGCCATATGTCTCACCTACACGACTGAGGTTTAACCGAAATATTGTGAATTTTGTTTGTTTTTTACATGTTCATCTTGCCCTCCTGCCTCCATTTGTGTTAAGCAACACGACAGATTTTCCTTATCCTAGCTTATTTTTAATACTTCCATGCTGGCTACTCTATGCACTTTTTTTGGTAGCTTTCTTCATTACATCCTTATGAACTATTTCAAATTTTTGCATTATTCAGTGTTCCCCCTGCTTCCATAATATTCTTTAGAAACACATCTTCAGCTTCCTCTATGTTTGTATTAATTCATTCTTTAGATGTTTCAAGTGTTCCCAACTGCCTTGTATTCTAACTCTATTGTGTGCTCTTCTTACCAACCTCTTCAGCCTCATCACCTCCCTATTATAGTATGTATGTTCTGTTTTGCAATATAAATTTATTTTTCCAATCATATTATCTCCTTTACCCACTTTTAGTCAACTGTACTTGTGCTCTCCTCCCACATTCTGTACTTTTGCCTGAAATCTCTCTCCGAAATATTTGCCCTTTTTATAATTGTATCTATAATCACCAGCAATTCTGTCCACTGTTTTACTAAATCCTCTTATATCCATCTGGACTGCTTCATGATCAATTATTAATTATTTTGCTTGTAACCACATAAGGTTATCATCATTAGACATTATTAGTAAGATAACCAACATGTTTGCTTCTCTTTAAGTTCTGCTCTACCGCATGCGCAGAGCTTCCTTCCCTTACTGACGTGTTACTGTTTGCTAATCTCTGTTGCCTTGTGCTATGAATTTAGTTTTCCTCACAGTCGACATCTGGTTTATGTCACCATTAAGGAACCTCTAAACTCTGATTATGAATATGGTTTCTCCATAGGAACTTCCTCTTCCTTTACATTCGTCCAAAGCAGTAAGAACCCAAAGACCCATTTTCCCCCCCTTTCTAGTCACCCCAGAAATTTACCACCAAGTAACTCATGACTATGAATACCTGTGATCAGTGGCGTAGCTAGGTTAACAAGGGCCCCTGTGCAAAAAAAATATTTTGGGGCCCTCAGGCCAGATGGGCGGCCTTTTTTCTTTTTAGCTATACAAAGTATTGTGAGGTTTGCTGGCAGGAACTCCCTGAGCTTTAGGGGACCATTCTGAGGTGAGCTGCGCTTGGGGGGCCCCCTTAGCTTGGGGATCCCGGTGCATGGCACCGCCTAGCCCTCTGATAACTATGCCCCTGCCTGTGATCTGTAGTAGTCTGTGTTAAACAGTATGAAAATTCCTCCACCAATTCCTTTCCTGTTTCTGTGGGACACTATATAAAAGTCTAGTACTCCTTCCTTAAACCAAGACTTCACACACATAGGTAACTGTAATAGCTGGATGGGGATTCAAGCACGCCAGGCAAGTGTGTTACCACAGTCCACCAAAAAGCTTGGTCAGAAATTAATGAGTCATGTACAAGACACAATCGTAATCTTATGTGAAATATTATTCTGCTATATTTGAAGTAGCCATTGGATAATTTGCTGTAAAGAATTGTACATTTACTACACTGAAATGAGAATGTAACTGGCTAGTAAGATAGTTGGAGCTTTTTGATAATTTTTTTTAATAATTGAAAAAACAGCCATTGTTGTAATATTTATAATCTGAAATGACCCAGTAAGAGAGATTGAGGTTGATTTGATTATTTCATGCAATACAGGAATGGAAAACTCATAGTTTGGTTAACAACACAATAAAAGAAATGGCACATCAAACCTAATATAAACTGGCAGCAGCGTCCATCTCCAGGCATTTGGATCTAGTACTTTCTGGATTACTCATTTAAGTAACTGGTTTTTTCCCCCAATAAGATATTCAAGCCTAGAATCGCTGAAGAACTATCTTGACCAGCAAACTTTACCTGCACTCTGCCACACACTGTACGCAACTTACATAAGGTGAATCACAGAAAGCATAGTATTAGCAACACCACCTATAAAGTTTAACCTTATGTAATTTTTGTTAACTGGATGGCATGAATTGGCAGCTGGTGGATACTGTGGAAAGACAGCTATTTTGTAGTATTACTGCATATTGTTTGTGGAATACAGTATTTGACTAGTTTGCAGCAGCTGGGTTTTGCTTGCAGGTCTCAAACTTCTGTTGCACATTACTTGAGCTATGGCCTTAGTGTATGACGCATTGCTCAAGTCATAGCAAGTGTATCGTCAACCTTAAAACATGTGAGTTGTATAACAGAGCATGCTCAACACCTTGTGAGCCAAGAAGGCTATCAATAAGTATCAATTCTTAAAGTGAATAGTTAAATAAGTATTACGTGCACTTAAGTGTTGTTAAGAGCGTAGCAATTGATTGAAGAATAGTGCTATGCGAATATATTGCCAAAGAGACATGGGCAACCAACAATGCCTTTCTACGTTACTAAAGAATAATAATCACGATTAAATTTTTAAAGCATTTAATTGAATAACAAAGGACCTGATCATTAGATTGACTTAATTAATAACTGAAGACGTAACTGTTCTGCAAGTAATGAACAGTGAGTGTATCAAAAAGAAAGTGTGTGTCATTAACACTCAAAATTATGCACATCATTTATATGTTTTTCTGTAAGTAATTACATCCTAAGGTTTCCTATTTAGGGCTTTTATCTTCGGAATCTTGAAGTCGGATTTGGTCACTAACAACTTTTGAACTTCAGTATTTTATTCTGGTGTTGGGTGACCATTGATTCAAACAAGTCTGAGAAAGGGGGGGGAGGGGAGGGGGACGACAAATGGAGTTTCGTTTGCAGCAAAATCATGTATGAAGGGGCATCAAATGGCAAATTTGTGTGGCAGTGACCATTTGTCTTTTAGCTTTACTGTGCCAGGAGGCAACATTCAGGGGGGGGGGGGCTATTAACGTTTGAATGGGTGGTAATCTCAAGTTTTTGCCCTGGCTCAGAACTTAGTAGATCCGTCACTGTACAAATAGTGATTGAAAGTGAATTAATTTAAAACCACAACTATCTTTTCATGTTTACCTTTATAGTTTTGATTTATTGTGTAAACTGATATTTTGCAAATAAATGTTTTCTTAAAATTCAGTTGGTGGTGAATAAGTCAGTTACCAAACTTGCGTCCAAACTTATGAAGTGACTTAATTATCAGTTTTCAGTGTTCAATAACTGCCATACCCAACCAATTCACGGTATCGTTTTCTTGACCAAACTTTATAGGACTGATTAATATTAATTAACAACCTGTGTCCAACTTGACTTTAAAAGAAAATAGTTGAAGTTAAGACATTTATTTTGTGGAAACACACTGCATAATTGCATCCTGCATCCATAACAGGTAAAGGGATGGTATTACATGAAAATAACTTGGACAGAAAACATTGATATTGCATACAACATTCTCATCCAGTGCGAGGCAATATTTTTCAAATACCTGATGACAGATGATTCATGAAGTTATTTCCTGAATTTCTCAACTACCTAATAAGAAACTGAATATAATTTTTTTAATTTTTTAGAAAATGTAACATTTATGTGACAGTGTGGTTTTAAAATTCAAATTGACCATCATATTTTAAGGCTGCTAAGTACATTTGCTTATGTTTGGTCAGAATATCTGAGTGAAGCAGCTTTCTGTGAATGCAGTGACATGTGTGATAAGGCAAAATGTTTAACAAAGGACCCCTAAGTTGATAAAGTATTCAATTTTGTGTGCATTCTAATCCAAATTTTATCATGAAGAGATTTGATAGAATTAATCAGTTTAATTAGTAAGACACAAATAAGCAGTGAACTTCATTATAGAACCAAACCACAATAAACTATTATAAGCTTTAGTCCTTGATAACTTTTTGAAACATATTGACCCAAATAATGGCGATCTCATTTCTTTGGGGGTGTGATTTTGCCTCAAGATCTGATCTGGATAATGTTCCACATTCTTAGATCTACTTAGAGGTGTGACATCTATACCTCTAATTAAGAATTAAAATACCCAATAGCTTGCTGGGGATCTAACCCAAGTGTGCTCTGCACTTCTGCTTTAGCACTATGCTATTCTGCAGCAAAAAGCACCTATCCTGTGGAGTGCATCAACTGTTGCTCGACAGAGAATGCAGATTTATCACAGGATGTCCGAGACCACTGTCAAAGATGGAAATACTGGCTGGCAATGCCCAACAGACAAATGGCGGGAAGTGGTTACTAACACTGCTAGGTTCAGAATGGATGCAGATACCCGATTCCCTTGACATGGGTATATACCAGCACCATCGAGACTGAAATTCTAATTAGGCATCTTACACACCTCAGTACTGCTGAAGAGTGTACCAACCTGCAAAAGAATATACGAGGCCTGTCTAAAAAGTATCCGGCCTTAATTATTCCCGCGTAAAGTGGTGATTCTAAGGTGGGGCCACATTGCACGGTGGAAGGAGTAACCTTACTGCGCATGCGTGAATGTTTTCACCGCGTTCGCTTGTGCCAGTCGCTGGCTGATGGTCATCAAGTAAGGTGCTCTTCATAGTGGTTGTCGGATTTCGTTATCTCGCAAGATGACTGAACGAATTGAGCAAAGATACTGCATCAAATTCTGTCAAAAGCTTGGTGATTCTCAAAGCCAAACAATTCGAAAGATTCAGCAGGTGTTTGGAGAAGATGCGATGGGTGTAACACAAATTAAGGAGTGGTTCAACCGATTCAAAGATGGCCGCACATCAGCGGAGAGTGAGCAGCATTGTGGCAGGCCCCATACTGCTCGGAGTGCAGCTAATGTTGAGAGGGTGCGAAATTTGGTGATGGCAGATCGTCATTTGACAGTGTGGGAGATTGCAGAAGAGGTAGGAGTGAGTAAAGATTCTGCACATGCAATTTTGCGTGAAGATTTGAACATGAACCGAGTGGCTGCGAAATTCGTACCAAAGTTGATGTCACCGGAACAAAAAGACCTCCATTTTGACGTTGCACAGGACCTCCTGGACACCGCCAACACTGATCCTGGATTTCTGAACACCGTGGTAACTGGAGATGAGTCATGGGTGTACGGGTATGACCCAGAAACAAGAAGACAGTCGTTGCAATGGAAGCATTCCGATTCTCCGAGGCCGAAGAAAGCACGGCAGGTGCGAAGCAAAATCAAGGTCATGCTGACTGTTTTCTTTGATGTCCGAGGAATTGTGCATCACGAATACGCACCAGAAGGACAAACAGTGACAAAGGAGTACTATCAAGATGTTCTCCGGCGACTCCGTGACGCAGTTCGGCGCAAAAGACCAGACATGTGGAAGGCGAACAACTGGTGCTTGCATCATGACAACGCCCCTGCACATTCATCCCAATTGATCAACACTTTTTTAGCCAAACATGGAATTACAACCGTTCGCCAACCTCCCTACCCTCCAGACCTGGCTCCTTGCGACTTCTGGTTGTTTCCAAAATTGAAGATGCCACTGAAAGGAACCCTTTTGCGAGTAGAGAAGAGATAATGCGAAACGCGACAACGGAGCTGAACACCATTCCAAAAGAAGACTTCCAGAGGTGTTTCCAGCAGTGGAAGGATTGGTGGGCTAAGTGTGTGCAGGCACAAGGGGCCTACTTTGAAGGGGATTAGGGTCCTAACTCCGTCAGGTATTCGAAATATTTTTTCTGGCCAAAGGTCGGATACTTTTTAGACAGCTCTCGTAGTCCGGGAAAAAGTGTGGCAAAATAACAACTGGATAAAACCAAGAAGGTGTCTGTGATCAGGGACTGAACAACCAAGGCCCAAAAGAAAGTCACAGCACAGACCAAGTTGGCTTTGACTGTTGCAGAGTGATCTTGAGGATACTTGGAGCACAATCAGATACCGCATGTCTTTGAGGCAATACCCAAACAGTAGTACACTTGTTGTCATGTCCACAACTCAGAAGAAACTTATCCCAATCAGAGCTATTGGATTGGTAAACAATAATTAGTGTTTGAATCAGTAATCAGCACCAGAAGTAAATTTAATAATATTTCTCCTCTGTGGATATTAAGTCCATTAAATCTAATTTTGTAAAGATAGTACAGATTTCAAAGAGAATGTCCTGGTTATAAAATGTTATATTTTTGGTAAATCTAGTCGCTAAAACTTTCTGAAAAAGCAATCACTTCCCAGCAATGAAACAAGTGTAATTAATTATTCAGCATAGCTGTTAACAATATAATAAGTACTGAAATGATGGCAAAGAGGATAATGTAAACTGAAAAGAAAAGATTATTGTAATTTCGTTTGTTTTTCAGTGTATGAGTTGAAGTTAATAACAGACCTTATAAAACACATCAAAACTAAACAGAAAATTGACAATGTCAGTTAAGAGCACCAAAGAAAATAATATGAAGCAAATATTCCTATTTAAAATAAAATGGCAGCAAGGTAATAAAAAAAAGTTAACTAGTTAAATAATTGTAATCTGAGGATGGAAAAGTTATGTCTTTTTTGTGTGTGTATACTTAGGAGGACTTTAATGCACTGAGAAATAATACGAAACAGGGAAGCAGACGAATTAACAGTAATCTGGTAGCTGCCCTACATTTTATACCAAATGTTACATCACATATACATAAAAACTCAATGTTCTGATAATCATTCCCTCACCATTTCTTAAACACCTTTGTAAAACACCAATTATCTACATGAGCTGGTACATAGACAAATTTGTGATGTTATAAGCACAGTTTTGAAATTTAAAAAAAAAGACGTGCAAATATATCTCAATGATTTTATTTTTACATGAAAGCCTGTACCTTACTCTACTTTTCTACATAATTCCCTTCTATATTGAGGCTTTTGAAAACCCTCCTCATAGAAGTCTGCCGCCTGACTTGTTAACCAGTTTTGACTTCATTATCGTCTTCAAGACGCTGACCGCCCAGGTGTTTCTTCAAGTGCAGGAACAGATGGTAGTCACGGGCGCCAGATCAGGGCTGTACGAAGGATGATCTAGAGTTTCCCCATAGAAAAGATATGATGAGATCTTTGGTCTGATTAGCCATATGTAGACGGGCATTGTCATGCAGCAAAACGATGCCCTTGCTCAACTTGCCACGTCTTTTGTTCTGGATTGAACGGCGCAGATTGTTCAATGCCTCACAATAAGCTGCTGCATTGATTGTCTCATTACGAGGCAGAAATTTCACAAGCAATACTCCTTTTCTGTCCCAAAAAATTGTGCACATGATTTTACGGGCAGAAATCGTTTGCTTGAACTTCACATTTTTGGGTGAATCTGAATGCCGCCATTCCATGGACTGTTGCTTTGATTCAGGTGTGACGTAGGCACCCATGTCTCATCGCCCGTAACAATTTGGCTTAAGAAATCATCACAATCGTTGTGGTACCGCTCAAGGAAAGTCAATGCACTGCCTAAACGTTTGGTTTTGTGCACATCCGTTAACATTTTCGGTACCGAACGTGAGCACAATTTTCGGTAATTCAAGTGCCCGGTCCAAATGCCATACAAATACTATGAGAAACATTAGAAAAGTCATTACACAAGTAGGAAATTGTAAAGCGTCTGTTTTCTCTCACCTTATTCTCCACTTTCTGCACCAAACTTTCATTAACGACCGAAGGACGCCCACTCTGTTGTTCATCATGCACATTGGTGCGGCCATCTTTAAATGCTCTCACCATTCCATCACTCATAATGTTTTGTCCATAAACTGCACAGATCTCACGATGAATATCGATCGGTTTTAGGTCTTAAGCACAAAGAAATATTATAACAGCCCATTCTTCACAGTCGGCGGGACTCACGATTATCGGAGGCATCTTAAAAACTCAGTGAACAACGTAAACAAGGAAGAATTAGACTGTAATGTCAGTGCGTAGGCAAGAGATGCAGGTACCCAGTGCGCATGCGAGAAATGCCGACCGTAGCGCTGCAGCAACGGGTGACAAAACGGTTCTTACTTAAAAAATACGCCTCGTAATAACTGTCCTGATTGCAAACAATTATCCATAAGAGTTTATGTTCACAGATAAATTCTTGATAATTAGATTGAAGCAGGTGCCACTGCACACAAAATTAAATTCTTGTTTCACCCTTTGTGCTATGATAGGTCTCCTTTTAGCAGCATATTCTTTGAATTTTGGTGGCACAAGCAGCTATAATAACTATCCAGTGTATCTCAGTCCAAGACAGATCCCCCTCTCCTCCTTTTATTTATTTTCCACCTTCCCCCCTTCTCTACTTTCCCCACTGTCATCATTCTCTATCCCTGCCAAGACAGAAACCATTACTTTATGTGGTTGATATTTATTTTTAATTTGTAGATATATTATTTAGTGAAGAAATAGAAAATGCTGAAAAGCAGTTGACAAAAATAAGGATAGAAAACACAATATTTGTTTGTGACAATTAATGGCATGACAGAGCAGAAACAGACATGGACAAACGCGAGTAAATGAATTTTTTTAGTATGAATCATTTATCAAGATAACATGACACTTTGTGCTCCATTTTACCAAAAACTTTGGTAAATGATGGTTTCTTTCTCTGTCTGCAATTATTTTACTGATTTAGTTCTCTTCTCTTCTATATAATTTAATTTTCTTTCTCTCTCATTTTTCCTTGATGAATTCTCCCCATGACTTTAGTTTTTATGCAGAAAACTGCAATTAAGCAGTAACGTGTCAGTTGTCTCACTCCTGACAAATAAATTTCAAATTGTCCCGCTGATGAAGGGTTTAACCCAGAAAATTTTACCATTGTTCCATGTTTGTAGTTTTGTGTGTTCCTGTGCTGTCCTTTTGATCATTTCTATTTATGAATACTTGCTATTATTTTGTTATCAGTAAAAATAATATGACCTATTCACAATTTTATCAAAACGATTTGTTACAAAGATATACCTTTTTACAAAATAAAAATAAGTGATATTCAATTAGAACTTCAGAAAAGTTATTTTACAATTAAAAGCCGTACCTAATGTTATTAGAAAAAATATCTTAAAAGTTGCATATCTTTACTTTGAAAAATAACATTATCCCTTTTTTTTTGGAACAGGTAAAATTCAAACCTGGTTGGATAATTTAAACAATAACAATTAGTGTATTGTTTCAAAAGTTCATAAATTCAAGAAGACTACACACAGCCAGAGTGAATAAAAATATTTTCACATGTTAAACACAGTTCCACGGCTTACAAAATGACATTACCAACAGAACTCAAAATCAGTTAAGCAAATGCAGAAATAAATATCAAAACTGAACAGAACACAAAAAACACAATAGCAAATGTGGAGCAGAAGAACCACAAGTTCAGAATGTCTAAGGTACAAAACGCTGTCTCCTAGCTGTTGTACTATTCCTTCACTGCTTGTAGATGTTTGTGCACCATTTCTTCTTTGTTGATGAGATGCGTTGTTTTGTTCACAAGCTGCATCAGAGAACTCAGGTGGTTAGACCATTCATTCAGTACATCACTTGGGTCCTTGCTCTGTGTAAAACTGACAACACCAGCTGGCCGATCAGTTTTTGCCAGGACTGTCTTATTAACAACCAGGTTTGATAAGAAGTCCTCAGTTTCCTGCAGTGACAATGCAATACATTGTGACAATTAAGTTTTCCCGGCGTATGGTAGACAGGAATTCTTCACGGGTCTTCTGCCGGATAAGTTCTTTTAAACACGACGTTTCGGCAGTCACCTCCGCTGCCTTCATCTGGTGAGCTGACGTCGCGGCAGCTACTTCGCGATGACAGCTCACCAGATTCATCTGGCAGCGGAGGTGACTGCCGAAACGTCGTGTATTAAAAGAACTTATCCGGCAGAAGACCCGTGAAGAATTCCTGTCATGCAATACATTTTTAAAAGTGTTATAAGAAATACATTTTTAAAATTTTATAAGAAATATATGTTTTAAATGTTAAAATTAATATATTTTCACAAAATATTTCCTGAAATTTGGGTATTGTGATACTGGAACTTTACACAAAAGCTATATAACTTGCTATTATATAGGAGCAAAGAGAAACATCAGCCACTAGAAGCATTGATAAATGGTATGCAATCGTTTTGTTTCCAAAGGAAAACAAAGAAGTAGAAATTAAAGGGATCAAAGAAAAATATTTTTTTTTACCACAGTGTATGGGCAATCAAAAATTACAGATCTTCTCTATTATTGGAAAATAAAGAAACAAGTGGCTGACACAGTTGACCATTTTTGTTACTGAATCTATCTAAACAATATTATTACCTAAGAACTTTAAATTTACCTCCAATGTTGACTTAAACAACAAATACTATAATTATTATTATAATTTTTTAATTTGTCTTTGTATAATCATTTTATATAATTATATATATTTTTCATATTTAGTTGTAATTATATTTTGATCTTCCCACCGACCAGAGATTAGTTTGGATATTTATCTGTGCTCAGGTATTAGCTCTGATTCACTGCCCCTCTACTTTTCTGATGTTTGAATTTACCCCCACCATTTTCCCGACCGGCGGTCTTTCTGTGAGGCAGTCTCCAGCTGCGCCCACCTCTCATAATGTTCTCCCGTTGACGAAGAGTTTATCCCGAAAATTACTTTATTATTTGTGTTTGTATCTTTTCTGTGTGTTCGCGCCCCACATCCATCATCTAAAGGTTTCCCTATTCTAATCTGATTCCTTTCCGCTACTTAGCGTCTTCATTTCATTGTTACCAAATACTATAATCACTTATATGTAATACACTATGTATATTCTGAGATAAATAAACAATTTTATTTTGGGACGGCTGTGCCATATTTTAATACAATTTAATTTCAAATGGTTTAATTCAGAATGCATTGTGTTATTACGAATCTATATTAGATTTGACTGTAACTGAATATTAGTATTAGCAGTATGGTGAACCATGAAGTCTGCTACCTAAACTGAAAATATGTTAGGCAATGATTTTTGTGCCAAGCAACTGCTGTTTGATCTACCACATGCAATATATGTGTCACAGCCATTGGAGTATGGAATCCTAAAACCGCGAGGCTCAACTTTCCCTCAACCAATTTTTAAGGTATCCTTGTGGAGTGAATGATTTTGTCTGCCTGTCACACCCGCAAACTTAGAAATTTGTAATTACACAATATTTTAGTTCTTACTAACATTAAAATAATTGTTAAAGTTTGAAACATATCAATTCAGGTAGGAGGGTTACCTTCATAGTCTCAGAAGTTTTTGAATTTAACATGTGTTTAAATTCAGGTCAAGGCAAGATAATTGAATATTTTTGTTTTGCCCAAAAAAATTCTGAGATACATGCAGCCTAAGATGGCATTCTGTGACCCATTTCCAACTCGCAATTTTTCATATAAATTTAAAAGTGCTCTATCTCTGGAACAATGCATGATTATTTGTCACTTTATTATTTATTATAAAGATAAAACCTCTTTCTTTAAAATGATGTATTCAATTTTAAAGCTGCAGCCTGCCAAACTGAATTTTTTTCTTCCCCAATCCCATTTTTTTGATCAGTACCATTCAGTACAACATTCCCAGTAAAGGAAAACTTCCATTTTTGAGTTTAATAAGTTTTAGAAATTTTTTAAAAATTTAGAGAATTTTACAGTCTCCAACTGTGTATATACTATTGCTGTAAAATTCACTGAATTTTATTTATATGTATCAAATATGTCAGGTTAGGCCTACTATATATCCTAAAAAGTACAACTTCCCATCTCTAAAATTTATTTTCTAAAAATCCTTTATTGGAACAATATGCTCAAGCTTATATATATATAAAAATAGACACATGTTTTCCTATATTTCACTTTTCAGCCACCACTACCTAGCACAGATCACTGGTGTTTGTGTGTGGAAGTAGCATGGAGTTTCCCGTTGTGCACAAAGTTGGCCGAATGCCAATAGCTGTGAGGATGTGGGAGATATGATGATTAAAGTTGGTCAATGCAGGGCGTTTTCATATTTTGACCAAAAATTTGTGTCTCCTTGTACTTCCCTTTCCTGCCACAAATACATAGCATAGACCATTGGTGTTTGTGTGTGGTAGTAGAACCATGTCTCCTGCACTATGGTTGTTAGATGTCGGTGTGGGAGATATGGGTGTTGAAAGTGGTCAACCTGTGGCAATCTCATATTTCTGTCAAATAAGTACATTTCTTGGTGTATCATTTTTCAGCAAATACTATCTATCACACATCACTGCTGTTTGTGTGTGGTAGTAACACAGAGTCACCTTTTGATCACAACATTGTCTGAATTTCAGTAACTGTTGGAATATTTCAGATATGGTGGTTGAAAGTGGTCAATCAAGGATATTTTTGTATTTCAACGAAAAACGTGTCTCCGCATATATCACTTTTCTGCCGCAACTACATAGCATAGACCATTGGTGTTATGTGTGGTAGTATAATCGTGTCTCCTGTCGTTCACTATGGTTGTTAGATGTCGGTAGCTATGGGGGTGTGGGGGATATGGGGGTTGAAAGTGGTCACCTGCGGCAATTTCATATTTTTGCCAAAGACGCATGTGTCTTGGTGTATCACTTTTCAGCGAAAACTATCGATCGCAGATCACTGGCATTTGTGTGTGGTAGTAACACACCTTTTGATCACAACATTAGCCGAATTTCAGTAACTGTGGGAGTGAGGGAGATATGGTGGTTGAAAGTGGCCGATCAAGGATATTTTCGTATTTCGAAGAAAGACATGTTTCTCCGCATATGTCACTTTTCTGCACCAACTTTTTATTATTTCGTATCAGAAACATACAGTTACACAATCACAATCATCAAATTATACTGGACCAGTACTTGGCCACTTCCAGTGCATTTTCTGAGACCTCATACAGTTCAGCTGCCGAACAGGATGCTGGACACAGTCGACACTGGAGCATGTGCTGGACAGTCTGGTCTTCACCAACTGCATAGCATAGACCATTGGTGTTTGTGTGTGGTAGTAGTATCATGTCTCCTGTTGTGCGCTATGGTCGCTAGATGTCAGTAGCTATGGGGGTGTGAGAAATATGGCGGTTGAAAGTGGTTGACCTGCGGCAATTCCATATTTCTGCCAAATAAGTATATGTCTTGGTGTATCACTTTTCAGCAAAAACTATCTATTGCAGATCACTGGCGTTTGTGTGTGGTAGTAACATGGAGTCACCTTTCGATCACAACGTTGGCCGAATTTCTGCAACTGTGGAAGTGTGGCAGATATGGTGGTTGAAAGTGGCCGATCAAGGATATTTTCGTATTTCAACGAAAGACATGTGTCCCCGCTTATGTCACTATTCTGCCGCAACTACATAGCATAGATCATTGGTGTTTGTGTATGGTAGTAGTATCGTGTCTCCTGTCATGCACTATGGTTGTTAGATGTGGGTTGCTATGGGGGAGATATGGGGGTTGAAACTGGTCGGCCTGCGGCACTTTCAAATTTCTACCAAAAACGTACGTGTCCCTGTGTATCACTTTTCAGTCAAAACTATGAAGTGCAGATCACTGGTCTTTGTGTGTGGTAGTAACACAAAGTCACCTATCAATCACAATGTTGGCTGAATTTCGGTAACTTTCAGAGTGTGGGAGATATGGTGGTTGAAAGCGGTCGATCAAGGATAATTTTATATTTAGTCCAAAGACATGTGTGTCCGTAAATTTTACTTTGCTACCTGAACTACATAGCGCAGATGACTGGCATTTGTGTGTGGTAATAGCATCGAGTCTCCCATTGTGCACTATGGTTGTTAGATGTCGGTAGCTGTGAATCCAAATTCTTTACAAGCATGAACGATGTCGTGGGTATCAGTTAGTTTTAGTGAATAAAAATGAAACCAAGTTGGAACCGTTGAAACGTTTTTAAATTCTTAATTGAATCTTCTTTATAATTCCTGAATGTAACATAACCTTCTAGAACAATGTGGAACCATCTTGATAATTCCAGAATGTATCTGAACCTTCTAGAATAGTGTGGACCCACTCAAATGATCCTGTCTGCTAGGCCTATTATATAAAAGGGGCACATGATTTCACAGTTCAGTTGTCAACAGACAAGCAAAGAGAGTAAGTTTTCTAAATTTTGTGGTCAAAAGCTATGTTTATCAGCTTTTGTAAAGATTTTTGTGGAAAAACTGAGTTTGAAATGTCTTTTGTTTGGAGCCATAGGAGAGCGAAGTGTGCTGATTATTTGCATATCCATAAAAGTGATATATAAGACTAGCAAAAAAACTTTGTTCAGATTGGGAATAGGACTGCTGATTTGAAGGCTCTGTTTCCTTTGATGGAATATCAAACATGACACTAATTGAAGTTCAAGAAGTTGTCCATGGTGTGGATGATGAAGATTTCGTATCTGCAGCAGAAGAATTAAGCTCACTGAATCAGTCAGCTATAGAGACTGGTGTTAAGCAGACCTTACACAATCAATAGTATTGTCAATTTCAGTATTGACAATATAGCCATCAAAACTCGTGCTAACCAGTCTCAATATGGTGCTACCTTAAACGATGAATATTATTGACAATACCGCCATCAATAAATTTGCTTATTGTGTCTCATTCTGCCTAACGGTGGGTCTGTGTGATGTTTTTAGGTTAGTTCTAGGTTTTGTTCTTTCAAGAAATACATAATGGAACTATTTAGCAGAGCTATGGTAGAAACATGTTATACACTTGTTTATGTTATTTAAGAATTTATGGAAGCTAATTTTCTTATTTTTGATTCATTTTATACATTTTGATTTTTTATAAACACTAGAAAATCAAAGAAGTTCAATACGTTTTGAAATCGCTTACAAAACATCAAAATGGAAAAAGAATGGTTATACTAGTACAAGATTATTCCCTATGTGAAAAAAAAGAATAAGATACATTCGAAGATGTAAATGCGTGGGAATGGGAGAATATTCATATATTTAAATACAGATTATGAGTTACTACCATTTACACTGAATTATTTTAACTGCTCTGTTCTGAATTCTGAAATTACTTTATGCATCTGCTGATAAACTCCAGAGTACACTTTATCTGTGAATGAAATTATGAGATACATCCACAAAATGAGAAGGTAATAAGGTCGATCATTCTCATCACTTGCTGCACTTCACCAAAGCATAATGTAAACTGAACTGAGTATTGATGGAAATATTGATGCCCCCCCTACACGATCAATAGTACTAACAACATCCTCTCCACTTTACAGTTTTAATGCACGAATAACAGAAAATCCGAGTTTCAACCAATACTTCATCAATATCAACTGTCAATACAATTTTTTCGCCCTACATGGTCAATATAAGAAAGTATTGTCAATATTATTAACCGTGTAAGATCTTCTTTAGTTCCATTAAGAAACTATGGTGAAGTCAAGAAAGCACATAGAAATTCCTGAAGCTGTGGTTGAGTACACTAAATGAAAACTGACAACTCTTCAATTGTTGAAATGCCATCTTCAGAAGAGAGTGAAAAAAAAAACCCCTTGTGAAATTTACCAGAAATTTATACCAAACATCTAATCAGCTGTTGAATCGTGTGAATCCTACAATGAAAAGGTGCAACTTCTATCAATTTTCCCAGTGTCCTTTTCACAGGCACAAATTTTGCATCACATTTGCAACAAAACACATCGTGGAAAAAACAAGAACATTGAAGGCTGAAAAAGGAGTGTTTGGAAAAGCGGATTTCTATTATGGTCACTCTACGAATGAAGTTGATGTTCACATTGCACAATCATTTTATCTGGAAGATAAATGGGACTGTTGTCACCAAAGTGCCAGCAAAACAGAATATAAGAGTTGAAGGGGAAAAAGTGGTGAAAGTCAGAATATAATAACCTGCAGTATTAAGAAAGCTTTTGTTATTTATAAGAAGGAACATCCAGTCTTCTATATTGAAGATCAAAATTTTTGCACTATGACCTAAGTGGGTGGTTTCACAGCCAAAATGAATGTCTGTTATTTGTGTATTGTGCCAATTTTGAGCTCTGCATAGTAACTTTGAAGAACTTACTTACAGGCAAGACATATGATACCTTGGTTGGCCACATGAAGTGTTTAGTTGTCTGTGATATAGAGCAATAGACCTGTCTGTTTCAGGAATGTGGAGATAGCCCCGGAAAGGGAGGACTCTCTTTACAGACACCTGGTCTATGCGATATGGGCAGAAAATAAACTCATTAAGAAAACTATTGTCATTGATTCCTTCATTGATGAACTTGGGAAATGTATAGTGAAAGAAACAACACACAAATATCTAAAAAAAATTTGCAACAACACACACTGCAGAAGTGAAGGGACATGTAGAAGTTGAACAACTACGTTTTGTACTTCACTGTGTTTTGCTGAAAATTGGTCAGTGATATCACTGGAGTAATGACGAAATTTCAATTTTCACGGAGTCACATATTTTCAAAACAAGACCAGAAGTTTTGCAGTTACAAGTGATGACATATAAATTGTGACAGATGACATGACTCAGCACATGCACCGCAGGCAATATGCAAAATTCAACAGCAGCTTCAATCACAGGTGCCCTTAGTCAATTCAAAAATAATTACCAATTGCTTGAAGTAAATAACTCACTTGTGCGAATGGAATGGGTATACAGCACTATTGGACATGGGAAGGGGCCTTATGATGGTGTAGGAGGCCCACTGAATCACCATGCTAAAAACAATCTTTCCAGGCCAAGTACAGAGAGAATTCAAAATGTTTGAGGATTTTACAAGAGTGTGAAAAGGCATACACATCAACAGCCATCATTCTTTAACCAAAGAGGAAGTTGAAGATCTGCCAGCAGAAAATAGAAGAATGGTCCAACAAAACTGCTCCTGTGAAAGGAATTCAGAAGAGACGTGTGGACTCACAGTGATGGGTGAACCTATATTGCACGAACTTTAAACAGCATGAAAGAAGAAATTTCATTTGACGCTTAATTCCAGCCAAGATTTCTGAAATGAAAGGAGAATTTTGAGATTCACAATTTATAAAGAGGGATGTTTGTGGCTTGTATATATGGCTGTGACTGTTGGATTGCGGAGGTCACAGATATCAGTTGTGAGTTAAATGAGGTCAACATGAATTTTATGCTCCCACACGGACTGGCTGGTAGGAATAGATTTCCAGCTGCAAGACAGTAACACCACAACCTGTCCTCGCTTCCAAATCACAATGTTTTAAAGATTGTGTATACTCCAGTTCCTACTGGTTTAACAAGAAGGCATCACTCAATATCAAAGGAAGATACTGATGCAGTTCAACAATTTTTAGTTCATTGTATTTCTAATTTCAGTTCTAAGCAGAGCACATAAGAAGTGGTATGTTTTGTTATCAGCACATATATTTTGTAAGTTTTAATATGTTTTTGCTTGGTAATGTTTTTTTTTTTAATAGCTGTTTGTTTCTTTCTTATATTTATTAAGAATTCAAATGCCATGTCAAAGACTAGATTTTGATTTCAGAAGACCAACATGCGACTATGTAACGGAAACTGGTAAAATGTATGGCAAAATTTTACACAGTTTCTAAAACCTGTCAATCTAAGTGAAAGTTGTCCTTTGCAGGGAATGCAATACTTAATGATATTGATAAAAAATTATGGGATTGGTATTTTTTGATTTAAAAAAAATCAGAAGGTTGCAGCAAAAAAAGTTGAACACACATTTTAAAATAGAGTATATCACCTCAAACAGGAAAGAATTTTCTTTAAAATAAAAAAAAGCAACAAAATGTCTTGAAGTGCTGTAGAGATAGAGGACTTTACATTTTTTTTTTTTTTTTCAAAAATCGCAAGTGAGAAATGGTGTGCCATTTTTGATGGCCTGTATCTTGGGACCAGGGATTTTTTGGGGCAAAACAAAAATATATTGGTATCTTATTTTTACCTGAATTTTAACGTATGCTAAATTCAAAAACTTCTGTGATTTTTCTTCATGTGCCTGAACTGATATGGGCTATACCAAAATAAAATCCAGAAAACTCAGTATGGGGGACAGGGGCTGAAATTACTTTACTTTTTTGTGTACAGACATCATAATAGTTTTGCCGAATATTGGACAAAGTTGTCAGTATCTCTTCCTGTCCATAGGTCTTTGATTGTTGTTGAAAACTGGTACTTCCTGCAAGCATATAGGTGATCCATGGTCTTCTGTTCTCCACATTCACAACGATCGTCTGTTGTCAGACCCCATTTATACATGTTAGCTTTTATTGGAGTCACTCCTGTTCTTATAAGGTAGAGGGTTCTCCATTTTACCTGGTCCAATTTTTCAGAGATTGGATACCAGTTTGGAGGATTGAAATTTGTGCGATTTAGAAAAGGAGTCCTAGAGATTGGCTTATGGTGGAGGGCTTGGTATCCCAAACATTACGTGCCTCTCTCATTGATAATTGTTTGAATTTCTCTGTGTACTCATGTGATTCACGGCGTATTTTTCCAGCTGTTTTGTACAGTATGTGTATTGGGGTTGGTTTCAAGCAGCCAGTCACTATCTGACAAGTTTCATTCAAGGCTATATCTACTTTGAATGTGCGGATTGGTTCGAAACAGGGCTTGCATACTCTGCAGTGGAAAAGCAAGTGCTTTAGCAGATGTGCGCAAGACTGATGCAGGCTGAAGAAAAGATTTCCTTCATGGGTATCAAATGAAAGCTGGCAACTCTGTTACTCTCAATATGTTTAAATTTTTATTTCATTACACGATTTGTGAAATGTATTGACAGATGACCATAAGAAATGCCTCTCCCTTTTGTTTCTGAAACTATCACTGTAAATTCTTTCAACAGTGAAACGTAACCCACTAAAGTTTACAGGAAAAATATAGAAATTGTAATGACAATTGCTTGCTTGGGTTTGTTGCATACAGCAATTATCCGTAACTATGATCATGTCTGGTACCCTTACAGATTCTATTTAATAGTCGCCAATCCCTCGTAATTACCTCAAGGAATAAAGGTACGTTTTCAAAATACAACTTCAGACTTCCAGATAAATTCAAAATTATATATTTTGCAAAAATTCTTACATAAACTCGGTACCAGCGTAGGGTCTAATAGAAAAGCTACAGACTTCTATCTGAAATAAATGATTATAGGTTAAAACAGCCTCGCACCGTAAGCAACTTCCTCCTAACCCTAGACGAAAGTTAAAAGTTCATCTCGAAGGAAGATGCATCACTACTAAAATTTTCTCCTTCATCACCGCTACCAATACACCGTACTCCCAATTCAATTTCTGCAAGAATACTGCTGCTCCTTGTGGCTAGCTTGGCCTCCATATATTCATATTGTGCCCAGCTGATTCAGCATACACTTGATTTAACAAAAGGAACCCTTATTTTTATTCCGATCTTTCTAAAATTTTGATATGTTGTGAAGCCTGTTTTAAATGTCAATTTCAGTTATAAGAGTCTTTTTCTTGGGTGTTGTGGTTTTCGAGCTAAAGTTGTAAAAGCTTTAAATCTGTCATCATTCCTAAAATTCTTCAGTCAGTGAAATGATTCTGCTTTCAAAATATTCTATAAAAATTTCCTCAGTGTTTTACATATAACATGGTTAGATCCAAAATTTATTTGAAAGTGAAAATCTACCCCTGAGTAAAATTGCAAAGTCAGCTAAAAACTTTGATGTCACTTATCTCCAGATATATGAGTGCTACTGATCTGTAATATATTTCAAACTTTGCTAAATTTTATTCTCTATCTGATGGTAATATTATTTCTTCGTTGTCTATTTCCTTTAATACTAATCCTTTGTTTCCAAAATGATGCTTTGCAGCGGCCATTATGTTTAAACCCTAATTTCCCTTTTACGGCTTAAATATTGTCGGAATCTCTAAGAAAATTGCTCTACATATTCAATGAAAATTTCTCTTTAATTTAAATGTGGTTTCTGTGACCCCAGACCTGTAAGTCCGCAGAAATGTCTGAATTGCAAAGTCAACAAAATCTCTTATTTCGTCTAAAAAAAAACTCCTATTAGTTACAGACTTTATTGTACCCTATGTTGTGTATTATTTTATGCTGAACATTTTAAGCTATGAATCTTTAGTGTACCTTGAAAATTAAGTGAAAACTGTTTCTTGTGCAATCTGTTCCTTGTGCTTGCGAGATCACTAAGTTCATGATATCTCCTTAATACATTTTTCTAGCCCAGAAGTGTTAGACCTAACTTGAATTGTAATCTCATTTTACATCTCTGAAAATGAATGTGGTCAAAATGCTTAAATTCTCTTTATAGTATTTTCGAAAACTTATAAAATAGCTGAAACTTTCCTTACTAACATGTTTTCTGACTCTCAAACTACTGGAAAATGCTTCTAAAATGATTTTCTGTTGGTTGTATGTGTCTCAGGATCCTTTAAAACTGTTTTTGAAGGTATACTGACAAAAGTGAGGTTATATGACAAAATATGTCTGCAGTTTTCTGGTTTTCACAAATTAACTAATAAATATTACTGACCAAGTCTAAACAGATTATTATTTAAAAAATAGTATGTATCATTTCATGATAAATGTGTCAACTATCTGTTAAATGTGTAACTTGTATTCTATGTAATAAGCGTATTTTTGTTTGCAAACTGTATAGTTTATGGCACCATCCCCAGTAATCACCTAGGTGATTGTGACAAGAACTATAAGAAGGATGGCCAGCATGCTGTGCTCGGGATTTGAGCTTAGGACTATTGTAACTACCCGAGCCACTGTAATGGTGCTTTAAAGCATGCAACCACACTGGTGGGTTAATCATAATAGCCATTTGTGTTAGCTGCCATTTGGCGAATATGTCACAGAAAGTCAAGAAATGAGAAAGAAAGATTAGAAAAATGAAAGAAATACATATAGAAAATGTATTATGGGACACTGCAAAAGAGGAAACTGACAGTGATGATGTGGGAGATCTTGTTTGATAACAGAATTTAAGACTGCTTTGGAAACTTGAAACTTAAATAAGGTAGCAGCATCTGACAGGATGCTCTGAGAAATGCTAAGGAAGGAATCTGAATAGCATTAAAAAATCACTTCCACACCTCTCAATAGGGCACAAGATGACAAATCTGAATACTATCAATAGTTTGACATCATATACTTCATAATATCGAAAGATGTTCAACAGAATCCAAAAAATATATATTTCCAGAATCGAGATGGGTCGTTCGCGAGTGAATCAGTTCTTTAGAGCAATTCATTTAAAAGAGCGAGTGAGCAGTCGCTCACTAAAAAGTGAACGGTAGTTCTTCTAGGTGAATCAGTTGATTCTGAAGATCATGAAGAGCTAGCTCACGTGGGTTTTGTAGTGGACTGGAGAGCTAAAAAAAAGCGTCTACTATTTCTATTGAAGTTGACATAAGGGGGTATTTCCAACGGAAAGTGGGGGTATAACTGGATTGTGAGGGGTGAGACCTAATTAAAAAAAAAGGTCTCAAATAAAACTGAGCTACTGAGAAAGTGAACGATTCAAAACAACTAGTTCTTTTCATTGAGTGATCAAATGAACAACCGCTCTTTTTAGTGAATCACTTTGCCCACCTCTATTCCAGAATAACTTAAAAGATAGTAGAACAAGCATTAAATAAAAATCAGTTTGACTTCATACAGATTGGAGTGAAAGAGACTTCATTATGATTAATATTACAGGACCATTCATGACAAGTATCATATCACCCTATGAAATCTTAGACATCCACAGCCATATTTATTAACAACTTGTTTTTCTGGATAATGATGCATAAATCTGATTTGTACTGAGCTTTTGGCATTCAACAGTCTTCTACAGTGTAATTCTGCATTGTTGGATTCATGTTTCAAAGTGCACCAAGCATCATGGACAGTTAGCACAGTGTCTTCATAAAGGCTATAACAGGGGTGGCCAAGCTCCTTGATAGTCCGAGCCATTTTTCAAAATTTGAAATATTTCGCGAGCCGCAATCAAATACGTATTTAAAAGGTATGCAAAAAAGACATTAAATTTTTTTTACAAAAATTATATTTATTGATAAAATATGAATAAAAGTACAAAATATGTGTATTGAATTTAAATATTAAAAATTAAACACATTTATTTTACTTTTCTTGATAATATTATAAATTTGGTGAATAATTGGTGACAGCACTTCTCAGTAATTCTTTGAGATGCTGGTTAGTTAATACTGATCGGTGTTTGGATTTCACGAATTTTAAAGTGGAATAAAATGATTCACATAAGTACGTTGTTCCGAATATTGAAATAATTAGACAAGCAGCCTTTTTTAATTCAGGATACTTCGATTCTGGTACAAATTTCCAAAATTTAGTGATCGGCGTCGACTTATATTTTAATTGGAGAGCTTGATCTTCTTGCATATCTATTAATTCTAATTCTCCAGATGCTTTTTGGGTCATAATTACATTGGAAATTGAAAACTCACTTTGAATTATGTTAATTTCAAATGGATTTAGAAAAAAATCAAGAGACGATTTAAAATATTTCAAGTCTTGAAATCTATTTTGGAATTCCATCAATATTCCTTCTAGGTTTTTTATATACTCATTGAGTTTTTCTTGTTTAATATTGGAACATTTTTTTTTTTTTAATTCGAGGAAAATGACAAAATGTTTTATTTTTAATGTCCTTTTGAAAAAGTTTTAATTTAGTTTGAAAACTAAACATACCCTGAGAGAGGTCAGATATTATTCTATCTTTCCCCTGCAACTGTAAATTCAGTGTTTGCAAATGTTCCATAACATCAGTCAAAAACATTAAGTCTAATCGTCTAATTTTGAATAGGTTATTTCCTTTTCTTTTAGAAATGCAGTTATCGGATCAAACAAATCTACAAATCGATTTAATACGTTGTAGCTAGATAACCATCTAACAATACAAAAGAAATTAATGTCATTTGGAAGTTCTTCGTCCTTTAATTTTTCAAAGAAATTTTTGAATTGTCGATTTTTTGCATTGGTGAGAATGTAATTTACAATGTGTAACACTGTTTTCATAACATCAGGATATTGTAAATATTTTGCAACGAGATGTTCTCGGTGAATTATGCAGTGAATCGGTATGAATTGTGGAATTTGAGAATCATCTCTTAAAAGCCCAATAAGACCGATTTTTTTACCCAGCATTGCCGGAGCTCCATCAGTTGCAATACTTACAAGTTTATTAAGAGGTGCATCAAAAGTTTTCATTATGGAATCTAATGCATTTTTAATATCAACACCGCGGGTTGAATCTTGAAGTGCAACTAAATCTAATAATTCTTCTTTAACAACGAAGTCAGGTGAAACAAAACGTATGAAAACTGCCAATTGCGGAAGATCTGTGATATCTGTCAATTCGTCAAAGGCTAAGCTGAATGCAATACAGTTCTTCAAATCATTTTTTAAATTATATTAAAGAGATGTATTAATTGCCTTTATGCGTCGTTCGGTTGTGTGTCTCGAGACGGGAATTTGCGAAACAACTTTGTGCAATGCTGCATTAGTTGGATCTACAACTTTAAGTACATCTTCCAAGTTTTTTTTAATGAACTCTCCCTCTCCATACGGGCGTTTTGCACGAGCAATATTCCAGGCAATAACAAAACTGGCTTCAGCCACTTTATTAGCTTCATTGTTAAAGGTCATCAAAATTGACTGTTTTTATTTAAATTTGATTTTAAAGAAGCAAGTTTATCTGATCTTAATTTGGAATTTTGTGGATACTGATTAGAAAACTGAGGATGATTGGTTTCATAATGTCGACGTAAATTTGCTAGCTTTATAATTTTTGACCGTAGAATTACAAATAACACATAATGCTTTTCCGTTATTGTCAATAAAAAAGAAATTCTCCTCCCACTCATTATTAAAACTTCTATTTTCTTGCTAGTATTTTCTTGTTTTATTTTCGTTCTCTGACGTCATATTTTTAAAAGAACTGGAAATTATTAAAGAAATTTAGAGAATAAAAGTTTTTGTGTTATTAAAACAATAACAACACGTGTTACATACTACGAAACAAATAATAGTTAACTTACCAAACATTCCAGATTACAAATTTCACCCGTAGCAAGAGTGATACAAATTGCTTCCTCCAGAGCACAATGTCAACTGTCCGTTGCAATGAAAGTTTACGAATTCAAAATCGGTCTGGAGTAGGTTGATTGTGGAAGATTAGGCCACTGTTTATGTTCGTTCGCGTAGTTAATTGTTTCCTCCAGAGCACAATGTCAACTGTCCGTTGCAATGAAAGTTTACAAATTCAAAATCGGTCTGGAGTTGGTCGATTGCGGAAGATTACGCCACTGTTTATGTTCGTTTGCGCAGTTTTCGATGAGTCCTATCATTCTTAACTTGGACGGAAATGAAATTTGTTACAACGTTGCACTTAGTCTTTCATATTTGCTATGAGTAATTTAAAAGACATTTTGAAACACATACGGAACGATATTTTTTTAAAATATAATAACAGAAAAATGAAAAGGGAACTCGGGTACATTTATCGAGAGCCACAAATAATCCTTCAAAGAGCCGCATGCGGCTCGAGAGCCACAGGTTGGCCACCCCTGGGCTATAACTATTCTTTGCAATATTCTATACCTTCTTAACCTGTCTGTTCCAACATTAGTTTTCCCTCCACAGCATCATTTTACTGTCAAATTTAATGGTGAATGGAGATGCCAACAGTTCACAATGCACACTGCAAGCTTGGGAAATCATTGACTAGGATAAACAACCTTCTGTGTCCACAACAACTTGCAAGTGTTTATGAAATTCTCTGCTGCTATGGCTATGTTTACATCAGTAAGACAGATCTCACTATGGCAGACAGATTTCAAAACTGTATCTATCACTATAGCTAAAATAACAGCAACAGATCTGCCATATGGTCAACACCCGACACACCATTAAATCTGATGACAGAAGGATGTTGTCTATGTAGGGAAGACTGATGGTGGTATAGTTGAATGATGGAGCCATAGGAAATTTCAACACTTCATCATGCTTCATATCATTTGCTGCAAAACAAATAAGCATCCCAGCATTCATCTGGAGTGATTTGGGAAAACCATGGAAAATCCAAATCTGGATGCCTGGAGGGGGATCCGAACTGGTGTCCTCCCATAATGCGAGGCCAGAATGTTAACTGTTCACCCACCAAGCTTGGTATTATGCAGAAAACCAAGTTATCATCATAGCCAGAAGCAATCAGGAAAGTGCAAGAAAATTTGTGTGACAGAAATATCTCGTGTGAAATAGCTAATCTATAGTGTTTTGCTGACAATATTGTACCACTTGCAGATAAAAATGAAGATACATAAAATTGTTAAATGGCATTAACTTGATACTGGGGCGGTATTTTGCACTAAACATAAACAAAACTGATAAAACAAACTTGATGTGAAGCAGAAATAACATAAATAGCAAACTAGTAACAGATATGTTAGGAGAGTAAGAGACAGAAGGCTGGTTCTGTATCAGAATCTTCTGAAGAAATTTAAGTTCTATAAGAAATAAGATGGAATATATAACACAATTTGTCAAGTGATTTATAGAAGGGAAGAGAAAATCATAGATGTTAAGCCATCACCAGATGAAGGCGGAGAGAGAGAGAGAGGGGGGAAAGGGGTGGGGGTGGGGGACACACTTTACAAGATTTCAGTAAGAAGTGAGACATACAGTTAGTGCAAAGATGTGTACACATCCAGACCTGCTAGATTACTCCTTCCATGTTTTCACTGCATAACAGCAGTTTCATCTTCAAACATGTAAGGAATGGTAGAGAGGTAATGTCCACAAATATTAATAAGAGAGCCTCCCCCCCCAAAAAAATGTGCAGACCACACTTATAACATTTATCATTAAGTTAATTTTGTAACTACACATACCTTAAGTGGCAGATCCAGAAGTTCAGACATCCTCTTCAGTGTTATTTTTGTATAATATTTAGCCATTACTCTGATATTCTGGTGAAAGAAAAAAAGGTTAGAAAAACAATTGCAGAATGATTTTTTTTTAAAGATATGTGACACATGCATTAATTTTTGTCTAACCAGATAGCATCAATATAGAAAAGTCGAATATTTAATCACCGTCAACAAGTTTAATATTTTCTCTCTCTAAAACGGTAATTATGTGCAGTAAAATGGATATAACTTGGAAATACTAAAATGAATAAGATTTAAAATGATAAATCAAAGTCAGAAAAACTATTTTAACTTCCTGCAATTCTCAATTGATAGACATAAATATAGGAATACTTCAAATGTACTACCTACATGCTCGACAACTCGGCTTCTGAGGTCTTTCCAGCGCTTTCTACCCTCTTCTGTGTTTGGATTGAAAACTGATGTGGGTTTACTCTGTGGAGAACCTACACGCAACTCATTCTCATAAATATCACATAAACCACACCATTTTATCAGTTCTGGATTAGTAAAAAGGCGAAGCAGTTCCCTGGAAAAAATCAGAGGGATACAAATGATTTGCAATAAGACAAGTGGCTCAAATCAATGTACTTAAATTTCAATTATGTTTGGTTTCCAGGAAAACAAAAGGTGTTCACGACTAACATGCATATACACAGAGCTTCTTAGATATTATTTATAATTTCAATTATTGTATACCTATATTTGTTCCTCTCTCTTCAAATACCAGTCACAAGAAAATAAATTCACATTAATTAGACTTTTTGTGGCAAGGTATCACAGTTGATGATAAAAAAATTGGTAACTACTTTATTTTAAAAAAATAACTGCATGATACTATACTCTCAAATCCATTTTAGTAATTTAAGAAAATTATTTGTTCATTACTGATCAAAAATATAACCAATAAAAAAAAGGCAATACAAAAATAATTGTGGAATTAACTGTAATTCATTAGCTATCGATGAAGATAATTTACTTAAAGGAGGTTTCATACTCCTTAAGCAGTTGTATTCAAATAAACTGTCTGAACTAAAAAACAAATTTACAGACTAAAAGTTACTATTTTGATCAAAGAAATTCCTGGGGATCACCTTTTACATTATACCACCATATTTGTGAAGTGCAGAGTTTGAATATAGATAATTCATTTATTTTGACTTATTGACAATGTACTGAAATATATCCTTATGGAGGATACTCTTTGAACAACTTGACAAAAATTCTTACAGTGCAGCTGAAAAATTTTGTATCTGAAGATTCTCTTGTGAGGATTAAGGGATTAGTGAAATAGTCAATATGTGCAGATTGAAATCTTATATATATATAAAAATAGACGTGTTTTTTCCTATATTTCACTTTTCAACCACCACTACCTAGCACAGATCACTGATGTTTGTGGGTGGAATTAGCATGGAGTTTCCTGTCGTGCACAACGTTGGCCGAATGCCGATAGCTGTGGAGATGTGGGAGATATAATGATTAAAGTTGGTCAGTGCAGGGCGTTTTCATATTTCGACCAAAAATTCGTATCTCCGTATACTTCTCTTTCCAGCCACAACTTCATAACATAGACCTTTGGTGTATAAGTTTGGTAGTAGAATTGTCTTTCCTGTCGTGCACTATAGTTGTTAGATGTCGGTAGATATGGGGGTGTGGGAGATATGGGGGTTGAAAGTGGTCGACCTGTGGCAATTTCATACTTCTGCCAAAGACAAAAGTGTCATGGTGTATCACTTTTCAGCGAAAACTATAGATCACAGATAACTGGCGTTTGTGTGTAGTAGTAGCACAGAGTCACCTTTCGATCACAACAGCGGCCGAATTTCAGAAACTGTGGTACTGTGGTAGATATGGTGGTTGTAAGTGGCCGACCAAGGATATTTTCGTATTTCGACTGGCTCCGCATATGTCACTTTTCTGCCACAACTACATAGCATAGAGCATTGGTGTTTGTGTTTGGTAGTAGAATCGTATCTCATGTAGTGCACTATGGTTGTTAGATGTCGGTAGCTAAGGGGGTGTAGGAGATATGGGGATTGAAATTGGCCGACCTGTGGCAATTTCATACGTCTGCCAAAGACAAAATTGTCATGGTGTATCACTTTTCAGCGAAAACTATAGATCACAGATAACTGGCGTTTGTATTTAGTAGTAGCACAGAGTCACCTTTCGATCACAACTGCGTTCGAATTTCAGAAACTGTGGTTGTGTGGTAGATATGGTAGTTGTAAGTGGTCGACCAAGTATTTTTTCGTATTTCGACTGTCTCCGCATATGTCACTTTTCTGCCACAACTACATAGCATAGAGCATTGGTGTTTGTGTTTGGTAGTTGAATCGTATCTCATGAAGTGCACTATGGTTGTTAGATGTCGGTAGCTATGGGGGTGTGGGAGAAATGGGGGTTGAAAGTAGTCGACCTGTGGCAATTTCATACTTCTGCCAAACACAAAAGTGTCATGGTGTATCACTTTTCAGTGAAAACTATAGATCACAGATAACTGGCGTTTGTGTGTAGTAGTAGCACAGAGTCACCTTTCGATCACAACAGCGGCCGAATTTCAGAAACTGTGGTACTGTGGTAGATATGGTGGTTGTAAGTGGCCGAACAAGGATATTTTCGTATTTCGACTGTCTCCGCATATGTCACTTTTCTGCCACAACTACATAGCATAGAGCATTGGTGTTTGTGTTTGGTAGTAGAATCGTATCTCATGTAGTGCACTATGGTTGTTAGATGTCGGTAGCTAAGGGGGCGTGGGAGATATGGGGATTGAAAGTGGTCGACCTGTGGCAATTTCATACTTCTGCAAAAGACAAAAGTGTCATGGTGTATCACTTTTCAGCGAAAACTATAGATCACAGATAACTGGCGTTTGTGTGTAGTAGTAGCACAGAGTCACCTTTCGATCACAACAGCGGCCGAATTTCAGAAACTGTGTTACTGTGGTAGATATGGTGGTTGTAAGTGGCCGAACAAGGATATTTTCGTATTTCGACTGTCTCCGCATATGTCACTTTTCTGCCACAACTACATAGCATAGAGCATTGGTGTTTGTGTTGGTAGTAGAATCGTATCTCATGTAGTGCACTATGGTTGTTAGATGTCGGTAGCTAAGGGGGTGTAGGAGATATGGGGATTGAAAGTGGCCGACCTGTGGCAATTTCATACTTCTGCCAAAGACAAAATTGTCATGGTGTATCACTTTTCAGCGAAAACTATAGATCACAGATAACTGGCGTTTGTTTTTAGTAGTAGCACAGAGTCACCTTTCAATCACAACAGCGTTCGAATTTCAGAAACTGTGGTTGTGTGGTAGATATGGTATTGTAAGTGGCCGACCAAGTATTTTTTCGTATTTCGACTGTCTCCGCATATGTCACTTTTCTGCCACTACTACATAGCATAGAGCATTGGTGTTTGTGTTTGGTAGTTGAATCGTATCTCATGTAGTGCACTATGGTTGTTAGATGTCGGTAGCTATGGGGGTGTGGGAGAAATGGGGGTTGAAAGTAGTCGACCTGTGGCAATTTCATACTTCTGCCAAACACAAAAGTGTCATGGTGTATCACTTTTCAGCAAAAACTATAGATCACAGATAACTGGCGTTTGTGTGTAGTAGTAGCACAGAGTCACCTTTCGATCACAACAGCGGCCGAATTTCAGAAACTGTGGTACTGTGGTAGATATGGTGGTTGTAAGTGGCCGAACAAGGATATTTTCGTATTTCGACTGTCTCCGCATATGTCACTTTTCTGCCACAACTACATAGCATAGAGCATTGGTGTTTGTGATTGGTAGTAGAATCGTATCTCATGTAGTGCACTATGGTTGTTAGATGTCGGTAGCTAAGGGGGTGTGGGAGATATGGGGATTGAAAGTGGCCGACCTGTGGCAATTTCATACTTCTGCCAAAGACAAAAGTGTCATGGTGTATCACTTTTCAGCGAAAACTACAGATCACAGATAACTGGCGTTTGTGTGTAGTAGTAGCACAGAGTCACCTTTCGATCACAACAGCGGCCGAATTTCAGAAACTGTGTTACTGTGGTAGATATGGTGGTTGTAAGTGGCCGAACAAGGATATTTTCGTATTTCGACTGTCTCCGCATATGTCACTTTTCTGCCACAACTACATAGCATAGAGCATTGGTGTTTGTGTTGGTAGTAGAATCGTATCTCATGTAGTGCACTATGGTTGTTAGATGTCGGTAGCTAAGGGGGTGTAGGAGATATGGGGATTGAAAGTGGGCGACCTGTGGCAATTTCATACTTCTGCCAAAGACAAAATTGTCATGGTGTATCACTTTTCAGCGAAAACTATAGATCACAGATAACTGGCGTTTGTGTGTAGTAGTAGCACAGAGTCACCTTTCGATCACAACAGCGGCCGAATTTCAGAAACTGTGGTACTGTGGTAGATATGGTGGTTGTAAGTGGCCGACCAAGGATATTTTCGTATTTCGACTGTCTCCGCATATGTCACTTTTCTGCCACAACTACATAGCATAGAGCATTGGTGTTTGTGTTTGGTAGTAGAATCGTATCTCATGTAGTGCACTATGGTTGTTAGATGTCGGTAGCTAAGGGGGTGTAGGAGATATGGGGATTGAAATTGGCCGACCTGTGGCAATTTCATACGTCTGCCAAAGACAAAATTGTCATGGTGTATCACTTTTCAGCGAAAACTATAGATCACAGATAACTGGCGTTTGTTTTTAGTAGTAGCACAGAGTCACCTTTCGATCACAACTGCGTTCGAATTTCAGAAACTGTGGTTGTGTGGTAGATATGGTAGTTGTAAGTGGTCGACCAAGTATTTTTTCGTATTTCGACTGTCTCCGCATATGTCACTTTTCTGCCACAACTACATAGCATAGAGCATTGGTGTTTGTGTTTGGTAGTTGAATCGTATCTCATGAAGTGCACTATGGTTGTTAGATGTCGGTAGCTATGGGGGTGTGGGAGAAATGGGGGTTGAAAGTAGTCGACCTGTGGCAATTTCATACTTCTGCCAAACACAAAAGTGTCATGGTGTATCACTTTTCAGTGAAAACTATAGATCACAGATAACTGGCGTTTGTGTGTAGTAGTAGCACAGAGTCACCTTTCGATCACAACAGCGGCCGAATTTCAGAAACTGTGGTACTGTGGTAGATATGGTGGTTGTAAGTGGCCGAACAAGGATATTTTCGTATTTCGACTGTCTCCGCATATGTCACTTTTCTGCCACAACTACATAGCATAGAGCATTGGTGTTTGTGTTTGGTAGTAGAATCGTATCTCATGTAGTGCACTATGGTTGTTAGATGTCGGTAGCTAAGGGGGTGTGGGAGATATGGGGATTGAAAGTGGTCGACCTGTGGCAATTTCATACTTCTGCAAAAGACAAAAGTGTCATGGTGTATCACTTTTCAGCGAAAACTATAGATCACAGATAACTGGCGTTTGTGTGTAGTAGTAGCACAGAGTCACCTTTCGATCACAACAGCGGCCGAATTTCAGAAACTGTGTTACTGTGGTAGATATGGTGGTTGTAAGTGGCCGAACAAGGATATTTTCGTATTTCGACTGTCTCCGCATATGTCACTTTTCTGCCACAACTACATAGCATAGAGCATTGGTGTTTGTGTTGGTAGTAGAATCGTATCTCATGTAGTGCACTATGGTTGTTAGATGTCGGTAGCTAAGGGGGTGTAGGAGATATGGGGATTGAAAGTGGCCGACCTGTGGCAATTTCATACTTCTGCCAAAGACAAAATTGTCATGGTGTATCACTTTTCGGCGAAAACTATAGATCACAGATAACTGGCGTTTGTTTTTAGTAGTAGCACAGAGTCACCTTTCAATCACAACAGCGTTCGAATTTCAGAAACTGTGGTTGTGTGGTAGATATGGTATTGTAAGTGGCCGACCAAGTATTTTTTCGTATTTCGACTGTCTCCGCATATGTCACTTTTCTGCCACTACTACATAGCATAGAGCATTGGTGTTTGTGTTTGGTAGTTGAATCGTATCTCATGTAGTGCACTATGGTTGTTAGATGTCGGTAGCTATGGGGGTGTGGGAGAAATGGGGGTTGAAAGTAGTCGACCTGTGGCAATTTCATACTTCTGCCAAACACAAAAGTGTCATGGTGTATCACTTTTCAGCGAAAACTATAGATCACAGATAACTGGCGTTTGTGTGTAGTAGTAGCACAGAGTCACCTTTCGATCACAACAGCGGCCGAATTTCAGAAACTGTGGTACTGTGGTAGATATGGTGGTTGTAAGTGGCCGAACAAGGATATTTTCGTATTTCGACTGTCTCCGCATATGTCACTTTTCTGCCACAACTACATAGCATAGAGCATTGGTGTTTGTGATTGGTAGTAGAATCGTATCTCATGTAGTGCACTATGGTTGTTAGATGTCGGTAGCTAAGGGGGTGTGGGAGATATGGGGATTGAAAGTGGCCGACCTGTGGCAATTTCATACTTCTGCCAAAGACAAAAGTGTCATGGTGTATCACTTTTCAGCGAAAACTACAGATCACAGATAACTGGCGTTTGTGTGTAGTAGTAGCACAGAGTCACCTTTCGATCACAACAGCGGCCGAATTTCAGAAACTGTGTTACTGTGGTAGATATGGTGGTTGTAAGTGGCCGAACAAGGATATTTTCGTATTTCGACTGTCTCCGCATATGTCACTTTTCTGCCACAACTACATAGCATAGAGCATTGGTGTTTGTGTTGGTAGTAGAATCGTATCTCATGTAGTGCACTATGGTTGTTAGATGTCGGTAGCTAAGGGGGTGTAGGAGATATGGGGATTGAAAGTGGGCGACCTGTGGCAATTTCATACTTCTGCCAAAGACAAAATTGTCATGGTGTATCACTTTTCAGCGAAAACTATAGATCACAGATAACTGGCGTTTGTTTTTAGTAGTAGCACAGAGTCACCTTTCGATCACAACAGCGTTCGAATTTCAGAAACTGGGGTTGTGTGGTAGATATGGTGGTTGTAAGTGGCCGACCAAGTATTTTTTCGTATTTCGACTGTCTCCGCATATGTCACTTTTCTGCCACAACTACATAGCATAGAGCATTGGTGTTTGTGTTTGGTAGTAGAATCGTATCTCATGTAGTGCACTATGGTTGTTAGATGTCGGTAGCTAAGGGGGTGTAGGAGATATGGGGATTGAAAGTGGCCGACCTGTGGCAATTTCATACTTCTGCCAAAGACAAAAGTGTCATGGTGTATCACTTTTCAGCGAAAACTATAGATCACAGATAACTGGCGTTTGTGTGTAGTAGTAGCACAGAGTCACCTTTCGATCACAACAGCGGCCGAATTTCAGAAACTGTGTTACTGTGGTAGATATGGTGGTTGTAAGTGGCCGAACAAGGATATTTTCGTATTTCGACTGTCTCCGCATATGTCACTTTTCTGCCACAACTACATAGCATAGAGCATTGGTGTTTGTGTTTGGTAGTAGAATCGTATCTCATGTAGTGCACTATGGTTGTTAGATGTCGGTAGCTAAGGGGGTGTAGGAGATATGGGGATTGAAAGTGGCCGACCTGTGGCAATTTCATACTTCTGCCAAAGACAAAATTGTCATGGTGTATCACTTTTCAGCGAAAACTATAGATCACAGATAACTGGCGTTTGTGTGTAGTAGTAGCACAGAGTCACCTTTCGATCACAACAGCGGCCGAATTTCAGAAACTGTGGTACTGTGGTAGATATGGTGGTTGTAAGTGGCCGAACAAGGATATTTTCGTATTTCGACTGTCTCCGCATATGTCACTTTTCTGCCACAACTACATAGCATAGAGCATTGGTGTTTGTTAGTAGAATCGTATCTCATGTAGTGCACTATGGTTGTTAGATGTCGGTAGCTAAGGGGGTGGAGAAGATATGGGGGATGAAAATGGTCCACCTGCGGCAATTTCTTATTTCTGCCAAAGACGCATGTGTCACGGTGTATCACTTTTAAGTGAAACTATCAATCACAGATCACTGGCGTTTGTGTGTGGTAGTAACACAGAGTCTTCCATCGATCACAACGTTGGCCGAAATTCGGTAACTGTGGGAGTGTGTGAGATGTGGTGTTTGAAATTGGTCGATCATGAATATTTTCGAATTTCATCCAAAGACTTGTGTGTATCCGTAAATTTTACTTTGCTGCCGGAACTACATAGCGCAGAAGACTGGTCTGGTATTTGTGTGTGGTAATAGTATCGAGTCTCCCATCGTGCACTATGGTGGTTATATGTCTATAGCTTAGCTGTCAACATGAATTCTTTACAATAACGAACAAAGTCGTGGGTACCAGCTAGTTATTGTATAAATTTGCTAATTAATATTCTGAAAAATACTTTTAATAATAAACATATAATCTTTACTTATTTAAATACACTCAATATACAAATGAATTTCTATTTTTTAATATACTTTTTTTTTATTATTCCATGTAAAACAATTTGTTTACATGAAAGTGAGATATTAAATATGCTCATAACTCCCCAAAGTTGAAGAGAGAAAAAATACTCAAAAAACACAATAAAAACATTATATTTCAGGCTACGAATTTACTCATGAAAATAGACACATGCGACTGAGCTTGCTCAGACACCCACGATCAATAAAGCCACTCCAGTGTGGCATAGAATTTATCTATATATCTTTGTAACATCTTTAGGATAACCAGACTGAAAAAAAAACTGAATTTAATTAAGAATATCATCAAAGTTTCATTTTTAAAATCAGAGGTGGCTATATATTCTCATCAAAGTTATTTAAAAAAAAGGAAAATGCTGGAAATAAAAGCAGCCCAAGACAGGAAGAGAGAGAATCTATAGTAAAAATCTTCCTTCAGCTAAAAGAAGTTAGTTGATAGGTGGAAATCATAAACCACAGATTACATGGGGACACTACTGTACACGAATCATGGAGTCAGAATGTCAAGAATGGTGACTCAGATAGAGAGGTTAGAAATAAATAACAATAATCATGTATATAGATTAATGTATAAGAAACTATTCATATAATGTATACAGTCCATATTAAAATCAACTAGAGGAAAAATGTGAATGACAAACTTGAACAAATAAACTAGTTAACCATGGAGCAAGAACACAAATAACAAATGTGTAGTTGCAGAAGAGTAAAACCAACTAAATTGGAAATGGAGGAAAGTTCAAACAGTACAACATACACAAAACTGATAAATTGCAATAGGCAGCACTCACAAAAAGAAAACAAAAACTGGTGACCTACATTCTTAGTAAAGACTTTTTGACACAAATATTCTACTGACATATATCCACATTCCAAGAATTATGTTTTAATTATATTAAAAAAAACTTCAGTTTGTTATCCTTACTTGTATGTAGGTAATTCATCAAGGAGTTTCTCTTGAAGGACACGGTGGGTAAGATCACTCTGCTCATTATCATATGGAGCCAGAATTAAGTACAAGACAACATTCTTTAAAACTTCCTGCCTCTGTTCAGCATCTTCCTGTACTGAAGGTGTGTTCAGCACTGCTCTGTAATGCTTGCATGTTGCTAAATATGAACCCTCATGCTGATCTAGCTGTATCATTAACCTGCAACAAGAACGGTAAAAAAGCTGTTTACAGTTCAAAAGGAAAAAAAGACTAGTATTGATTTTAGAACTTTAAAGCTTTCACTTTAAATCTTACACCACCTCAGATCTTATGTGGAGTTCTGCATGAAAGAAGTAAGTATGTGCACTAACTTAAAAGTTCACCATAAATTATGGAAACAGGCATAATCATCAACAATGGTGCTAGATGACATTTGTTGCAATGGGGCAGCCTAAACTCCTGAAGCCATTAGTAATGTTGCTACATGGGTAGTAGGGGTTGGTAGTGAGGGGCAGAATTAAGTTGAAAACATAAAATTTTTAATTGTTTTCGTAAAGTTTCAAAGGCAAGTATAATTTTAAAAAATGATTTACAATTAATTGCATTTTTGCATACTATTACCACCAACAAAAGAAGCACATACTTATTTATATATTTTCTGATATGAGTAAACTTTCTCCAGTTAGGTTTTCAGAGTATTTTGCTAGGATGTTTCTTGCAGTCAGTCATAAGCAAGTGTGACCGACATCATGGCTAAACTGGCTTTTCATTATTCTTGATTATTTTAACTACAAAATGAGTTTCCTTGATGAAAAATTCAGTGAATGCCGCCATCATTTTTTAAAAATAACCATTTTGATATTGCACTGACAGTGAATGGTCAGTACTCCAGTATTTGCATCCGAATCAATGCGGATTGTATTACTACATGCCTAGGGTGGTAATGTAGTGAGCTGCTTTATATAAAAAGGTAAAAGAAGAAAGCATCTACGTGAACAGACAACATCTTATAATCAGTCTTAACAACCCTCGCAATGCAAGCAGTGTTTATGATGCGTTAATAACAGAAAACTCCTTCTTTTCTTATGCTTTTATGCATTATCAACATCAAAGTCATTAGAGGCAGGAAAGAATTTGTAACAAGGAAGTATTCTGAAGGAATGATACCAGCCTCATGCAATCTTTGAAAATTATGGAAACCAAAATCTGAATGGCTGGACAAGGATTTGATCTCATGTCGTCCTAAGCATTACTGCTCAGCCATCAGGCTTGATAGAATACTCTTGTTAGGCTGAGAGTAGTCAGAGTTGACATAATCAGATTATTGACACAATGGGATACTTAAAACAATGAAGACAAATAAAACATTTTAATTTAATGGCAGACGGAGATTAAAAAGAAGCTAATTACAATTATACTAGTTGAATATCAGTTGTGATCACTAAATACAGGGCGCGGCAGCATAACTTCCTTTTTTCAAAACTTAATAAAACCCATTCTATGACTCAGAATTTTTTTTATTTTTTTTGTAATGTAGGCACATACATAAAGTTTTGTTTTACTTAGTTTTGAAGATCAAATCAGGTAGTTGACATTCCCCATTCTGCACACACTGAGTAAACCGATTTCTGGTGTTTGTCATGGCTCCTGCCAGCGTAGCAGGCGTTCTGTTGGCAATTTCTTCCTGGATGTTGGTCTTCAAATCTTGTAGGGTCCTTGGACAGTTCACATAAACATGGGATTTCAAAACACCCCATACAAGAAAAATCACAAGGGGTCAAATCGGGAGAGCGGGTTGGCCACTCCAAATCGCTCCTAGTTGAGATGAGGCGCTCTGGAAAGTATTCCCTCAAAACAGCCATTGATACTCTTGAAGTGTGGGCCGTTGTACCATGTTGTTGGAACCAAGTGTCCCCTAAGTACAGCTCATCTAGCCGTGTGAAAAAAAATCCCTGTAACATGTTTACATACCAGTCCGAATTCACTGTCACTGTGACTTCATTTTCCTCAATGATCCAGGGACCAATAATTCCACCTGAGGAAATTGCACACCACACTGTGACTTTAGGTCAATGCAAAGGCCTTTGATGCAATTGTCGAGGATTGGTGTCAGCCCAGTAGCACATGTTTTGTTTGTTGATGGATTCACACAAATGAAAATTGGCTTCATCACTAAAAAAAAAAAAAAAAAAAAAAAGAAGAAGAAACAATAGCGTCATCAGAACGTCTTCCAGAAGAACCTCACACACGTTCCTCCGAGAACTGAAGTCATGTTCAGAAAGTTCCTGCACAATCACCATCTTATATGGATGGAAATGCAGATTATCATGAAGAATTCTGCCTCATGTTCTCAGGTGATCTAATGGGCCGAGGGCCTCCGGTTCTTTGTCTTGTCACAATTGCAGTTTGTCTGAACATAGTGACCCAAGTAACAACTGATTTCCAATCCAGGACAGGGGCCAACAGGGCTAAATTAAAGCAATTCCGAAAAGTGCGCTGGGTTGCGATCACAGAACATCGACTCGAAAAGTAGGTCTCAACGGCAAACGCATGTTTCTCACTGTTCTAATGCATGATGGCGACTGAACTTTGTCCGGATAAAACGTAATAGTCATGCCTCTCGAACGAGACGACTAATGCTGCGCTACGATATCAACTGACTGAACAGCACACATTTAAAAAAGGAAGTTATGATGCCGCACTCTGTACAAAATAATTATTTTTAAGCATTATAAAAAGAATTATTAAACTGTCTACATTTACTCTCATATATCATCAAAATGTTAATGCATATTAGTACCTGTAATATTTCAGCTTCAAATCTTGTGTTCCTTCATCTTCAAAAAACTTTGTATTTATTTTCTTTGATATGATTTGGGTTCGTATGTAATCGGCCTTGGCAAGACACAGCCTCATTTGTTCCAATATTAGCTCCACCTGGTGATTACAGACAACATATTAAATTACAATCGTAGCTTACATTTCAGTCAATGGACAAGGAATTGAAATATTCAATTATCAATTAACAAAACCATTTGTATTTTGCTGCAGTCATTCAGCTAGCCAGATTTTACCATTGGAATAGCAACCAATTTTATCATCCAATCTGTTTTAAGGTAATGCAAAAACCATTTGCTTAGTCACACAAGTTCACAAACCGTTTATATATTCCTTAAATTTTTAGAGCGAAGTGTTAACATTGATAATGAAGCATACATTATTTAAGTAGTAAAGCATATAAAAATTAATAGAGCCAATAAAAAAGAGTCTCAAAATTAATGCGTGTTTCAAACATTTGAGAAAAAAAACTATAGCCGAGTTTTTTTTAATATTAAGTGTAGGTCTCATTATTTCTCAATTCAATCTAATAGCCTGTAAACCTGTAAAAGTAACAGATCTCCTGGTGAGGACGTCATCCATACGAAACTTTTTAAATTCAGTGACAGGACTTGCAAAGAACCCCCGATTGAACTTTATGAACAGGATCTGGAGAGGAGAATACCCACCACAAAGCTGGCAGAGGGTAGAAAAGGAAGGTTAGAGACTATAATAACTATAGAGGAATAAGCTTGCTCAATGCTGGTTATAAAATTTGCTCCAGCATTATTAAATAAAAATTACAAAAATTTAATGAACCACTCCTTGGAGAAGAACAGAATGGGATTGATTTCAACAAAGCTTTTGATACAATCGACAGAAAAAAAAACTTTGGCAAATTCTGGCTTAAAGGAATACCCTATAACATATCATAAAAGCAATTCAAACCATTTACAGCCTCAATGTGATTGCAGTCAGAACTGGACAGCAGTTGTTGGCATGGAAACCCATTAATCAAGGAGTGAGACAAGGATGTTGCCACTTCTATTCAGCATATATATAAATAAAATCATTAGTGACTGGAGACAAAAACCCCAGTGGTAAATCATTGTCATAATCCTCTGTTACGAGATGATAGTCCAAGATATTTACATGTTAAGGCTTCCACCTACTTTTCTTAATTCTTTGCCCAACATTCATCCAAGCCTTCCAAAACAAAACCTATCTCATATAAGTTATGGATTGCATTGTGTGGTAATTTCCACAAACAATATAAGCTGCCATACTCTGCATCTTCCCCAACTTCTCTATCTTATACCAATAATGTGGGTCCCATACTATACCATCACATTTAACTAAATGCATGATCATGATTTTGTAACCCAGTTCCTTTAAATTTCTAGTATTTCTCCTATGTCTCTCTTTAATAATTTTAAGGCTTTGAATCATATCTCTACCACAACCCAGTTCCTTTAAATTTCTAGTATTTCTCTTAAGTCATATTTCTTCAACAATTTCTCATTACACTGAATCTGGTAATACAGCATAATATGAACCTGTGAGCATTTTACCCTTTCCTATGTAATCGATGAAGGTCACGCCTCTTGAATCCTGGGAAACAGTTGCCGTTACTTTTTCCACAAGGGAACGGATTACTTTTTTGGAGGACTATTATCACAGGTAAATTCACTGTTTGGACTATATATAGTTCGGTCTCAGATTGAAAGTGAAATATGCAGATTCACTCAGCCTTCTCTCCAACTGAGCGAGCCAAGTCCACAGCAGTGAGCCTGGGAATTAATTTGCTTACTATGAAGACAAAATGGTCATCAGTTTGTGTAATTTTTTTTACCTGTCACAGTTTCACTCTTCCTTCAGTGGAATTGAACCAGTGTATGTGTGCCAATGAATAATTCTATACATGGTTCCAACACTGACACCAGAGCTAAAGACTAATTCTCTTTGTGTCATAGATGTATTCTGAGGTAATGCTATAATTGCTTTTTGATTTTTCACTGAAGATATATATAGTGCAGAAAGAAACTTAAAATGAGAGAGCTAGTGAAAAGCAGTATATATAACATTGTAGCCAACCACTGGAAAAATTATGAAAAAAATTCTCATTAATTTCCATGGAACTATATATCTATGATAATATTATCTCTATCACACATACTAAAAAAAAAGAGAAAACTATAGCTCCTCATAATACTTGAATTTCCAGTATGCTCATAAACACAAATACGAAAATTATTCTCCTGAGTTAATTCTCCATATGTGCCAGTGTGACAATCTACAATATTCTCTCCAAATTAGTTCCTCAATATGTCAGCTATTTTGATATTTCATATAGGGTCAACTGGGGGGAGGGCCTATTATGATATACCCTAAAAAATCGGGCTAATTTGGCACACATAAAAATAAGTTTTAATGACTGTAAAAAAATTACAAAACATTATTGTATCACATTAATAGAGTAGCAAAAATGAAATTCCAGAGTAACAGTCTTTTTTTTCTACCAAAAAAATTTCGGGTGTGAAAAGTTTGTTGTATAATTTTTATTATGAAGCCATGAAATATTTGGATGGCTGATGCTTATTCGGGAAGGATTGTGAAGTCTTTCTGCATATGTATTCTGTGCCAAGAGATATATGTCCTCAAATGTATGGGGCTATTAAGATATAGGTGAAGGGGCTATTCTGATAAATAAAAAATGTTACAAAATTTCGAGAAATCACATATAATTATTTTTTTAAAGAAATATTACTCTTTCTTCTTTATCCGGTATAATATAAGAGTGATTTGGAAATATTCAGCAAAATTGAATTTCCAGACGAGCACAAAGATGACTACAGATTTAACTATGACGGAGACACTGAGAAAGAAGAACACTAAGAGGTAGAATCTAAATCACTAATTGGAAACTGTGAAGAGACTGTACCTGATTGAAGAATGTACAAACCCTATGTTACTGATTGGATTGTGTCACAATTTCAAAGTAAGAAGAGTGTTCTTCATTTTGTTAGACAAATTACTAATATTGCAGATGGCGATATAGATGTCAAACTCACAAGAATGAAAGAAAAATTTGAAAGAAGCAGTTTTTTGCAGGAGGGAGCCAAATGTTTATTTTGTTCACAGAGTTGACATGTTTGGAAAATTATCTGGGCCTCATCAAGGATGACGGAGACTTGATTTTCACTCATCTTCCATTATTATATTAATTGCAAGGAAAGGGAAAATGACTCATCAGTAACCAAGCAATTATTTTGCCTAAAGCAGTTTCCTTTTTCCTTAGTTCCATTATTATATTAAATAATTATATCATTCCTGAAGAGGCACTGAAAATATTTGTTTTTATTTGACTTTATTTCAAATGGTTATGGAATTAAGGAGAAAAGTTTGAATTTTTGTGTCACAAATGCCCGGCTGACATCAACTTATTCTCTATTTGTCTGAAAAACTTCCTTCCCTCTTTTATTTTCTAACATAGCTATAGGAATTCTGCTTGTACCATTGTTCCCTGCCCAGCCTTGGTATTTTTCATGAATTTATTATTAACTTCTGTTCTTTCCATGTTAAATTGTTTCATAAATTCTCTGTTACCATTCTGCTTCTTCAATCTATTATTTTCCCTTCTCGCCAACCTCCTCAGATCCCTAGTGAAGTTTGTAGGTTCCATGCTGCACCTTATTATTTTAAATTTTATTTTAGGACAAGCATTTCTTCTTGTACTATTTCATTAAATGTTCCCACTTCCTTTCTACTGTACGAGTGTCTTCCTTACACAGATTAAACACCTGCCACTGTGGCTCATTGCGCTAATGCACTGCACACTAGATCAGGGAGGTACAACAGGACTGGGCATGAGCTGAGGCACCTGCATACTGGCCATCCTGATTGTGTTTTTATGTGGTTTTCCTGCATTCATCAAGGTGAGTGCTGGAACAGTCACCAATCTCTGCACATTAAACTACACATTTCACAAACAAAAATATGTTTTTCTCACGGAGTTACTCACTTTGCAGATAGATGAAAACAATTCACTTCCCCCAATAGTGTAGAGCTCAAGACTGAGGCAGAAGACATGGGTACTCTGCTGAACTATCCTCTTGATGATCTCCAGGCCAAAGAAGTCATATCATAAAAAATGCTTTGTACTTCTCCCTTTCACAGTTCTGAAACTATTGCCTTGTATGTATAATCTCTTCCTTACTAAACTAATGATTACTTGAACCCTCTGTTGTCAATTGCAACTGCCTCTTCATAACTTATCAGTTGCATCACATATTGCAGGTTATAAATTAAAACTGTCCATGGTGGCTGCCAGTTGGAACCACAATATCTCTAAGATACAGTTGACAGGGAGGGTAATATCAAGATGGGGATACCGCTGCGGCCTCGTGTAGTAAACACACAGATCACGTGGTATTTATAACATCATTGTGACGTTTGGTCCAGGCTGCATTACAACATAAACTCAAATGATGATCAACAAAATAATATTTTATAAATATGCGTTTCGATCGCAATGCAGCCTAGAGTGAAATGTAACCATAACGCACGATATTGCAGATTTCGGGTAGAGACAAGGAGAGGTACACGTGAATTGAGATTTTGTTTCGCAAGTAATAGATAGTAGACATCACGCCGAGAAACACATTTTTTTCTTTTGGGAACCGTCCATAAACAAAAGCAGCAGAAGTAATTTTAGTTGGCACTATTTAGCGGAGCGTAGTAGTATTCGCGGCTAATGGACGCTTGTGATTGGCTGTGACTCAATGTCAGTGTTTTATTCGCCGCACATTAATCGTTTAGCACCGAATAAGTTTCGTACAAAATACTATAACTGACGTTAAAATATATATGTTTTAATTTGCTATAAAATATTTCTTTTGAAACTCATTTCTTTTATCTTGTAAACTCGATTTGTAATATTGAATTAATGACATCGTTAGCATTTAGGTCGTAATGCAGCATAGCCCACAGCGAAACGGCACGATAACACACGATATTGCAGATACCCAATTTCCATATCGTATGTATCGCTGTTACTATAGTCCAGGCTGTATTACAATATAAACTCAATTGACGAAATCATATTTTAAAAATATGCGATTCGGTCGGAATGCAGCCTGGACCATAGTGAAACGTAACCACAGCACCTGATATTGCGGATATCCAATTTTTAAATCGTATCAATCGATGTTACTGTGATCCACGCTGCATTGCTATATAAGCTTAAACTATTATTAACGAAATCATATTTTACAAATATGCGATTCGGTCGTAATGCAGCCTGGACCATAGTGAAACGTAACCACAGCACCTGATATTGCGGATATCCAATTTTTAAATCGTATCAATCGATGTTACTGTGATCCACGCTGCATTGCTATATCAGCTTAAACTATTATTAACGAAATCATGTTTTACAAATATCCGATTCGGTCGTAATGCAGCCTGGACCATAGTGAAACGTAACCATAGCACTTGATATTGCGGATATCCAATTTTTAAATTGTTTCTAAGGTTGTAACTGTAACAGTGGTCCAGGCTGCATTACACCCTAAACGCAATGGCTTATGGACGAAATCATACTTTGTAAATATTTTATTTCGTATGCATGATTTTAATAACCATTTTAGAAACGCGAGGAATGGAATAAAATTTGAATCAATGGATGTGGGATTAACAGACTCGATAATAGTTTCTACGACCTTTCTCGTTAAATGGAGAGAGTTTGCAAGGCAATTTTATTACTCAGTAAACGATTAATAACTACAATACGCGGATTAACACATACATTAATCTACTGACTGGTATAGATCACGGCCAATCCGAAGCGTTCATCAGCCGCGAATACTACTACGCGCAGCTAAATAGTGTCAACTAAAATTACTTCTGCTGCTTTTGTTTATGGACGGTTCACCCAAAAGAAAAAAATATGTTTCTCGGCGTGATGTATACTATCTATTACTAGTGAAATAAAATCTTAATTCACATGTACCTTTCCTTGTCCCTACCCCAGATTTCTAATTTTCAGATCATATCTATACCTAGCTGTTACTGTGTTGGTACGTGCAGAGTGAATATGTCACAATGATATCATATATACCACGTGATCTGTGAGTTTACTACGTGAGCCACAGTGGTATCCCCATCGGTTTAATTCTAGATGGGGATACCGCTGCCTCGCAACTGTTAACGTGACGTCACGTTCACGTACAGTCATCTCCGTAAAATACGTGTTATTACTTGTCGAAGTTAACAGCAGATAATTTATTATTGAAATGCGAGCTTCACCTGAAACATTGAACATCCGGTCGTGTTATCGGACATCTGCGGCCGCCTGCCTCTGATCTACCTTCGGGATATCAGTTTATGTTGATATTGTATAGCTTTAATAAATGATGACTGTACGTGAACGTGACGTCACGTTAACAGTCGCGAGGCAGCTGTATCCCCATCTAGAATTAAACCTCCCCATCTTGATATTACCGGACAGGGTATAATCACATTAACATGAAACATGATCACTATAATATCCTGAACATGCCTGTTGGTGACTGGTAACCTTATATTGAATACATTTCCATACAGCAAAATTATAAAGCAGTAACCCTATAAAAAGTGATATTTGTTATCTAAGGATTTATGTTCCAACAAACCTTTTCTCTTTTTTCCATTGAGCCATAGGTTTCAACTTGTAACTCCTGTATGATATTAGCAGCTTCTACTATGTCACCTTCTTCTTCCTTCATCGTAGCTAGCTTATGAGTTAGTCTTGCTCTTTCAACTTCGACATAAATCTAATGACATGAAAAGAAGAGCACTGCATTTTAGTAAAAATGACACTTTTATTGTCACTGTCTTAAATTATCCATTTCAATTAAAGAAATGGGATTACTGCAAATCACGATTCCAGAGGGAATTTGCGTCATAAAACTGCAGCATTCAAATGCAAGACACTGCCAGAAATACTTTCCAAAGTAGGCCTACATTTAATGGTGCCATGGTGGTCAGGGTGTGTAACAACGTAATTCCTGCTTGAAAATAATGGTTCAGGCTGTATTACAACAGATTTAGTGCTTGAAAATAATATTTCTTGCGATTGACTACAGCAGTATTATGACATCATTAGTGAACGTTGTTGTAGTGGAATCGCGATCTCCAGTAGACCCAAAGAAACTAATACCTTTCCTTCTGTAACACTCCTTAAAGTATCAATAAGTTTTGTTTTCACTTCTTTGTTAGGGGCTTTATCAACATATTCACAGCATTGTTGAACCATTTTCGCCACTGCCTGTTTCAATTGACTCCGTCGTTTTGTTAAAAGTGTGATATGTCCATTCAGAGCATCCCAATCTTTCGCTTCATAACATATCTGCACAATTGCAACAAGCACACGCCCAGTTGATACCATATCTGAACTCTGAAAAAAGTATTTAATTTTTAGAAATAGTAATTTAATACATCGTCGAAGTTAAACCAAAAGAATACAAGAACATGCAAATCTTACCGTTCTTGTCTGTTTTTCAAGTGCCAGGAGTGCTTCTAAGGCTTCATTCATTTTTCCTTCCTTTGCTAGTTTTTGACATTCTGGGATCTTTTCATCACAAATTGCTGAGCAATCAAGTTCCATTTTCACAATTCGACCAGATTCTGTAGCAATTTCGTCTGCCATTCTGAAGAATTTTTATTGCACTGAAACAGATTAAACTTAGGTGAAGTAAAAGTCCCTAAGAATACACCAAATCAATACGCATTAAACTATTATTTAATCCATAACAATTAGAAGAAATATTGCCAGAATAACATCATTATCTTTCAGCAGGTGAGGTTACTGAGACATCGGCAACATATCAAAACTGTTTACATAAATTAATAATCGTAATTAAAACCCACAGTATATCTTAAAATTAGCTTACACTCAAAGAGAAATCAAAAAGTTTAACAAATGCAAGATTACACTACAGTTTCCAATCCTAATGTTTACTCCCACTCCGTTTACAAAATTTACTTGTCAGCTCCGGAAGCAACAAGCAATGTTACTCAAATTAATAAAGAAGTTTAAGTGTTTTGCAGTTTAAAAAAAGATATAAATAATTAGAGATTCTATTAAAATTAAACACTATATTTTAATAGATTTAAGAATTAATTTTTTTTAAATATATGGTAACGAACTTTTAGAAGAATTTAGTTGTTATCATTGATTGCTGTTAAGTCGAAAGAGCAGAATAACTTTGTATTTGTGGCTTGGTGTATTAATATTAGGTAATAGGTATATCTTTGACAGCAACAGCAGAAAAAACTGCAGAAAACTGCAATTGAAAAACGTTTGACATTTAATTCATAGAGATTTAGAAGAAAACGAAAGTATTGAAAACAAATTTCCTTTAATGTATTATTATGCATTATGTCTGATGGTAAAGAAGCGCCGAAATCCGAACTCTCGGAAACAAGCGAGCAAATAGCTGATGTGCGAGAAACTACTGTAGAGCAACATGATGAAACTTCAGGTGCTGGTGAAGTTTCAGCACAGTCTGCTGGCAAACAGAAGAGTAAGTTTTTAAAGACACAATTTGACTGTCAATTTCCATTTATTTCTTTCTTCATGTGAGTGAATTTGGGTTGAGATCTAGACTGGGATCCAAGTTATTTTGGGTCTACTGGAGATCGCGATTCCGCTACAACAACATTCAGTAATATCGTTGGAATACTGCTGTAATCAGTCTGTCGCAAGGCGTATTATTTTCAAGCAGTAATTCCGTTGCAATACAGCCTTGACCAGTATTTTCAAGCAGAAATTAGGTTGTAATACAGCCTGGACCAGAATTAAACCGTTAAATGTACTTAGGAAAGAATTTCTAGTGGCGCCTTGCGTTTGACCACTGCAGTATTATGATGACAACTCCTGGCGGAATCGCGATCTCCAGTAATCCCATTATTTTTATCAACTTCTCCACATTATTTGTATCAAATTCGGTTACCTAGTGTGGTGGGTTAACGACTTCCTTACCGTTCCTGGCTCTCCCTCCTTCCCCGCTTCTAATGAAAGAGGCGTCTATAAGAAGTAAAGCCAGGGAAGTGGGGAAAATTTTTGGTATATTGACTGTGCCACTAGAACTACTTACTACTAATCGTTTATTACATTGTAATCCTGTATAGTAGCCTACTGTTTTAATGTATATAAGTACGTCCACATTATTTCATGAATATTATTGGTTCATGTATAATATCTACCTAGACTGTTCAATTAAATAGTGTTGATCTTCATTTGATTCATTTTTTCCCCTAAATTTGAAGAATATGCAATAGCAATGACTCTAGATGGAATTACCTTTTTGGTCTCAGATTTGGTGAACACTATCCTTATGCATTACTATTGGAGAAAAAGGTACATTAAATCCACCACATATATACATTCGAATAAAGTCACTAAAAATGTGGATGGATGCATAAAGTTATTCCATATGAGAAACATGTTATTACCTGTTGATGTTCATTGCAAGTGTTTAGTAGGCTTGTTTTTTTGGAGCAAAAAAGTGTGTTATGATTCCAAATGGGAGTAAGGGAAGAACTAATGGTTTACAAAATGTTGGTGGGTTGAAATGCAGCATGCACCCAATTGACAACTGACGCTGTTTGTTACGGGAACAATTAATTTAGTTTTTATTAATAATTTAAGCTGCATTGATATTTGAGGATAAGATATTGGCATTAGTTATCGTTAGGTTGAAATGAAGCCTGACCCAGAATGACAAATGATGCCACAAGGCATGTTCTATTCACTGCCACTGCTGAAGCAAAGATATGACATGTTACTGTTGACATCAAAGGTGTTGCTATTACTATTATTATTACTCCATGATTAACTGAAGGAGGGTGGTAGAGGGTGCATTGCACTTATCCTAATGTGTAATCGTTTGCATAGAAAGGGATATACGGGATATGGCAGGATGTGCCCATGGGCTATTTTGAGGAATAATCGCGACACACTCCTAGAGTTATCTGGGAAAACCCAGATCAGGATGGCTGGAACAGTTTATTGAGACATACTCCTATCAGATTCTACATTTTTCTCGCTTGATAAACCCTTCCAGTCTCCTGGAAAAAAATGAGTTTAGAAATTAATTGTTTCTGGCCCTGATTTCTCTTATCTTATTTTCTCAGTAATTCCTAGATATGAATGTTGCTGGTAGTAATGTGTGTTTTCTGTCATCTTGAAGCAGGTCAGTCATTAAATTTTCAGTTAGCTTCTGCTGAGTGCAACACCTTCGTTGTTTCAGATCTTCCAAACCTAACTCCTTCCACATCACACTTACACTTTCCCTCCAGCTATATATACCTGTCACGAATAGGGCACTGAGCTTGGTGGTGTAATGGCTAGCGTTCTGGCCTCGCATTCGGGAGGATGCCGGTTCGAATCCCTGTCCGGGCATCCAGATTTGGGTTTTCCATGGTTTCCCAAATCACTAGAGGCAAATGCCGGGATGCTTCCTTCAAAAGGCCATGGCTGAATTCCTTCCCATTCCTTGCCCCCCATCCTTTCCCATCTCTAAAGACCTCGCTTAGAGAGACGTTAAGCAGATTAAAAAAAAAAAAAAAAAAAAAAAAAAAAAAACACGACTAGGGCGGCTCTTCTTTGCGACTTCTCCAATGCTTCCATTAACCCCTTTTGATGGGAGCCCCATACAGAATAACAATATTGTAAGGGAGGAGCTTTGTATGCAGTCGATTTAACTTCTGGTGTACACCGTTTTAAATTACGACCAAGAAATCTGAAAATATGATTTGCTTTCACAATTATCCTCTCAATATTTTCATTCTACAACAAATTGTTACACCTAGGTATTTAGTGCAATCTTCTGTTCTGTGGACAGTGCCAATAATTGTATATTCAGAGTTAAAAATAGTGTCACGTTTTTACTTATATACATGACTTGGCATTTTTTAGCTTTTAACTCCAGCTGCCAGTCTTGGTATTTTGATATGTCTAGTACTTATCAGCCAATATTGCTGCTTATGGTAACATTCATATGACAGTATTTCTAAGGTATACACTTTTTTTACTTTCATGTACGGTTTTCTCCAGTAGTAACCAACTAGGGGGCATGTACACCAAATTTCAGACCAAAAGAACAGTTCCTTCTGGAGTCATTTGCATTGTAGGAATACCATGCAAAATAATGATATCATAATACTGCATTAGTAAATTTTGAGTATTTCCAAGCAATAATTAAGTTGGGAAACATTCTGCACCAGCATTACACCACTAGAACTACTTTGGAAAGTAGTTTCAGTGGTGTGATGCTGGTCTAGTGTATAAGTTACTCTTTGAAAATATAATGTCTCACGATTTACTACAACATTATTGTGATTTCATTACCATGTGTAGTTTAGATTAGTTTTCTAATATTTGTTCTTCAAATCAAGTAAAAGGAGAAGTATGTTTAATTTTAGATCATGATACCATGAACACTTTATTCGAATACTATTGTTGGTATAGGGATCATATCAATCAAAACTGTTTTGTTTTCTTCCTAGTGGTTGTGGTTTTCTTGAAATCTGACCTGGATCAGGAGAGAAATTTTGTAAAAACCATAGGAGTGCAGTATTTATATGCAACGGAATCACTCTATTCCCACTATCGATTCAGCATGATGGAATATACCTATCTTTAAGCAATGGAAAATATTTTGCTTTCATAAATTTGGTGTGACTTTATGATAGAGGGATGCTGAAATGTCAAGAAGACATTAGAAGAAATGACTCAATGAACTTTTTGAGAGATTTGTTTCAATCTTGGACAATAGCGCAATCGCTGGGACTCATCAAGGAATTGTTGTTTTGGTCTGAAAACTGTTACACATGTTCGTTTGGTGATATTATTTAATATATGTTGCTCTTAGGGGTGTAAAATTTATAGATACCTCACAAACTTCACACAAAAAGTGCCGTAATGCGTATTGCTATACCGTGAACCCTTATAGGGAAGTATAATGACCAAGCACATGTTCTTTCAATGATATTATTTGGGGCTATGGTGCTATAAAAGTATAAATATGGAAAAGATTACACACTAAAAAAAAACTTCAACCGTAAGCGAACGTTGTTTGCCTCATTTACGTACACACATGCGACGACCAACGATAATAGATATTACATCGTCAAGAAACATATCCGCATGTTATGTCCAAGATATTAATATTCTACGGCATTTATCAAAGTAGGTTGCGGCAATATTAACATAGCTTATGTTTAGGTTGAAAGTGCGGCAATATGCTTGTTTCAGCATTAGGTCGAAGGAATTTAGTTTTTATAATTGAAATTCAGTCTGTAACAAAATGGCGTTTGGTTGTTGCTAAAGCATAATTCGCTAGAATTATTAAACATTTATCATGATTTTCAAGCAGAATCTTTAGCGGCGCCTGTGGGTTGGTTGGAATGCAGCCTGGACCAAAATGGACATAGATGCTTCCTTTTGTAGCTTAATGGACTATAAATAAAGTTGGTTTGGTTTTCATCGTTGTTGGCCGTTGATGCATTTTGTTGCACGTAATATTATTATCCCTGGAAGTCGCATATGATAACAAATGGTATCCTCTCATCGCTTATTGTGTACTGTTACAGCCATTTTTTATTATTATTTTGCGTGAAATTTGTGCGTTACACACTATCTTGATGAGTTTAATAGAAACAAATTAATAAATAATATAGTCGAAGGAACGATAGCTTGATCATTATACATGGCTGTATGCTATCTCCCAGTCACTCGCTGTCTTACGTTATGGCACTTTTTGAGTGAAGTTTCTGAGGATGGATATATTTTACAGCTCTAAGAGCAACATATATTAAATAATATCACCCAACGAACGTGTGCAACAGTTTTCAGATGAAAACTACAATTCCTTGATGAGTCCCAGTGATTGCGCTATTACCCAATTTTGTAATGGTGGCAGTGGCCTCGTAATGTGAACCTCATCAGAAGGAATTGTCCTTTTGTTATGAAAATTTGTACAGATGTTCCATGAGCGATATGATTTAGGAAAAATTGTACACACTTTGACAATAAATTTGGCCGCCGCTGAAAAATTGTATCACTCTTATTTTGCACAATCTGACATCCATGGCATCCCAGGACACAGTAATTCAATACTGGCAAGCCAGTATTGCGTTACTGTTTCTTGGGATGACACTCTATCGGATTGTTCTGGTAATGAGAAGGGGGTAAGCAGACCTACTTCATGTCCTCTTTCATTTGCAAGTACATCCAACTCATATACCGGTTCTTCTTTATTCATGTGGACCTTCTCCAACATCTCAGCTCTCGACTCCGTAGGCGAATAGGAAATTTTCTTTTCTGTTAGCTAAGAAGCTACATCAGCTTTCGATGTTTTGGTTTATCACTGCTGAATGATATTTGGCGTTCATGACGATGATAGAACCTTCCTCCAAAACATTCAAAAACCTGTTGAGAAACCAGTCTTTAAATGCCGTTACATTCATTTCTGAGTCTTAATCTTCAGATCTGTTGGTTTTACTGCATCTTTAGACCAACTTACTTTCATGGAGAAAGTCAGTCTTTGCTGATCGCATATGCAAAACAATCAGTCTTGCCCCTTTTCCGACAGGTATCTTTAGGCCACCACTTTGGGTTGAATTGTGCCAGATATTTTTTAAAGAATGGTTCTGAGTTACCAAAGTTTCATCTAAGTAAAAAATGGGTTCCGTGTCACCTGAGCTACATAGGGAGTTCATTTTCCTCAAAAATTTGATTCTAGAGTCGTTTTTCTCAAGAAAAAATTGCCTACCATCACTCTGACGCCTGTATTTGAACCCTATATTGTTCAATATATGTCTTATTGATCGTGCAGATCCTGAAAAAATTATCTTCTCTACTAAACTTTTTCTTAATTTTTCTGAGGTCGGGTACTCATCGCTGTTGTAAAATTTGTGTACTGTCCTGACAATGTCCCTGTCAAAGTCACTAAGCTTTGTTAGAGTACTGTATTATTTCATATTTTTCTTTGGAGAAACAAATGTAGGTGATTTTCTCTCACGACACAAGCACTGGACAGTTCTCAAACCAACATCACAAGCTGCAGCGCAAGTAGCCTGTACATTCCCTAAATTTTTTCACAGTATGATTTTTTTTTGATGTAACAAATCGCTATAGTTTTTGATTTTGACATTATCAAGTACATCCATATTTTTGAAGTCTTTTCCGCCAGAGTACATGTAGATGACAATATTTCACCATCATTGTACACAAGATGTTTGAAATATTTATACGCATTGTGAATGATAGATTTACTCTGCTGGCGAAATTCTGTTGTCTTCTCCAGCCGCGGTGTTTCTGCTGTCAATGACATACGTCTTGAGGCCCGAAACACTTGGAGTTGGAGAACAAGTCTCTTCCTGAATATCCATTTTTAGTAGCATGATTCTCTTGCTTAAGTACCCCAATTATAAATTACTGCACTTTTTTGTTTGGTAAAATTATTACACTTAATTACTATAATTAACAAATAACAAAAACGAATTAATTTCACACTAAAATTTGCATATCACTAAAAATCAAAATATCCTCTCTCGAGCTCACTCACCCTCACACTGACGCACTTTTATTACCTAAACTATTCAACAGGTGACTTATTACGTACAATGAATATACCAAATAACTTTCAATAGTAAAGCACTATTCATCTCAGAACATAACCTTGTTATATGTCCATTATCTTGCTAAAACCATTTAGAAGGGGGAAAATGTCATATAGTAATGAACTTTTTTGCCATAGGACGATCTTTCAAATTTTGGGGGACATTTCTGAAAGATTGTCAATCAGTGAGTGTGAGTGACGTCAACCTGCAATCTAATACAAGGAGACGATAGTTCCGATGGCTCATCTTTCTGGTACCTCAACCTGTACTACGTAAAATTCAAGAATATAAACTTTGTTTATGCAAGAACTGTTTTATTTCATCAACCTTTATCTTTGGGATAATTACAGGGGATTAGTGACTGTATAAAGAACCTATGCAAGCATACTTTGAAGGTACCAACCATCACGACCAAACTAATGTGAATGTTGCATAAACCGCAAGCAACATTTTGGTATTACAACAGGCCTCTCAACGTTACAATTTTCTAGTGAGGGAAAGAGAGCGCATCGCGAGATTGTTCCCAAGTTTTGCAACAGCGTGTTTACAGAGACCCGCAAATACATTTGTCTACAGCTATAAAATGAAGTTATAAATTGCATATACCTAACATAAACTTTCTTTCTTGATCTCTTTCAACATGCCTTGTGGACTCCATGCACTAGTGCTGATGAAGGGTCTCATCAAAAAGATATCAGTTTCTTGATATTTGTGTTTTTTGTTTTCCTATTTCTGCTTTATCCTGTGGTCAGCTGTGGGAAGGGGTGGTTCTTCTCTCTTTCCACATTTGAATTAATTTTTTTGGTTATATTTAACAACTTTGCTCACAATTTTAAAATGCATTTTTCAGTTTAGTGTTTGTATATGAGATTGGCAAACTTACCACACTTATAAATTTCATGATATTTACTGAGAAGGACAACTTGAATAAAATGTTAGTTACCATAGAAGTTATATTGATCACAGCTACGTCCATTTGAATTATAGAGGTTTTAATAAACTGTTGATACCTCACTTCTCTGATGAAACTCTTTGAGATGGAATTGTACTACCAGGAATGATTCACTAAATTAGTCAGACATAATGATAATGAGGGGGTACAGGAAACGGTATGAATGTGTTGTAATATAGAGGAAGGTGGATAAGATTCACTGCATGCCATGGGTTGATCTGATAACAAGTCCTGTGTTGCAATGATTAGCAACAGTTAAAACTAGCTCTTATGAGGAAAAATCTGCAAGAAGAAGAGAGTTTTTAGGACATACAATGTGTCTATTGTGGCAGTTGTGCTTGGGGTAGCAATTTTTAGTTGGAATTACACTAGGCATACAGTTATGATGTGGTTATAGTGGTCCTTTTTTTTGTTGCACAAGACTGCTGGTGAAGTGAAGTGATATTAATTCACCGTGGGCAAAACTGTGTTGTAGCCTAACACTGTCGCTCTTATAAAAGCGTGGCTTTTAGAGATGACCTCATAGTTACCAGGGATGTTTAAAATAGTGAAGAATGTCGCCACTCAAAAACCCAGGAAGGAAAATGAGACTCCTGATCACTTCTGCCAAATGTTGCTTCTCAGCGGTGCTTAAAAAATCCTGGAGATGATGGTACTCTCATTGATTCAAGAACAGATTAATGCTACAGTGCTGCCAGAAGAAGTAGTCTTGAGACTGGATGGAGGGTGCTGCAAGCAAATGATCTACAATATGCATTGAGGTGAATTTTTAGAACAGAGTGAAGACCAGAGTAATACTTGTGGATTTGCATGCAGTTTGCATTTGGTGTAGAGGGAATGGAAGTATAATACATAAGAATGGAAGTAGTTTGTGCATGGAATCCCAAGTCAGTGCCTAGAAAGTCTACTGAATGAAATGGTACGAGGTCACCTCTTTAAATTACATCATGGAGAACAAAGTTGCTAATGGCTGTCACATCATTGTGAACTGTGGGAATTCTAATGTTTTTGTTATGTTTTATATGACCTTGTATGTTGGACCAGATTATTAGGTGTCTCATAGTTAATTATGTATGAAATAATTGTTAATTAGTTAACTTGTTTTTATTTCTCGTAAAGCATTGGACTTCAAAGATACTGGTCACATGTAAACACAAGCTCCAACAATTACTTTCAATACTGCTTTCAAAGACAATACTGCCATATACCCCAACTCTGTGTCCTTGCCAACGTAAAACTGTGTGTTCACTGAGTCTCTGCCGCTTGCTTTATATAAGTTTCATGGATCGTTCCAGAAGATTACAAAGGCTTCCGACAGATATTTCTCAAAATTTAACAATACTTAAACAATTAAAAATATATTAAAAATGATCAGAATTAATACTTAATTATTACGAAATGCTCAGAAATGAAAATTAGAGATATTTAAACACAAAATTATCCACATAAATCATTTTAAACTGTAGTAAATTGTCCTTTAAACATCGTAGCTCACCTTAATACTTGGAATTACAAACATTTAAGCAATTCTCTTGCATAGTTCTGTCCTTAAACATATTAAATAGTATTTACATAATTTCTTTTCATAAAAAGTACATTTTGAATGATTTACAGTAAATTGCAAGACAAACATATAAGATCATATTCACACAACCTCTAGCTTGCTACAAATGCTTCATAAAATACAATTCCATTTAAAATCTAAGTCTGAGGGCTGTTACAAGATGGTTACTGAATTTTGTAGTTTATTCCTTGTAATGTGTCACCAACTCCTTGAAACACTTTACTGTGATTGAATTTAAACTTTAAGGTGCAACAGTAGGAAACCTTTTTCTACTAAGTAAAGTTTAAACATGTACTAAAGCTTACAGCATTTGTTACTGAATTACACTACCACCATATGGTATCAGTTTACTGCACAGTTCTGAATTTAATTCAACTTTGAACCTTTTATGTTAGATGTATGTTATTCTCCAGTTATTCACATGCTGAACAACAATCAGTTAACTGTACAAAGTTTATCAATTGTTCCAAAGGTTCATATTTGATGCTGATGGGTTTTCAAAATAACTCTTCTCAAATTTGTTTTTTTCGCACTCGAAGTCTAATTCCAAAGTCACAACAGTTAACACATTAACATGGCTGCCACCACCAGCTTACTACTCCTAGCCTTCCCTCATCATCTTCTTCTTTCTCATCACACACAGTGAAATGACACCAACCAGCACAACTTCTGAATATACAAGGCGTTTTTTTAAGTAAGGTCCGTTTTGTTGTAGACACCAGTAGCTCGCGCGCATACCGCAACGAGCATTTGCGCTGTGTACCGGCATGCCTCGGGAACAACTGTGCTCAGTTTCAGCTCTGTAGCTATCCTGTATGGTTCTGTTCTGTGCTTTCAAAATGTTTAAGACTATCAACTCGCCCGCTGCGTGTGAGGTTCGCTCAGTGATATGTTTTTTGTCAGCAAGGAACCTGTCTGCTTCAGAAATTCATCAACAGATTTGCGAAGTGTACGGTGATACTGTTATGAGTGAAAGCAAAGTGCGTAAGTGGGTACGAGAATTCAAAGATGGCCATGACAACGTCCTATGATGAGGACCGTTCCGGTCGCCCTTCTTCGATTACAGACGATTTGGTGGCTTCAGTTGAAGCGAGGATTCGAGAGAACAGGCGCTTCACAATAACAGGTCTCTCAAACGAATTTCCTGAAGTGTCGAGATCAGTGCTTTACAAAATTGTTTCTGAACACCTAAAGTTTAGGAAAGTGCACCCGTTGGGTTCCGAAACTCCTAACAGAGCACCACAGAAACCAAAGATTTGAGTGTGCGATGAAGTTTTTGACTCGTTATCACCAAGAAGGTGACGGCTTCTTGAGTCAGATCGTAACCGGAGACGAAACATGGGTTTCGCATATCACGCCCGAATTGAAGCAACAGAGCATGGAATGGAGAGACACACACACACACACTCACCTGTAAAGGTGAAGGCCAAACAGACTCTGTCTCAGCGCAAAATCATGGCGTCGGTGTTTTGGGATAGGCATGGTGTTTTGTTGGTCGACTTCATGCAACGAGGAACCACTATCAATACAGAAGCATACTGCCAAACCCTGAGAAAGCTACGCAGAGCGATTCAAAACAAAAGACGCGTCATGCTGACAAAGGGAATTGTCCTTCTCCTTGACAATGCAAGACCTCACACTGCAGGTCACACCTGCGATTTGTTGGACAGTTTTGGCTGGGAAGTTTTAGACCACCCACCCTACAGTCCTGATCTTGCGCCGAGCGATTACCATCTGTTCTTCCACCTTAAACAACACCTCAGTGGCAACCGTTACAATGATGACAACGACGTGAAAATGGCAGTGAACTCTTGGTTATCGGAGCAGGCGGCAAGTTTTTATGAAGAGGGTATTTTAAAATTGGTTGAGACATATGATAATTGTTTGAACAAAATTGGCAACTATGTTGAAAAATAGAGTAAAGTATGTACTTTTTGAAAATAATTTTACTTATATGAAATAAACTTTCGTTGTGTACTTATGTTCAAATGGACCTTACTTAAAAAACATGCCTCGTACAATGTGCCAAGAGGCTTTTCCACTACCCATGATATTCCTTCTGCTGGGACTGCTCTGGTTTTCCTGGAATTTCTAGCCTCAGGTTTAACTAATTCCAAAATCTTTTCTAATTTTGACACTGTATAGATCTGAATATTCTAAACATTTTTTGTTCTTATAATTTCTTTGAAATATGCCTTCGTTTATCCATGAAAAGTAATCAAAGCCTAACCTTTAGGTACCTCAAATTTTACTCCCTGTTAACACTTTTATCACTCAAAGATTGTTTTTTAATTCTAGTTTCTTTTGATACCCATTATTTCCCTGCACATACTGTTAGTCATTAAATATCAAACCAAACCCTACTAAACTGTTACTGGCCCATCATCATAACTTTGAAATTAAGTATTAAATACTTTCCCTTAACTTTATGAAGTGAAACTACTAACCATCTTATTATTTTTGAATGTTCTTTAATCTGAAGTATTTCCCCACCCTTTATTTGCACTCATTTAGAACTTGACATTTTGGTTCAGGATTTTGCCATCGATCCCCAAATGGAAAGACACTTCTTTTCTACTTTAAAATATTATAAACACATATATAGCCATTATCATTAATTTTCTATTTATTTATAAACTTATCTTTAATTATTTAAAGTCTTTAATTATGAATTCTTTAATATTGTGTTTCCACATTCAGCTTATAGTTTCTCTGACAATCTCTCTATATATATACAATCTTTATTCTTTTCCACTGAAACTTCATAGTTTTACTTTAGCCTTTTAAACTTTATGTGATAACTTTACTCTCTGTATTTGTTTGATGTTTTTCTTAAATAACTTTTCTTTTAGATTTTTTCCCAGTAATGAATGATATGCCAAAATGTTTATGTTCTTCCCCGTAATCTCTAATAACATTTGTGATAAATGACACGCCCTGTTGGCTTTACTCCAAAACCTGATATTAAACAAACTTACTCGTATTTAAAACATGGATCAAAAGCCTTACTATGTTACATGGTGCACAGTGACCAACAGGCTCTAATATCTCAACCTGTACCCGTTGGATCGCCAACACTACTTGCTGTAAATTCATCTATTCTGATGACCATTACTGTGAAGTGAAGAAGCGTAAAAGATTCTATGTAGGTACTGTCTCTTTACCTGGGTACTCTGCATAAAAAACTTTGTGAAATGGTGCCTCGGACTGAATCTCATGTAAATACAGGTGCGCTGTATTTTTTTGTCAAGATGACAGGCAAGACAACAGCTCTATCCTTATTCTGTTATAAGAAGACTTTCATAAAATGATTTTTATAAGATATGAAATCTTTAAATTAGTAGCTTTTGAGAAAACATGGAATTGATGACTTGTGACTTCTGGTACTGTTAAAGTTTAAATACACTTGACTGTTGCCACAGTTTGATGTATTAGTGGTTTGACTATAAATCATTGGTGCTCCGATTTTAATCTGCTCGTGTCATCCCCCTCCCCCGATCTTCATTACAAATTTTTTGAGAAATATATGTTTGTGTGAAACCTTTTGTTCTGTAAATGTGTTTTCCTTAAACAATGTCTGGAAATTAGTAATACAACAGTCACAGTATGTGTAGCGATAGCTCCATTATACTTGGAAAATTACAAATACTTTCTTGTGTTTGTTCTGACCAATCTCGTGAAATACATAGATGAAGTAATTAGGATAGGTAGCTGTACTATTTCGAATATAACAGAGCCATCCATACATCATCTGCTCTGACTCATCACTTTCTGACTCCATGTATTTGTACAAAAAATATGTTAGTGGTGGAAAAAATTCACACAAATAAATATTTTTAAAAATATATATATATATAAATATATAAAAATGGTAACGATTTGGAGACAAACTGCTTATATACTAAACCATGGTGGTACTACATGAAATGTCATTTTTAAGTCACAAATTCCACAATTTATTAAAAACTATTACTCCCAGAGATCCTGTGTATATGATAAAATTAAACGTTTATCATTATTACTGATGTATCAATTGCCCTTGTTCTGAAAGTTATCCAGTGCCAAAACTTTTAACTGTTTTTTAAAAAAAACTATTTGATGTTGACCTTTAACCTTGTAAGCTCTATTTTAAGTGGTGTTCAACTGTAATTACTATACTTAACACAAGTTCCAGGCTTCTCTACCAAGTGGTGCCATATAAACAGGCTACAGACAAGTCAAAGCTGTGCCCCATTCATACTGGAGTCCCAGAATGCCACACATCATTCAACAGCTAGCAGACAGCCAGTTTGAGCACTGCTAGAGTAATCATTTTGAGAGTCTTAGATATTTAACTGTATAAATTTACTTTGGAATACTTTATATTTCCACTTATTTGTTTATTATGTAAATAAGTGGATACAAAAAATAAATAAATATGAAAGAAGGATGTCTTCTTGTAGATTTTAACATCTCATAGTGTATTGCTATATTTGTGATTTACTTGGTTTTTCTTGGTTTGAAGCCTGGCAGCATCGCCATCATATTCGTCCCACATAAGGATCAATACAGCGGTATCAGAAACTAGTATTCATACATTCAAATCATTAGCCTGCTCCCAAATGATTGCAATTATCAGTGCAGCATTTATTGTTGTTTGTAGGGTGTTGTAAACTATGGAGATATTTTTATATCTTGCGGTAAATGATGCCTTATGTGTCAGCCTTCTGATATGCACCTAACATTATGGTTCACATCAACAATGAGAAGGAAAATCCTTTAATGTAGTGTAGATAAGGAAGCACAGGGGGAAATAAACCCAATATTTTCCATAGATGAAGACAGCAGGGCAGCAATGGGCACAAAAAATATACACTTATAATGTGTTATTGTGACGTTGAACCTTAGTCACACACTTAGCAAGGAGACAGCTGTGTGTATATCAACACACACCTTGTGATGGTGTGGACATATGTTTGAGTATGCCTCCTTGCCAAGTGTCTCATCTCCCTGCAAGACTAAGATTCAACACCAGAATATGCCATCATTTGCGCTCGTCTTTTTGTGTCCACCGCTGCCATCACTATGATAACTGTTGGGTTTATTTTCCCTTTCCTTATTAACCTTATGGTTAAGATGACTACTTGGCCTAAACATGTGTAGTCACTCACCAGTGAAAATGATTTATGAATAATACTTTGCATTGAAAAACCTTCACAGTGATATAGTTTTCACAAAGACTGGTGTTGTTATGGAATTGTTAAAGGGCATTGTCTCTTATTTCTAAAACATATTGGGCAATAGACTGACAGTCACAGAAATCGAAAAACTAACACCACACTTAATGTATTTTATACTGGGAGGAATATCATGAAAATGAGAGTTAGCTACTAATTTTAGAAACAACATAAAAGAGTTTGACTGATTTTCAGAACATTTATATTTTGTAGTTGAAATAAGTTTAATAAAATGAAACTGCTTTAAATTTGTATACTAGGTCCATATACTCTGTACAAGACTTATTCAGAGTTGTGGTTACACATCAAACAGGGTATTTGAGAATGACATCAAGGTTTTATATGTATTACTTTTTACTCATTGTGTTATTCCCTCAGTTCACTGAAATGAAGAATATATGGCTTAAATTCTCACATTATTATATTTTTTCCCTACCTTTCTACTGTATGGCATCCTGTTAACAGCTAAGGTAATTAACATCAACAATCACAATTGACGTCTCTTGGCTGTCTGGGTGACAACCGAGAGACATCAATTTTGTAATTTGTTCAAGTGACAGCCAAGAAACAGCTGATTGGTCACGGATGCCTACAATTATACATAATTGATTTTGCGCATAACATGTACAGACATAGAAAGTAAAATTACCACTGATGCCCGAAGCAGGAATGATTTTAAAAATAGTCTTCATGAAAAAGAGAAATCTTTTAGTTTCAATTATTGATCTATTACTCAGAAAGAACTTTTTGGCACTTTATGGCAGCAAAGCAATGACTTAAGGAATACTAGAAAGGAGGAAAATTGAAGCATTTAAAATGTGGTGCAATAGAAGGATGCTGAAAATTAAGTTGACAGATAAAGTATGAAACGAAAAACTTTTAGAAATGGTGGGTGAGGAAAGAAGTTTGTGGAAGATCCTAACAGAAAGAAGAGATAGGATGGTGGGTCATATGTTGAGATATGCGGGATTGGTTAATTTTTGTTAGTGGAGGGAACAGTCCATGTTAAGAACTGAAGAGCAAGGTGGAGAATTTATGAAGCAGATAACTGAGGATGTGGGTTGTAAGGGGTTATGTTGAGGTGAAGAGGTTAGTGCAAGATAGAAAGGGATGGAGAATTGGATCAAACCAGTCAAGAGCCTGATAAAATAAAAAAATAAAAAATGCATAGACACTACATGTAAACTGATTTTCTTTTGATGATTTGTCTTTCATTTATTTTTTTGTTTCCTAGTTGATGTACTGTTGAAAGCAACAGGAAATGCTCCTATAATGAGGAAGAAGAAATGGGCAGTTGATCCAGATAAGAAGATTGGATGGATAATAGAGTTTATCCGCAAGTATTTGAAACTTGACAAATCTGAATCACTGGTAAGTTGCTTAAATTCACACGATCCGTATTTAATGTAGAAGCATATCTTCGTTCAATATTTTATAGCCTTTTTTTATCTTGTTGCAGTTTGTCTACATCAACCAGTCTTTTGCTCCAGCACCTGATAATATTGTGAGAAACTTGTATGACTGTTATGGTATTGACGGGAAACTAGTAATATATTATTGTAAGAGTCAGGCATGGGGTTGAATTCTTCTGCGAATTAAGATGATTGCTTCTTATTTTGTTACTGTGGTTCTTTTGTTTCTGGCAAAATAACAATGAACAATGTGCATACATATTATATGCTTTGCTCCATTGGTGTGTAATAGATCTTGTTGAATGTCAAGGAAAGTTATAAAATAATGGATAAGCAAATTTTATACTATTATTTTTGAAGCTGAATTGTATTATGGAAGTCTCAAGCAGTGTGTATATTTGACTGCTATAGTCTTCTGTAACTAGACATCTATGATGTTATTTATAATTGTGTAGAAAGTATAGTTGATCAGATAGTATTTCTGATGTGAGACAAGTGTCTGAAAATATATATATAATCGTAATAATACATTTTTCCTCTCAATAAATGAGTAGTTGTCTCTAGAGTAGCTGTTGTGTCATAGTTATGTTCAGTTTATCAATGAACAAACTGTTAAGTAGACTTAGAAGTTATGAAGGCATTATTATCATGATAAAATACTTAAAGTATGTCAATTTAATTTTATAGTTTCAGAAACTATTTCTATTATTATTACTCCATAATTAATTAAAAGTGGGTGGCGGTGGGTGCATTGCAACTATCCTAATTTGAAGCATAATTTTGAGCACATTTTCTCCTATATGGTTCCTTTGTAACTGACACAGATTAACACCTTCTCTAATTTTTATAATTTGTGGAGATGCCTCTTTTTCAGCTTTTTGCCTTTCATTAGTTTTATGTAACTCTAGCTTAGTTTTTTTCACTTTTGCTTCACCCTCCATCTTATCTACTTCCATGACTGACTGTTTATGACTTGTACAAAAAAGTTCATCTATATCATAAACATATCTCATCTCACATTGGTTGTAGTGTGCACAGTAGGTACTAATATCATTGTACTGATTTACAGTTTTTGGTGATAATGAAAGGTCCAGCTGCCAGTTCATGATTCTTTTTTTCTGAGTAATTTCTGTAAGCCTTTTCCCTTCCCTTATAAACTGCCAGATATATTTTTTTTTCTTTATTGCTTGCTCTTTGTTTTTCTTTATCTAATTTTTTACACATTTTGATCTTCTCTGTACTATGCTTACACTCTTCTGAGAAAGTGTCAGAGCCTGGTAGGTGTGAGCTGTAAACTCAGGTCTGGAATCGAGAGGATGCAAGTTCAAATCCCTATTTGGTGATCCAGATTTTAGTTTTCAATGGTTACCCACAATTACTCTAGGCAAATCCTGGGATGGATCTCCAAAAAGGCCTTAGTTTAATTATTTCTCATTCCTTGTCCCATCCCCCCTCCCAAAATAGACTCATGACTCTAAAAGACGTTGATGCTGATAAACCCAAAACCTGAAGAACAAAGTTATTTGTAGCACAACATTTCTGTAATAGTTCCAGTGGGTCTTGGTTCATATAGTGCCTTTCATCCTCCATCTCGGCATGTAGGTTTTCGTTTTGTTGGTAACATCATGCAGCTCGGATTTCAACCAAGCAATTTCTTCAGTGCTAGAAGTTGCATCTAGCAGCTGTAAGTGCAAGTTGCATTTTTATTTCAAACCTGTATACTTCAAACTAAAAACACTTTCATTTTACAACTGAACTGAATTTAATTTAATTGCAGTGGAGCACAGCTTACCTAGTCATTATAAAATTTCCCTCTTCTTTATATGTTAGATTCATATCAGACTCAATGAAGGTCTTCTTTTTTGTTTTGTCTTAATTTCTCCATTCGTGGTAATACTTCACCAGGAATTTTCATGTTGTCTGTTTTATTTCATTTTAATTTAACTCTTGCTCTCAAAAAAAACTGTACAAACACAACAAAAACACAATATTTCATGCTTTGCTTTTACTCATGATGATAGATGATGAAGCACATGGCTGGTGTCACACACGCACCTGTGGTCAACCCAGACATATAAATGATTTTTTTATGACCATAAAGATTTACGAAGAGGAATAAATTTAAAAAAGAAACTAGTAACCTACTATACATTCAAGTGATGGCTTTACCAGGTGGGCATGGTAAAAAAGAAGGTAAATATTATCTGAGATTGACGCCTGGTGTCCAGAAAGTATTGGTTGGTCAATTTCCACCCAAGCAGTTGAGTGGTGGTTTCAGGAAGTACTCTGACTAGGAATCAGTTAATGAGGTCATGAGTGTTGTGGCATGGACAGTAGCTGGTTGTTCTAGATTTTGGGAGTTATCTGTTTGTCTGTGACTCTTCATCCTGGAGGATTACTGGCTCATAGTGAGGCAAGTGTAAAAACTGGGTAGTGAAGACAGGTGAGCTGGTATATGTGGTTGGTCACGGTGTAGGTGACATGGTCTTTAATATAAGTTTCTTCAATTGCGGAATTACAATATGTCATGGTGGGTGACTGTAGGACATGTTAGGTAATAAGACCTATTACAAGGGAAGCAGCTGTGAAGTGGTTTAGGAGTGTTAGTGAGTTGGTATTTGTGCAAAAGTATATTTTTTTAAGTTGGGTGGTCTGCTGAAGGATATGTGGAGTGTTGTGGGAAGGATATTATGGAGGTTGAAACACATTTCTGGGAAAGTTCCGAAACAGCCATCATCACAACAAAAAATTCCAGGTCAGGAGTGAACTGGGTGAGAAATATAGGATTACGGCTGATTTTGGGTTGTGAGTGTTTTAGTTTACTAAACATGTTATGACCAGAAATATTGGCTTATGGATCAATTCTGGAGAATATTTGTGGGATATGGTTTTTTTTATGATTGCTGGAGTAGAGAAAAGGACTCGACTGGAACAACTGTGACTGCCTTGGATGTTTGGGCTATAGGGGAGGGAGTGTTTTGTGTGATATGGGTGGTAGCTATCAAAGTGTTGGTTTGTGGGTTTCATGTGGACGCAGAGGTACGTAAGTAACAATTATGGATGGAGATGTCTGTCCCAATGAAGGTGACATTGCTGTGCAAACAGTGCCATGTGAATTTCGGGAGTTTAGAAAGTCAGCATTTTCTCCGTTGGTCCAGTGCAATATGCTATGAAGCATGAGCTGTCAGTCATGGAATGAAAGTAACCGGGGACTGAAGCAGAAGTAGAGAAATTGAATCTAGAGCTACAAAAGTAGTGAAGATCAAAAAGCTTCTGAATAAGAGGCATCTCCAGAAATGATATAGAAAATGTGAAATAATTTCAAATTGTCCTAGATACTTGGGCACCATCTAGGAGTTACAGATCTGTGTGTGTGTGTAATGTTTTTTATAGCAACAGCCCTCTTTCCTTCAATTTTGATGGGTCTACTTTATCTAAGCATTTCAGTTTACATTCCTCTGGTATATACCCTTTGCATTTCCAGTAATGAAATGAAACTGCTGGTTATGTAGTGGAGTAATGTTTCATTTGTTTGCATTCTTCTTGTAGTGGAAATCACTTTGGTTCCACTTTTGAAATATTTTCAGCATGTTCAGACACCTTTCGTCCTTCTTAGTCCAAATTAATAATAGTAATAATAAAAAATAAAATAGGTCACTGGAATTGCCTTGCAGTTAGTGTTGATAAGAGTGATTCATATTGATTGTTAATATTTAATTTCTACAGTATGTTATTCAATCTGCTAAAATGATTATTTGCAAGAATGTGCTAAAACCAGTGATTTATGTGAAATGATTGTATTGCACACAGCTAGTGCAACATAATTTTTATAATAAACTATATTTTTAAATAAAGTTATGATTACTCATTTAAAACAATATTTTTAACTGCCAGATTTTGAAACTGACTTATGTGGCATACTTTTTCTTCGGTCTGTAAATTGTACTGGCCTTTTAATTACAATTTCTGCTGAAGATTTTTTATCACCCTGTAAGTGATGTGGCGTATTTTTAAAGCAAGTTCTGTATTGCCATTGCAATCTTAAACTACATGTACAAGTTACTTAGTGTCTGGAGAACAGAATGCACATGCACGCAATGACAATTGCAGCATTGAAATGCCAATAATCGTTAAAGGAACTTTAAAAATATGCCTTGTATTTATGCAATGATGGTAACAGACGCTAAATTACTGAAGATTATTAAGTAGACAGTAAACTTTCACATAAAAAACATAAATACTCTTTTTAAGTGTAGAAGGCTGGTTGTGAAAAGTTAATCGTAAAATGTTTGGGCCAGATGAACAGTTGTGAGAATAGAGGCTTTTCCAGATCACTGCAACGATGTAGTCTTCACTAGTGTTCAGCCAGATATTGCCATCGAACCACAACATTTCAACAGTTAGCTCTACTCTCTTCGTCAGTACAGGAAGTAATGTAAAGTTTTAATGATGGTGAGCTAAGTATTGTAGGAGGACAGTTGAATTTTTTTCTTTTAGTGTGTGTGTGTTTTCCATCCTGTAAATAGTTGAATTAAACAGTTTTATAATTCACCACTTTACCAGTGGCTCAACTGGACCAGGCACTGACACACATGCAGTTTTATACATTTGTTTGTTGCAGGGCTTAAAGGTTTTTTTAAACTCTGCTTTAGTCTGTTTGGTAAGATTTCCATTATACTCTCTCTGTTCGAGTGTTCATTCATGTTGCTATCCATACCAATTGTTCTTGTAAGTACTTTTAAAAAATAAATAAGAAGTGAGCTAGTACTAGATCTTCTGCAAACAACGACTGCTGATAGACCAGAAACGTAGGAATTAAATTGAAAACTAAAAATTACAAAATTTATTTATCAGATGGTAAGCAAATCTGTTGAACTTAATTACCAATCAGATGACATAGTAAATTTAATTAAAAATAAACTATTTTTATATCTTTTTTAAATTAATGTGTATTAATATTTATACAGAAAGAAAAGATAAAATATACCCACCAATCACTGAAATTGAAGGGAAGAGGACAGCAGCAACAAAAAAAAAAAAAAAAAACCAGTGAAGGTGATGGGGGAACCAAAAACAATATTGATGGAAATGTAAGGCATTGGAAAGAAATTAATCAAAATAAAATAAAATCGTGATCCAGTATGCTGAGGTACTGCGCACTAGTCTGGGAGGTACAGCGGTACCAGGCATGAGGCCAGGCCCTCCCCCGCCCCTCCCCGAGTACTGGACTTTTTTATTGTGGTTTTTAGGTGGTTTCCCCACAATCATCTAGACAAATGGAATGGACCCCATTTTCTGCCTCATAAATTATACATTCAACAATCAAAAAATACACTTGTCATACAGAACATACAAAGTTATATATTTCGAAGACGGGTGGCAACGCTTTACTTTCATCCAACAGATCAAGTAAACTGGGCCTAAAAGGGCCAGTTTGACTTTGGGCAGGAACTCAAGTCACTCCTCCCCATGATTTACTCTGGCCACCTCAGGTGGCCAGTGTTCATGTGGTCTTTGGTGGCCGAATCGAAGAAGGTAAAACAAAATAATAAATAAAAAAAATAATAAAAACATTCATGACATGGTTGTGTTGACTGTAGGTCCGTACACTAATTTTCTTGAAGTATGGCATAACTCTTGTTTGTGAAGTGTTTTTCGTTACTACAGTCCTTGAACTTTTGGTGATAGGTATATAGCCTTCCATTACATATAAATATTGCCTTACCTCATTTCTTCGACCCTGTTGTTGCTGTATATTAATATTAATGTATTATGTGAATAATAATAGTCATAATGAAGAAACAGGTTCAGTATTATGAGAATATTGAGACCATTGACTCTTCTCAACTGCAGTGTAAAGCACTTAGGAAAGTGTCAAATTTTTCTCGTGTGTACTGTTTCCTGAATGCTTTTTTTTTCCAAAATTTGTTTTGTATTTTTTCTTAGTCTTTTCTTTTCGTTTAAATTTTAGTAAACAGTGGATTAAAAGTGGTAATTGAAATATTCTGTACCTTAAATTTTTTAATGTAACTGTTTCTGTCACATATACATTATAAATACTGGATTTCTGCCATCGTTGGAGACACATATGTCCAACTATATAAGAATTTAAGTGTAAATGGGTGCCATGCCTGGTTCCCAGACATTAGTGATTACTCTGAAAGATGATATTCTCTGCATCTATCGCCTATAGCAACTTCTCTGGAAATTTCTGAATTTCAGGTGGTTTCACATTGCATTTTCTAGTATATATAGTATTATAGTGCTTGGATAGTTGTACGTTTACTTTATTATGCTATGTGAATTTTATGAACGAAGATAGAAGAAGAGAGATGATATGGAAATGTAGAAACTTGGTTTGGGAGTAATTGAAAGACATGAGTGAGATGAATAGTGTATTTAGAGTGTACAATGTGCATATTGTCACCAAAGCATGGATGGATATTTGTTGAACAATTAGGAGTAGTACCTGGAAGGGAAGAGAGATCTAGGAACACAAATTGAATCTTGATTTATGGTATAAGAGAGGGGGAAAATTTTCTTGTGTTGGCAGGAAAATCGGGGGATGGAATAAATTACTGATTGAAATTCTGACTGGTTTACATGAAACAATGAGAGTTTCAAGTGATCCACAAGACCGAATTTGTCATTACACTATTACTCCATATTGTAGCATCGCTTATGAATCATGATGGGATATTTACGTCGTATATGTTAATAGTTCATTATGTTATTGTAGGAGATGTGGCTGAACCTTCACAATGGATTAGTGTCCCAAATCCAAACTACATTTATGTCAT
>CM061919.1:107045591-107072586 GCA_031002005.1 Vandiemenella viatica | reverse complement strand
TCCAATCCCTGACACCCTTACCTAAAAAAGAGACTCTTCCTACACCCTTGTGCCTGAAATCGAGTGCCAACTTGTGGTCATGGTCATCTTTTCCCTTCCATGCACTACTTTTCATACCTATTGCAATATCTTTCCATGTCTCATCGCCAGTATATGCCCTGTACACTCCCATGACCATCCTGATTCTCCTCCTGTCTTGCAATGAATCTCATTCCAGCTCCTTTATCATATCCGTCACTAATTGCATTCTGCGATAATTTCCAGAAACAAATCTAGCAGTCCTTTTTTGCACCCTCTCCAACTCCTGTATTTGATACGTAACATGAGGGTCCCAAACTACACTACCATATTCGAGCAATGGTCTGACCAAAGTTTTGTAACCCAATTCCTTTACTTCTCTCGTACATCCCCTCATCACTCTCTCCAACAAGTGCAGAACTTTGAAACCTTTTCCTACCACCTGTCCTATGTGTCCTGCCCAGTTAAGTTTGTTATCAAAAGTAATGCCAAGATATTTACATTTCAAGTCTTCAGCAAGCAATTCTTTCCCCACCTTATATTCATAATTAACCTTTTGTTTTTTATTTGTGTATCTAATAAGCTGACTCTTCTTTGCATTTATCTTCATTCCATGTTTACCAACCCAATTAGATATCCTGTCCAGATCACCCTGCAACTGTTTACAATCCTTTATCGTTTTGATCCTTTTATACAGCATTATGTCATCTGCAAACAATCTAATTTCAGATAGTAAACAATCAACACAATTATTCATTAGAATAATGAATAGCAATGGTCCCAATACGCTACCCTGTGGCCCACCCATTTTTACTTCAACTTCTTTTGAAACTACATTTCCTACCCTAACTTTCTGTTTTCTACATTTTAAAAATTCTTCTATCCAGCAAATGACATTCTTATCCACTCCAATGGTTTTTACCTTATTTACTACCATTTTATGGCTTACTCTGTCAAACGCCTTAGACAGATCTAGTGCTACACTATCAATTTGGCCTCCCTTGTCCATTTCATCTGAAATATCTTGCATATATCCCACCAACTGAGATTCGCATGAATATCCTTGCCTGAAACCATGTTGCCTGCTTGAAAACCACTTACGTTCCTCACATATATTTCTGATGTGGTTGCATATCAATCTTTCCATTAATTTACCTACCACTGATGTCAAACTGATTGGTCTGTAATTCTCAACTCTATTTCTCACCCCTCCCTTATGTACCGGTACTACTATTGCACTTTTCCAGTCCTGTGGTAAGCAGCAAGTGTCTAGACTCAATTTAAATAATATTTCAAGATAAGGTACAATGTCACATCCGGCTAGTCATGACTAGTGTACAAAGCTCCAAAGATCTTTCCTGTACTGCCTGTAATATTGTGTAATCAGAGCATATTTCCAGTCTTCACTTAGTGGCAGCCGCTGTCTTTGTTGGATTTATTCCGACTGCATCTAACTTATAAATACGGAGAAAATGTGCGCTAAATACACAATATCGTAGGCAGCGCAGTAAACAGTCTTCAACATGGTTGAGGACTAGGCATTATTGTAATTGAGAGAGTATTAAGTACCTTAAAACATTTTATTATGTATAAAAAAATGTTTCCGGCCGTTGGAATGTGATTACCGTACAAAAAATTGGCAGACTGATTAACATTATTTTGATAGACCATTTGGATTTTTAAGACATGAAACCGATATGTAGGAAATAAGAAATTTCCTCAAAATACAGACGAAATGTTATGTATGCAGATTACATGTGTATACACGTAAATGTAAACTAGTGTGAGCGCTACCGAATAAATGTTATTTTTGTCAGTTTTTTCGTAAAATATGAGCAGCTCAGTTATAAAATATGTTCATGTGTAATAAACTTTGATCTTTCTTATAATCCTAAACGTAAGTTATACTGTAACACAGCCACTTATGACTTCCGTTAGGATGAAAAATACATGAAAACAAAGATATTAAAAAATTCCTGATTACAATAGGTCAGAAATTTCAGGGAAAAAACTTTTTAGCTTCTAAAATAATACTATTAGAAGATATAAAACAAAATATAACCGTATGGAATTTAGATTTAAGCATAAATACTGACTCAGCAACTATAAACATAGTTTTCTTAATTTTTTCAGTATTACCATTGGTACCATTCCATGCTCACAGAAACTGAATATAGTAAAAGCAATAAAAAATAACTGAAAGCAATCACAAACTCTTAATCGACAACATACTCTGATTATCTCTAAAGCTAAGGTTACCTAATGCTTCATTTTACAATAAACTAATAATAAAAATATACAGCGTTCAAATGTTGAAGTCCTTCATGTGATAAACCATCTAAGCTCTTAATATGAAAATCGTTATTCTTCTCAGATAAGAGAAAAATGTGTTAGGAACGGTATTAACAGATTCTTAAATGCCAATGCTCTTACTCGTGAAAAGAACTACAGTATATAAAGCTTGTGGTCCGAAGTTCAGAGCAGTTCTTACCCAGATATCAGCCGTGACTTAGTTTTACGTAGCACTCGTCTTTGGACTTTGTTCAGCGCTCCATTTGACTTGGAGTACTGCGAACTTGTGATTGTGACGTAGCAAAATATCGCCACTTGTTTCTTGGATGACGCAAGGTGTGATTAGCACTGTGATTACGGCGGATACCATCAGTGCTGTAGATAATTGCCGTTTATACCCCTATATTGTGCCAGTACACAGTGAGAAATTACATACCTATGCTACTTCGACTTACAATTTAGTTGTGCAATAGCGTCACCGTAATTTATACACTGTATTAATGGTTTTCATGTCTGTGCCATATAAGTCACTCAGAAATAACTGCTAGGACACATCGATTTTCTTCAATGCTAAGAACAGATTTAAATGAAATTTTTTACGCGTGTACAAGTGTCCTATAAGATTCGAAATGCACTTGAAAACAAATTAAAATTCATCTCAAGATCGCTTCTCAAAGTTTCAGTTATCAGCTATTCATGAATCACATCACACAATTATTTTATTATTATTTTCTAATTTCTTTTTACCTCCTTCCTACTCCCGAACCCTGTGACAACTCATGTTTTGAAGTTTTAAATTTAGAATTTAACTATGGCTCTCCTTTTCCGTCACACGTTGTGACCTCCTTAACCTGTGACGTAATTTATGCATGGCCCCTTATTCCATTTTACACTTGTGAGACAATACGTAAAATAGAGAAAATCTAGCAATTTATATGTTATATAAGACTGGAGGTTTTCTCGGCGTTGAAAATGAATAACATTTTATCGGGTAACTAGCCGTTTCGGTGTGTAACGGGTTAATGGCATTTCCCCATTACTTTGGAAGCTAATTTGAGAAGTTTTAAATATTGGCGGTTTGCGTGGTTGTCTGGTGACTTCAGCATCCGTCAAGTCCGTGGGTTTAGGGAAGTAGGACCCACTTGTAAAGCATGTGTTGAAACTGGTCGTCGTCTATTGACGTCAGCATCTGCCGGGTCCGTGAACTCGGGGGATGTAAACCCCAAATTCGGAAACATGGTGCGCTTGGGAGAAAGACGCACCTAGGCTTCTGGGCGGGCAGTCTGCCGTTGGCCGTGGAGTAGGTGAGTCCGTCGTGAAAGTGAACAGTCAGTCGAGTCGACGAGAACGCGTGTTCATTATGATAAAGAATTAATTTTGGAGAAGGTGATTTCTTTGGTGATATGAAGGAACTTTATTAATGAAGAAAGTATTTGCAGAATTTTATATGAATTGTTTCGTGGTGAGCCATAGGCCTGTTCTGAGAACTAGTAAGGGTGTTGTATGAATGAAAAGAGTGCGTGTTATTCAGTCTAAATTTATCGGAGGCATTACCCGTAATCTTAAAGGATCGAAGTACCGATAGCAAACTTTCATAAAGGTTGGGAGTTGGAGCGAGACTATCTTATTAACTATTAAATGCATGTTTTTCAAATAAGAAGGTGCATTTTTATTTCATTTACCGACTTAACATCGGTTGGCGGCCGTCAGAGAAAGAAACCAGAATCTAGTGAGTGCGCGGAAGCTTTAAAGGTTCACAGTAAGTATTGTAACCGAACCTCCAGCATAACCGCGACAGGTGGTCATCTGCCGCCATTGTGGAGGCAGGGATTGTGACCGCGGTGCGTCTTGTTTGATCGAGGGACTAACTCGGCTAGTTACCACAGAAAATGTTATTCAATTTATATGTGAATTTTAGGTGCTTTTGTGCTTTTCCGTTTGTCTGTTTGATCTTGTGCCCAAGCCGCTGACTCAGGTCGTTGTGGCACCACGGTGAGGTAAGCTGGTGGTGGAAGGAATATTCCCGATTTTGGGACTTTACGAGCATGGAAGGAGATGCATGCTTCCTAGCAGGGGCGGAGTTGGGGGGGGGGGCTCGAGCCTCCCCTCTCCCAAAAGTATCTCGTTCCACCCCCGACATTGTAATTTGGGAGACCTCTGTTTTTTTATTTTTTTAGCTCTCCTTATCTTTTAAGGGGGCAGCAAATCTGAGGAGACTATAAAAACTACCCTTGCCCGGCTCAAAATCTCCTCAAGCCCCTCTCAAACCAAAATCCTGCTTCCTAGTCACCATATTGTGCACCAAAGTCCTGGATTAAACTTCATAGTTGGTCACAGTGCAAAAGGACCGAGGGCTTACGACAGTTCTGGTGACGATAAGTCAGACCGAATCTGGTGGGTGAATGGCAACGCTGGGGCCTGGCATTCGGGAGGACGCAAGTTCAAATCCCCGCGCGGCCATCCAGATTTCGGTTTTCCATTGTTTCCGGAAATCACTTTAGGCGAATGCCGGGATGGTTCTTTCGATTGTCCACTTACTGAATTCATTAGAGTTCCTTGTTCTCCGTTCTCTGCTCCCTATAATGACCTTGACGGCAACGAGGCATAAAGCCCGCAATAAAGAGTAAAAATACGTATCTTAGTTGGTTGGGAATACTGAGCTTTGTGGAATTACTTCGTGCCTTTTGAAAGAGGAGACCTGAAGAGGCTGGCATCTGATTTAGCTTCTCCTTTCCTTTCTCTCTCATCCGTATCACAAAGAACACACTACACTGACCACAGACGCATTTTAGTCATTGTCACACAATAGTTACTCTTAAACTCTGGGGAAGGCAACAGTAAACTAACTAACAAGGGGAGGGTACGACCTTGGGATTTTATTTTGGGATGAGACTTTGCGTAATAATTGTACCTCTTTAGGATGTTTACCTCTTGCAAACGTAAGACGCAACGCTCAATAGATTCGGAGAAAACTGCCTTTAAAAATTCAAGCCCAGCTTATATACTAGTGAAATTCCGGTCAGGCTAGCAGTGCAACAGCCCAGTCAGTAACGAACCTGCGTCATGCCTGGGCGCTCTGGGTTCGAATCTCGATTCCTTCTATTTTTTTCATGTTTATTTTTCTGTTTTTACAATTAAATAAGTTTTTATTCAATGTTATTGATTATTTAATTTGAATTTCAAATTTTAAATCATAATATGAGTATATTAATTACCCTAAACTTACTTAAAATAGTTTAAAACTATAATAGTTAAAATTTTATTTAAATATAATTAAATTTTAAGTTATTTTATTAACAGTGTTATAAGTTTTATTTCGGATAATACCGTTGTTCTAGTAAAAATTCCGCTTTCATTAATTGTGTTCGATGCTAAAAAAATTATTCCTTTAAATGTTTTTATGATGATTATAATCCCAGCTCACATTTGTAATAAAAAATTAAATAAAATCAATAATAAAAAAACAATGAAAGTTTTTTACTTATGAATAAATATTATTATTACAACCATTCGTAATAGTGTATTTTAAACAATAAAATATTTTATAGTATTTTAAGTTAAAGGGTATTTGATTTAAAAAAAATTAAAAAAATTGAAAAAAAATAATAGACCAAATCGAGATTCGAACTCAGAGCGCCCAGGCATGACGCAGGCTCGTTACTGACTGGGCTGATCCGCTGCTGGCGTAACCGGAATTTCATTAGTATATAAGCTGGGCTTGAATTTTTAAAGGCCGTTTTCTCCGAATCTATTAAGCGTCGCGTCTTACGATTGCAGGAGGTAAACATCCTAAAGGGGTACAATTATTACGCAACGTCTCATCCCAAAATAAAATCCCAAGGTCGTGCCCTCTCCTTGTAACTTAATGTTTTTGTCTAGAAGTAACCTCTTCCATAGCATCAGTTTACGCCCGGATACGAGTATGGCACTATACTGTTAATCTTATGCATTTTTTTGATAGATACCTATTTTCTTAATATTCTGCCACCAAAATGACAGAAAGTCGTGATCTCACCGAATTTCAGAGATTGTTACGAAATTACGCAGAAAGATGTATTTCATTGACCGTAAAACACATTTGTGCCTTGTAGAGTGTTGTATGGTTGGATAAGTATTCATAAAAGCAATCCATGTTGTTTAGGAACATTTTTATGTAGTTGTTTATTTCGCGAGGAATGAGCTTCAAAAGTCGTTAAAAATGTGGGTCTATCTAATTTTTGAACGATATGATTGTAAAGTCTAAACAAATCCAAGGCACTATGCTGTTCAAAATTATGAAGCCACCATCTCGGATTTCCATTCCTCATGCTATGTAAACTTATGGATCAGTTGAAAATTGGTAAGAAATGTTTTCTATTTTTAAGAAAAACTTTCTAGTATAGATCATGTTATTGAAAACATGCAAAAATTTATTTTAGGTTTTACTCCCACTCCTTAGTTTTTTGTTTATTTTTTTTTTTTTGCTCAAATGCTTTTATTATTGTTATTGGCTGATAAATTTACGAAAATTATTAATTTTTTATTATTATTAATGATGGCCTTCGGTCTATCGACCATGCGGCCAGCTTCAATATTTACATTAGTTTTTACATTTACTGTTTGACCTTTTAAAAAATGTAATCTAGCCTTATTTCACAGTGGATTATAAAATCAATCAGTGATACAATATTAGTATAATGATATGACAATTAAAGTTCCATAACGTTCTTCCCAAATAAAATTTGTAAATCCTATAGAATAACCTGTTAATTCTGGTTGAACTACGAGTTGAACTTGGTGTGCACAATAACATTTAATATAAAAACACTTAACTTTTTATAAAAATTTCTTAACAGCTAATGTGCAGTATACATCGTTACATTTAGTACAATTATAAATAAATTACATGATTTATGGAATCCTTTTTTTAAATTATTAATGTAAATGCTTTTTTTTAAAGGGAGATGTTTGCCTCTCTTAAATAAAGAGCTATCGCTCTGTACACATCGTGTCTTCCCTCTCTCAACAGGGTATCTACCGACGTTGGAAGTGGGATTTTGAGCTTGACCAGGCTGTTGTATCGAAAATTACATATAAACAGAATAGGTATCAAGGAAAAAGGAAACGGCTTTCAGGCAAAATAAATAACAAAGGATAGGGAAAATGAATCATCACTCACCAAAACTTGAAACAAGTGAAAAATATATGACGCGAACAAAAACATATGCAATATTTCGATTTTACATCTTATTCATATTGTAGCGATCGAGTCATATGGTTCGGGTGGTGTGTAAACTCCGAAGTTTTTGTGCTATGTTTTTCACTTGTCACAGCTTTCAACTTCGATGAGTAATGAGTCATTTTCGGTATCCTTTGTTATTTATACAAACAGAATAAAAATATAGCAGAATTTTCGCCGATTTAAAGTGGAGAACTCACTTGTTTGGTTAGCTGGCTCAATAAATTAATGTATTATACATATAGAACATAACGGATACATAAATACATCGTGCATTAACGTTCTTGACAGTGATTTATTTAATATATTAGAAAACATAGAGAAAGAGTTTCTTTTTGCAGTAGCTACAGGGTGTCCAGAAAAGGACTCCCTGATTTCAAAATGAAATATCTTGAAAACAAAAATTGATAGACGAATGCAGTAAACGGTATGTTTATCGTGGCAGCTGTAAGAAGTGTATACAGCAGTTTGAAATAATAGTTACAAAAGCTATTAACAGATGGCGCTGTAATCGCCATACGTAATGCCTAAATAGTGATCCGAAGCTCAGGGCGATCAGTTCCACCATTGAAACGTGAAAGGAGGTTAGCGTACTGAAGGAAGAGTTTAAAACCATGTACACCATTGAACAACGCGTTTTTCTGGTGCGATTATTTCACTTATGTATGCTGATATGAGCTGTACAGCGTACAGCGCCATCTGTTAGCAGCTTTTGTAACTATTATTTCACACTGCTGTATACACTTCTTACAGCTGTCACAATAAACATACCGTTTACTGCATTCCTCTATCGATCTTTGTTTTCGAGATATTTAATTTTGAAATCAGGGAGTCCTTTTCTGGACACCCTGTAAATACGGAGGCTCATCATAACGAAGAGTACAGCGAAATCTCGTCTGAAGCAAACAAAAGCTCATAGTTCTGGAACACACATCAGTGGACGCCAGTTGCTGGTACATCGCCACAGTTCGCTCCTACGAGATCAGCGAAGAAGTCTTGCGGCCGCCGCCATGATGACGCTGGCGAGTAGGGGGGCGGCAGTGGGGGCGGTGTTCTTGTGGAGACTGTAATCTGCGGCAACAGTGAACTCGGACTCGAAGCCGCTGCGGACCTCGAACTGCGAGTCGAACACCATGTAGGCTGGGTCGTCGTCCCAGTACGCAGGCCACTCGGGAACGAATGCCGCGTCTGGCCTCCTGCACGGCAGCCGACATTGCACATTAAAATATGTGTCTCGAGTAGTTAAACTAAAGTAGAGAATCATGAAAAGCGCCAATTAAGTAAAATCGTTTGGTACTGAACTTCTATAGGCACGCTAGGGAAAAATTTGTTAACGTTATCCACTCCGCGTCAAGATGCCATGCACTGAAATGTTCTGCGCTTGCGCACTTAACGATATTTTAATGCAAGCAGCTACGACAGTTCATATGAAACAGTGGATCATATTAAACGTCAAACGTGTATTTCCTATATCACTTACTATAAACCATTGATTACAAAATAATATGATTCAAATTCACCAAATACATCGGAAGTAGAATTAATACACTGAAGATCCAAAGAAACTGGTATAGGCATGCGTCTGCAAACACAGAGATATGTAAACACTCAGATTACGGCGCTGCGGTCAGCAACGAATATATAAGACAACAGATGTCTGGCGCAGACGTTAGATCGGTTACTGCTGCTATAATGGCAGGTTATCACGATTTAAGTGAGTTTGAACGTGGTGTTATAGTCGGCGCACGAGAGATGGGACACAGTATCTCCGAGGTAGCGATGAAGTTGGGATTTTCCCGTACGACCATTTCACGAGTGTACCGTGAATATCGGGAATCCAGTAAAACATCAAATCTCCAACATCGCTGCGGCCGGAAAAAGATTCTACAAGAATGGGGCCAAAGTCAACTGAAGAGAATCGTTCAACGTGACAGAAGTGCGACACTTTCGAAAATTACTGCGGATTTCAATTCTGGGCCATCGACAGGTGTCAGCATGAGAAACATCATCGACATGAACTTTCGGAGCCCCTTGTTGAATACACGACACAAAGCTTTACTCCTCGCCTGTGCCCGTCAACACCAACGTTGGACTGTTGATAATTTGAAACATGTTACCTGGTATGACGAGTCTCGTTTCCAATTGTATCGAGCGGATGGACGTGTACGGTTATAGAGACAACCTCATGAACTCATGGACCCTACATGTCAGCAGGAGACTGTTCAAGCTGGTGGAGGCTCTGTAATGGTGTGGGACGTGTGCAGTTGGAGTTACATGGGACTCCTGATACGTCTAGATACGACTCTGACAGGTGACACGTACGTACGCATCCTGGCTGATCACCTGCTTCCATTCATGTCCATTATGCAATCCGACGGATTTGGGCAATTCCAGCAGGACAGTGCGACACCTCACACGTCCAGAATTGTTACAGAGTGACTGCAGGAACATTCTTCTGAGTTTAAACACCTCCGCTGGCCACGAAACTACCCAGACATGAACATTATTAAGCATATCTGGGATGCATTGCAACATGTTTTTCAGAAGAGAACTCCACCCCCTCGTACTTTTACGGATTTATGGACAGCCCTGCAGGATACATGGTGTCAATTCCCTCCAGCACTACTTCAGACATTAGTTGAGTCCATGCCACGGCGTGTTACGACACTTCTGCGTGCTCACGGGGGTCCTACACGATATTAGGCAGTTGTACCAGTTTCTTTGGCTCTTCAGTGTAATAATAGTAATATAAATATTAATCATCAGCAACACACCATCTGTAAATATCTATTTAATGAAATAGTTTTATTTGTTCCAGATAATAATGTCATTTTGCTGATGTGTCTGGCATCCTATTGATTGTAAGATTGGTTATCAGATAATTTCGTACATTTTTTTGTCAGATTTAAAAGCTCTGTACACAAAGTACAGATCAAGCCTCGATGAAATTCTCTACAATATAACGAAGTTTGCTCTAACTTTGGGATATTTTTCTTTTTCTTTCGAGAATAACTTGGACAATTTCCTATTTACTGTACAAATGTATATTAAAAAATACAAAGAAAAGTACACGGAAAAAAGTGTGATTTACCCATACTGGATTCAATTCTCGCACATGTGCTCACTGATAAACGCAATTTTTTTTTTTTATAGGTCTTTATGACTTGTTAGGTCTTTAGCTAATACAGGTGGAAAAAGACTGTGGCATGGAACAGGAAGGAATTTGGCAATGAGGTTTTGAAGGAACCATCACGGCATTCGCGTGTAGTGATTTCGGGAAACTATGGAAAACTGATATTTGGATGGTAGGACGGGGATTTGACCACAACAATTCTGTGAAGCCTGTTGGAATACGAAACCCTAATTCAGAGAGGCTCGACTTCAGCTTGGTCTATTTTTAAATAATGTGTTGTATGTAATTTTGTGCAAATCAAACACAGGCTATAATGCTCACCATTTGTCACTTGACAATTACGTGAATTACGAAAAACAAAATTAAATAAACAAAGTTCAGCAGACTATGCAGTCAAACGCCTAGATAAAAATTTTAATTTGGCATAGAGGTTAAAGGATATTAATGTTCTAGTCGCTAAATAGAGTGAGGATACATAGAAATTACTGAATGAACGAACAAAATATTTTTGAAGGAAATTGCATTAATTATGAACAAAATCAATAAAAAGTAAACAAAGGCAGCGTTTCTCAACATTTTTTTCACCAAAGAACCAGTAAAATGATAAAAATAAATCTACGGCCCATTAACTTATATGGAAATAACTTTTACTTATGTGAATATTATCAACCGACTCTACCATTTGTTATCGCCTCATACCGTGGTCTTGAACGCCGCTTTCTTTGATGCCAACTAAATATACTGTTATAGTTGCAATGCAGTCATAGTATCAAATTCTGGAAAAACCATGACATTTAGAAAGTATGACCTACTTCATTATTCATTTGAGGTATGATTAGTACGAGTGCGGTATCCATTTGTGTGAACAATGTTTACTTATTTTTAATATTTTTAACTCAGCCAGAACTAAACTTTTAATATTTTGCCTGTGGACCATCTGTCCCATCGTCGTGGACCACAGGTTGAGAAACACTGATCTAAATGACGTTTTGTAACCCATTAATTGTACTACAGCCCCCCAAGACCCTCTCAGCAGAAGCAGGATTTTGAAACCGTTTATTACCACGTTCCAGTCTCTCCTGTCCAGTTAATTTGATCATGATATTCCCGTCGTATTGGAATTTTATGCCTTCGACAAAAGAATAACCGGTGCAAATTACAAAACCTTTATTTTTCCATGAATCACGTTAGATGTTTAAGGGCTTTCTACAAAGACAACGCTTCCTATATATGTGACGTCTCTAGAGCCATGAGATTACAACAAGATCATTTACAAGACGCGCTGGCTCTGTAGGAAGCCCGAGAACTATTCATGCAACAATGTGCGATTTCTTCGGGCTATCAGGGCTGGTTATAGGGTTACTTTGTATATTGATTGCGCAGTACAAAAACCTTGTAAATAGATTATACGAGTATTTATTGAGATATTGGGTTGAAACAATAATCATTTAAAGTCACACTAAGATCATAGTCTAACTCACCCGTTAAGAACAAAGTTTGCGAAGAGCTCTACCATTTTAGCGGAGACTTCGTTTTCCTCTGGTGTTAAGAGGACGCCTGAGGACGGAAATACGTAGATGAAGTCAGATGCATGTGTGACGCCTGAAACAATCAATACAAAAGTAAATTCTCCCTTGTGAACAGTGTATGCCTACTTTTCTTCAGTTCTATAGCATATGAAAACTCCTGAATACCAATTCATCTGTAAACAGTATGATCTCAAAACACCTCCTCTGAAATGAATGCATCCGGTAATTTCTCGTTGCAGAAGAATGGATTCCAAGACGAGAATAAAATGTGTAATACAGATTAAGAAGCAATATTTCATATTATTGTTAAATTTCATTACATATCAATATATAAAACTTTATTGTAACAGCAAAACATTAGTCTGCAATGATTTTCGTAATACTGATAGTAAATTATCCTCAAAGCAAGCTGTAGCAAGAAGCAAGGATGTTTATTTTAACTAATAATATTTTTTATGTCTATATTCAATGCAATGTCGCACATATAAAAATTGTAGAGATGTTGTTTATTTTAAGGTATTTAGGGGTAAAATTAAGTATTGAAGTTTCTTTCGCAGCGCAAATATCCTCCTCAGTCCCTAGGTATCATATATGATACCTCCAGGAATTATTTTTTTCTCGGGCCACTGCACAGCTGAACCTTTTCTGGACTATCGTATCATCTTCTCACAGCTCTTCTGCCTTGCGTCACAAGGTGGCAGCACCGATTGGAACTTGGGATCCCGCAGCTGTACAACATGGCTCTTCGAAATAAAGGTAAAGAAATATGTTTTTTCCATGAAATAAAGCAACCTGAAGCAGTAAAGTTGTGTGTATAATTTTCCTGCTTGAGTCCCGAGGTATCATACATGATACCATCTATAAAAAATTAATTATTGTTTCAAACAAAATTTTCATGGTCATTCATTGTTAACTAACATTAACACAAAGTAAATAACACAATAGTAGTTCTCTTGCACTTTTATTATGAGCTCGGGACTGAAGAGGATAGGTTGGACTGTAATCGCATGACCAAGAACACTTCCAGTAATACTATATTTTTGCAAGCCTCGAAGCTTAAGAAGAGTTTTTCCTCACAGACCATGGAAGCTCAGTCTCTCATCATGTTTGTTTTAAAACTGTCTATAAGCCAGTGCAGTTTATTTACGATCAGTTCCTGCGTAGGAAAACTAATGTGAGCGTCTCCGACACTATCACACCGACAGCCCGTAAGCGCACTGCACGCTAGTGAGAGGAGCGAGTTTTTCGGCAACTGTAAAGAATTAAACAACTGCACTCTACCCATTACCAACACAACCTGTATGTGGTTTTGGCATTACTTGGCAACGGCTTTTTTTTATTATTATTTTATTTTTTTAAATTCACTCTCCAACGGCTTGGAAGGAGATAGCAAGTTATGAAATGTTATCTAAATAAGTATTTTATTGATTTAGATTTAATTAAATCAATTTGAGAACCTTTAACAGTTGTAAGCATGTAGTGTATCTTCTTTTCGTAACTTTTTTTTAGTATTATTAAACCGATCGTATCTTTTTGGTAAGACTTCTATTTCTATCATTAGTTCCTTTCACTTTACTATATTGAATTTGTTAAATAATCCATTTTCGACACAATGTTTTCAGTATAACCTCTGATCGGAACAAGTATTTCCTCCTTCATGAGGAATATATCTGGAATTAACCTTAATGTAGGTATTTTGATTACTAACTGGAAATACAGATCATGTAATCTTCCATCTCATCGTATATTGGACTAAACTCGTCATGTCACCATATCAATTACATCCCATGTTCTTAACAGTTTTTGATTTCAACTATTCCCTCCATTTCACATGTGTTAAAACGTGACTTATCATCCTGTCTCTCCTTTCTATGAGATTAATCCACAAATTTCTCTCCTTAACCACCATTTACAAAATAGTTCATTTCGTCCTTTATTTAATCATTCAATCTTCAATAGCCTTCTGCAGGACTAGTGTTGTAAAAAACGTTTTTTTTTCTGACTTGAAAAAAAAAACATAAAAAAACTGTGAAGAAAAAACATGTTTTTTTTTTTTTTTCTGGGACATTTTTTTTCATAACTACTAAATTTCATATGTTTAAGGCATTTATCGTTTAAAGTGACTCTTTTAGAGTTTATACTAAATACTTATCTTAATTTTTAAATCTACTATATTTTTCTGGTTCAGTAGAAAAAAAAAATTACAAAAATATTGGCAACATTGACTGTGCTTTTACAAACGGGGATTTCCCGAATAGGCTAGGCTGCACGAGAAGGAGTCCCCGTTGTTTGGATTGATACTCACTATTTGAACTAGTGCTGCCAGCCCTACAAATTTATCTGTAGACCTACGGATCTTTTAAAAAATTAGGAATTTTAAATTTATCAACGTTTTTTTTCCTCTTTTTATTATTTATTGTGCTTTCCTTATATTCGGATACTTGTTAAACTCGCAGCATATAGTGATACTGAGTCATTTAATTGCCAGTTATTATAAATCATTTCCTTGCAACCATTGGCCTAAACCAACGATTGAAAAGAAATAAAGGTCCTATTTTGTATGATAATAGATTTAAATTCCAACTTAAAAGACCGTAATATGGAACTATCGGCTCAGTCTTTATGCACAGTGCGTACTTTGCTCTCAATTTAAAATTGCAATCTCAAAATCTTTTGTGTACAATACAACCAGTAAAATAAAATGTAACTACTTCTGAAGTTATGTATGTAGAGGAGACAGATGAAGAAACAGAAAATTCCGATTCCGACCACACTAGTGTTGGTGTTACTGATACTAGTGAATGTGGTACTGATCAAGAGGATGGATAAAAATTATGTTACCTATATAGATACATTTATGAATCATTATGTAAGACATTATATGATTTAGTAAGATTTAAAACACACATGTAAAATGTAACTTCCATAAATAAAATTATAATTTATCAAATATATTGTTTTCTGAAAAAAAAACAAATTTAGAAAGAAAACCAGGGTGCTAGGTTTTTTTCACAAATCTGAAGAAAAATTAGGTTTTTTTTTCAGTTTGCAACACTATGCAGGACACATTTCAAATGCTCCAATTTTCCTTTTTTTTTAGCATTTCTGAAGTCTATGCTTTACTATCATAAAATGCTGTGCTCCGTAGTAGATGTGAAGAGTTTTTCCTCATCCTGTCCCAATTCTGATGACGTAAAAAATAGAGGGCGGGTCTGTGACGTCACTTTCGGTGTCAGTAGATGAAGGTTCCTATATTTAGCCACCAGGAAATCACGGGCCATGGGAAGCGACCTTAAAGATGAAAACTCGCTGCTCTCATTTCATCCTTAGAAAATACTTGTTTCTCCATAATATGATCCTACAGGTCACTATAAAGTGTAAAGGATTCTTACCTTGCGAAAAATGGATTCGTGGAAAAAGCTCCGCAAGGATACACTCCCTCAATAATCAAAATTTTGCGGTTCCTTATCAGATTATGGATTTTCTGAGGATAATCACCACAAGTGTGTCGGGTTTCCCAAATCTTAACCTTGGGTGAATGTGTAAGTCTGTACTCGATCACTGTTTCCAAACTCCAAGCCTTTCGTGGCAGCTCATGTTAAAGGGCATGCGTGTCGAGCTGGACCTTGTAATAGACGTTGGCATGCTTTTAAATTTCGAAGGCAGAATTCATAGAAGTTTCTCAATGTGTTTACAGATATATGTAGATAAATAACCTGTACATGGTTGAGTACGATCACGGAGCGTCTGAAAATTTTATGATGTATTTCGACTTAAACAATTTGTACGGCTGGGCAATGTTAGAGCTAATACCAACTATGTTGTTTTGGTGTTAAAAGCTGCACGATTACTATCATAGAGCGACCACTTGACCACAACGTCACCACCATTCGTCGACCGCGGCGAAGTTTGTAGGACAGCTACTCCAGGAATTCGACAATTCGCTGAAGATGAAATCGGAGATCGACTCCGAAACATCGCATCAAATTGCTTCCCCAGTAGCACAAATGAGGTTTCTCTCTCTCTTTTTTTTATTTTTTTAATTTTTTTTTAAAATAAGGGTTTGGTATGTTTTCGATTACCGCGTTCTCCTGAAATGTAGAGACTTGCGGACGTTGATGGACTAAATACATAGGGTGATACCAAAAGCATTTTCTCTGTTATGCTACTTCTAATTTTGATAGAGATTAGAGATTTTTACAAACTTATGAACAATTCAATTTTTGGCAAAAAAAAAAAAATGAAAATTGGAGAACATTAGAATACATCGCCACGCGTAATTGTGTATTTGCTGGGTGGCCACTACGGTGCCTGAAAACACGTAGCTTTACCAAATTTTAAGCGGATGATTATATTAGAGGAACAATTTGTAACCCTGGAAATGGCGGAAGTGCGGATAACTTAAAAAAAAGGTTCACCATTCTGCAGTTGGTTTATCCACAACCCACTCAATGAACTCGTCAACACGACGCTCATCTTCTTGGACGTTCAAGGGTTCAGGGGTTGGAGACGATGTGCTTATTTTCAAATAGGTTGGTGTATAATTAGTGCACTCTGATGACATTACCGATACACATTGACCAAGAGTGGTGGTGTAACGGTTAGCGTTCTGGCCTCGCATTCGGGAGGACGGCTGTTCGAATCCCCGTCCAGGCATCCAGATTTGGGTTTTCCATCGTTTCCCAAATCGCTCCAGGCAAATGCCGGGATACCATGGCCGAATTCCTTCCTATTCCTTGCCCCCCATCCTTTCCCGTCTCTGAAGACCTCGCTGTTAAGACACGTTAAGCAGGTTTTTTTTTTAAAAGGTAAACATTGTTTCTCTTTTCATCACGAGCACGTGGAGATAACGATCTCACTGTTGAAGAGTTGACACAAAATTATGATGGAATACCCCGGAATGTGCATAGCTTCACCTTTAGGAAGATGTGTTCACGATTCAAGGAGATGCCATAATATAGCCTCCGTCAAAGAATTGCAAAATACGCAGTGGTTCCAGGAAATCATCCGAAGACACGTCTGTAAACAATAAAAACATTAGACGTTTATTACTGTTTGAACCGAAGAAAAAACTTCTAGGAAAAAACCTCGGAATGGACATATACTTGGAATGGTATGTGTGTTGCTGAAAATATAATTTTAACATAGTTAAAATCATCATAAAATTTTTATATGCCTTAATGTTTAGTTTTAACTGTGCTAACGTTCGTGGTGTACGTTCTCAAAGTACATGTCTGTTAGTTTTTGTGTCGTAGCACTCCGAATAGCTGACGTTTTCACAAACTGGTTGTACTATTTCATAACCTGAAGACTCCATGGTTTCTTGATGATGATGGCACTGATCACTGATGGCTCACTATCGATGAGTGTTTTCAATGTTGATTCACTAATAAACATGCCACTAAAAGGAACCGCATTGTTAAAAAACGTTTTCGCCCCAGATACTGATCGGAAAGGGACGGTGTGATCGTCAAGCGAAACACTCGTTAGCAAGTGCTCACTACTGCTAAAGAATTCGGAAACTGTATCCATTACCAGGATCAGCACTTCACATCCTTCATGTGTAAGCGAGTTTTTATTACACCAACTTTTTCGAGTACAGTCAGCGGTTCAAATCAAGTTTCGATAACAGACAGACAGTGATCTGTTTGGTATCACTGCTATTTAGCTTGTACGACGATGAACACAGAATCACTACAATAGCCATTTCAGCAGACTGAATTAAGTCTGTCGGTGTAGAGATACTTTCTTATATAGACTTCAGATTGATCTGGTGAGGGAGGTATGCCATTTTGAATTAGATAAAACATAGATTTACCATGCGTTGTCCCATCAAATGTGATGTGGTCGTCAATTCCCGCTAAGAATTAAGAATGATTTTCCATCCAATATTTGCATTTTCCGCCACCGAATGTGACTTCACGGATCTAGTCGCCATTTTGTTTTATATCACTAGAAGTCGCACTGGACTCTCCATATACACAGCTTTTAGAAAGTTCTTTCTGAGTCATAGATCAATATTTGAAACTAAAATATTTCTCTTTCTCAAGAACGTCCTTTTGGCTCGTATAAACTGCTTTTATTGCTTCGGTCATCATTTCTAATTTTAATTCCCTGGCAAAAGAACTACTCTTCTCCTAAACGTCTAATTCTAATTTTATATTTAATCTACTGATATTGCTATCATTTTTGCTATATTTCATGGCTTTTGTCTTGTTTTGATTTATATTTATTCCAAAATTTTCCCTCAGTATTTTGTTCAAGCTGTTCAGTAATTACTCAACAGCATTACTTTGCTCTTCTAAAATCAAATCGCAGCATACTGATAGTTTCTCCTTGAACAATATTGAATTTATTCTTATTTATTGTTTCCACTACATACAACTTAAATATTTGTGGGAAAATACTACAACTTTGTCCCACGCTCTTTTAAGCGATTCATATCTCTCGTGGTTCTCTACTCGTATTTTAGAATTTTAGTTGCAGATATAAAAAAAGGAGCAATAGGAATTTATCTAAGATTTTCAGCCATATAACATTACTTAGTTAGTGATCATAAAGTATGAGAAAAAGTTTCTTGTACCTTCAGCGTTGAGGATATCCTGGTGGTTGAAGGTATACAGGTAGGATGAGGAACCAAATACACTGTTTCGGATGACATTAGTTTGCGCTGGTCCTTTGAAGTAAAGAGCACCAGTAAACTGAAAGAAAAAGGAAATATTTACACATTTTCTTCGTGCAGTGAGTTGCATTTAGTCTAAATTAATCAAACAATCTTTCTAGGTAGTCTGAGAATTGTAACAAAGATACGACAGCACTCTCGAGTATTTATTTAAACGCTGTTATGTAAAGCTTGAAATACTCCCTAAATAATATCAATGCATTTAATAAGATACTTTAATATTCGCCTCGTTGGGCAAGTTACATTGGCGCTTGACAAGAGGTTAGCTCTTTCGATTTCCAGTGGTGGAAGTAATTTTCAACTTTCGGGATTTGGTAACCAGAGTAGCAAAGATTGTGGATTACGATTCCTCATCACTAGATCCAAAGTTAAATCCAAAACCTCTCCATAGTGCACAGCGCATATGACGCTGGCGGTTTGTCCATCGAAATAAATTTAAATTTAACGCACTGTTTGCCTCTTTCGGAAGAGTGGGCCGTTATGGGCCTGTGTCTGTGTCTATCTTCTGTCATCACTCAGCCACAACACTAAACAAACACTACGCTGAACAAACACCACCAGAGTTATCCAAGCGAACGGTAACATGAACAGCTCGGCACTGGGGAAGGCAAAGACAAACCACATCAGCTACATCTGACTAGGTAGCTGCTATGAACAGGTAACGCCTTCCATATTAATCCTCTACGCTCGGATAGTGGGTATGCAACACAGCTGTTTTTTTGTTTTATTATACAGACAGATTTTTAACAAAAGGAGTCATGTCGTCAAAAGGAGGTTATTACAATAATTGAGTAATTGAATAAAAAATACACGAATCCCATTGATTGTCGTTTTTTGTTTTTGTTTTGCTTATGGCTTTATTCATCATCGGCTTCGAAGTCATTAGAAGTGGGGTAGGACCGTTTTTTTTTTTTTTTTTTTTTTTTTTTTTTTTTTTTTTTTTTTGTAACAGTTTAACGTCTTTTTTTTTAACAACGTGGTCTTTAGAGACGGGAAAGGATGGGGGCAAGGAATGGGAAGGAATTCGGCCATGGCCTTTTGAAGGAAGCATCCCGGCATTCGCCTGGAGTGATTTGGGGAAACCATGGAAAACCCAAATCTGGATACCCGGACGGGGATTCGAACCGCCGTCCTCCCGAATGGGAGGCCAAAACGTTAACCGTTCGGTAATCCCATTGAAATAATTCATTTCAGCATGCTAGAAATTTATCACCGAGCGTGGTGGGTGAACGGTTTATGTTCTGCTCTCGCATTCGGGAGGACGCGGTTTCGAATCCCCGTCCGGGCATCCAGATTTTGGTTTTCCATGGTTTCCCTAAATCACTCCAGGCGAATGCCGGGATGCTTTCTTCAAAAGTTCATGGCCGAATTCCTTCCCGTTCATTGTCCCCAAGTCCCATCCCGCCTCTAATGACCTTAGCCCTCGACGTGCCGCAAAGCTGTAAGAAAAAAAAAATTATCTTGAATTCCTCTATGATTCCAAATATATATTACTGGAATCAAAGTGTGCCTGGCATTAGCTTTCCGTGTACTGTATGTTATATTGATATAAAATTTCCATTCCGAGATACTGCATCATAACTTTTCATGACATCCCCTAAAGCTGTTTTGAACGGTTTCAGCAAGTGGTATATTTGTGTGCAGTCACAGGTTTTAAGACAAAATAGTGATGAACCGATTTGAAAGCACTTTAGCATTAATTTTTGCAATTCTGGATGAGACTAGATTTTACTGCATGGTTTTAAAATATTTATTTAAAGTGTTTTTGTTCTACAACTTTTTTTTGTTAAATCAGCAAAGTTATGAAAAAAAATGCTACATTTACTTATCAATAACATACCTCTAATTAATTTCCTGTCATCAGATCTTCCACTAGCTTCCCGATATTCTTCATCTCTTACAGTCTTTAGGTAGTGTCTGCATCATCTCACACACATCACAACCAACATGATCCTTCATATATACTGATCTTTGTATTTTAATTCAGTTCTTTCTCTTCAACTGTTCTGTTTACTAACAAACTAACCAATCAAGGTAATTGTCGTAATACAATCCTCAGACCAGTTACTTTTTTCATTAAATTATTCTACATGTTTCATTCTTCATATATCGTTTCCAGGAATCGTTCATTGCATAATTCATTTGTCTAATTAATATTCATCACTCTCCGTCACAACGTTTCTAACGCTTCAATGTCAGTTTTTTTTTTATATATATTCCCAAAACCCAAGCAGCACGTTTATAAAATACTGCGCAGCACACGTCCAATTGTAGTTTGGTATTGTAATATTTCTACTTTTGAAAAAGGCTTTTTTATTCTGCTAATATGGCAACTTGTGATAACCTTGATTCGAACATCGGATATAATTTTGTTTGCAATGTAATAGAATGTTCTTATTTCTACTTCACCTGTTATTGTTTTGATATTCACTATCGGTCTGATAACACAGATAATTTTAGTAGCAGTCAAACGAACACAAATTACTATTTGTTATTTTGTTTGATTATATACGTATTATCATGATCTTAATACAACGACTTTGATGACAAGGTCCGATAGCTACAAATGTTTCATGTTTGACATATCCCACTACATTTTCCACATTGACAGATGATGACATCTATAGCGTTCAAATGCCCTTGTTGGCTGGTGGCATTATTAATGATTTTATTAACATTACGCACAAAAAATGTTGCATTCTTCCATATTAGACAAAATTTCATTCAGGTATTAATTTACGTGGAACATGGCTCACTGTACATTTTAATTTAATTTATAATTAAGTACCACGCATAACTTTAATCTAGCGTTATATAACGTTATTGCGTTATGGTACATTCTGTATACAGAAAGTAAAGAATTAATTCGGAACAGAAAGCTATAATTTGTTACTGGAATTACTAGTATGTATCGCTTCTAACCACCGTTTCGTGAAGTGTATCAGTGGAAATATAAAATGGAAAAGAGAGAGGGAAACCATATGTCAGTCCCTAGAAACGAAGAAAGGCAAGTAATCGATAAATTAAACCATGTAAAGGTATTAGATTTTAAAATCTTGACGTTAATGGACTGCACAAAGAATTGAAATTCTCCGTCAGGCATCGAATATCTCTTCGGTAGCGTCAGCCAATAACGCTGTACCCATTGAGATTTATTAAAAAACGTACTTTAGTCCTTAACTCACTCAGAAGGTATCTTGAAACAGTGAGTCTGAAATAGGACTGTGGGTTCCTTTCCTCGGAAAGTTACAATTTGATGTAGATTCCGAACTACAAAGCTGTTATAGCGTGCTTCACTTACAAAAAGCAAGCTATGCTTGAAGGGACTTTATGTAACGGGCGGTGTGTGTTAGGAATATTTATATCACTTCCCACACCGACTTGTAATAGCCGAGAGGTACGGGGGTATCATTTATTGTTATTCCCTAAAACCTGCACCGGAAACTCCTAAGGCTTCTAATCTCGATGATTTATCTGACTGCGAATATGTGGGCTGAAAAGGGTCCTCGGGGAATGGAATACGGATATAAAAGCTGCTCTACTCAAGAAATAATTATTCCGCTTAATGTGCCTAGTTTATCATAACGTAAGAAATCTGCAGTTATAACGTAAATCTGGAAGCAACAACTACTGAGAAAACTGCTAGCTATTCTCTTGCCTCATTAATTGAACTCGTAATTAGAACGAAGCTAGAATTGGTTGTGGTGGACAAGATATAATCAGTCTGGTACCTGCTGTAGGCCTGAGGGTAATGAGAGTAATTTTTTGGGCCCGCGGACGCAGTTAAGCTTTGACGAATTTGCTACACCTACTTTTTTTTATGGTTTTGTGCCTCGTTGATGTCGATGCCATTAGAGGCAGAAAGGGGGGGGGGCAAGGAAAGGGAAGGAATTCAGCCATGTCCTTTTAAAGGAAGCATCTCGGTATTCACCTGGAGTGATTTGGGGAAACCATGGAAAACCCAAATCTGGATTCCCGGACGGGGATTCGAACCCGCGTCCTCTCGAATGCGAGGCTAGAGCATTACCACTCACTCACCACGCTCGGTCATGTACCTGGAGTTCATTTGATCGGCGCTGAAGGTGAATACCGTCCGATCGCGACATACTTGGGATGCTACGTACATGTGATCACATACTGCTTTCAACAGGAAACAACCGAACAAAAGCGTAGGTAAAATTTAAAATAAAAGAATATTCTTTTCTTTTGTACACTCAGACCGCACTCGGTTCGAAAATCAAGTGCCTTAACACTGAATTACTGACCCGATGTTAGCTGTATTATAAACCTTAACGTTTAATTACAATAGCTTACTTAATAAAAATACCAGCTCCATCCTTCGCGTTAGGTAACTCACATCAATTAGACTGTTTCTGACTCCTTCCATGGATGATAGAGCGGGAGGCTTGAAGTACTTCTCGACCAGGGCGTTCCCAACAACCTTGTTATAGTCTGTCACTATACAAGAGATCGACATGGAAATTAGTTACCTATTGCCGCTGTCTATTATCTTACGAGAGTAGAAATAACTGGTCACTTACTCATTAACCGGAACAGTAGATCCTCAATAGTTTTTCCGCAACAAAATACTTCCGGCGTAAACATTTTCAGCAACGTCATATACAGCCGTACCACTGAAAAAGAAAATATGTGCTTTTACGTTGTTTTATTGAAGAATAAAAACAAGAGATTTTTAGAAATTATTTGAATATAATTGCTTACTATACAATGACGACCACACAAATTTCTTCAAGTTATGTCTTTCTTCTGAAGTGTTATTTTATTTTTCGGCTTTGAGAATGTTTAAACCATTACACAAAAGGGGAACTTATTTTATTTATCTCTATGAAATTTTATTGAGGAGGGCAGGGATGTTAAGGCGGATGATGTGTGTTATTTGGTGAGGTAAATATTGACTGCGGTAATTCTATTTATTAATGGAGGTTCGACGGTCACCAAATGTTTCCATATCACCAAACAATAATTTTTTGTTGATAATGAGAGGCTGTTACGAAACCCCTCGTCAAAAGTCGTTGTAACTAATTAATCAGATCTGTCGCGGAAAACGAGCTCAATTTTTTAAAATAGAAGATGCTGTTAATTTATATAGTCTGTTCGTAGATTTACAGGTTTTTGTCAGGTTGCCAGGATAGTTGTAACTATCACCTTAACTTCTATAACTCCTCACTGACAAGGTAGTTGCAAAAATACCAACATCGTCAAAACACGTAATAGCTAACTTTTTTGTTCCGCCGAAATACTAATAAACACATACACAAACAAAGTATCAGCTTCTTCCAAATGCAACAGACTGCGTCGTGCTAGCACCAGTCCAAGAGAACTCGACCGCTCGCGATCTTGGGAGCTTAAATAGGCAGTACAGAAATTTTGAGAAAACATCACATCACTATCTCTTCTTTATAGCTAATAATCGCTCCAAACAATAGAAATAGTACAAAAACAATCAAAGCCTATATAAAATTACTTATTATGATGAATAAAGATTTTTAAATGAAAAATGGGAATATTTACAGACACTTAAATCTAAAACTGACAAATTTAAATAACTCCATATAGCCGAAAATCATACTTATAACACTACTAATGTAAGCCCGGGACCCTTTTTGCGTATCGTCACGGGTCTAGAATAGTTCCAGTATTTAGGGTCAAAGATTATGACAGGTTGATCTGATCTGATCAAATACGAACTTGACCTGTGTTTCATCCTTAGGGTGAATAAAATCTCTTGAGCTTGAAAAATTCGGTATTAATAGACGTAGGTATTAAATACGTTCAGGGACGATCGCGCTATCGTATAATTGTTTCAAAGGTCGTAGACTCGAACTTGTTTAAATACAAACTTGGCTTGTATTAGACCCTTGACGTTTGCGATATTTGAAAAATTCCTTTTTGCTTCGAAAACATCACGTTATTTTTTTTTATTGAGGCTTGACAGGCATTCATAATGTAATCTTTGGTCATAGTGTTAGTAACACATTCCAGATTATTAAACAGTTGAGCAACTCCGAAGAAATGAATTGCCGGAAAACTCGATTCGGTAACATATTTGGTCTGAAGTCCCCTTTAAGTAACCTAATAACTCTCGTACAGTGAACATGAACAAGGAAAGTGGTTAGTAAAATATGTTAAAAGCAAATAAACCACTTGTATAAATTTTGGTCAAGCAGCAACATTAGCGAAAGTTTTAATTAAATTGAAATTTAGCCTAGGCCGGAGTGACAATTGCTATTCGTGGTTACAGCAGAGGCCATGAGTAATTTAAGTCTTTTTTAAAAATATTCTTTATATTCCTTTCATTAGCAACATCTTACTAAAAAACAGTTCCACATTTTTTCAGCCGTTAAGTTTATCGATATTTTTTTAACCATGAAATGTTACCAAAAGCAAACTTAAAGAATGTATTACGGCCATCAACTTGGTAGCAGTTGCTAAGCTATTAAATTGTAGACATAACTTCGAATTTCTTCTAATGATATCTCTGATCGCTATTGATTTGCAAGCGAAGGCTGACACGTGACACCGTTTTATAGCCAATAGCTATCAAAGACAGTGAGTGAGCTCAGGAAATTGTATAGTAGATGTCTTACACAACATTCATCGTTGCAGTCTTTTAATTAATACATCAAACATTATACTGATTTTAATCATTTGCACTTCATCTATACAATTTTCACCCATCAACACCATAATTCATACGAAAAATATATAAATTTATAACTAATCAATGTTTATCTCTCTCCTACCCCGATGTACTTAATTCATAGGACTGAAATTGATAGGTACCTGGGCCTGAGAGCTGTTAGAGTGTGTCATTTATGATTGGACGAAGATACCAGCTCGAAATTTGACCAATCGAGATACATTTGTGCAAATCGTCTTCTCTGTTCGCCGGAGTTGAATTTGTGTGGGTTCGGTTAGTTGTTTGCAACATGGTAAGGAGTTGGCATGTACTATCGTTAGTCTAATTTCGTGACAGCCGCCCTACAATAACGTAGATTTAGAAGTAAAAATGTGAGAAAAAGTTTATTAGTTCGCGTTTTGGCTTTTCCGTTTGTAAGCTTTGCTGTAGCTGTGCTCTCTCACCCTGTGTGAGAAAGATGCCCTCATGTTTGGTGACGCCCGTCAGGTACGGCATATTGTGGTAGTTGTCTCCCATCAGGAGGTCTAGTGGGTGCTGCTCGATGATCCTGATCGCTCCTGCACGCTGAACGACGGGCATGCTGCCTCCTAGACCCGTACCGCCGGCCAGGATGTCTTCTACCTGCAGAAAGGGTGCACCTCATTAGGGAAGACAGTACGCATGTGCTTCTTCGTAACACACCTTAGCTATCCATCACCAAAAATATTTAGGCCTCGTTTGTTATGAAATGAAATGTAGCAATGTTTCTAGTACCTGTCGTAACGCCATGCTGAAGAACAAACTTGCAGTAAATTTTGGATAAAAACACGTTCTGATCCTCGAGCATGCATCGAAATATGTTTTGATTGTGTCCATAATTATAGATTTTTATGAAATAATCAAATATTAGTACTATTAAGAAGGGCCATAAGTTCGCGACATAGCCCCTGCAGTTGATTCTTGTTGCGTAATTTAACCATCTATTGAAACAACTCTACATACGTTTCTGTGGGTACACCGAATGAAAAGTATGTTATTTGAGGTTACAATAATAAATTACCGTAAATAATGTTTTTTTTCGGTTGGATGCTCATTGAATGAGTAATACAACGTCTAATCGTGCGAAAAATACTGAATTGTACGGAACTGCTAGAACTACTTTCTCCGGCGTAGGTTGCCTTCGGAGAAGTAATATTAGAGTTGAACATGCCGGCAGCCTCGAAGATGAAGTACCACAAATATAGCGTTACTATCATTACTTTCAATTACTGTAAAGATACTGGAAGTTATGAAACTATTTTGTAGCTAAACACATGTTTTACGCACAAATTTGATAATCTCAAGCTTATGTGCAGGAAACACTACTATTTCCAATGATACCCAATATGCTTGCTGTGTGTTTTGGTTTCACAACACAAGTAACAATAATAATTTTCGCACCGTGTGTGGTAAACGTCATCCTAATACACATAAAGCGCATACT
>CM061919.1:106973592-107044591 GCA_031002005.1 Vandiemenella viatica | reverse complement strand
TGTTCGAGATAGCTCATTGCTTCATTTATCTATTTTTTACTTTTTTATTTTTGATCCATAGATTCCTGCTAAGAGAAGACTCCCTGTCTCAGTTAATATACTGCATACACATATAGGATGATTAACATTCATGATGAATGATAACTAGTACTAAAAACTAATTTATGCTCTATACACAGAAAATTAAAAATTTATAGTTGCATTTTGCAAGGTGCTGTAAAATGCAGTCAATTGTTTTACACAAATTCTTGTATGGTGTACAAGGAGTTGCAATGGGATAATCTTCCAGATTTTCTTTAAATATACATTTATTATGTACAGTCTGTTTTATATTCTTAGGATTTTTATCATATAGATGTAATTCCTCTTTATATTAACAATAATGATTTTTTTAAAAAATTTGCCGCAAGTTTATTTGTTTCATGTACTCAAATCATGGATCTGGCTACTTATGTGTCGAGAAATGGTTAGTTTAAATTCTTTCAGCGCAAGAGGTAAATTTTTCAGCATATCCCACCATACTTATTTCCATCTCTGACCCCATTATCTGCAAAACAAAATTTTCACAGTACCTTATATTTGAAATCAAGTGATAATTTGAGCTTATGGTCATTTATTGCCTTACAGGGAGTGCTCCTAATTCTTCTCCAATATGTATCCAGGCATCGTAGCCAATACACTTCTCAAATCCTTCCAGCATTACAATCCTTGGAACTCCAGTATTTGATACCCATAATGTCGGTACCACACTACAACAGACTCAAGCAATGGTCTACTCCCCCCCCCCCCAATTTTCTCACATTCCTGATACATTATGCTCTCCAAAAATCTCAACAATTGTTATCAGTTCTAAGAAATTCTTTTTACTACGGGGCAGAATTTCTCCAGAAAGTTGTGCCTTAAGACGTGACTTAATAAGAATCTCCTCTCTGGACTCTGAATCTGAAAACTCGTGAATTACTTGAGCCAGACTAAGCGGAAGCATTTGTCCTCGATTGTTGATCGTTTGGATTCTACAGATACACATCTTCCTGCACCATTGCGTGTATGAAACAATCGCTGCTATGTAGTAATTTGGAATTAGAAGCAGTTATACTCACGTTGGGAGTGTAGACGTCGAGCGTAAGACAGTTTTCCGACTCTTCCACCTGGATAAGCTTTCCGTTTCGGCTGAGTGTTGGATCTGCAGCGGCAGCCCAGTGCATCTGGCCATCAAACTCTGAGGGCCAATCAACCGTGAACTGCGGGCAACGAGGCCCGTAAGCGGTAGCGTCTCTGACATCTGTCCATGGAACCTCGCTCGCCGCTTCCTGGGAACAGGTATGAAAACAAATAGGAAAACACATTGGTCAACCTTAAGTTAACCCATTTCTATATCGTTAAGTCCGTCATTTCTCCAAACGTATTGCCAATTGGTGTGAATTATTTTCACAATACCGTTCTCGACCTGATACTGGAAGTGAGGTCATCCTATCTCTTGGGTATTTCGCCGGACATTGAACTATTTTCCCATGAAACTGACAGGCAAATGAATCTTCTTAGTAGGGCAACGTTCATTTGGATGTTATTTTCAAGTGACTTATTGTCATTGATGTATAACAGGACGTTTTTCTCTAACAATTGGCGGATAAGAATTGAAGAACTAATAGGAGGAAATAATCTGACATGCACTAAATGCTTTATCTAATATACCCTTTCGCGTTAGGAAACATTTTATTAGAAACTGATTAGGAAATTTCACAATAACACTGAATTATGACAAGGAGATATAGCAAATCTATCACCTATCAAATCTGATGGCAGATGGGCTGCGACCGCAAAAAAACATGAAATCATTTTATAACGTTTTGGGTGAACATTTCATTTATTAACCACAGCTTTAGAAGTCCAGATTGGCATTTAGGTAACCCTTTTACAGGTAGTCTTTTATAACTTAGGATAAACATGAAATATTGTATGCTAAATTTTTCTCGTGACACATCTATTTCTTAATCAGTGAAATTAAGTTAAAAATAACTGTTAGATTTATTGAATGAGTAATATTTATATAACCAGCAGATGCCGAAAGCAATGAGGGAGCTGGTAATGATCAAATCAAAAGTTCCTTTTTTGGAACGGTTTTCCTTGAACTTATTTTATTAACACTTAAATATATTAACATTTTTAATTAATAATTTTTCAGCGAGTATTTGTTATATGTTATTATTATTCTCACTTTGCACAATCGAAGGCTGCCATTTTCCTGCACCACTTATAGAAATAAGAACCGTTAGATGATGTTAGGGTACCGTCAAATGCTTTAATCAGATCTTAATTTTCTTTTCTGTTGCCAGGTAAAATAAGGTTATGATGAATACCTCAGATTTTTAGCCAGAATCTAAGATTTCTAGCGTTCTGGTCTCGCATTCGGGAGGACGGCGGTTCGAATCCCCGACCGGGCATCCAGATATGGGTTTTCCATGGTTTCCCAAATCACTCCAGGCAAATGCCGGGATGCTCCCTTAAAACGGCCATGGCCGAATTCCTTCCCATTCCTTGCCCCCATCCTTTCCCGTCCCTAAAGACCTGGCTGTTGACAGACGTAAAGCAGTAAAAAAAAAAAAAGATTTCTAACTCTGAGAAGTTTACCAAAATTCGTTCATTAGATTTAAAGTGATACCAGATTATAATAAAAAAAGTTTAAGGATCATAAGAGATTTTCCTTTCCTGTTCAGCACCCATATAACTTAAGTTTTAAATCAGACCATTATATCTCAAAAAGTAATAATACCGCCAAAATCTGTTCAGTAATTTCTTGCGTGGTGCTGGAATAAATAGAATAGACCACATCAGTGGTAAGTTAATTAATGGAGATATTGATATGCAGCCACTGAGCCACATCAGAAACGTCTGTAAGGAACTTAAGTGGCTTTCAAGTCGAAAACATGGCTTCAGGCAAGGGTATTCAAGCAAATCTTAGTTAGTAGGCTATATGCAAGATATTTAGGATGAAATGGACAAGGGAGGCCAAATCGATAGTGTAACGCTAGATCTTTCAAAGACTTTTGACAAAGTGAGCCATAAAATGGTGCTAAATAAGGTTATAACCATAAGAGTGGATGAAAAAGTGATTTTCCGGGAAGAAGAATTCTTATAAAGTAGGAAGCAAAACGTTAGAAAGGAAATGCAGTATCAAAAGAAATGGAAGTATTAATGGGAGTGCCACAGGATAACTTATCGGGACCATTCCTATTCATTATTGTAATGAATGATTGTGTTGTTGGTTTACTATCATGTAGCGAACGCAGTTGTTCGCTTGGCTGATAAGTTACATATTGTTAATTATGAAATGAGGACAGCAAGTTTCATGTTAAGAAACCAGACAGAGGCATCGACCGGAGATTTAGAGCGCTGACATTAGGAAAAAGTGCGCAATGGTCGAGCTAAGGAGGACAGATGACAGCATGCATCGGCCTCATCATTGGTCTACCATTTGCCCCTCCACTTTGTGACTGTAGCGGGAGGTTGTATAAAAACCTTTGCACGGGTATCGGAGAGTGTCTTGTCTTGTCTTCTTGTCTTCATCACTCAGTCGCAGCCAGCAACAGTCGGAACAGAGAGAACGCAGACGTCGAACCGCCCTCCGACGGCCGTGGTGGCGGGGTGGCGCCACACACGAAGAGCTGGACAGCGCATAACAGGTTAGCTCTGCTGCAGGGTATGGTTGAACGTGGAAAGCCATCGTTGAATTGTAGATAGGGAGCTAGGGTCCTCCACAATGCCTAGAGCTGGCGTTACTGGTCTAGATAATCGTCCACAGTCGAAGAAGCTCTTGCTGTCCTCAGTCCTTAAAGTAAATGTCACACTCATGCAGTTATAATAATCAACCTATTTTCAGTTACGTCATAGCGTGATGTTGGAAGGTAGCGCAATAGCACCTTACATTGTTATCAGTATTCAGCAGTAGTCTCAATGCATACCATTTGTATATTTTGTACAGTCGTGAAAGTAAATGTTGTACATACTACATGTTTATGAAATCATTCATCCTGATGATCCTACCACGAATGTCTCACTCCGATCCCAGATCGACTACTATTATCGATCCTTACCCATGCGCTCATTCCTCTCATCGAATCTGGCCAAGTATCCACTCGGCCTGCTGCCAGGTTCGCCATAGGTCCCCATAGGTTTAATGGTGTCTAGGTGGGGGCACTGCAATCAGACGATACGTTGCTTGCAAATGACAAAACGCTACATGATAGGATCAAATCGTTAGAAGACTGTGAATAGCTGCAGGGTGCTCTGGACAGGGTGCCTAGCTGGGTGGGTAAACGTGGGATGAATATAGAGGCAAGAAAGAGGCAGCCTCTTGTTAGGCACTATAAGTTGATTATGATTATAAGCTGAAGAGAGAAATGATTATTGAAGACCTAATATGTAAACACCTTGGCATAAAATTTGATAACGAACTTAACTGGGCAGGTCACATTGAACAGGTGTTAGGAAAAGGTTTCAATATTATTCACTTGCTGGAGAGAGTGATGAGGGGATGTACCAGAGAATTTAGGGAATCAGACGATTGCTTGAATGTGGGGGTGTAGTATGGGACCCACATTTTGGGTATCAAATACAGGAGTTGGAGGGGGTGCAGCTAGATTTGTATCTGGAAATTACCACAGCACACAATCAGTAACTGATGTGATAAAGAAGCTGGAATGGGATTCACTGGAAGACAAGAGAAGGATGAAGTGAGTCATGGGAGTGTGCAAGGCGTTTATTGGTTATGAGGCAAGTAAAGATATTGGTGGAAGAATTAGGAGAGGTGCATAGGAGGGAAAAGACGACCATGACCAGAAGCTGACACTCGATTTCAGGCATAAGGGTGTGGGAAGAATTTCTTTTATAGGTAAGGAGGTCAGGGACTGCAATAAATTCTAAACAGATATGATGAATAATTTACCAAGAATTCTGAAAGAACATAAAATTCAAATTTGTAGATGGCAAAAGCAGACGGTACAAGAAACGGGAAAAATGGATGTGTAGAGATATTGCCACCGGAGTTTGCCTCGGTTGCAATTAAATCAAACTAAATTAATAATGTTTTAAAAACATTCTCATATCAGGGACCTATAAATAGTCGTCCCCGATAAAGTTTACAAAAATATTTTCAGAGATATCCCTTTTTTATTTTTGCATCACTGTTGCTTTCAGATTTGGTAAATGATGTATTTACTATATCTGTCCCTGCTTTTACTCATTTTCCATTTTACCACTGTTTTCTTTGCAATGCTATCTCTTGCTCTGGTACATGCAGAGTTTCGACCAAGTCAAAATAAGAACATTTACATGTCCTTTCAATATTTCTTTAATTACGTCATATTTTACTATAGTAATTTAATTATTAGAATATTGTGAAGGGATCAACTGAGTAAGAATAGAATGAAGCTGATTACCTTGAAGCGTTGTTGCAGTAAGCCGTAGCGCACTCCGAGGAACTGGTATATGGTCCTGGATGTCCGGGTTGTGTACGTTGTGGATCCCCTCAGCTTTCCATGTTCTGGCAGCTCCACAATCACTTCCCCCGAATGCGAGTAGCGACACAACGCTAGCAGCAACACTAACAGGCGCACTGCCACCACTTAGAACATTAACATCACACAATCAAGACTATGATGTTGGCCGCTGTAATCCTTATGAATTTCTGTATGGTGTGGCCTACCGGTATTCTAGTGATCACTATGACACCGTTTTAAATAGTATGCCCATATCAGAGGAAATGACAGTGACATCTTTTAATAATCATAATCAAGAAAAACAGACAATTCATTATGTGAAATAATAAGGACAGGAACTTAATGGTAGGTAAATAGTGAGTGATTTTTAAACGTATAGTAACTATGAACTGTGAGACAGATCGTTGTATGCAAGGCTCAAGACAGCAGATATGGACCTTTCCAGACAAGTGGGCGCTAATGGTAAACTGTTATCACAATAAACAGCGGCAAGGTCACCGACAGTGATGCGCAAGGTTCTGCAGCACGCACTACTTTTCCTGAAAGACGTTTTGGAAGGGAGAGGACAAGCATCTAATCAGATCATCTGAATTGAAGAAGGAGCGTGTGTGTGTACACTGATCAGCCAAAACATTATGACTGCCGATATAAACATAGCAGCGTCACCTGAAGAGGAATGACTGCTAGTCAGACCCACGCACGGTGCATATAGTATCAGTAAGCGTGCTATCCGTGTTTAGAATGGGGAAGGCGCACGACCTATCTGAGATTGACGGAGAGCAGATTGTGAAGGCCCGGAAGCTAAGCACAAGCATTTCGGAAACTTCACGAATTGTCGGGTGATCGAGGAGTGCTGTGGTGAGTGTCTTAAACAAGTGGCAAAACTAAGGTGAAACCACGTCCAAATGTTGGGGAGTTGGGTGGCCACTCCTCATTACAGATGTCAGACGTCGTAGGATGGGTAGACTGCTAAAACAGGACAGGCAGCTAACTGTGGTGGAACTAACATCAGACTTAAATGCTGGGCAGAATACAAGTGTGTCTGAACACACAATGCACCAAACACTCCTAACTAGGGGCCTCCGCAGTCTACGACCTATGCATGAACCAATATCAACACAACCACATCAGCAACTACAAATGAAATGGACAGTTAACCATCGTTGCATGGTATGATGAATCCCGATACCTTCTTCATTATACCGATGGGGAGATGTGAATCCATCGTTTTCCAGGGGAACAGCTTCTGAAACCTGTACTGCGGGACAGAAACAAGCTGGCGGCTACTCAATTATTCTCTGGGGAACATTCATGTGGCATCCATGGGTCCAGTGGAGCTCGTATAAGGCATTATGTTGGTCAATAAGTATCGTACACTGGTTGCAGACCAAGTACACCCTTTCATGACGACCATGTTTCCCAACGGCAGTGGCATTTATCAACAAGATAATACGCCATTTTATAAGGCCAGGAGTGTGATGGAGTGGTTTGAGGAACACAGTTTCGATTGATGTGCTGGCCCCCAACTCGCCAGATCTGAACCCGATCGCACACATCTTGGACGTGATTGAACGTGGCGTCAGAGCTCATCGCCTCATTCCCAGGAATTTATGGGAATTAAGTGACATATGTGTTTGCCGATATAGTACCTACTTCCTCCATCGACCTACAACGACCTCATTGCTTCCATGCCAAGGCGCGTCACCGCTGTTATCAGTGCCAAAGGTGGACACCACCGGCTATTAGGTAGGTGGTCATAATTTTCTTGCTGATCAGTATATTTGTGAGAGAGAATGTGTCCAATATTGTGACACGTATTAATTAGATTTTAAGTAGCGCTTCTTTCTGATTTTCATGTCGGGATCGAATTGACGAGGACCAAGGATGGTCAAAGACGATTGGTACAGATTCGGTGGAGATCAACGAGAATCAGGACGACCTTTCCTTCTTCTTCTTCTTCGCTTACAGGACCTACAGGTTTCAAGATGTGGAGATGTCCGAACAGGGCGCATAAAATTAACTCAAGAACAGAATAAAATTGATTCTTGGCTGTCCGGGTGGCGCCACGTCATGTTTCTTGAAACCGACGTTTCGACCCTCATTCTGGGGTCTTCTTCCAGGGCAGAACTGCGTCTTCGGTCAGCGAGTGTTCTTTTTTTATAGCCGAGGCCCGCGTCCGTCTAGATGGTTCGATTTGTCCGGCCAATCAGAGGTCCGAGCCGTCACGTGGTTCGTTGGCCTGGCGGGGCGTGGCGCGGTCTGGTGGGAGGTGACACGTGACATGCTCTCTCCGCAACAGCGAGAGCCAGGCGTCGTGCAATTTCAGCCCGTTGTCTTCGTTGATATTGTTTGGGCGTTTTGCAATTTCTAACGCCTCCTTTACCCTCCTTGGCCACCATTTATCCTCACGCACTATAAGTGTGGTGTTTTCAAAGTCTATAGCGTGATTGGTTTCAGCTGCATGCCGTGCAATGGCGGATTTATCAGTGTTATTCGATTTATAGTTGCGGATGTGCTCATGCAGCCTCTCCCTTATAGTGCGCCCCGTCTCTCCTATGTACACCCGACCACAGGTGCACGGAATTTCATACACCCCGGCAGCCTGTAGTGGAGACAGTCTGTCCTTGACCTTGACGAGCTGGTTACTGACTTTGCTGTGCGGTTTGTAGACAGGTTTTATGTCGACTTTTTTGAACAGCTTTCCGATTCTGTCAGTAACGCCACTTATGTAGGGTAAAACCACAACTTGGTGTTCCTGAGAGGTGGCTTGGTTTGATGTTGAACTGGCGTTTTCATCTGTCGTGGCTGCATGTAATGCCCGTCTAATACAATTATTATGGTAGCCATTGGACTTGAATGTGCGTTGCAGTGCCTCCAACTCCGTCGTCAAACTGTTTGCGTCACACACTTTCGTCGCTCTTGTACACAAGATCGTGAGGACGCCTCTTTTTGTTGCTGGGTGGTGGTGCGATGCGGCATGTAGATATCTGTTTGTGTGTGTCGGCTTCCGATACACTGAGTGTCCAGGCCAACGAACCACGTGACGGCTCGGACCTCTGATTGGCCGGACAAATCGAACCATCTAGACGGACGCGGGCCTCGGCTATAAAACAAGACCACTCGCTGACCGAAGACGCAGTTCTGCCCTGGAAGAAGACCCCAGAATGAGGGTCGAAACGTCGGTTTCAAGAAACATGACGCGGCGCCACCCGGACAGCCAAGAATCAACTGACTCTGGCCGCGGAAGCCTACGATTACAACAGAATAAAAGTTTGACATAGTGTAGAAAATCAAGCGATCAGATAGACAGAGTTACATACCTGGATGAGACGATCAATCGTGCTAAAGCTAGTCACAATCCAAGGAACGGTATTGATTTGTACAGACATTCAGACTTGAGTAATAAGTATGTAAATTCTGCTGCCTTCTGCTCCATCATTTAACTGGTGCGGTAGTAGAAATCGCGTTTGAGCAACACCACCTATACGTGGTGTTGGTTCGAGACTCCGCTAATCACACCTCACCGTAAAAGTCACGTGTAGTAAGGAAGCTTGTCTACCTGACAAACGTCAAGTTACACAAACTACAGGGGTATAGCTACCATAGGGCTAGGCGGTGCAGTGCATCGGGGCCCCCACGCGCGGCTCAGAGGGCCCTTTAGCTCTGAGGGCCTTGTGAACTTAGATACGCTACTGCTTAGGGGCCCTCCAGCCACAGCCCAGGGGCCCCTAAGCTCAGCTCAAGGGGGCCCTAAAAAAACAAAGGTCACCAATAATTTATTTTGCACCGGGGCCCTTGTTGACCTAGCTACGCCACTGTACACAAATGGTCAATTTTGACTTAGAAACTGGTATCCACATTGTATAAGCAGTTTTACAGTAATTTTTTATTTTAAAAAAGGGATGCAGAAGAATTCTACAGTATAAATGCTGCAGTAAAGTATGGCAGCTATTCTTCCTATGCCAGCTTTAAATTTTCGGTTTCGCAAGTTAATAAAGCTGCCCGACATGGTCCGAAGGCTCTTTGTTGCCAGTCACTCAAGGGTTGATACTTATCAACTAGTCGTTATTCTCTGCTGAAGATTCAGCTAGTTCCATAAATGGGATTAAACTGTAATTAGTACGTGATTATCCAGTACAACATCCGAATGCAAAAGTCGACTCTTGAAGGTTGAGTCCCGTTGAAATGTGCTGCAGAAGCTGACAGTTGGTTTGAACTAATAACAATTCCCGAAAATCCATATAAAAATGTTTACTTCATAACTGTGCTACTATTTAACAGAAGAATGTCTGTACTAATTTTATTTTATTCTCATATTTTATAGTTTATGCCTTTCATATGCAAGATTTCCAATAAAATGGTCAGAGTAAAAGGTAACATGTGATCAGTGGGGAAGGTTGGGAATTTTTCGAGGATAATAATTAAATTAAAATATAGTAAACACAGTGCACTGCAGTGGAAATTCTAGTTATGTAAGATATTGCCGAAATAACGCAGTTAATAATAGTGACTATGAGATACTACTAAACACAGCTACTTGTTGGGGTTTCATAGTGCGTCGAACACATGGTTATTAGCGGTTGTGCGGATAAATAGAAGATTCAGGCATGGTAGGTTGAATAGTAATTTCCAATGTAGCGCATCACTTGTCCGAAGATTCAACAATAGAATATATTCCTTCAAACCGTGTTCCAGTTCCAAAGTGTGTTGGAAACAGTATTTATTCTCGACTGCCTGAGCTGCACTGAAAACAAAACACCCTTTATTTCTTTCTTTAAAAAAATTCTTGAAATATAATCTGTAACTAGACTGTCAAAACAGAACTTCCTATTCTTATAGTAGCAAATAACATATCAAGAAAAACATCAAGTGTAAGTAAAAATAAAAAAGCAGGATTTACAGATTGAGGAGCTAAAGGTAGGCCTACAACTCCAGTTTAAATAATTAAAAATAATACTTCAAGGACTTTCCGACATTAAAAACATTCGAGCCTGCGAAAAAAATATGAAGTAAAATTTTCATATTTTAAATTTATTTTAATGATTTCTTTATCACATTTTTTCGAAAGAAAACACAAAAATTACAAAGAAAAAGCACAAAATTTTTTAATAGCTTCCGAAGAAAACAGAAATGAAACGTGAAATATTAGCAGAGAAAGTCACACAGTCAATTCGGAACAACTTGCTGTACAGAACTTTGATTCAACATGTTTCGTTTTATAACCCTGCAATGGAATAACTACAAGGCTCTAGAAATCATAGGTGTCAAACTCAATTTTGCAGAGGGCCGTATATTAAATTTAGAATGTGTAGGCGGGCCAGATTCAAATAAAAAAATGTACTGAATTATAACATTTTATTTAATTAATTGTATAGTATATAATATACGGTTGTTAAAAATCATTGCGATCGCGGGCCGTATTGATAGTGCCCGCGGGCCGTATCTTTGACATCACTGAGTCTAGATGTCAATGGACAGTTCTGTAATCCTACAGTTCAAGCACACTTTGCAATCAGTCATTTCTTTCTGAAATAAATAGAGAAAAGAGACGTATTTTGAGGCTATAAAAACCAACACTATACGAAGGTTGGTTGGATCCTCCCAAAGGAGGCATACTAAGCCATTCTCAGAGGTATGATGGCGAGTTCATTTACTCAGAGAACTACAGTTTAACGTGGAGGGACCTGGCGTAGCTCATATGATCAAACACACCTCTTAAAAATTCCAGCGCTTACCGGGATTCGATCTTTTTGAAAGCAAGCGCCCTAACCGCTGAGTCACCAGACCGCTATAACATTGTTTTTATTATGATTCATTTCGAACAAACTCGATTTTAAATTTATGGATCATCTAAGAAGAAAAATAAAAAATTCTCATAATTTTAAGAAAAATAAAAATATTTGTTCTGACTGACTTTCATAATTCCTGAATTGTTTATGTTTTATTATTTAGAAAATTGTTAGAAACGCATTATTTGTCATTAACTATTATACTTTTTGCTATAAAATAACTTTGGAGATAATCTTTTCTGTTATTTTACCACTGCGATATCTGAAAAATGGAACAACGCCATGTTATAAACCTCGAATGTCTTTCAACTGAACATTAGTTGTTTTCCCATACTTCAATATGAACTGGCCAGATCATTTATAGCATCAGACACTGAACTTCAAAGTAATTTACATCATTGTACATTATTCTTAACATTAATGTTCTTGAATGCATGCAAGAAAGTATCAGCAAAATTTTGCTTTTTCTAAAAAAAAAAAAAAGATTCGGACATTTCTACTATGAGTAACTCCAGTTGAAGAATAACAATTATATTTTTAAGTGAACCATGCATGATAATTTTAATAATTACTGAAAACAATAATTTCACTCGCAGTCTTGTAACACTTTTCCATGGTTTCCCCAAATCGTTCACAGGTGAATGCCGGGATACTTCCTTCAAAAGTACATGGCCGATTTCTTCCCATTCCTTGCGCCCCATCCCTTCCCGTCTCTAAAGACCTCGTTGTTAAGAGACGTTAAAAAAAAAACACACCTTGTAACGCAGTGGTAGCGCCCTTAAGTTTAGCTTGATTTTATGAGCTACGCCAAGATATGGTTCAGATTCCACATTAAGCTGCAGGTGCAGCGAAATGCACGGTAAATCGGAACTGTATAATCAGATCTCAAGACTATAAGAATTTACTTTTTTTCCGAAGCTTGTTCCAGTTGCGTCCTAAATTATGTTATTTCAGATTAGGATTAATATGAAAATTCAGAAACTCCGAATATCTTCTATTTACTATGAGAGGTATCGCAGATCTAAAGGAAGCAACAAAAAATATCGTTACATTGGCAGACGGGTAAAAAGAATATTGTTGGGTTTCCAAATCTTTTAGAACCATGGTATCCCGGAATTATGTATTTTGGGCGTTTAGTAACTAACTATTTGGATGCAGTTATAAATAAAGAATTCTAGAACTCACTTGTGTTCAGCGCTGGAGATTTTACTACGAGTTATCAGCCGAGGCAGTCACCCGCCACAACAGACCTACCAACTTTATCAGCAGACAGCGGCGTCTCACCTACTGACACGTTGCGCCTCGTTTACACGTCCATCCACATCTAATTCAAGATTTTATCTTATCGCAGTCTCTGATGAAGCTGAGCTTTAATTACGTGCCAGAGTACCTACGCTGACAGTGCTATTAAATTAAATGTTCCTGTTTACACGTCCTCTAGATAACAAGCGATTTATCGTCATTGCTACCATCTCTGGCGCATGGAGATAGGAGTAAAGTTCATCTAATACACACCGGTATTACCCAGTAAAGACGCGTGGGAAATGCGAGCTGTGATTCATTTCGATACTCGTCAACTTGTATGACTCGTATATTGCCTTCGATAACAATAATATGTATTATAGATTTATTATTCTAATGAATGATTGTGTAGAAATTAGATTGTTTGCAGATGAAATAATGCTATACAAGGATCAAAACCGTAAAGGACTGTGAACAGCTGCAGGGCGATATGTAGAGGATATTTAGCTGGGTTGGTAAATATGGGATGAAGTAAATGCAAAGTTGAGTCAGCTTATTAGATACACAGATAAAAAACTAAAAGTTGATTATGATTATAATGTGAAGATAGACTTGTTTGTTGAAGACTTGAAAAGTAAATATCTTGGCATATCATTTGATAACAAGCTCAACTGGACACCGCACATTGGAGAAGTGGTAGGAAAAGGTTTCAAAATTATTCATTTGTTGGAGAGAGGGATGAGGACGCATCCATAAATTACGTAAGGTGTTTCTCCGGATTTCCGGAACTCCCCCCCCCCCCCCCTCTGGTAAGATCTGGTCCGCGGTGTGACCCCCCCCCCCCTAGAAGTCGCCCTCGCACTTTTTGAGACCTTTTTTTTCTTTCACTTTTCGACGAAATACCCCTCCTAAAATCGACTTTCAGGTGTTTTGTAGACCTTGTTTTTAGCTCTAAAGTCCAACAATAATTTCCAAAACCTCACGTGAGATTTCCGTTGACCCCCCTCCCCCGTGGTGAGATATGGTGAGATTTCGCCGGACCCCCCTCCCCCTATTTCATCTCACGTAATTTATGGACGCCCCCCGAGGGGTTGTACAAGAGAAGTAAAGGAATTTGGTTACAAAACTTTTGTCAGACCATTTCTTGAATATGGTGGTGTAGTTTTGGACCCACATTTTGGGTATCAAATAAAGGAGTTGGAGGGATTGAAAAGAAGGGCTGCTAGATTTGTCTCTGGTAATTGCCGTTCGACACAATCAGTAACCGATATGATAAAAGAGCTGGAATGACATTCATTGGAAGACACGAAAAGGGTGAAGATGGTCATGGGAGTGTACAAGGCGTATATTGGTGATGAGGAATGGAAAGATATTGGTGTAAGAATTAAAATTAATGAATGGAAGGGAAGTGATGACCATAACCACAAGTTGGCACTCGATTTCATGCACAAGAGTGTGGGAAGGTTTTCTTTCGTTGGCTAGGGGATCAGGGATTGAAATAAGTTACCGAGAGAATTGATGAATAATTTACCAAAAATGGTGAAAAAATCTAAAGCTGAAATTTGTTGGGGGCAAAAGTAAATGGGTACAGGAAAGAGGGAAAAGTGGGTGTATAGAGAAATTTCAACCGGCGCGTGCGCTCCATCGCAATTAATTTAAATGCATAAACTACCACTGAACGAGGAAAACATGAAAAGTAATTTGTTATTCTGATTTTAGGTTAACTTTAATTTTTTTTCTCATTCTTTTAAGCCTCGTTCACGTCGAAGTCATTAGAGGCCGAAAACGACCGAGGACAAGTAACGGGAAGGAATTCTGCCATCGCCTTTTGAAGGAACCATCCCGTCATTCACTGGAGTGAATTCAGGAAACTATGGAAACCCAAAATATGGATGTCCAGATGAGGATTCGAATCCGTCCCCTCCCGAATGAGAGGTCAAAGTGTTGTCGCTCAATTATAACGCTCTGTATTTCTGACTATGCTATACATCCATACTGTTTGGTTTGAGAAGGCAACAGAGTAGACGTATAGCATCTCCAGCCTGTAGACGCCGAAGTGTAGTCCGGTTGCTTTGGTGAAAGAGAGCGCTTTGCTAATAGGGTAAACTGTCACCATCTGTCTGCTAAAGATGTAATCTCTGCTCTGCATGACACGTGTAAATTTTTGTTTATGAAATAATCAGTTTAAGACAGAGGTTGGCCAATGTTTTAGGAAAGGACCATTTTATTAAAAACATTTGGTTTTGCAGAGGTATGATTTTTGTGACTTCTACTCATAATATAAAAACAAAACAAAAAGTTATTTTTTTGTTAGGTAATTATATTTTTACACTCATAATATTTACACAAATTGCAATTATAATATTTATACACATTATGACCTTTAAAAACAAATAAAAACATCTTCTCAGATCTTCTATGAAGGTAATGAGGATGCCGCCGGGTTTAATAATTACGACAGAGGCGTTTTCTGTAATTAGTTTGCATAAGAGTTATAAACATGATATAACCTTAGAATAAGAAAACGCTGATTTACTTGCAATTTTTCCATGTAACTCGCTGGCCCGATTGAAAACAGACGTCGAGCCGGATTTTGCCCGCGGTCCATAGTTTGCCGACCCCTGGTTTAAAAAATGGGATCGTCTCTCCATTCGGCTAGATGATCACGGGAAGCCGTCTGCAAATTGTCGGTAGGCAGGATGGCTAGTACGTTAGTCTCTGGGGTCGTTGTACTCACCACTGCAATTTTATGACGCTTTAATACCATGAAGGAAGGAATATTCCTTCCTCCATGTTTAATACGCACGGCCACACCGACGGGTACAGTAGAAGTGAAACTTAACCTAGACAAACCGTAAATGAGAAGAATCGGAAGTTTTATTAGATGTATGAATTCGTCATAACAATGGTCTAATAAAAAATAAGAATAACTACCCACAATTAACAGGGAGATAACAATTTTAAACAATGGATATGGTTTCGCTTTTCTAGTAAACATCACATTCTATAGACAAAAGTTATATTAGATTCTCAAATTTAACATAAGAATCCGCCTAGTAAAAAAAATGAATATATTAAATTAATCAAACACGTTAAATTGATGAAAAATAATAGTGATTCAATCGAACTAGAACATAAATAAATAATTTTCTTTGAAACTTATATGCTTTTGAATGTATAGTCGCGAATTAGTTCCCTATACTGTTTAACGTCTTTGATTGCTCGCTGACGTCAATTCAGGGCACGCCAATTTGTTAACTGCAAAACAAAATCACGTCTCGTCTAACAACTTATAAGAAGTTTGCTCCAATAAATGCAATGCCATGAGAATTTTGGTCGCAGTAAATGAAAAGTTACCAATATGTTGGGGCATGTAATGATAACATCCATCGTTTGCGCGAGGGATTTTACGAACACTATGTCCATACATTAGAATTATATGTAAGCTTTGAAAGTCGCCTAATGACCAAAAGCCAATAAATAATAATAATAAAAAGAATCGCGTAGGGGATATCTTCATTCCTAACGATTATACCACAGCGGAAAAAGTGGGAACTTCTGACTCTCTTGCCATGTACGCGAAACATTGAAACTATTAAATCATGATTTGACTGAAAGGTTTTCCGTCGTAGACATTATCTGTTTTGAATGTTGTTAGTTAAAAAATGGGCAGAAAATACAAACTGTAAGAGAACTATATGCGGAAAAGATAGAGGCCTTTAACAGAATAGGGAGTTAAAGTATAAATTTCTATTGGTTGTTTGGTACAAGCAGTAGGCCCCATGTTAAGGCGACCAACACGATTGGAGCTCTGCACTAGAGCTGTAAAAGTAACGATGTATTCGTTATTGATTAACAGGTTCCTCGCTTGACTCGAAGAACCGAATCGTTACTCACAAATTCATTTCGTTACTGGCATGTTTCATTACTCGCATTTGTCGAACAGATATCAGTTTTATTCGATAAACGAACAAACACGACGATCATGCGTCATGCAGGATCTGGAACGGTTCACCCAGCGATTGAATATGCAGATTTTTGTTTATAAGTTAGTTGATTTAAGTGTGCTACGATTGTGATATTAGGTATTATTCTGAAGTATGTAATATTCAGTGCAGTAAATCAAATGTACGAACAATTTACCTAAATTTACTTTACTCAGTGAACAATTTACTTGAACTTTACAAAGTACTAACGAAGTCATTCATGTGATGCTTCATGCTAGTGTTCAGTTGTATCAGAAGTAACGTGACTTAGCAATCAATGAATTTTAAGATTAAAAAAAGAAAATCATTAATCAGAAACGTGGATGAGAGGGGAGTTTTCTAATGTTAATTTTTAAAGTCAGTAAATAATTTCCCATATCATATTGTAGTATGTTGGTTGTAATAAACCCATTGTTAAAATATCAGACCACAAACGAAAAAAAAAAACATAGATTTTATGTACATAATTTAAGTCATTCAGTCACTGTAAAAATCAGTATCAGCTTATCAGTTACGCAAAATGTGAATGAAATACAAAAGTACCTACCCATTAATTCTCATCTATTCTGTGTGTTACAGTTCCATTTCAAATTTTCTAACGAATAAAATAATCACAAGGCATGACTGTATTGTGGAAAATGGAACAATGCATCAGATAAAATCACCTACTCAAAGCTCTGCCTGCAGGCCCGATTTGATAGTATGTCCACATTTATTTTAACAAATCTATCACAAAAAGATGAGGAATTTACAAATAGAAATTAAAACAGTAAAGGAAGACAGTGATGAAACCTCCTATTTAAAAAACGAAATTCTTTGATGAAATTATGATATATGTTAAATACATGTCCCATTATGGGCGTATCCAGCGAGGAAAAGAAGAATAATCAAGTTGCCTCCAGTACGCTTCGACGAGTGAAGAATTGGCCAAGGAGCAAGCACTATGGGAGAGGAAAGATTGATTGGATTATGCCTGATGAGTGTGCATCAAAATTTCGTGACAAATTAAGTTATTGAAAATGTTTCTGAGAATCCGTGACGATTAATGTTTACATAAAAAACTATAATTGAGTTACGATCTTGATTAACTGCGTAGTAGGTCCTTTGATTACAATGTTAATCAATAATAAAAATAGTTTCCTAAATAGGTTTGAATTATATTTTGTAAGAAATCGTCATGTTTCAGTCCCCCACCCCATTTCCTCGAAAAAAAAAAACGAGTTGCCCCCCTCCCCCCTAATTCAGATGTTGCCCCCACCCCCTAGTTCTGATCCTGGATACGCCCTTGTGTCCCATTATCATATTAGACTTGTATGCAGGGTTTTGAGTAGGCTACTTTAAAAAATAACCGTCATTAGTTATTGTCACTAGATTTGTCACAGTCGGGTGAAAGGTCAGGTCTTTTTTTTGTCCATACTAACAGGTGTTTGTTTTGAAATTAGATTATTCTTTTGTATATAATATTCATTACAGTAAATCAAGTGTACATTCAGAGGTTTTCCGTAAGATCCATGTGCTAATTACTTGACTTTTATCCAAACTAACAACTTACCTAAACTTTTTTTTACTAAATAAACAATTTACTTAAACTATACCAACTACGAACGAAGTTGTCCCTAAGCGACGCGACTCGATGCGAATGCGATGCTTCATGTTAGTGTTCGATTGTATAAAAACTAGCGAGCAACGAAACGATACGATAGTAACGAAATTATCCCGTACGCAATGCTTCATGCTAGTGTTCGATTGTATCAAAAGTAACGGGTACTGATTGGTTTAACGAACACACACGGGTACTTTTACAGCTCTACTCTACAAGATCACTTATCTCCACTAGTCCACGCGGCGCAACAAATGGCAGAAATGCCAAGTGGGGGCGAGGAGATAATAAGAAACGTGGAAGAAAAATTTATTCCAAAACAGAAAATAAAAAGAAGTAGAGAACCAGTGTACTATAACAGGGAGGGGGGGGGGGGCAGTTAAAGAGGTTGGTAAGAAGAGAACATAACAGAGTTAAGAGACAGCAGGGTAGTCGGGAATATATAAAACAATTAAACAAGGACCTAATATAGCTAAGATGGAGGCTAAAGATGGATTTATGAAGAGTATTTTCAGTACAGGGGGACCATTGACTGATTCATCTAGAAATTTCTATAACTATGTTAGAAAACTGAGAGGAAGGGAGGATATTGAGATACTGTTAGATAAGGATGAACAAGAAGTTACGGAGGATTTGAAAAAGGCAGAGATTTTAAGTAACTGGTTTAGTGAGAGCATTAGGGACAATTAATCAGAAACGGGAGGGTCTAATTCGGATATCGAGCTTAGCAATACGATTAGAAATGAAGATACTAAAAATTTGAAATTCATCCTGAGGAAATCATGAAGGAAATAAGAAAGCTGAAAAAACATAAAGGGGCTAGTGAAGATAATAACTATAGATGTCTTAAAAATGCAGAATGTGACGTTGTACCTTATCTTGAAGTATTAGTTAAATTTATTGATACTTTCTGCTTACCGTAGGATTGGAAAACTGCGATAGTAGTGTCGGTACATAAATGAATGGTGAGAAATAGAGTCGAAAATTATAGGCCAATTAGCTTGACGTCAGTGGTAGGTAAATTAATGGAGAAATTGATATGCATCCACATCAGAAATGTATGTGAAAAGCGTAAGTGGTTTTCTAGTAGGCAACATGACTTTAGGCAAGGATATTCATGTGAATCTCAGTTGGTGGGATATATGCAAGATATTTCTGATGAAATGGACAAGGGATTTCAAATTGATAGTGTAGCACTAGATCCTTCAAAGGCTTTTGACAGAGTGAGCCATAAAATGGTAGTAAAGAAGGTAAAATAAATTGGAGTGGATCAAAAAGAGATTTGCTGGATAGAAGAATTTTTGAAAGGTAGAAAACAGAACGTTAGGGTAGGAAATGCGGTATCAAAAGAAATGGAAGGAAAATTGGGAGTGCCACAGGGTAGCGTATTGGGACCATTGATATTAATTACTCTAATGAATAATAGTGTTGATTGTTTACTATCAGAAATTAGATTGTTTGCAGATGACATAATGCAACATGGGATGAAGATAAATGCAAAGAAGAGTCAGCTTATTAGATACACAAACAAAAAACTGAATGTTTATTATGATAATAAGGTGGGAAAAGAATTGTTGATTTAAGGCTCGAAATGTAAATATCTTGATGAAAAGCTTAGCTGGGCAGATCACATAGGTTAGGTAGTAGGAAAAGGTTTCAAATTCTGCATTTGTTGGAGAGGGGGATGAGGGGATGGAAGAGAGAAGTAAAGGAATTGGGTTACAAAACTTTGGTCAGGCCTTTGCTTGAATATGGTAGTGTTGTATGGGACCCACATTTTACGTATCAAATACAGGAGTTGGAGAGGGTGCAAAAAAGGGCTGCTAGATTTGTTTCTGGAAATTATCTAAGAATGCAATCAGTGACGGATATGATAAAGGAGCTGAAATGCGATTCATTGCAAGACAGGAGGAGGATGAGGAGGGTCATTGGAGTATACAGGGCGTATACTGGCTATGAGGCATGGGAAAATATTGCAGTAGGTGCATTGAAGGGAAATATGATTATGATCACAAGCTGGCACTCGAATTCAGGCACAAGGGTGTAGGAAGATTCTCTTTTTCGGTAAGGGTGTCAGTGATTGGAATAAGTTACCAAGAGAAATTATGAATAATTTGCCAAAAACATTGAAAGAATTTAAACTTAAAATTAGTAAAGGGTAAATGTAGTTTGATGGAGAAAAGGGGGAATATTGGTGTTTAGGGAAATTACCACCTGAGCATGCGCTCCATTTCAATTTAATTTGATTCGATTTTTATTTGAAACAGCGGGTGAGCGAATAAATCAAGGCGCGGCGATTCTTTCTTTCCGAATGACATTGTTTACTTTCCACACATCTCAGAAACCAATAAAAGCGTCGCTAAGAGAAGACATTTTTTGATTATGGTTTACGCCTCGTCGATATCGTGATCATTAGAGGCGGCAAAGGAGTGGGGACAAGGAACAGGAAGGAATTCAGCTATGGAGGTCTGAAGGATGCATCCTGGCATTCACCTGCAGTAATTTTTTGAAACCTTGGAATCCCAAATCTGGATGCCCGGACGGTGATTCGAACCGGCGTCTTCCCGAATCCGAGGCCATAACGTTAACAAGTTGCTCAGAATGCTTGGTCTAATAGAAGATAACTAGTAATTCTTAAATTTAAAAAGTTCTTAATAAATCAGAAATTTGAATCCAGTCGCATATAATGAACCATACACGGACAAATCGCGTCAAAACCAGAGAGTCCTGTCAAAATTGGACGGATGGCAAGTCTACCTGTGGAAATCTTCTTAGGAACCTAGTTCACCACTTAAATCTGTGAATATTGGTAACTGACGAACCAACTCGTCTTCCCGCAAATGGAGGCAAAACTGACATCCTTGTAAGGAACGGTATCACATGCTTTTTTTTGGACCATTTAGCTGTGATACTTTAGGTACACGTTAAGGAGAGACAGCCAAGAAGTAGATCAATTCCGGATTAAAACCATTTCCCGTGATACAGCTTCAGGGAATTAGCAGTGAATGAAATGCAAAGGGGTAGAATATTAAGGGGGCTCTAAAATTATTTACCAAAACCATAACTGAAGCCGCAAGAGTCATCACATCGGTGATCAAACAAATCCCTACCGCCATTATAACCTCACCTTTGAAAAACAGGAATGTTTCTTTTTGAAGGCTCAGTATAGCATCATTTAGGGCCTTCACTGCCTTTCGGAAGAAAGTCAGGTAAGTTTCCGTTTCCTCAGAATCAAAGAATATACAGAGCGCAGTGGGTCATTCGTTTTCTGCCATAGATATAAAGTAATACTTTAGGTTGAAGAATGATGTCGTGGCATTTCCATTAGCGTTGAGAACCATAAGCCGTAGATAGCACTGCTGGTTGAGTGTGATGCGTCTCGACATGTGACACACGATTTCAGTTTTTGCGGTAGGTGATGGCTTTTTATAACTTGGTTCAAAAATCGGGACATTTGGAGTCCCGATCGATGGTAAATCGGGACACATCCCTAGACCCTCAAAAATTGGGAAGTCCCGCGCAAATCGGGACACCTGCAACGGTATGTCTGACTGTCTTTGAGACGTGTGTAGTATACTATTCTCACGGGCCCCTTTACATGTTTTTAGCGTAATTAGTTCCATCATAAGATCAATTGTTTTAATCTGCTCATTTCCGTTTGTGTGGACAAACTTATCGTCTCATTTACACTCTCCCTTCCTGAATCATAGTTCCTAAAGATCTAATTAAATCTGTTATTTTATATCTCTGTCTTGTTCAAATCCTCAACAACAAGTTCTCCATCCTTATCTATCATTACCTGAATACCTCCCCTTCTCCTCAGTTTTTTTACACGGCCATAGAAATTTCTCCATGCGTCATTCATTGCGCCCTCACCCTACACCCTTGACATACTTGACACACCCATCGTTAGCTTCCCTCTTTGCTGCTATTAATTCCTTGTATAGTTGTTTCAGGGGTTCGGTACTGCCTTGCTGTCTCTTAACTCTGTTGTGTTCTCCTGTTACTAGTCTCTTCCACTTCTTTAGCATCCTAACCCCTCTGTTATAGTATCAAGATTCAATACTTTTTATTTTTGGAATAAACATTTTTTTCCCCTTTCCTATCATCTCCCTGAATTTATCCATCTTCGACTCCACTGTATTTATGCCTTTCTTTCATACTGTGAATTTTCATTCGGTGACTTGAGACCGCACAAGGTTACCGTCAGGCTTTAACAGGAAGGTCACAGTAGAGGCTAACCTTTTCAACAATTTTTATGGAGCCTCCTTTCTTTGCTGAGATATTTGAAATTGCTGTTACCTTGTATTAATAATCTTATTTCCATCCCAGTTGACACCTGGTAAACCGATAATAACTATTCTACGCTTTCCTCTTAATTACTATGAATTTAATTTCTTCCCGAGAGACTCATTTTCATCATTCATTCTTCCACTGCGGTAAGTAGCAAAAGCTACAATTATCTCTTTTTTATCAGCCCAGAAATTTACCTCTAGTGATTTATGGCCATGATCTATGTATACCAGTTTATGATGATCACCTGTAACAGAACAGGCTCTGAACGTACAATGTTAGCAAACAAATTCGGCGGTCCCTTTAGAGACCGAAATGTAATGCGGTACAAACCATGGAAGAAGGAATATATGGAGACGACGCAAGGGACCTTCACCACGCACTGGAGTGAAACCGGGTAGATAGGAGTGAGGTGGAGATGCCGCCATATTGCTTGGCAGTAGAAACACGGGGAATAGGCACAAAAACTTCAAGGGAACCATACGACAAACGTGGCGCCGCAATTTGATGATGGATTATTATGTAACTCGAATAGACACATCAAAAATGAAGAATAAAATGTTTTTATATCATTCTTAGTTCTCGAGATATACTGTCTCAAAAGTGAAGTGTTTTGGGTTGAAATTCAGAAGAAACATTTCCCCAAAGTCAAATTTGATGATAAATTCTTATGTAACACAACAATACAAATCGAAAATAAAGAATAAAATATTTCGATATCTCGCTTAGTTCGCGAAATATAGTCTCCACATTGAGGTTGTTAAGTTATGATGCGGAATGGACCAAAGGACAATTTTGCTGCACTTGCAGATTGGGTGTTTAATATTTTTACTAATCCTTGTGGTTAGGTTGAAACGCGGCTTGGACCAGAATAAAAACGTCACCAAAGGCACAAGGAACTATACTGATGTTTGATAGTTGATATCTAGAGAACTAAGGGAGATATCAAAAAATTTTACTCTTGATTTTCGATTAGTTTCGTCAATTTACATGAGAATCAATCATCAAACAGTATCGCCATGGCCATAATAGTGCTGCCCACCTCAATACACAAAATTCAGTTTAAACTACAGTTCTATCTTCAGCAACATTAGCAATATCAGGACCCCAAGTTCACGAAGCATATATTATCGCAACTAATTTTAATATATGCCTTAAGTCAATGTTTAGAACGTTTAAAAAATGAACACTTCGAAAGACCTAATAGTTTCTGAGCTTACTTAGAAAGATATTGTATTGTTAGTGGCCAATATTTTTTGCTAGCAAAATCAGTGCATTCATAAGTCAGAAGCTAACAACTAATAATAAATACATTGTTTGTTCTCTTCCGGTACACACCGCATTTCAACCTACCAACATTTCCATTCATATTGTCGCTACAAAATCAAACTAGACACACCTAAACACATGAAATGCATCGCGAACTTCATTTCGGGCAACAACGTTTGTTTCATCACGTTTAGTAGTTCGCACAGCACAAAATATCACAATTAATTTCATCGTACACTTTCAGTGTAAACTGAAACTGGATTAAAGCATGCATAATACAATATTCATTGTATCGCGATGTAAACTTGACCCGCTTAAAATAAACTTTCAGCACTTGTGTACAATAAGGCTAGCTTTTCAGGTACAAAGTAGTAACATATGCTAATTGTCTACACTACACCAACAAAAATTTGAGAACGATATCATCCTATTGAGAGCAATGAACAAATTTATAGCGATAGGCCATAATTTTACAGTTACCTATCTGATACTTCAAAAACAATAAATACAGTGTGACTTATTTATGAAACGTTCTTCCAGGTTGTTTCCTATATTGTCTGTTTGTGTGACCGTATGCAACACAACTTGGCATTATAGAAAACTTTAGAATATTAGAAAATGAAATATTGTCAGCAGCAGACACAATGCAAACAGCCCAATGTTTTGGGGTGATTCCTATGGCCGCCGAACATGCGCAGTAGGAGACGAGTTTCTATATGAGGTTTCACAGATTTAGCGTTATTTCGTCTCCATATATTGCTTCCTCCATGGTACAAACCACTGCCATTGTAAAACAAAATTACACATTTCAAGAAAACATTAATCAATGAAAACTAGCAGAAGCAATACTTTATTTTTGTCCGATTTTAGTTTACTTCACTTATCAGATGGGAAACTAACCAGTGTATTATCTACCCACCCTTTTTAAAAACCCTAAGGGTTTGTAATAGCAAATTCCGAACACCCTGCATATTGCCTCTGTTACAGTTCCACTGACTAGAAGTTTCACATTCCTAAAGCAAATGAGAACGAAAAGCTTAAGTTAAATTTATTTTTTAGGATCGATTCAAAATATAACTATCCAACTTTTAGAACTGCCTTTTCTTTATATTTTTCCTGAGCAAACATTAAGGAACATGCAGCTAACTAATATAAGGCTTTTAGCGTATTATAATGCAGAAAGACTTTCATGAATTTCAGCGTAGAAATGAACATAATTTTGGAGAGATGGGGTAAATTAATTTAATTGTTAACTTTAATCTAATCACTTTTACTTCCGTACTTTCCACTAAAAATAATTTTTTTGAATTGTTTGGTTATAGGTTACTAAGGGTGTCAGGGATTGGAATGAGTTACCAAGAGAAATGATGAATAATTTACTGAAAACGTTGAAAGAATTTAAAGATAAACTTTGTAGAGGGCAAATGTAGATGGGTGCAGGATAAGTAGAAGATGGGGGTGTAGGGAAATTGCCACCGGAGCCTGTACTCCATTGCAATTAAATTAAATTAAATTAAATGTCATCCTGATGGATTCTGATATATTTCCTTACGATGTCAACTAAGGAACAAAATATTTTCTGAATCTCTGTCACATTCCTACAAAAATAAATTGCTTTATCCTCTCAATTGTAACATTGTGCGCCTCTACCTCTATGAGTGACTATGATTCTTAAAAACTTCTATTGACATTAAGCGGTATGAACGACTATCGATAATGATCGAGCATTAGACTGTACGCTGTCGATCGGTCTTTGATAGATTGTGAAATAATTATCTTTGGTATATTGTCTCTGTACAAAGTATAAACATTACGCCCCACGTGAATTACAGTAAGTAGAAGAATTAGGTGTATGTATTGTAGTTGTGTATGTATCGAAAATTGTCAAGACGAGGGTGACGAAATGATGAGCAGTTCAGGCTTGCCTAAAACTGTCCCAATTCCTTCCACAACAACAGAGTCACGTGTAACAGATCACAGTGCAAAGAAAACTGGTCTTAACATTGACCGTGTGAAGTTTGAGCATGATATGGAACTTCATGTATCCCATTTAAAGAGAGACGCTCACATCAAACGGATGAATGCCCTTAGAAAAGAACTGGAGTATATTCAAGCAACGGATTGGAAGTATCAAGAGGCTGAATCTTTGTTTCTGAAATGAAATTGGTCCGTTGAACATATTCCACATTCACGTTAAAGTACGACAAGATAAAAATTCAGTGGTTAGTTGACTTCAATCTACGTTAATTATTTTGGTATGATATACTGTGTCATTAATGTGCCCTGCATATCGCCCTTAGGTTTACATGATCGCCACAGTTGAATAAAAAACAGTAGGGACTAATCTGCATACCTTGCTGTTATTTATTTCCCAAAGCTTTGGTACTGTAATTAACATCGAATAAACTAGTGCTATAATGTTGACGAATTCCTTCAAATAATTGGCAAAAGGTCTTACTAATATTTAAATGTGACAGCCAGGCATTATGAATTGTTCCCATTCTAGAGGGTATGTACAAAATTGACTTATGTATTCCTAGTCTTGAAAAAATTGATAGTTTTATAAGCTTACAAATTAAACTTTTTTAAAAAGAAAATAAGTTTTGTTAATTTCATCAATCATAATTGGTAATATTACGTTATGTGAGATAAGTTGTCTGTGCTACTTATCTTTGAATAGTATTGTATGCTTTCAGTATTATTCATTTGTTCTCTGTATTGTGAGCACACTTTGTGTCAATTTATATGTAACTAACTGTAATTTTTGTAACAAAATAAATAACCCACTTTAGTGAAATATTCTTTTGTTATTATTTAAGTGGGAGAATATTTAAACTTTTACATTGAAATTATATCATTGTTTACTGTTAATCTATTTAGTTAAATGAGAGTTAGTAGTTATCACTTAATTTCCTTTTTTACAGTCATGAAAGATTTGAAATGTGGTATATCTTCTTCTTCACTGAAACTGCTGCACTTTCAAATCCTCCTGCACTGTTGCATTACCTCTCGCCTATTAAAAAAAGTCTGAGGGTAATCTCCAAATGTTAGCAATTATGAAAGACATAGACATAGGCCTACAATTCATGAAATTAGAAACTGCATGCAATAATAATAGGCCTATGTTAATGGTATTAATAACTGAATATAAGACATCATTATTTGCATGGGTCCAGTTCTAATTACTTCAAAATGAGAGTCAGGAAACATTTTTTGGAAACTACTTAGGAATTCCTTCAAAATGACAATGTTTGTACAAATTTGAAGTTTAGTATCATTTCAGACAATGTTACTTACCCAAGTAATGATATTTGCACAGATAGCAATTGTGAATAAAATTGGGAAATAGTAAGCAATAGGTTTGGTAAAACTATTAGGGACTTCCATATTGGTACAGTAAGATAATTACTGGAGCAGCCCCCCCCCCCCTTTCACACACACACAGCCGATTTCAACCTTTCTAAAAAATTATTTCTCCTTTAATTCCCAAGTTTATTACCAGATACAAAACACTGCTATGGGTACCCACATGGCCCTATCTCATGACAACCTCATCTTGGGCTGTCTGGAGGAACATTTTCTGAAGAACTGCTCCCTCACCCACCTTGTGAGCAGTGATATATCAGATACATAGATGATATATTTATGAATTGGACAAATGGGGTAAACCACCTAGATTTCCTCAATTCACTCAACAACAGTCGCTTCATCAGTTTCACTCTGTCATATTCCCACACTTGAATCACCTTTCTTGATGTGGATGTCGCTCTATGACGAGGTGCCCTCCACGTCTCTGTGCACAAGCCAACAAATTTACAACAATACCTACACATTGACAGTTGCCAACCCTTCACACAAAATGTTCCTTTATGTACAGCCTTGAAATCTGGATCAGACACTCCTGTTTTGATAATGACTCACGTTCCAGGTATTCCCAAAAATTATCCCAAGCCCTCACTTCCTCCAGCTACCCCTGCCCTCTTGTGCAAAAGCAAATCTCTCATGCTACCACCTACTGTTCCTGTTCTGTACTTCCTAAACATGTCTGTGGACCAATATTCATCACCCAGTTATCTCCTGGCCTGGAATCCATTTACCAGATCCTTCGTTGTGGGCATGACTTTCAATGTTTCTTCACTGAAATGCATATTGTCCTTCCCAAAATCCTATCCACTGTCACTTGCACTTCATTTAGAAGACCTAATCTAAGCAACACCTCGGTCCCTGAACATTTACCTTCTGACTCTCCTAGGTTTTCGCCTGGATCTTTCCCCAGCAGTAGACCCCACAGCAAAACATGCAGTATGCATCCAGCCACTACTATTTATTCTAATCCCACCAGAGTGGAATTGTTTCATATTTGTGGAAATGCCACTTGTGCTATGGCTCACCTAATTTACCAACTCACCTGTAGACTCTGCACTGCTTCATGCATTTGTAACTCTGCACTGCTTCATGCATTTGTATCACCACTCAACAACTGTCCTACGGGATGAACGGCCATAGACAAAAAGTATATTCTACCAACCCAGGCCACCCAGTGGCAATCCATTTCAGCTCACATGATTCCAACAATGTTAATGGTTAGAGCAGTAAGAGTTTTCCCAGACACTACTCTGTCTGTGGTACTCAGTTGATGGGAACTGCCCTATTAACACATTCTAGACAACTTACATACCAATGGTCTCAACCTATGCTAAACCTGTCACTTGTACAAATTTACAGTCAATTTGTGTATTTGTATACATTTTATTTTAATATTTTTATTTATTTACTCTTATAAGATATCCGGACTATATTTTATTTTACCTTGACTGGTTGACACAGAGATTATTCTTTTTTACTCTTATAATTAACCAACTTTCTCTCCCCACCACCGGCTCATCTCTACTCTTCTGCATGCTTCATCTTTTGTTCATACAGGTGGTAGGTCTGGATTTTTGGGCATCTTTCCTTCTATCACATGTCTCCTACATGAGTAAGGTCACTAACCAAAACATTGTGTTTTTTGCATTCTTCTTGCCCTCCTCCCCTCATCTGTGTTGACGGGTTATTTTTCCTATCATTAGATAAAGTAAAATTGGAAGAGAAATTGCCACACACACACACACACACACACACACACACACATATATATATATATATAAATACAGGCAATGTAATATATTGAGCCATAGGATGACAATTAATAAGGATAAAACAATTTTGGTGAGTCAATATATATCTTTCTGATTGGTGGCATCTTTAAGTCATTGCGACAGTGTATTAACACATTTGCTGTTCATTAGTTTAATATGTGATTATGTTGCTGGTTTTTAGCCTGGTGTTAGCTTATTTGCAGATGACACAATGTTATGTGGAGTTATGTGTGAAGCTTCAGAGGGATCTGAAAAGTATGTCTAGGTGGATAGGTTGGCATGGAATTAAATAAATGCCAAAATGAGTCAGCTTATTAGGCACACAGAACAATGAACTTTTTTGTCATATGATGGATGGAAAATTCCTGGTTGAAATAATAAAATATTAATATCTTGCATTTTTTTAATGTTTTTCCCCCCTGCTTACCACATCAACTCAACATACCTCTTCCCATCCATTCTTTAATTATTTGCTTCACATATTTTAATCTTTTGTCTACCACTACAGTTCTTTCCTTTGACTTGATTCAGGGATTGGAATATGTCACAAAGGAAAGTGATGAAAATTTAACAAAAACGAAGACGGAATTTAAATTCAAAATTTGTATATCTCAGAAGTAAATGGGGGTGGAATTTAACACTGAAAGTATGTAAGATAATGATAGTAATAAAAAAAATAGTAAAAAAATATTTAATTAGATGATAAGGGCAATCGCCACCGGAGAATGCGCTCCATTGCAATTCAATTCAATTTTACTGTTCCCTCGAATAACAAATTAACCAATCCAACATGCCTTAAAATGTGACCCACCATCCTTTCTCTTCTTTCTGTTAGACTCTTCCACAAACTTCTTTCCCCATCCATCATTTACAAAACTGTTCATTTCATACATTATCTGTCCTCTTAATTTTCAGCATCCTCCCGTAGCACCAAAATTAAAATGTTTCAATGTTTTTTCTTGCAGGAATTCCTAAAGCCCACATTTCACTCATAGAGTTATAAAAAGTTATTTCTTAGAGTAGATCAAGTTTTGAAACTAAAAGATTTCTCCTTTTCAAGAAGGTTCTTCTCGCTAGTGTAATTCTGCTTTTTATATCATTCTTGCTTCAGCCATCAGTTATAACTTTTACTTCCTAAGTAACAGAATTCACTTCTTTTCCTATTACATGTGATCATATTTTTATGGTTAATAAACTATTATTGCTATCATTTCTGTTATATTTAATTACTTTAGCCTTGCTTTGGTTTATATTTAGTCTAAAATCTTCCTTCAGTATTTTGTTCATGCGATTTAGTAACTTCTCAGTATCTTCAGTCTGTTCTGCTAACAGAACAATGTTATCAGCAAATTATAGTATACTGATTTTTCTTTTCTGCATGAACGATTATGCCACATTCAGTTTTTTCTTTTACTTGCTTTATTGTTTCTTCTACTTACAAGTTGATATTAATGGGCATAGCCTACGACCATGTCACACCCTTGTTTTAACTGATACTTGTCTCCCATGATCCTCTACTTTTGTTATATCCAATTGATTCTTATACGGATTATAAAGTATTCTTCTAGCTCAGTAAATTTTGAACATCTTCTCCCACTTAACATTAAAAATGCTTTCTACAAATCAAAAGACACCACAAAAGTATATTTGTTTCTCTTGATCCACCCTGCAAGTGTTAATCTAAAAGCCAGAATTGTTTCTCTTGCACTGCAGTTTTTGCTAAACCCAAACTGATCTTCACCTACTGCCATTTCTATTTGTCTACACTGGCGGGGAAAGAACTAAATTTGATGGGGGCAAGATAAGTTTTGCGAGGCACAACAAGAGGGCGGAATTTATAACTAAAATATTTTTTTGAACCTGTAAAATTTTTTATTCATAAAAATCCAATCATCTGCACTGCAACTAACAATATTAATTATAACACACTTGAAGAAACGAAAATTTAATGATCTTGGACTAGTTTAACTCTGTAATCCTGCTTAAATTCTATAACTGTTCAATTCATAAAAATTCCAAGGCTGAAAATATTTGCTCACCCATTGTACTTAGTACATATTTCTTTTTTTATTAGTTTTAATTTTGAAAAGCTACTTTCGCATAGGTTGCACTGCATGATATGGTTACAAAATTTTAATCAGAATATAAGTATATTGGTAAATTTCTTTCAAGTTACTTTCTCTTTTGTAGTAAAGCAGCTGTGTCAAATTTATAATGGAATCAGGTTAATTTGGGATCAATCTATGTATCTCTTCATATAATTCGTAACACACTTAGTAGTTTTTTAATATATGTTCTTTGGAATATTTTTTAACTTGCTTAGGTCATAGAGAAAACAAAATTTTTAAAATATTCGTTTAAGGACATCTTGAATACATATTGCTCACTATGGAATAAATAATGGTGTAAATAAATCTGTTTTCATATTAGAGCGTCCTTTTCCTTTGAGCTACCCTATTATTTTTAATTTTTTTTTTTAGTAAATTGACCAGGTCTGTACAAGTGTTCTGAGACCAGATTAATTAATTTAATGGCAATGGAGCGCACGCTCCAGTGGCAGTTTTCCTACATACCCATTTACCCCCTCTTCTGTATCCACCTTCCTTTGCCTTCCACAAATTTCAAAACTAAATTGTTTGAACATTTGGTAAATTATTCATTGCCTTGGTAACTTATTCCAATCCCAGAACTCTTTCCTATGAAAGAAAACCTTACAACACCCTTGTGCCTCAACTCGTTTTGTCAGCTTGTTGTCATGGTCATCTTTCCTGTTCCATGCATACTATTAATTCTTATACTAATATATATCCATGCCTCATCACCAATATACACATTGTACACTTCCATGACTCTCTTCACCCTCCTCCTGTCGTTGAATGAATCCCATTCCAGCTCCTTTATCATATCGCTTACTGATTGTGTTCTATGGTAATTTCTGGAAACAAATCTAGCAGCCCTTCTTTACACTCTTGTATCTGATACCCAAAATGTGGGTCCCAAACTACTCCACCACATTCAAGCTACGGTGTGACCAAAGTTATGTAATCCAGTTCCTTTACTTCTCTCGTACATCCCCTCATCACTCTCTCCAACAAGTGAAGGATTTTGAAACCTTTTTCTACAACCTGCTCAATATGTCCTGCCCAGTTGAACTTGTTATGTTATACCAAGATATTTACATTTCAAGTCTTCAACAAGAATTTCTTATCCCAGCTTGTATTCATAATCAACCTCAATTTTTTTTTATCTAGTAAGCTGATTCTTCTTTGTAACCCAACTAGATATCCTATACAGATCACCCTGCAGCTATTTACAGTACCGTTTTGATCCTATTATATAGCATTATGTTATTTGCAAACAATCTAACTTCTTATAATAAACCATCAACACATTCATTCATGGAATAATAAATAGTAATGATCCCTCTATGCTACTCCATGGCACTCCCATTTTTACTTCCACTTCTTTTGATACTGCATTTCCTAACCTAACTTTTTGCTTTCTACCTTTTAAAAAATCTTGTACATGGAAAATCTCTTTCTCATACTTAAATTACCACGATTTTTGGCTCAATCAGTCAAAGGCCTTTGAAAGGTCTCGTGCAACACCATAAATTTGGACTCCCTTGTCCATTTCATTTGAAATATCTTGCATGTATCCTACTAACTGAGATTCACATGAATATCCATGCCAATTGCCATGTGGCTGACTTGAAAACCACTTACGTCCCTCACATAAATTTCTGATGTGATTGCATATCAGTCTCTTCATTAATATACCTATCACTGATGTCAAACTAATTAGCCTGTAATTTTTTACTATATTTCTCATCTCTCCTTTATATACCAGTACAACTATCGCACTTTTTCAGTCCTCTGGTAAGCAGCAAGTATCTAGACTCAATTTAAATAACATTTCAAGAAAAGGTGCAGTATCACATCCTGCTACCTTTATGTCCAGCCCATTACATTTATTGAGCTTTCTTAGTTCCTTCATGATATTTTCAGAATGAATCCCAATTTTTTGGTCTTCTTATTTTTAATTGTTTTGTTAAGCTTGTTCTCCGATTTACACCCTCCCATTTGAGATTCACTGTCCATAATGCTCTCACTAAACCAGTTATTTAAAACCTTTGCCTCTGCCTGTTTGAAATCCTCAGTAATTTCTCCATCCTTATCTATAATTGTTTCAACACTCTCCCTTTCCCTCTGTTTTCTAACATAGCCAAAGAAATTTCTCGATGCATCAGTCAGTGATCCCAATGCGCCACTAATTCTCTTCTTAAACTCATCTTTAGCCACCTTCTTAGGTATTATTAAGTCCTTGTTTAGTTATTTAAAATATTCCTTACTACCCTGCTATCTCTTAACTCTGTTTTGTTCTCTTCTTACCAACCTCTTTAACCTCTTCACCTCCCTATTAAAGTACACAGGTTCTCTTTATTTTTTGTTTAGGAATAAAAATTTCTTCCCCCATTTTTTATCATCTCCTTGAAATTTTCGCACCTTGTATTTACTGTACTTATGCCATCCTTTCATTTGCTGAAACTTTTCCTGAAGTATCTCTTCAAGTTCAAAATCTATGCCTTTATTACTGTACCTATTCCCCACTCCAATTTTGGCTGCTGGTTTACTGAATCCTCTAATACCTATCAGAACTTCTTCATGATCACTTATTCCTTCAGTTACTTGACATTCCTCAAGGTTATCATCCGGCTTTATTAGGAAGAAATCCATCATGTTTCGTCCCCTGGAGTTCTGTTCTACGACTTGTGTAAGCCCTCGTTCCCTTATTAAGGTATTTCCAAATCTCTGTTCCCTTGTCTTATTGATCTTATTTCATACCTAGTTAACATCTGGAAAATGCACACCTCTGAAATCTGACTATGAATTTAATTTCTCCCCAAAAGCTATATATTCATCATTGCCGATATTCTTTGATCCAGTCTCAAAATTTATGCAAATGTTCAAGAGCAATGATTAAATGAACTTGCCATGAGATTGAAATGAGATTGCCATAATTTGCTTTGGATTAACAAGTGATAATACCCGATACAATAAGTGTAATTATATTGTAAATTCTGAGCTGAGCATTTCATTCAAAACCGAATCACGATCACTAAGAGTGTCTGAGTATTCCATGAGTCTTTTTAAGCATTCAATGCATTCAGCAACATCATCAAATTGAAATATACGATCTTCAGTGCCTTGATTGAGAGAGAAGTAAACTAAATTGTTACCAGGGACAGTCATTGTAATGACAGTAAAAGTTGCTACTCTATTAGTATTTCCAAATGCTTGCTAGCCAGTGGGATTTATCGTTTTATGATAAGTTAAATATTTAATCACGGTTACAGCGTTTGTTGGTCCTAATCTATTTTACGAGTAAAATGAAGTTGCATAAACCTTGAAAGCGGGAGGCCATTGGCGGTCACCCACGCCTTACGCCGCTTCTGTCTGTATATTATCCTGGTCAGTAATTTTGAAGCATGTGATGTTGTACTTATGGTGCATTAATTCTCACATTTATCAACATGTGCTTTCTTTGAAAGTGTGATAATGATACTTTTATTAAAATCAGTTGGAATCTTTTCTGCTTCTTGACTGTTTGATATCAGTTTGTATAATCTTTAGATTTTTTCATCTGCCATTTATATAAGTTCTGCAGAAGTCTCATCAATTTCAACCATCTTGTTTGATTTGAAAGCTCTATCAAATTCTGTCCTTAAAACAGGATTTCTTAAGTTATCAATGTCAACATTGCCTTCTTTTTCAAGTGCCCTGTTGTTCAAATCATCCTCATCATACCATTTTTCTATGTATTCCTTCCATCAGTTAGCTCTATATACTGAGCTTTAAAGAGGTTTCTCATTAGCGACTTTAATGTTTATACATCCTTTCTTCATTCCTTCAAAATTTTGTTTGGTCTTCCTATAGGCCACATCTACCTTCCTTTCAACCAATTCTTTTTCTACTTCTTCACACCTTTCCTGTAGCCACTTTTCTCTTGAGTTTTTGATCATTTATTTGATCTAAAAAAAGTCTTTACTGCTCTCTTCTTGCTTCATCCTGCACATTTTTGTGCTTTCTACCCTGATTCATAAATTTGAAAATTATTCACCCTGATTCATCACTTCCAAAATCTCTTCTGAGATCCAAAGTTTTGGGCATCTTATTTCATAAAGCCTAATGTTTCTTAACCAGTTCTGATTATTTCTCTCTTCAGTGCAATGCGTTCATCCAATTGAACTTCTTTTGTAGTTACATCTTAAACCCATATCAACCATCTCTGTATATTTTTCTCTCATGTTAGATTGTTCACTCCAGGTCCGTTTTGCTTATGTTGCTTTTTTTGTTCTCCTGAATTTCAGCTTACACTTCATAACTATCAGTTTGTGATCAGACTCTGTAAGCTCCAGGGAATGCTTTATAGTATGCAATTTGATTCCTGGTTTTCTGTTTGACCATGATATAATCTAGCTGGTATCTACTCGATACTCTGGACAATTCCAGGTGTATACCTTTCGTGGACGGTTCTGAAATAATGTTTTCCCTTCTTTGTACATTCTCTGGGGCATTAGAACCATTGCATGTAAATTAAAGTAGTATACAGCACTGTAAATTATCGGTAAGAATAATTCACAAACCACTTTTATCATTTGCTGTATGTTGATAACGTTTTATTTCCTATTTTAGCTACTTAATAATGATGTTGAATGAGAACTGGATCAGGAAATGTATCAACTGATGAATAAAATGGTGGAGGTTTATTTGTCTGGGAACATTATATTTAAAAATGAGGCAATGTAAAAGAACCCCTTGCTCACTACAGATAACAGCATGAAAGCATATTTATACTGAGGAGAATGAAATTTTGATGGGTTAATGCTTCTTGAGAAGAAGAACCTTAGAACTGGTGGGAGTCAAATAGAACATCCTGCCTAAGCAAATATGGGTTGTATCGTCATTATTTTTTAGATTTAATTGATGATTCATTTCACCATTTTTAAAAAATTATTTGCTTGTCCTTTCTTGATTGCATAGACTTCTGCAGTTATTGTTGATGGCTGAAGCATTAGGCTTTAGGAAACGTCATTTTTCTAAAAATAGATGTGGTTCCATCCAGAGAACCAAGAAAACATTTTTCTTTCTTATCAGACCATGTGTTTTTACTAGTGTACATACGTTATATGTCACAGAAATATTAATGACAATATAAATTGTATACAAACCAATGTTTCTCCCTTAGACTTTACAGTAAAATTTTGCATAGAAATGAAACAACAATCAAAACTATGGGCCAGAGCCAATGGCTCTACACTAGAAAGGGTGTAGTCTGTTTCATCTCCAAGAAGTGTTATGAACAGTGTTTTCTGGGATGCAGAACGGATTTTTTTTTAAATTTCTTTATTATCTTCAAAATGTGAAGCAATAACTGGTGAATACTATGCAAATCTTCTGGACCACCTGATAGAAAACTTTGGGAGGATGCAGGTTTGACTCCCCGTCTCAACATCCATATTTCAGTTTTCTGTGGTTTCTTGAAATCACTCATGACGAATATCAGGATGATTCCCTTAAAAAGCCACAGCCAATTCTTTCCCATTCCTTGTTCCCACGCCATTTCCACTACTAATGAGCTAAACAAGGTGCAAAGCCACAAGGTAATAATGGATGCTCTTATCTGGACAATGGCCATGCCCACAAAGATGCTTTGGCAATATAAAAATTGGGGGATATGAAGTATGAATTCTGCGAAAATCCTTCCTATTCACTGTATTTGACTCTACTGACCTCTGCCTATTTCCAAGAGAAATGTTCTGAGTGAAGAGATGGTAGCTGTGAATGTGTATTTTTGTACCTTCCAAAATTGCAGTTCAGTTGTAGAATCCATTCACTGGAGAACTGTTAGACATAGGAAGTTTTTCTAAGGTGAACTATGTAGAAAAGTAATTGCAGTTTTAAACTAAAAAAAAAATCTTTCTAGCTGGGCCAAGAAACTTTTGTCTTGCTATCGTATCTCCAATTGTAAAGGATTTTAAAGTAAAAATGTGCATGGAGTGTGGGGTAGCAGTGTGTGTAAATTGTCACTGGGGCATAATAAACGATGATGTGTTAGCAGTATTTAAATTAGTTATGGTGGTGTGACCTTAAAGGTAAGCACAACAGATTTATTACAAACAATATCATTTGTTATACGGTTTGAAGAAATAGTGCTCTTATACATATACAGTCAAACCTGGCTGAGTGAGAACCAGATTAGCGAGAAAACTCTAAAAGTGAGAATAATTGTCAGGTCCCTTCATTTTAACCTCTAAAAACCTCTATAAGTGAGAAACAGAAACCTCTATGAGAGAAAATAGTCTTTCCCTCGTGGACCTCTATAAATGAGACTGTTACTTGGTTTTACCTCTATAAGCGACAGTTGAGCGTATTTAACAATTGTTATTTATGACCCATTCTTAAATTTCATGGAACTAACTTACATTGTTGTATCGTATTCTGTTCGAATCGCCAATCGTTATTTCAGTTGATAATTATCAATTGCGAAGGAAGGTTCGACACAGACTCAAAATGTCAAAACGAAAAATCAAAGTGTTGTTGTTAAGTGATAAACTTAAAATAGTGACTACATTTGAGAGCGGGAAATCGCGAAGTGAAATACAGAGTGAGTTTGGTGCACCAGAATTGACCTTTTATAAAATTATAAAATCAAAAGATTCTATAAAGTCTCAGTGCTCTGAGGGACATGGAAAAATTAAGAGGAGTCAACTTTCTGAACTTCCCAACATTGAAAAGTGCCTGTTAGAATGGATAAAACAAACCCTCGATAAGAACGTTCCCATTGATGGACTTTTGTTGAAAGAAAAATCTAACGAATTTGCTACAAAACTCGGAATTCAGAACTTTTGGCTAGAAAGTTTCAAAAAGCGTCATGATATTGCTTTCAAAAAAGCAGCCGGGGAAAGTAAATCTGTGGACCAAGGCGTGTGTAACCAATGGAATGAAGATCTGCCAAGTCTTTTAAAAAGGTATGATCCAAACAATATTTACAACGCAGGTGAAACTGCTTTGTTCTTCAAGTGCATTCCGGATAAAACGTTTACATTTAAAGGTGAAAAATGCCATGGAGGAAAACAAAGCAAGGAACGCCTTACTATTCTCCAATGTGTAAGCATGACTGGTGTGGACAAACTTCCTCTTTTGATCATCGGGAAATCAAAGCGACCTAGATGTTTTAAAGGTGTCAAGACTCTACCTGTTGATTATGCCAGTAATACAAAGGCTTGGATGACAAAGATATTATTTAGAAATTGGTTGAAAAAAGTTGACAAGGAAATGAAGATAAAACGAAAAAGAAATGTGCTTTTTATTGACAACTGTGCTGGCTGCATGGATTTACCAACACTTACAAACGTAAGAGTCATGTTCTTGCCTGCCAATACCACCAGTAAACTTGAACCATTAGACCAAGGTATCATACACTCATTCAAAAGCTTTTATCGCAGAGAAGTTGTTAGACATACTCTTATGTGCCTGGAAAAAACAATAACCCTGAGATTAACGTACTTCTATCCATGAAATTTGCAAGGAGGGCATGGTACACTGTAAGTGACGTTACTTTCAAAAATGGCTTCAAGAAAGCTGGGTTTTGGGTCAGTACAGATAAACATGACTTATTGCCAGAGGAAAATGTGGTTGAAGTTGGTCCTACCAATGAGGCATGGAGCAAGCTTGTGTTTCACGAAACCAGTATGTTAACGCCAACCTTTGAGGACTTTGTTCAGATTGACGACGACGTGGCTACCAACGGGGAACACACCGAAGACTATATCGTTAAGAATTGTGTGAGCACGTGTACTGATGAAAATGACAGTGAAGATGAAGCTGATCGATCGCAGATTTTGTATACAGAAATAAATAACATATCAAAGAAGCAAGAAGCTTTGAATGCACTGGAGATGCTCCACCATTTTTTTTTTTTTTTTAATACTCGGCGGTTGTTGAGAAAACAATATTTAATAACATTTATGAACTGGAAAAACATGTAAAAAATGAAGAAACAAAAACGCAGAAGAAATTAACGGATTTCTTTAAGTAAATGTAAGTGTAGGCCCTAAGGTTTTTTGTTTTCTTTTTGTAAGCATATATGTCAAATTCTGATGAATAATATCTATAGAATACATACCTATTTATCACTACATATTTGCTGTATTTTTTAAACCTCTATAAGTGAGAAAACCACTCCTGTACCTCTATAAGCGAAAAACTTGGGTTAGTGAAAAACCACCATAAGCAAAAAAAATTTGCGGTCCCTTGAACTCTCGCTTACACAGGTTCGACTGTAGTACACAATAAAAATGATAACAAATAGAAATGTATGGCTGAAACTGTCAAATATGTATCTGAACTGTGTTGGGTGAGAAAGATGCTTGCAAACATTCATTTTGGTCCCTATGCATAAGACAGTATTGAGGAAGTATTGTAATTGTGCTAAGCCTCAGTCCTCAAATTTTGTTGAATTTTCTGCCTGGTCTTTACCAATCTGTCTTTTGTGTATCTGTATGATAGATTTGTTCCACTCATGATTACTTAAGACCAAATGAGCATAATTATATGTTTTTTGACAATTTGTTATTAGGATTATGACATAATAAAATAAAGGTATTTATGTTTTTAGGTATTTTTGTATTTGATCTTACCTTTTATGGTTCTGTTTAACTATCTCTCATGTATTTAAAACCTGAAATACTGAATTTACAGTAAACCTGAAACTAGAAGTTCCATAACAACTGTTTAAAATTTATGGCTATGTATTGGTTGTAATGTTTTGCTAGAACACAGTAACTTGCATAAAAATCATTTGAGTTTACTCAGTTTCACATTTTCTTGTTTTAGTTCACCTTTTTTCCCCTCCATGTGCTGTCTCTAAACTAGTTTGTTGCAATCATCTATCTCTGTTAATCTTGAATCTGTTTCTTAATTGCATGTGCCTACCACATTCATTATCCTCACTTATCAGCTTCCTACACACTATCTAATCTTTGTTTTCAACCACAGTTTATCCCTTTAACTATTCCTGTACTAATAGACTGATCAATTCCTTATGGCAGAAAATTTGATCCACCATATTCTTATTATAAGATATTTTCTCAGATTCCCACCTTATTACACATGTTATGTTCAGGATATACTTTTTCTGTCCAGGTGAATTTCAACATTCTTCTGTAGCACCACATTTTAAATCCTTTAGTTTTCATTCTTTGTGCACTCTGAGAGTTCTTAAAAAGTGCTGAATGGGCCAGCACTGGGATACACCCTGTTAAGGTTCTTTGGGTGGTTTAATTTACTGCATTTATTAATTAATAAAGTCCACCAAAAAACAATGTATGTTGATGCTCGTTTATTTTCAATCAAAACAAGTCTGCGACATTCACAAGCATAGTTGTTACAATCCAAAGATGCAATACTGACTTACTGAATACTTGAATCGAAAACTGAATGAAAACTTGCATGAATGTCTCTGTAACACTGAATTAATACTTAATGCAAACTAAACTCTCTGTCCAGGCGATCTGTTTATATAGAGTCTATCGAATTTACGAGAATTCTTCAAAGGCATCCGCCCGATATTTCTCGATCATTAACAATCACTCAAACAATCAAACATATTAAAAACAATCGGAATTGATACAAAATTAATTAATAACATTACAAAATGATTAGAAATGGTAATTAGAGATACTTGAATACAAAATTATTTACAGAAATCCATTCAAACGGTAGAAAATCGTCCTGTAGATATCGTAAATTACAGTAATACATGGAAATACAAACTTTTAAGAAATACTCTTGCACCATTCGGTTATTAAACATATTAAATGGACTTTAAATACTTTTCTTACATAAAATAAAGTCTATATACACTGATTTACCAGAATTTACAAAATAAACATATCAAATCACTTTCAAGCAAACTTTGGCTCACTACAAATACTTCATGCAGTATAATGCTATTCAAAATTCAGGTATTAGGGCTGTTACAACCCTCTTCCTATTTTCATCTCTAATTGACAGCATTCTACACATCCGCACAATTAAACTGATAATAACTAGGGATGTAACAGAAGTGAAATTGTAGAAGGGAAAACAGAAGCAGATATTTGTTTTTTTTATCAGAAGCGGAAGTGTTTAAAAATTTTATTTACTGTAACAGAATCTTAGTTTACTGTCTAGTTACTTGTATTTAATAAAAGTCACGATGTTTTAATAATCAAAACAAATCAGTCTGTCAGTAACTGACCTTAATTAAGTGATGATAATAATATTACCACCTCAAAATTATGTCTACCTCACTTCGAAAAAATCCCAAAAAACAAAAAAAACATGGCGATCACCTATCCATCATTTAGAGGAATTTCAAATTGATCATGTTGCAATATTGTATGACTATCAAAAATAAATTCATGATGTGCAAGTACGCAGAGGGACAAATATAGATTCTGATCACTATTTAAACAGAATAAAAATTAAATTCACAACCAAAAGAAAATTTAACAGAAAAACACCAGTGATTCCAAAATTTGATCTATGCAAAATCAAAGAAAAATGGGAAGAAGAACCTGCGGAAATTTCAGACCAAAATAATCAAAACAGCGAAATAACTGATACCTCTTCACAAAAAACCAAAGCACCCTTCGTGGAATCAAGAATTTGAGACTGCACTAGAAGAAAGAAAAAAAGGCATTTCAAAATTACAATTGCAACAAATCTGAAGAAACACACAGTAAATTTCTCGAAGTTCGCAAACAAACATCCAAGATTTTACGAAAAAACGAACGAAAATATGTCAACAACAGGCAATTGAAGACAACTTCAAAAATTACAATACACGTGATTTCTACAAGACCTTTGCGAATCAATAAAAGGGTACTCACCTCAGAACCTATTTTTTAGAAAATGAAATGGTGAACTTGCCCTGACAAATAAAGAAAACTGCCAAGAGCTGACCGTTTATTTTTCACAGCTCTTGAATTGTCCCCAACCCAAAAAGAGGTTCCCGAAAATACAATCTGAAATAACAACAGAGAACTCATTACCACCAACACAAGAAGAAATTTATGCACATATAAAGAAACTTAAAAATTACAAAACATCGGGAGAAGATGGAATTGTAGCCGAACTTTTAAAAAATTTAAGAACAAATTCACTCGGAGAAATTGCACAAATAATCCAAAACATTTGGCAAACCAAAAAAATTCCAGATGATTGGAGGACTGCTTAATCCACCCACTATATAAAAAAGGTAAAACATCAGATGTAAACAACTATAGAGGGATCTCCCTCCTACCAGTCACATACAAGGTTATTTCAGCCTGTATTTTGAAGGAACACAAGGGCAGTTGGAACCTAAATTAGCAGAATATCAAGCAGGATTCAGACCTGAACAAATTTTCAACCTCAAAACCATAATCAAAATGAGAGCCCTCAGATAAAAACCCCTAGTATACACATTTGTGGATTTCAAAAAGGCATAAAACTCAATAGACGGCCTTCACTATTCCAAATTTTAGAAGAAAGGGTATTAGATCCAAAAATATGAGAACTCATAAAACAAACACTGATTGGCACTAAATCTAAAATAAAATTCATGAGCGAGGTTTCAGAACCCTTTGACATTCAAACAGGTGTGAGACAAGACGATAGGCTCTCTTCTGTTCAACATCGTTCTAGACAAAGTTATGGGAGAAAGAACTCAAGAAATGTAAGTGTTCGAAGCCAAACCCACTTGGCTTTCCCAAAAACAACCTCTACATACCATATCTCGCTTTTGCGGATGATTTGGTGATATTAGTAGAAGATGAAGAGACTGCCATCAAACAGCTTGAGGCACTCAAAGAATGTGCAGGAAAAGTAGGGCTACAAATCTCATTTGAGAAAACTGAAATGTTCAAAGCCAAATAGCAAGTTTGAGAACAAAGCCAACAGAGTCCCATACTTTAAATACCTTGGAGAATTCATCAAACCGACAGGCCTTGAGAAAATCTCGCAGCAAAATTGCCTCCAAAAAGTAAAAAAAAACATTAGGGTTAGTCGAAAATCTCAACAACAAAAAATCCATGTCAAGACAGACCAAAATTTGGCACTACAACACAGTCATAAAACCAACAGTCCTCTATGCAAGTGAAATGTTAACACTTAACAGAAAACATGACCTTGAAGAAATAAAAGAAGTAGAGAGAAAAATCATTAGAAAAATTCTAGGAGCAAGACTCACTAAAGATGGTTACAGACTACAATTAATCAAAACAACTGAAAAGTTTTCAAACATCGAAATTGACATCAAGAAGAGGCGAATGTAATTCTTTGGTCACCTTAAGAGGTTACCAGAAAATCGATTGACAAAAAAGATAATAGATTATATAACTTCACTTAAAAATCCAACACCTTGGCTGACTGAGATTCAAAAGTGTAAACATAGAAGCAACAGATATCTTAGAAAGAATCACCTTCAGACAAAAATTAGACGAATGGGAAATTATTACTGAGCAACAAAAACAATACAGACCTAAGTGGTCGGATGAACATAAACAAGCTTTCTCAAAAACAATGAAAGCATTTTGTAACAACAAGAAGAACTGAAGAAAACTTGATTGGGTCATCTGTTTAATGTCTTCCATTGGGAGAATTCACCAATAATAATAATATTAATTTTCTAATTGCTGTAACTGAAATTCAAAATTTAAAAGTTCCAAGTTGTATTTTAAAAATAAAAGCTTATTGGCCTTTTCTCTTTTTAAATGGCATCTTTTCATCATAAATTAAGGCTGCTCCATTGAACAATTGTTCACTAGAATCACTGCTATGTGGAGCTGACAAAAACCTAACAATTTCCATGTTCATGTGTGTCACTTAAGATGATCTTCTTTTTTTTGTTATAGGCCTGTAATATGGTTCATCATCTTAGATATTGTTTGAGTTTAAAATAGATTCTAATATCACCGACAAATGTTGAGTTTGTTGTGGAAATGTCTTACATGTTGAAGGCTCAGAGTCATGAGAACTTACGATAGGTTTCTTCCCTTCCTTTTTCTTATGGTCAGAAGAACAGCACTCATTTTGATTGATCATCTCTTCATGTTTTTAGGTTATAATGTGAATTACTGCAATTAGACCTCCTGTTTGGTAATCTCACTATAAAATTTTACCTTATATCATGTACAGTTGAATGGACAAAATATTATAATTATGGGAGATCTAAATGCCCATGTAGTCACAGAAAGGCAGTGGTATGAGGAAGTAATAGTGACAGAAGGTTGAGGTGGCAGAAATGAAGAAGGGGAAAGGCTGCTGGATCTCTGCAAAAGAAATGGATTGAAAATAGGAAATTCCTGGTACAAAAAGCAAGAGAGCCACAAGGTAACATGGTACAGTAGTGATTGGCAGAGGAAGTCAGTTGTGGACTACTTTATATTTAATGGTGAATTAAAGCAGAGTGTAACAGATGTGGAGGTAATACCATCAGAGGCACTGGATAGTGATCACCGGCTATTACTAATGGAGCTAAGGATTGCGACAGAGAGGAGAAAATCAGGAAGACAGGACAGGAGATTAAGAGTATGTAAGTTGAAAGAGAAGAGTAATGAAGAGGAATACCAGAGAATAATAAGGAGTAAGATACCAATTGCAGAAATGGAGACAGTGGGAGAGGAGTGGGAATATTTTAAAACAACGTTAGTCCAAGCAGCAGAAACAGTGTGTGGAAGGACTGGTAACACCAAAAGGTGGAAAGAAACAGCATGGTGGAATGATACAGTAAAACAAGCAGTGGAACTCAAGAATAGGGCCTTTAGGGAATGGTTCAAGCAGAGGTCACAGGAGACAAAGGATTAAATCCCTGTCCGGGCATCCAGGTTTGGGTTTTCCATGGTTTCCCCAAATCACTCCAGGCGAATGCCGGGACGCTTCCTTTGAATGGCCATGTCTGAATTCCTTCCCATTCCTTGCTTCCACCCTTTCCCACCTCTAATGACCTTGATGTCAACAAGGTGTAAAGCAGTAAAAAAAGAAAGAAAGGAAAACCACCTCAAGGTCATTGCTAAGAAAGGTAAAACCTTACATATCAAAAGCTGATGCCGGTGTACTGGATATGCTCAATCAGTTATTCAAATGCTAGAAGAGGAATTTGAAATAAATTTGAAGAATAACAAGCCTGTAGTGTCAGAAGGCAGCAGAAATAGTGGGAATATAGTAAATTTGAAGCGGTAGGGTAATATATTTTATTTTTTACTTTGGAAGTAAAACTACATCTGATGGTTAAAAGAAGAATGACATAAAAATAAAATAGAATACCATTAGATTACTAACATCAGAATAAAATGTGAACCTAGGATTGGGAAAGAAATTTATGAAATTGTATGTATAGAGCACTGAATTCTTTTTCTATGGACACTAGAGGGAAGTAAAACAGAAGCATTTTGAAATAAAGAGCTGTATAAAATTAAGCAAAGTAAATAACTGTTCTGTAAATAATCTTTGAAGGAAAGAGTTTGGATAAAAATCTTGTAAAAGGAAAAATTATGTAGAGCTGCCTATTGGGACATAAGGGGTTCTTTTTTATATAATTTTCATAAAATTATACAGCAAGTAAATAAAATCAGTAGTTCTCTACAAATCAAAAATATCTCTTTCAGGAGAGGTACACTCTCTTTGTGAAATATACATCACTACATTTTCTTTTGCATTAAAAGTAAAATTTTATATGGGCACAATAATCTTTTCTTCACACTATTTAATGCTTTGGCTGCTAAAAAATGATTTATTTAATTTTATATCTGTGACATGTTATTTGTTTTATTAGGGTTTGAAAATTTCTGTTTCCTCTTATTATTAATATTTTTTTTTAGACCGGTTACATTTAAGTTATTAGTTTTTCGTTTGAACTCTGCATACACATTCACTTTGCTGTAATGACCTTGTCTTGCTAACTCATCCTTGTGGGAAGTGATTAAGACACTTATCTATTGCTTTGTATTCCCAGAACTGTTAATCTATTAACTCATGCGTCAACTATGAATACTAGTAAACTGAATTATTCATAAATTAGTAATGTCATGAGTAGGGCCCGGATATATATGCACGTAAAACATCTAATATATGCATGCAAATATGCACAAAAAAGTCCTAAAATATGCACTAACAATTAAAGAATATGCACTAACAATTAACGAATCTACACTAACAATTAACGAATATACACTAACAATTAACGAACATGGACTAACTATTAAAGAATATACAGTTATCAAATGATTTATTTTATGTCAACTCACTGATATACACGTTTCATTCCTTACAAAATGATGAATCACAATATGTTACCAACAGTTTTTCAATGTTTTCAGGGGTCAAAGATTTTCTGTTGTCAGACAAAATTAGTTTATAAGCCGAAAATGATCGTTCCACGTCAACGGACGTTATTGGGCAATACTTGTACGATGGTGCTGACTGTTCGGAACATTCATCTGGCAAAGATTGTGTGGTTCCACTTAAATACGTATTAATTGATTGAATCTTTTGCAGACCTGGGTTTGAGTCTAACACCCTGCTGAGTTTAGATTTAACTTTTTCTCCAATTTCACCAGGGACGGCATTTAAAGAAGAAATTGTTTTGTGAAGCAACTGAATAGACTCGTGAAGGGGTGCACCGCTAGTTTGTAGACCCTTAATAGCATTAGAAAGTGACGAATAGTGTACATGGATGAAATTGATATCTCGATATACAGTATCACAATCAAATGCGCACTTTGCTTCACGAACACACGCAGCACGATCGTCATGACCAATACTTGTAACCACATCTTTCACTTGATGAAAGTTCTCCTGGTAGAACAGCACTGCAGACAACCAAGTTCCCCATCTAGTGAGAACAGGTTCCGGTGGAAGAGGAACCTCAGGCAGACGATCCTTATAAAACTGTACACGCGCTGGTGCTTTTAGGAACACTTTTTTTCCACTTGAAATTACTTTGTTAACTGAAGGAAATAGAGAATGTATCTTCTGCAATGCGATGTAATCCATGCGCCAAACATGTAACATGGATCAGATTGGGGAAAAACACTCGAAGCGACTGACCAGCTTTTAACATATATGAAGCTGCGTCTGTGATTAAAACACGCACCTTGTAACAATCACTCTCCGATTCAGTAGGCCACAGAAGTCGCAGGGAATCGTTTATAAATCTTGCAATTGTACTGTGGTTGGTTTTCTCTAACACTTTGGTTGAAAGTAAATGTGGTTTTCCGGGTTCTTCTTGACATAGTTTGCCCACTATAAAGTTCGCTACGTATCGGCCACATGAATCGGTTGTTTCATCTACCGATATCCAGACACAGTTCCCTCCTATGTCAGACCGAATTGAATCCAGGACAGAATCGTGTAGAGAGAGCAAATAATTTTTCCTGAGGGTGGATTCATCCGGTATCCTTTGATTAACACAATACTTTTGAAGAAATGCTCGTAGATCTGGATTATTCAATTTATGCAGCGGGATATTGCTGCATACAAAAGCCTTACACAGGTCAGCAGAGAATGTATTAACAGACCGTGATACCTGAGTTAAAAGTAGCTGTTGCGTGTTCCTATTCTTTTCTTTTGACCTGAGATGTACAGCTGTTTTAGAATGCTGTTCAAGTTGAAATTTTTTCTCACATTTTATATTCTTCTCACATACTTGACAGTACACAACTTCACCGTCACTAGAATAGTCACTGTTGCCTGAAATCCACTGCTTAATTAAAACTGATCTTGTGCATTTTTCTTTAGGCATTTTTGGAGTCAGATTAAAGAAACTTAATCTTAGCACACGAACACTCCTGTCAACACAAACTTTGAGAGGCTACTGTTTTTGGAAAGGAATGTACACGTCCCTTTAAAAGTACGAATCCCTCAGGTCTGGAAGCCAGGAATCTGTTCTCAGGAAAACTGGCTCGTACCGCAATTAGGGGAATATTCCCGAAAAGATTAAAGAAAACCGCTGGCCTTCCCGGTAGTTGTCGCACGAATAAACACACTGGTAGATAACGAATATTCCAAGTGGGGGTAAATACTTGTGACTGTCGTCTCCTCAAACAAGAATTTGCCGCCTGAGGGAGAATAGAGCTATTCTTTGATTTTGCCGACCCCACCCGCCCTTCCCGTGAATGTTACCGCTCAGGGCAGTAGAGAAGGTCGCCGCCACACAAATTTTTCCATTTGCAGCACCTCCAAACATGTCACTGTGTGAGTTTGGATAAGGTAGAAAATTCTCTACATGTGAATGCCAGTACAAAAAAATCCTGTTTACTCCAAGAATTTAACTTACTTGTTGCGGTTGCCAAGGATGTCCAACATACAGGTACATTAGGCTTTACAGTTTCTTCAGAAGTATCGGATATTCAGTTATGAGATGAAATAAAAGCTAAAATATGCACATATCCATAAAATATGCACTAACCCTCAAAATATGCATTTGCATATGCGCATATGCTTTTTTGAAAAATCCGGGCCCTAGTCATGAGTACCCCTCTACCAATCCTCTGTGTACTGGCATGAGTAATTTCATTTTCAATCACTCCTTCTGTTGACCAACATTAAAACAATAAACTACCCATGATTTGTGTCCTTCTATTAGGTTTCTGAACTCTTCTTCTTTGTACTCCTACAGTATGTGAATAGCTGTCTGGTATCTAGCTTTGTTATATTTCTAATTATCATTCACCTTTCCACCATCAACTTCCTCTTTCAGCTTCAACCTAATTTCTGGTATCTATTAATTTCTTCCTCGCTAGATATACAATCAGTGCCCCTTTCTTAATCTGTTGTTATCCCTTTGCCATCAATATCTCATGCTAAAAAGGCACTGTGTTCACCCCAACATAACTTCAAATGTTCTCCTGTATGATGTTAATTAGCAACACAGAATCACATTCTCTGCTCTATTTAGAATTTGGCCATGTCTAGTGTGAACCCACCTATAACAAAAAGGCAGAGACTGCTTTAATGGGCCATTAGGAATGGAGGGGGAGGAATCAGATCAGAAGTAGCTCCATACAAATAGAAATCAGCATACAAAAAAAGGCACTTAGGATGTTATTAGGGAACTAAGAATGTTAAGTGTAAAGGTGCCAAGGTTGATATTATTACTACAGATGTATTAAAGATGGGATATACTATTTAGATTGAGTTTGGAGATTTACTGCTTACCAGAGGACTTGAGAAGTGTCATAGTACTACCAGTCCATAAAGGAGAGAAGTAAGATTGAAAAGTACAGGATGATTAATTTCACATTAGGAACTTTGAGTTAAGTTGTGGAGAGAGATGCTTAACAATTTACCTCAAAGTGTGAAAAAAATTGAAGTAAAAATGTTTATTATGCCGAATTAGTTGAAAATGGAAATTGTTATGTCAGTATAAGCTCAATATAATCAGCAACAACTTAGCTTCTACTTTTACTTACTAAAATTGACATGAGGACTATATAATAAATGTTCCTCTCTTATTTTCTGGGTTAGTGCATTATTCTCTGTCATAATGGAAAATAAATTAATTGTATGATGCAGGTACCTTCATTTGTTTCTAGAGAATATTGATCAAACAATTTGCATTACCTCTCAAATTCTACAGATTTTCACATTCCCACCTTCAGTCAAGTCAATAAATTCCCTGACTACTTTCAAATTTCACTTCAGTGTTGTGTTCATATTCCTCTGAAAATCTAAGCCTTTACGTCTACTTTTTTGTTTGTTGTAATTGTTTCTTTGTAGAATTGGGTAACAGTATTTATGATAGGTATGTATCCCTTTTATTCTTTTTTGATCCCTGTATATGTCACTTATTTTGATTGTACCTCTTATGTTCATTGTTTTTCTTCAGTTTATGGTCTAAATGCTACATGATCAAGTTTCACTATCTCTGATATTTTAACCATACAGATGTTTTCCTAACTTATATGTACCTAGTGTTGCTGGAGGGAAACTTCAACTTTCTGAACAAGTGTGGTGGGTGAGCAGTTAACGCTCTGGCCTCACATTCAGAAGGACGTCAGTTCGAATCCCCAGGCAAATACTGGGATGCTTCCTTCAAAAAGGCGATGGCCGAACTCTTTCCCATTCCTTATCCCCATTCCCATCCCACCTCTAATGACCTCGATGTCGATGAGGTGTAAAGCCATAAGTAAAGCAACTTTCTCACACTATTCAACGTTGTGTTAAATGTATGAGAACAATAATCGTGGAACAAGAAAATCGATATGAATTAAGTTAAAAAAATTAAGTGTAAACCTGTCATTCACGAAAACAAAAGGCAGGAGGGATTTTTTCTTTTTATCTCTTCTTTCTAAAAAATAAATTGGATTCAGTAACCACTACTTCAGATGAGCCATCCTTAGTGTGAGAGAGTTCATGAGAATTTGATAAACACATAACTGCATGATGTATTTGTTTCTTTACATGGGCAGTTATACAATAGTGATAAGACCTGTAGATGCTTATTAACATAGATACTTTACTCAAAAAGACAAAAAAAGAAACAATCATTAATTGATGACGATAACCCAGATCCGAGCAATGTCACGAACTTTAGTGGAAATTTAGTTGAAGAGTAATTCACAACACAGTGTTTATTATTCAAAACCTTGGTTTGAAAAATTTTACAAGCATGTTTCAGTGATTCTGCATGATGCAAGAGTGGCATCAAGTCCAAAAGGTTTATTGTGACTATAATTCCAGTTATGCTAATTATCTAAGAAAATGAATTAATATACAAGAAAATGACTGAAACGAATCAAGTGCAAGTTATTAAATTTAACCTACTTAAGTCTAGCATGAAAATAACTAAACCCAGCTGTATGTGATCTAACTCTTTGTAGCTTTCTGTGCAGTTTGGTTTTCTCTGGTCTCATTCATGATCCACTCCCTCATATCTCAGCTCTCCCATGGTTTTGTTCACTTTGTCTTAGGGCTGATAGGATGTGGGAGATGGGCGAAACGATCAGGTAGTGAAAGGATCAGGGTTCTAGAGGCTCGTCCTGTGGAGGCTCAGCCTCTGGAGGTGTGGCCTGTGGTGGCTCCACCTGTTGAGGCTCAGCCTGTGGGGGCTCAGCCTGTGAAGGCTCACCCTGTGGAGCTTCAGCCTATGGAGGCTCAGACTGCGCGGGTACAGCCTGTAGGGGCTGAACTTGTTGAGGCTCACGCTGTAGAGGCTGAAAGTAGAGGAAAGTGGGTTGGAGGAAGTTGAGAAGGATGGGTGGGAGCTGGTAACAGGTCGTAGGAAGAAATATAGTTAACAGGATGAAGAAGCCAGACACTTCAATAATTGTGGGGAAAATAGGTTTGACCTGTTGCCAGAGTCAGGAGGAGAAGAGCCTCATGTAGATGTAGGAGTGGGTAAGATTCAGCAGGCCTTTAGGAATAAGGGCGTGCAAGGTAAGAATAGGAATAAAAGGGTTCTGCTGCTAGGTAGTAGTCATGGGAGAGGTGTAGGCCCTCTTCTGCAGGATCAGTTAGGTACAGGTTACAAGGTCACAAGTTTTTTCAAACCTAGTGCAACATTAGGTCAGGTAATAGAGGATATTGGTTCACATTGTAGGACTTTCACTAAGGATGATAGAGTAGTGATAGTGGGAGGGGTGGGGAATAGTATTGATAGAAACGTGAGTTATAGTATAGAGAATGACCTGTGGAAGGTGGTGAAGGAGGCACAGCATACCAGGGTGAAGCTCATGCAGGTAGTAAGACGCGATGACTGGCCACAATTGAACTTATGCTGTGAGGTGTGTAAATGTGGAAATGGAAGTTCTACTTGGGAAAGGCATTAGTTCTGTGTTGGGGGTTGTGCCTGTAAACACCATTGGTAGGTGGGGTTTCACTAGGCATGGCCTACACCTAAATAGAAGGGGGAAGGGAGTACTTTCTGAGTTGTTAGCTAAAGCAGTAAGGGAGCCCATTCCAGTGATGATGGGGTCAGGACAGTGCCTTTTTTAGGTTAGGGGCATGCTGGTGAAGGGATGGAATTAGATGATCAAAGTGATACTGATTGCAGATCCACGATGAGAAAGATCATAGATGTTATAGAAACAGATGAAGTTCGCTGAAACAATAACTGGCTGGGGTAAAACTGTGAAAGAGGAGATAAATGCTGAAAATATAAAGCCGGTAATAAGGGTGTTAATGGTAAATTGTAGAAGTATAATGAACAAAGTAATCGAATTTGCAAACTTATAGAGATACACGAACCACAAGTAATAATTGGGGTAGAGAGTTGGTTAAAAGAAGACGTACCTAGACTGAGGTTTTTCCTGATGGTTGCAGAGTGTACTGCAGAGATAGAGGAGCAATTGGTGGAGGAGTATTCATACTAGTTAGCAGAAACTATCACAGTTCACTGGCATTCATAGATCAACACCATGAGTTACTTGGGGTAGATTTCTGGGGTAATAAAATAGAAAAAATCAGGGTGTTGGCTGCTTACTACAGTGGAAGAATGAAAGATGAAGATGAGGCTCTTCAGGAGAAATTAAATTCATACTCGGATTTCAGAGGTGAGAATAAAATGATCATTGGTGGGGATTTAAATTTACCAGGTGTAAACTGGGAAGGAAATAAGATTAATAACACGCGGGAACAAACATTTGCAAATACCTTAATAAGGGAAGGAGGATTTACACAATTGGTAGAGCAAAACACTAGGGTACAAAATATTTTGGATATATTCCTAATAAAGCCCGATGATAACCTTGTGAGGTGTCAAGTAACGGAAGGAATAAGTGATCATGATGCAGTTCTGATGGATATTAGTGGATTCAGTGAACCAGCAGCCATAATTGAAAGGGAAATAGGTACAATTATAAAAAGGCACAGATTTCAAATTTGAAGAGATATTTCAGAGAACGATGCAGCAAATGGAAGGAAGGCACAAGTACAGTAGAGTCAAGGTGGGAAGAGTTCAAGGAGATAATAAGAAAGGAGGAAGAAAAATTCATTCCAAAGCAGAAAATACAGATAAGTACAGAACCTGTGTACTATAATAGGGAAGTGAGGAGGCTAAAGAGGTTGGTATGAAGAGAACATAACAGAGTTAAGACACAGCAGGGTAGTAGGGAATATTTCAGACAACTAAACAAGGACTTAATAACAGCAAAGAAAGTGGCTAAAGATGGGTTTATGAAGAGTATTGTCAGTACAGGAGGATCAATGACAGATGCATCTAGAAACTTCTATGACTATATCAGGAACCTGAGGGGAAGGGAGGGTGTAGAGACACTTATAGATAAGGATGGAGAAGTAGTTACTGAGGATTTGAAAAAGGCAGAGATTTTAAGTAAATGGTTTAGTGAGAGCATTAGGGACAATGAATCAGAAATGGGAAGGTCTAATTCGGAGAATGAGCTTAACAATACGATTAGAAATGAAGATACTAAAAAATTTGAAATTCATCCTGAAGAAATCATGAAGGAAATAAGCAAGCTGAAAAAACATAAGGGGGCTGGTGCAGATAATATTACTACAGATATCTTAAAGATAGCCGGATGTGACATTGTACCTTATCTTGAAATATTATTTGAATTGAGTCTGGATACTTGCTGCTTACCACAAGACTGGAAAATTGTGATAGAAGTACCGGTACATAAAGGAGGGGTGAGAAATAGAGTCGAAAATTACAGGCCAATCAGTTTAATTGTATAATGAAAACACAGCCAAACCTGTTGCAAATATTCAATGAATTTATTGACCGGTTTCGACCCGCCTTAAGGGATTCTTCTTCAGAACTAGTTAAAATATATTACATAACTCAAAAACACTTTTCAATAAAATAGTACACTTTTGTACTAAAGTCACACATTAAAAATATATTATCTGGCTAACCATCCGGCAGCCAGCGTGCATCAGTCGGCAGTAAGCTACCGCCCAGATTATACGCTGGCTCTGTAATGCACGTTGGCTGCTGGATGGTTAGCCAGATAATATATTTTTAATGTGTGACTTTAGTACAAAAGTGTACTATTTTATTGAAAAGTGTTTTTGATTTATGTAATATATTTTAACTAGTTCTGAAGAAGACTCCCTTAAGGCGGGTCGAAACCGGTCAATAAATTCATTGAATATTTGCAACAGGTTTGGCTGTGTTTTCATTATACAATTGAAGAAATACCGTTGCTGTTGATGCTGCTGTGCTCAAGATTTTGCAATCAGTTTAACTTCAGTGGTACGTAAATTAATGGAAAGATTGATGTGCAACCACATCAGAAATGTATGTGAGGAACGTAAGTGGTTTTCAAGTAGGCAACATGGGTTCAAGCAAGGATGTTCATGCGAATCTCAGTTGGTGGGATATATGCAAGATATTTCAGATGAAATGGACAAGGGAGACCAAATTGATAGTGTAGCACTAGATCTTTCAAAGGCGTTTACAGAGTAAGCCACAATATTGTAGTAAATAAGGTAAAAACTCTTGGTGTGGATGAGAAAGTGATTTGCTGGGTAGAAGAATTTTTAAATGGTAGAAAACAGAAAGTTAGCGTAGGAAATGCAGTATCAAAGGAAGTGAAAGTAAAAATGGGAGTGCTGCAGGGTAGTGTATTGGGACCATTGCTATTCATTATTCTAATGAATAATTGTGTTGATTGTTTACTATCTGAAATTAGATTGTTTGCAGATGACATAATGCTGTATAAAAGGATCAAAACGATAGAGGATTGTAAACAGTTGCAGGGTGATCTGGACAGGATATCTAGTTGGGTTGGTAAACATGGGATGAAGATAAATGCAAAGAAGAGTCAACTAATTAGATAGACAGATAAAAAAACAAAAGGATAATTATGAATATAAGGTGGGGAAAGAATTGCTTGCTGAAGACTTGAAATGTAAATATCTTGGCATTACATTTGATAACAAGCTTAACTGGGCAGGACACATTGGACAGGTGGTAGGAAAAGGTTTCAAAATCCTGCACTTGTTGGAGAGAGTGATGAGGGGATGTACGAGAGAAGTAAAGGAATTGGGTTACAAAACTTTGGTCAGACCATTCTCGAATATGGTAGTGTAGTATGGGGCCCACATTTTGAGTATCAAACACAGGAGTTGGGTAAGGTGCAAAGAAGGGCTGCTAGATTTGTTTCTGGAAATTATCACAAAATGCAATCAGTGACAGATATTACAAAGGAGCTGGAATGGTATTCATTGCAAGACAGGAGGAGGATGAGGATGCTCATGGGTGTGTACAGGGCGTATACTGGCGATAAGGCATGGAAAGATATTGGAGTAGGTATGAAAAGTAGTTCATGGAAGGGAAAAGATGACCATGACCACAAGCTGGCACTCGATTACAGGCACAAGGGTGTGGGAAGATTCTATTTTTCTGGTAAGGGTGTCAGGGATTGGAATGAGTTACCTAGGGGAATGGTGAATAACTTAACGGAAACATTGAAGGAATTTAAAGTTCAAATTTATAGAGGACAAATATAGGTGGGTGCAGGATATGGGGAAGTTGGTTGTGTAGGGAAATTGTCACCGGCGTGTGTGCTCCATTGCAATTAAATTAAATTAATTTATGATGTCTTTTTGCAAATCCCTTTCTTTAGGACTCTTCTATACCATTTTTGTGATGTGTTTGGGAACTTTACCTAATTTCACTCTGGCTTTCTTTAGCTTTCAGCATACTTCTGAGTTCCTACTGTGGCTTCTGTGAATTCCCTCCAAACACTTATCCACTTGTTTGAGTCACTGCTGCGATGGTATCTAAAACTGGTAGTGAGCTGGCAGATATTTTGGATGTTGTGCATTCATTTATAAAGTTCCAATAATTGTAATGGTTTTTATACCTTTTTGAGTGCAGTGTATGAAAATACATGAACCAAAAAAGTTGTAATTGTGTCAATTATGCCACTATAAACCTTCAGATATTCTGAACAAGATTTGAGTGACATGTTAGCCCTTTTTTGGAACAAAGAATGGGAAGTAATTTGGCCATAGCCTTTTGAAGGAAACATCCCGTTTTTCATCTAGAATGATGTGAGGAAACCTTGAAAAACCCAAATCTGGATGACCTGACAGTTTGCCAGCTGACACAGTCCTGAGGAAAGTGTCAATGAAGCACCCATTTTCGTTATTGCTCTGTGATGTGCTTTTAATTATATGAATGACTCGAGTATTGTATGACATGAAAAATAAATACGCGAATTTGCCTTAAATAGCAATAAGATTTCTTCCTTTTTTCATATTTTCTGACCTAACTATATTTTTATAGTATCGAAGAGACCTCATACAGATTCCTGACTCTCCACATTGTGTGCGTTGATTCCTTTTATTTTAGAAATTAATAAGTTACAAACTGAAAGTAAGCTTTCTTAAACATTAGAATATTCAGGTCTAATAAGTGGGATTAAGTGCTACTTTTAATTGAACTATTATGGTCTTGTAAAAATGGTGCATTTTTAAATGCAGAATATATTTTGTGTTTGAAATAATGTTTATAGTTGAGTTGTTAATATGCTGTAACATTAAGTTGTATGATTTAAATTAATAAATATTTGATATTTTGAAATAAGTGTTTCATCATGGAAATAACATTTAGCTGCTTTCTTTGCTCAGCTGATACACATGTTAAGTTTCTTTATTATCATCCTAAACAACTTCATTTAAACCAGATTATTAATTCAATTAGTACTTTTTACACTGAATGAAATAATAAATTTTTATGATTAGAATTGAAATGAAAATTAGATCTAGTACAATTAAGGATATTTGCCAAAGGCATAGAGAATTTGATATGAATTTCATTTGTCCAGAGATTGATAACTATAACATTTTTAATGCAATCCTACATTTGTCATGATAGAACATTGTAGAAACAAATTTACATTACTTCTTTGCTCTAGCTAACATCTGATCTATGAAATATTCATGGTCATATGGCTGATAATTATCTCTGAGCCTTGGTATCTTATCTTGTTACTTCTTGAATGCATAACATGTAAATGCTGTAACATCATTTGATAACAAGCATGGTTTCCCCAAATCACTCCAGGCAAATGCCAGGATGTTTCCTTCAAAAAGGCCATGGCTGAATTCCTTCCCGCTTCTAATGACCTTAGCCGTCGACGAGGCGTAAAGCCATAGTAAAAAAAAAAGATAACAAGCTCAGTTCATCAGCACTAATTGAGATTACAGTGTATAAGCAATTAATGATAATACTGGATATAGTCTTCTCGGGAGACTAGCCGAGTAAGTAAGATGTTTCCACACGATATTTCGGCGATCTCTGACTCCGTCGCCATCTTCTGGTGAAGTGCCGGATCCGTCAGAAGGCTGGTTCTTATAGCCTCCGAATGCGCGCGTGGTGGCGTGCGCACAGCTGGTTGGCGAGTGAAAGAGAATTAAAATTAATTTAATCATGCCAAAAAGAAAGTCTCGTGTATGGATTTTTTTTTCAATTGGACAATGATTCGCGTAAAATGAAGTGTAATCAGTGCCAAATGATAATTTCTCGTGGTGGGCAGGGAAAAGCAGCAAATACTACGAGTATGAACAACCATATCAAATACCGACATCCAACAACCTCAGTTAGGTTCTGTGATCAAATGTTCCACCACAGACGATTCATCCCAGTAGCAAATCCAAGTAGATGAACTACCTACAACAGTGCCTATTCCGTCAACTTCAATGTCGTCAGAGGTCAGTTTATGTCAGAAAAGCCAGCAAAATATTGAAGATAGTTTTGCTGTACAATGGTCATGTGAAGACTCAAGTTCGAGAGTTGCGATTAGTGAGATGATTACAATTGACAACCAGCCGTTGTCAATTGTTGAAAATACTGGCTTTAGAAACTTGATGAAAAAAGTTAAACTAAAATTTGTAGCATACCGGGCAGAAAGTATTTCAGAGAAAACATCATTCCTCATCTTTACGAAGAAAATAAATCTGAAATACGAAGAGGAGTGCTGAGCGCAGCTGCAATTTCAGTCACTACCGATATGTGGACAAACACAAATAACAACGAAAGTTTTTTTTGAGTTTTACAGCTCACTGGCTTGACGATAGTTTCAAATATCATCACGCAGTATTGCAAATGAAACATTTCCCCGACACGCATACTGCCAATAATATAAAAAATTGTTTAGAAGAAATTCCAACTTTGTGGAATATACATACAACCAAAATTCACGCCGTTGTGCGAGGCAACGCAACGGCAGAAATGTGACGGAAGGAATCGACGATTCAGCTTTTAAGGGAGTACCTTGTTTCATACATACTCTACAACTAGCAATCAATACTGCTTTGAACCATGATACCATGACACAAATACTTGTAAAATCAAGACGACTTGTCACACACTTTAACCACTCTAATCAGGCTCAGTTAAAACTTTGTGATCTGCAGCAAGAACCAAATTTACCAGACCACCAGCTTGTCCAAGAGGTATGTACCAGATGGAATTCCACGTACTATATGATATCTCGCCTTATAGAACAAAAACGGGCGGTTTCTTTATACATGGCTGAAACATCGGTAAATTTCGAAAATTTGTCTACTGAAGAGTGGAAAATATTCGGAAAAAGCATTGAATTGCTGAAGCCATTTGAAGAGATTACTAAGATTATAATTTCAAGTTGCTCTTCGGTGTCTGAAGTAATACCTTATCTGAAAATATTACAGAAATGATTTGAAGTAGTGGGTTCGACTTGGAGCATAACATGTTTTCACCCTGGCTACATTGTTGGATCCAAGATATAAGCAACAGTTTTTCGAGACAAAGGACCTCATCACCATTAGGTCTCAGTTTTTACCAGAAACTCTGAAAAATAGCATGAGTGATGATGAGAACGACAATGGCAAAGATGATCTACACAGTACTTCCATCGATGAAGACTATATAGAAACATCAACACAGCGGAATTTTTGGCATTGCTACCAAAAATTTGTATCAAGAAAAATAGAAGATATTCAGGTCAAGGACAGCTCATGAACTGCAGTCCTACTGTGCGTTACCGTTTCAGTGGTGGAGTCACAACAGTTCTAGGTATCCTGAAATGTCGCGCATCACTGAAGTGTACCTTAGTCGTCCCGCAAGTTCCGTTTACAGTGAGGCCGGAAACTTAAAAAAAAAAAAAAAAAAAAAAAAAAATAAATACGATTGCTGCCAGATAGGGCAGAAGCTTCAGTTTTTTACATCATAATTTACCTTTAATTAAAAAATATAAGTAAGTAATACAAAAATATAAGGAGATGACATTTTTGTTTGTCACAAATTTGATTTGATTAGATTATGTACGGTTATAAATGATATAAGTACGTTAGACTGATTGTTTTTGTTTTATGATGCAGTTAATATTTTTTTTACAGTACATCATGTAAATGCAATCTTGTATCAATATTACTTAGTCTGTTAATAATAATAATAACAAAATCATGCTCTTTCGTTTCAATAAGAAGAAATATTTACAAACATTTATTGAAGGTTATGTTGTTTTGTTTGTTAATTAAGATAGCCCTACTAATTTTTTTTGATAAATGTCATAGTATTTTTTTTTTTTTTTTTTAAGCGAATGATTACCAAAGGAAAGATTGCTTTACATTTCGAAATGTGTAAGACTAATTCTAAAATAAAAATATTAAGTAACAATCAAGGTTTTTATTTTATGTAAGCCTCCTATATACATTTTATACGTACTACGAAGCCGGATAGTCGGCGCTCTTAACCGAATAGTTGCCGACTATGAAAGTGGCCGAAGAGTCGGCTTTACCGACTAGTCGGAAAATCTCTAATAATTTGTTAATAAATTTCGTTTAGAGAAAAAAACGTATTATTTATTATAGATGTCGATTTTCTCTGTCCTATTACTTTGTGTCTGTTTACATGTTTCTGGCACCAGTTTTTTTTTTGCCTTCTTTTTTGACAAGCCTTGCGGGCGTAAACTGGCCTAAGTTGTAGCTCTAGCAGAGCACGAGCAGCTAAAGTTATTAGAACCCAAAAATCGGATGCTCATGGTGAAGAAAGAAGAAAAGAACAAGCTGAAATAAAGCTGTCCTTAGCTAACACCCCCCCTCCCCCAATCCCCTCACCGTCGTTTGTTTTTCTGCTTTTAAATATGTTGGAAATTGATTTTCTTCAAGAGACAGGTTCGATGGTTGAATGATATAGTGATGGGTTTCCGGTCATATTATGCCGACTCGGTGTTGTTTGGGTGCTACCAACAACTTTATATATTCAATTCTGGCAAATAAATTATTAATCCACGCGTACGAAGTCGCGGGTATCAGCTAGTATTATATTATTATTAAATATTAATTAAATTAATATTAAATTATTATTAAAAATCTCTTTCTTTTCTTAACTAGTAAATTGCGAACTACGCTAAATCCTCTTTCAGTTACATATGACGACGGGAATACAATGAATGACTTCTTTGATGCAGCTGTAAAGCCGGATGTAATATTGGAAGCGGGTAGCGGTGCTTGGTCCTCAGCGTCCCCTAAATATGCCTTGAGCCAGAAATCCCCCTTATGATCTCTTCAATGCCCACCTGTGGGAGGTACCGCCCCTGTTGGGAACCACTGCTCTATGCGAATGTCTGGACAGTTCCTTCCAAAAGTTTATCATTTAATTTATTCCCAATTACGTTCCAGGTTCTACTGGCACTGAAGTCGATGAACCGTTAAGACATAGCGAAAGAAATAGTTTTCAAAAGACCCGAAAGTGTTTCCTCCTTGCAAAAGGAAAAACAATTGAACAGAATAGCCAACGGCATTTACGAAAGATTATTGGATTGACAGTGAAATTTAGTGCTAGCAGGGCCCGCTCTAGGGGGGGGGGGGGGGGCAAACCGGGCATTTGCCCGGGCGCTAAAATTTAGGGGCGCCATTTCGGCTGTAAGTGTGAGAAAAATATTAATAATATTAATGGGAAAAATACCAAATTAATAAAAAAAATCCACATACCGTTTTTTTTCGTTCGTTAAAAACTTACAGTTCTTAGCTAGACTTCGAAGAGACGGGGCGCGGACCTCAAAGGGACCGAAAAGCTGGCCAAAATAGAAATACTTGTTCAATCTTCATGAAAATTTGTATACATGATCCGTCTAGGTCGCTGATAACGAATATCTACGTCAATTATAAAAAAATAAATAAAAAATAAACAAAATGTCGGTTCTAAAATGGCAGAAAATATTTAAAATGGCAGATTATCTAAAAAATAGTATAAAGATTGGGTGATTTATTATCTGTTATAAAAAATCTGGACATTATTTGTTGAAAAAACAAAATGGCGGCTTCAAAATGGCGGATGCTAGTACAAAAAATTATGTTTAATGCATAAAATATCCTATAAGTATATGAAATCGGTGATAATGAAAAAAATTAAAACAATATGTCATACGATATTGAATATATCACGACTTTTGTTAATACTGATTAAAATTAGCTCTTATAATATAAAAATGGCAAAGCCATTGTGGTGGACATTTTTACAAACAGAAAAATAGTATCTTTTTCCAAAAAAAATTATTATGAAACGGGACTTATGAGGACGTAAATCAATATTTCATTTTTAAAATAAAAAACAAATATTTTATTAAAAATGTCTAAAATTGTATTGTTGAAGAAAAAAGAAAAATAGTTTTATGCAATTTTACTTATAAAACATTTTTTATTTGTACAAAAATTCGATTGCTTAATAAGAAACAAGGTAAATTTTATTCGCTATCGGAATCACAACAATCTGTCGTTGATTCATCCGTCACAGAATCAGTTACATCAGAGCAATGTGTTGCGATATCTGGCGGATTGAGTAGCTCTAGAGCCTCTATTGAAAGCGATCTCAACTTTTTTTGTGGCAATTTCCGGAGGCTCGTAATAAAGGGGTTTGAGGAAACCAAAAGTCGCAAAAATACATCCTCCATCGTTTTTTGGCGGCTGCATTTTCACGAGAAATCTTCCCGAAACCTTTTTATATATGTATTGCACGACTCTTGCGCACTTTTAAACGAGTCTATGCCCTTCTGCATGAGTCACAAAGCGAAACCGACACGTGATTTACATCAAAGAAATACCGCTCTATAACACTAGTAAGGTTAACGTTCCTAAATAGTTACTTTTGTTTCAGCAGATTTATGAATTTCAATTGTTGCAACAATGCCTGCAACATCATTGTTTAGTTTTCCTTTTAGTAGCAAAATAATTTCTTTTCTAGAAATCTCTATATATGTAGTAAATGTACATTCTGAAACATTTAAAATCCATTAAAAATGTATTTAAAAATACTGTAATTTATTATAATCTTTTAATTTTTTAATCGATTTATTAATGATTCTGTTAAATTTCATTCTGATAAATCAGTCCTCAAATACAGTGGAACCTGAAAGTATTACCGAAATACGACGAAAAGTCAAGGCCGTATTCAAACCTTAAATTATTTACCTGATCAACAATTTTGTCGTTATGCATGTTAACACAAAAAATTATATTATTAACAGAGTAGCAGCTAGTAGCAGCCAATTTTTTAAAATAAATATCAAATACAATATAGGCTATAAGGTGGCATAAGAGATACGACCGAACACGACATAACACACAAACTTTTTCAACTTTAAAGTTAAATAATTTGTTTAATGTAGGTTATTATTTTTCTTACATTGTGGGGGTGAATCCATTTTGCGAATTCAAATGTTCGCAACACCACGTCGTTCTGTACACAATCACTTATTACATTTAAAAGAATTGTGAATTTTCGCCGGTTACTTTCCAACTAATCGCTTATTTTCGGTATGAGCTACAACTCGCCAGATGTTCTCGCCACGTCACGTCGGCACATTCAAACGAGTCTATGCCCTTCTGCATGAGTCACAAAGCGAAACCGACACGTGATTTACATCAAAGAAATACCGCTATATGGAACTAGTAAAGTCAAAGTTCCTAAATAGTAACCTTTTTTTTTTTTAACTTTTGGCCAGCTTTTCGGGATTTCAGACCACTGTGCGCCGTTGCCTCGCCGCCTCTGTGTAAATTCCGCCATAGGAGCAACTTCAAAACGCGCCGCGTCCGCGCCACGTCTCTTCTGTATGAATTGGTCCTTAGCACGCGAGTAGAACGCGTTATTGTCTCAATTTGCTTATTATTTCTAATTACAAAAGTGGTTTCATTACACAACAGCATTAGTCTTACTATTTCGTTATTAATAATAAGTGGAAGTTCATAAAATTTACTTCAGGATTTCATAATTTCTAAAGGTAAGTACATCTATGATTAAACTGTTATTTAGTTGGATATACGACATAAGCGCACAGCGACAAAAGCACACAACAGAAGCCCAGTAGGTGGGGGCTGATACACCTGCCCTCGGCTACCTGCACTGATTCCGACGTTATACTGCCCACAAGTTACTAGACGCGGTGAAAAGGAGTGTTTTTTCGCAATTGCAGCTAGGCTCTAATACATGGAATCGATAGTGCTTGGCGGGAGATGCTGAGTATTTATTTTATTGAATTGATGAACCAAATCAATATGGATCTGTTATTGGAAATCGAAGTGGAATAATTTGCATAATAATTTCTTCTCGTAATCCGAGCCTCACAGATTTGTTGTACAAATTAGATACAGGCATTGTAAGTGTTATGGTTGGGTTAAATTACATACGCTAGCTTTGATCGCTTGTGAAAATACTGTAGTTTAGTGGGTGTGGGACAGTACTTACAATCATTAATAAATATATAATATTACCAGCTGCTGATTACCAATTAGTTACCTCACATACCGTAAGTATATTCAATTTCGAATATTAACTGCTAATATATAATAACACATGATGCTTATTATATATACGAATGCGGTTTACAGATACTCTAATTGCTGCATTTGTAAATCGTCTCAACAAAAAGAAATTCATTAACTATTTTAGTGAATGTGAATAACTTTGTCAGTTGGTTTAATAAGTGCATTGCGCAACAATCACTCCACTTTTTTTTTTTTTTTTTTTTTTCCGTTTGTTTGTTTGTGAACTTGGAACGTATTCCATTTAAGCCTATAGAAATTGCCATTTTGTATACACGGTTTCTGCATTTGCAGCAAATTTACGGATCGTATCCTCCGTGAATGAGCTTTGACTGTGTAGTAACACTACACTTTCTTTATGTTCACAGGGTATGGAAAATATTTTGTGTTGTGCATAAGTATTTTTTTATATCGACTGAGAATAATTTATCTTAGTTATGGTTTTAGCTTATTTAGAGCAAGGATAAATATTTACTTTTTATATTGTTTTATAGTGTACATTGTTTGAGTTACGTGCATGCCTCTTCCAAAATGTCTGACGGTCAACGAAGACTATCTGATTACCAGTACAAAAAAAGAAGGTTGGGAAAGGAAGCGTAAAGGCAGAATCAATCTGGCACGTTAAAAAATATACTGTATTCAGGGTTTACCAAAACAAATCTTAGAATCCAATATCAGGTCGGAATACAAAAGAAGTAGAATCGTCAGAGAATAATAGCGAACAAATGAACAAAGTTTGTAAACCAACTGGAACTGACACCAACGTGAGACTCACAGAAGGCGTTCTAATACTTTGTGGCCAAGAATTTTATGAGACGCCGTAAGAAGCTTTTTAGTAAGTCAAGGTCCATCTAAACTATTGCATAATTACAAATTTCCTCCCAATGACACAGATCGACGCAAAAGCGCAAAATATTATACTCGAATTTTTAGCAACGGAGAGCAAATATTGCGAAATTAGCTACTGCGTTTACTACTTCTGTTGCAAAACTTTCAGTTGGTTAGTTAGTTCTCTCTCACAGGAGGGTTTTAAAAATTGGAAGCACCTCGACGAAACTTAAAAAAAGCATGAAATTTCGAAAAATCATATTCAGGAAAAAAAGATTAAATTGTTGTAAAACTGTAGATGCTGCAACTCAAAGAGTTATTAATGCCGAAATAAGTAATTGGAATAAGGTGCTTCTAAGAATCGTTGCAATTACCAAAATGCTTGGTAAGTTGACTGGTTTTTCAAGGTACAAGCGACTAGATGTTTGAGCATAATAACGGTAATTTCTTAAAAATAGTTGAGTTACTGTCTGAATACGATCCCATTATGGAAGAGCACGTCCGTTGAGTGCTCTAAAAAGTAGGGACTAAAGCTCAATATCTTGGGAAAAATATAGACAAACCATTCCATCACTCTGTGCGATGTTACCTGCCAGTTGTTTAAATAAATAAAAAATGTCTGTGCCTCCATTGTTTCAAATTCATTTTACTCTCTGGCCAGTTTGAATGTAATGACAAATCTATCATTGCCAGCAAATTTTGTTACAAACCGGGATAGTAGATCTGCTGCATCAAAGTGTAAAGTCTCATGTTATTAATGAAATTTAAAAAAAATCAAATATTTTTCCATAATTTTAAACTGTACTCCTGATTTTAGTAAGATACAGAAAATTACTCTTGTAATCAGATATCTTTCAACCAATAAATTTAATCCTGATGTTGAAATTAAAATTAATGAAAGCTTTTAAGGCTTCTTACCAGTCGAAAGATTCACAGGAAAACAAATGTCTGACATTATAGTTGGAGAACTTAATGACTTGTGTTTAAATTTGCAGGATATCAGAGGACAGGGACTGACAACGGGTCCAATATAAGGGGCAATAAAGCAGGAGTGCAGTTTAGAATTAAACAATATAATTCGCGAGCATTCAATGTTCCGTGTAGTAGCCATTCTCTCAATTTTGTTATTAATGGCAAAAGCATCCTTGGAAGCCACTAATTTCTTCAACATAGTCCAAAAAATATATTTATTCTTTTTGGCATCTACTTTTCGATGGGCAATACTTTTAAAGCATGTTCAAGGTTCAACTTTGAAAACATGGAGTGACACTAGACGGGAGAGTAGGATAGAGAGGATAGAGGCATAAAACCCTTGAAATTTCATTTGCGAGATGTATACGACGCCTTGCTAAGCATTTACGAAAACCAAGAAATTGATAATTTAATGATTTAGCCATTTTGGCAATTTAGTATGAAATTGCCGATGAAGTAAATTGTAGGATGTAATAAAAAATTCGCAACCTGAAAGTAAGAAAAAAAAGTTTTTTTTTGTGATTTTAGCGTACTTGATGTAATCTCGTTTTATTTTCAAAATAATGGCATTTAGATTGTTTGTGTGATAATATCCATCTGTAATAGCATTTAAAACGTAAAAATATGGTTAATTTGTGTCTATGTACAGATATTTCATAATTAATTTCTCTATTTTGTGCCGCTAGATCAAAATTCAATAAGTTTATTTATGAATATATGATTTTATTAAAATTTAAAATTAAATATTTTATTCGATTAAAATTTTTTTGTTTTTTAAATATATAATTCTACATTATCTTTAGGGGCGGCAATTTATCTATTTGTCCGGGGCGGCAAAATCGCTAGAGCGGGCCCTGGTGCCAGTGGTCTCTGCTATATTCCTTGGTTCAGACTCAGGTGGTCAGTAGATATTATCCGAAGAATTGATGAGCTCTGGCATATTACAACGTATTTTATACAATCACCTGCTTTCCAATAAGATAATTCCAATAAAATAAGTTCAGTGGTTTGACGAAAATCGGGTGAACCTGCTAAACTGACTAGTCAGAAGCCCCAGTTTGACACCCATGGAACATCAATTCAAGGAGTTTGAATTTCGATTGTGTGTTAACCCCAGTTTGAGAAAAAATACACGTCAATATTCGTGATATTATCGGAGGATTGCAAACAAATTCTGCCAGCAGTTCACCCTAACTTAGTGGAGAACCTTTCTCGAAAAATGAAAGTTGCAATAAAATCAAAGAAAAGTTCTGCATCTTATTACTTAAATAATTTGCGAAACTGCACTATGAGCAATTTTGTTGTGTATGGAACATGTAAGCGCATTCTGTATTGGCTTTGTTTTGATCAAGTCTTTAAATCTGCTAAACGAAGAAGCATATAATTTAAGTTATGGTTTGTAATGTTGCGAGTTGATAGTTAATTTTATTATTACATGAGAGCCCGAATTTTAACACAAGAAGCCTATGGAGGAGACGAATGGAGTAAAAATTGAAATTAATGAATATTCAAACATTGGTCTATAATACATAGACCAAAAAAGATTTATTAACAGTCTGAGATATATGAATGCGAAGTTTTTAATTTATGAATCGAACTTGGACTAAGTCAAATAAATTTAGTGAATTACAAAATATGTGATTTCTTTCTTAGAATGTTTTGATCCGGGTATCTAGTTCTGTTGCTGCGAACACGTTCGGATGTCATTATTACCGCAATGAATTGAGGAGTCGCGTCGTTCGTTCTTGTGCTGTTCTTCGAGCCTAACGGGGTGACTTTCGCTTCGGACTGCGGGATGTGTTGTTTCTCGCTCAGCTGACGAACGGAGCTGTTGGCGCCTTCAGTTTGTTCCGTTATCGCCGGTGTCCCAAACCAAGATGCCTTACCTCGTTAACCATCTCCAGAATCAGCTTGGTCGATGCGTAGCTTTACACCAAGTCGTCTCCTCGGATTGTGTCGTCTGGCAAACGTTCTTGGTCCACCACTGAACTATCGGGTAAAGAACACATAAAAAAAAAACTCCATGATTTGCTCTGGCAGTTCTTGCCTCTACTCTCGTCTACCAGATACTTCGTAAGCTTTCGGTGGAATGCAATTGTTTAATTCGGACCTTGTGTGTAAACACGGCACGGCAACTAAATCTGTCTCCGAGGTCAAGATAAATTATTATAGCAGCCTTCTGTTGCAACGCTTATCTACAAAGACCGGCCCCGTCGTCTCAATTCCACTTTCTGTAGTTGTGGAGGGCTTTCTGGCAGAGGTACCTGTGGCCACTCACCATGGAGGAAGGAATATGTGGAGACGATGCAAGGGACCTTCATCACGCACGGGAGTGAAACCGGGTAGAGAGAAGTGGGGTGGTGAGGTCGCCATATTGGTCGGCCGTAGAAACACGGGGAATAGGTACGAAAACCTCAAGGGAATCATACGGAAACCGTGGCATCGCTATTTGATGATGGATTATTATGTAACTCGATGAGACAGACCAAAAATTAAGAATAATTTTTTTTTTTTTTGATATCTTGCTTATTTCTCGAGATATACTGTCTCAAAAGTAAGGTGTTTTGGGTTGCAATTCAGAAGAAACATTTCCCCGAATTCAAATTTGGTGTTAGATTCTTATGTAACACGACGAGACACCTCGAAAATAAAGAATACAAATTTTCGAAATCTCTCTTAGTTCTCGAGATATACTGTCTCAAAAGTGAGGTGTTTTAGGTTCAACTTCAGAAGAAAACTATCCGCAAAGTCAAATTTGATAATAGATTCTTATGTAACACGACGAGAGAAATTGAAAGTAAACAATAAAAAATTTCGATATCTCGTTTAGTTCTCGAGATATGCTGTCTCCAAAAGTCAGAAGCTTAAATGGGAGTAGTATACATTGCGATACGCGATGCACCTTGAGTCACTAACATGGTGCTTATGAAATTACTTACAACTGATAATAAATTGTTTGTCCCTTCTGGTACAGGCTGCATTTCAACCTACCCACATTTCCATTAATATTGTCGCTACAAAATCAAACTATGTAGACACGCCCAAACACATGAAATGCATTGCGAACAAAATTTCGGGTAACAACAACGTTTGCTTCATCACGTTTCATAGTTCGCACAGCACAAATTATCTCAATTAATTTCATCGTACACTTTCAGTGTAAACTGAACTGGACTAAAGCATGCAGAATACCATATTCATTGTATCCCGATGTAAACTTGACCCGCTTAAATTAGACTTCCGACACATGTTTACAATAAGGCTAGCCTTTTATGTGCAAAGTAGTAATATAGGCTGATTGTCTACACTACACCAACAAATATTTTAGGACAACTTTATCATATTGAGAGCAATGAATAAATTTATAACGGTAGGCCCTAATGTTGTAGTTACCGATCAGACACTTCAAGAACAATAATTACAATGTGAGTTAATTATGAAACGTTATTCCAGGTAGTTTCATATCTTGTCTGTTTGTACAACCGTATGCAACACAACTTGGCATTATAGAAAACTTTATAATATTATAAAATGAAATATTCTCAGCAGCAGACAAAGTGCAAACAGCCCAATGTTTTGGGGTTATTCCTATGGCCGCGCATGCGCGGTAGGAGAATAGTTTTTATATGAGGTTTCACAGATTTAGCGTTATTTCGTATCCATATATTCCTTCCTCCATGCCACTCACTCACTCGCCTATTTTTTGTATAATATCTGTCCTCCAGAGAAAGTCATGCACGCCCGATGTGCTGGTTGCCTGTGACACCACAGGTTCAAGACGATAAAATTTTTAAGTAAAGGGGGCTTTGGAAACTATAGTCTTGTTGTGAATGTTTAAATGAGCGTGAGTATAGAATAATTAATTATATACTTTAAAACAACTGAAAATTGGAATGAGCAAGTTTCCTCATTCATCAAATTCCCTTTCCATAGGTTGCCGGAGGAGTCAGTAGATTGTATTACATATTAAATTCGTAAAACTGATTTAACTCGGATTTTACTTGCCTTATTTAACACGCTATATTACATAATGATTAGCTTAAAATTTTTCACTTCAGTTTTTAAGTCTAATTAACATTAGCTTTTTGTACATCAGGTTTTTGAGTTTACGAGATGGCTGATAAAATGAAACAAACAATATCGTACAACGTTATTTATCTCTCATAAACTAACATCATTGAAGGAAATTATTTATATTTAGCTTTATAAGAAGATATATTATTTAAGATATCGGACCATGATAAAATACCACGAATAAGATGGTGTACTAGGAAGGCTTTGTAATTTTGGTGCCTTTCCGGGAGATCAAATAACTTTTCTGTAGAACCACCTGCTCTCCTCCTTTATCTCAAATTTCTGCATATTGTCTCTCTCGTATCTACAGTCATATGACTGTTACACTACAGTTTATTAGTAATCAGTTGGTTTGTATCTCATGACTGCTGATATTTAATCGCTAAGGCATGCTTCGCAATCATTTATTTAGTGTAAGAGCACATAAAACTAATACAACAAGAATTTAATTCAATTTTCTATTCAGGGTCTCACTGGATGTCAAACCTACGGACCTTTGGCTGTTTGCCAGTCGTGATTAGAGCTCAGTGAAGATAACAGCTGTTATCGGTCCGAGCTTGTGTGTCTGATGAAACCCGTCATAGAAGACGAGTAATACAACATGGGGTCACTGCTACAGCCGAGGTCATCACTACTCATCGCTATATGCAGGAAGTATGTCTTCTGAATGTAACTATCTACACTGTATAGGGATTGCGATTGCATTATAAACGCAGTACCTATTATACGATGTGATAAATTAATTAAATTCGGAATGTGGACCAAATTCAAAACTTTGTCTCGACATAAACGTTGTAAAATACCTTAATCAGATTGTAGCACTAAGTAGCGGGAAGAGGGGGGGGGGGGTATTGCAAGAAAGTGATCCACCGTCCTCATTATTTATTATGGTATATATCTTGTCAGTAACTTTAGTAGCAACATTACGTTTTATCGATGCCTTACCAACCACTGAATCGACTTCAATTTTTAGTCGATTTCGCTTAATCACATAGGTGAATCTCCCCATCATAAACTACACATTTCACAAACAAAAATACACTTATGGTACGGATCACAAGTTACACATTTTACAGACAGATGACCAAACTTAGTTTCTCAATTAGATTCCGCAGACGGAGGCGAAAGAAGCGGTAAATAAAACTCCGTCACAAAGACAAATCGAACAACTCGCATTGGTCTCCCACCCTCAGAGTTATAGCAGCGGATGATTGAGAAGAAACCATAAAATGTAGATAGTTACCAGATTTTGGCATTTCAATATTGCTAATGGAGTCATTCTAGAAAAAGAGGCATAGACAAGTTGGACATTTCCTTTCCTCGTGTGTCTAAACGTCACCGTTGTATGTGTGTGGATTACTGGTTGTTAAGTGCAGTGTACAAGTGAAATTTATTTATTGATTTTGTATGTCATAAGGATGAAGGTTAAAGACAACAATTTAACAAAACAAAATCAATGTACGATGGCGACCATCATCAGAATGTGCCTTTCCAACCTGCTACAAGTGTCAGGT